>BPTQ01000001.1:181832489-181883546 GCA_019973895.1 Chrysanthemum seticuspe | reverse complement strand
TATGGAACCGTAAGTTATGCGTGAGACCAAAACTCACTTCAAACAATACGTTCACCCAACTATTTGGCGATTGATACCACTGATAGGTCACTAGTTTTACAACACAAGCTTATAAGAGAAGAGATAAGGCGATTGAACAAGTAAACCAAACACACACACACAAGTATACTCGACCGGTTATGCGTAGAGTGTAGTGAAAGAGAAAAACTTGAACAACCAACCCTCAAATGAGGGTTTACAATAGTTTATATAGGCAAGGAGCTAGGGCAACACTCCCTCTCCTTCCCTATTCCTTATTGGGCTTGGATCAAGCTTATGGGCCTTCTACATAAGCTTGACCTTAAACAAACATAAAGGCCATAACAAAGCTACCTATTACATATGAAATATAAATACTTGAAATACTGTTTAGGAGTGATTCCAACAATAACATAATAAGATAATGATCCTATGATAGCAATTATAGAATCACTATACACGTAAAGTATAAATGTAAGACACAACCGCTGTAACAATTCGCATTTTCAGGATTTCTATCCATTCTCAAATTTTTACTATTCATCTCGAGAATTTACTATTCACTTTCAGTATTCATCCCGTAAAATTTTTATTTCACATTCTCGTAAGTTAAATTATTTTAGTAATATCCTGAGAGTTTGACAATCGTTAGATCATCTTCGCAAAAGTTATTAAGAAAACATCGTTTTAAAGATTCGTTTTGGTCGGAACACCATTTAAACATCACGCGCATAACTAAAATCAACTCTGACAATTTTCCTCACATCAGATTAATTTTTAGATCACTCATAATCAATTATAGAATTTTTAAGATTTATTTTAAATGTTACCAAATAAACCCTGAGCCGTACGAGACTAAACTTACGTTTTAAACAAATCTACGTAGACCCAGACTTAACCATTCCTGCACTGTATTTTCTAAGATGTTTAGAAACTTTTATACTTTTGGAAAAGTCAAACATATTTCCCTCCTCCTTTGACCACAAAGAAATTAACCTTGTACGTTCTACATTTTTGCTTAAATCACGTAACTTTAAACTTCACGTATAACTGTTAAGTTATCCCACGTATAACGAAAACCACATTTTGACATCTCATATCACTTATAGACTAATTTTAGTCTACTTTAAATAAATTTACAGTCATTTCCCTGAAATCTAGTTCTTTTCTGATAAATTGCATTTTACTCGTTTTTTACCCGTGTTTCCAGCTTTAGGCAGCGTTTTTGCACCCAATAATACTTATCACTCATTTTATATTTTTAGATGGAGTATAATGATGAGTTTCATAATTCCTACAAGTTTCGTATTTTTACGATACCCGATTTTACGTTTTATGGCTTAACAACTTACGGTTGGCATTTAACGGGACCAAAACTCACTCCGTAACCAAGATAATACCAAGACTATCCACCTAAGTCATCTTATCTTCATTTAGATGACCTTAGGGGGGGGGGATTCATCATCTTGGTGGCTTGATCCTAACCATGCTTCATTTAGATCATTACATGTGTCCTAACTTAACCATGGTTAACATTTAACCCAATATATGGTTAACCAAACTTACCCTCCTATAAATAACAAGTAAAATGCATCCTAAGAACCCTCATATTCTGATTTGGGTCGTTCATATCACAAAACATTCATATCTTCCATAATTTAATCTATAAACTCCAAGTTTATGCAAAGAAGTTTCAAGTAGTAAGTTACTACATCAAATCTCTAGCAAGTTTAAGTGATCTTCTTGAGTTTAGATCCACTCAAGTCACTTAGTACTTCATCACCAACTCTTCAAGATCACAAGGGTGCCAAGGTGTAGAAAGCTAGCTCAATTCAAGGTCCTAAGTGTTCAATCAAAGTCCGATCCTTACTAGTTACTCCTTTCTTAATTGAAAGCCAAAAGTTGTAAGCAACTAATCACCACCATCATTTCATGTTTATTATTCATAATCTTAACAATTTCATGCTATATATATAGTTACTATGTTGATTCATGATGTACATATACTCAATCACATGTTTTAATTCACATATTGTCGTAAAAGTAACAAACTAGTAAACTAGTCACATTCTACACATTTGAGACCATTAAAACCAGTCACATATGGAATTTCTAACTTACATACTATGGTAGACAAGATAAAAAGAAAAACATAACAATTTGAATCACCTAAAACGAGTACACGAGTCAAAAGATACGGCCAAAAGAAGTTAGCAAAACCAAAACGTCGAAAATGCCTTCTGGTCCGAATCATCAAAATGTTAAAGCACGAAAGTTGTCCTGAAAACGCTTAAACAAGCCATTATATTTCAAAAACTGAAACTGCCCTTTATACAGTCTCACGACTATACTTTTGTCACAACTAAAAGCAAACCAAGAGGCCTAATGGCCATAAGCCAAGACCACGGCCACGGCTAAGGTCAAAGCTGAGTCTCAAGACCATGGTAGTCAAGACCAAAGCCACGGAAAGGCAATGGCTAAAGCCTCAAGGCTTATTTACCCAAGACCATTAACTAAGGTGTTAACCTTGGCAAATCGACACCAACATAAACCAAACGACATAACTTTATATACTTACATTATCAAATGATCATATTTATGAAATGACGATACTTGTGATAACCATTATGATTTCTTAATCATAACCAAACAACCTTGCAACTTGTGTTTACAAACCATATGACACTTATGATATATAAACAAATCATATGTTTTATCTACTAAGTGCTAAAATACTAGGGAGCTTCATGTGAGGGGTTTCATTTGAGTAAAACGTATCGACGAGTTGCTAGATTTACGATTTAAAGTGTCCTAGCTCCTCGAATGTTTACTACATGACCTCTGAATTGAACGTGCTTTTGGTGTAGTTCAAGGCCGTTGGGGTATACTACAACAACCGACACGTCAATGGGAAATTGTCACGATACGTAAAATCATGTATTCTTGCATTATGTTGCATAACATGATTATAAAAGATCAAAAATTTGCATTACGTGACTATAACGAAGTGTGGGTGGATCCGTAAGCAAATTTGAGGCAACGAAGATGGGTCGAAAGAAGTGATACTCACAGTCGTAAGGCAAAAGAAATACACGACCGACAAACGCATACCTAACTCCAACAGGACCTTATGGAGCATGTTTGGCAGAAGAATCTTGAACGACATGAACAACAACAAGAGAGCGACGATGATGAATAAGTATTTGCTATGTTTTGTTATTTTTTTTTCGTTGTAATTTTCTTTAGTTATTTTATATTTGGTATTGTAATATGTTTAAGTTAAGGTTATTTTTTTTTAATAATTGAAGTGTTTGTTTTAGTTTAGGGGTTGAAATTGAAAATATGAAATGTTAAAGTTTAACTTGGGATGTTATTGATGTGGGTGCTTTTTGGGGATGTTAAGGTGAAATGTTAAAGCTGATGTGGCGCTGACGGGGCAGGTGTTAAACTATAACTCAAGTTATGGATGAGCATGTGATAACGCTACACGCGTCGTTCGGGGTCAAAGGAACTTCCTTTTCTTCGAGCAAGTTTTATAACACCCTAGGCAGTGAACCTAATCGTTGTAGTGTAGTAATTAGGGTAAGCCACGGGTATTGATATCGTTCTCTAGGGGAATAGGAATGCTAGTAGGGAGTTACTACGCTAAGGTTAAGGTTGAGGAAGATTATTTTTTATCTTTTTATATTTTATGAAAATGGAAATGTACGAATCTCGGGTATTGGATTTGGGGGGTTGGTATTTCTACCGATTACTCTACTATTATCTAATTATCTAAACTAAGGTTGTGGGAGTCTATGTCTAATTAATGTGTGCTCGTATGATAGTTTAAAGATGTGTTTACTTAGTTTGTATTACTCCTTAATTATCTCCTATTGATGGTTGAGTGTCACGTCTTATTCCTAGTTGCGTTGTGTGTCTAAAGTTGTAGGGTATGCGTTTCTCCCTAACTCTTTGAACTTACCAAAGGGTCTTGTCTACAAACCCACTAGAGATTATAGACTCCTACTCTAAGGCGCTCTTCGGATGTTTTAGCCTACAATCACTCAGGTAATTATACTCTAAGGTTCACAAAGATGAATCAAGCATTAAGTGCACAACGGATGACCTATCGCATTACTAGATCATAAATCAACTAAGATAAGAAACAACCAATCAATATTCAATAATTAAGTTTCATACTTCCTAAGCAAACACACAAATAAATTAGCCGGACATGGAGAACATGCAAGCATACACACAAATAATCAAAGACATAATTGAATTAATGAAGCAAAGACTTATCTTGATGTAAGATAGGGTTAAAAACCCTAAAATACTGTACAAGACACCTTAGGTTCGGTTTTAGGTTTTTACTCCAAAGACTCTCCACACAAAGACTGAAAAATTCGGATTCTATATATAAGATTACAATTGCGACGGCGTCACCTTATGTTTAGTGACGCCGTCGTGTCGCCGCCATTAGGGTTTCGTCTTGGCCACGTTAACCTTGCGACGGCGTCACCTTATGTCCGTGACGCCGTCCTCTTCAGCTTCTGACGTCGTCTGGATTGCATCTAGGCCGTCTGAGTAGCGACGACCTACACTTTCACCACTAGACGCCGTCTCTTGAAAATACGAGTTTTGGGTTCTGTCCCGTCACAATAATTCTGGGACGGCGTCGCAAATAGCACCTGACGCCGTCGCCTTCTAACTTCAGCAACTGTGAGTGCCTTGATTTCGACTTTGGCCATTTTCTTCATATATTCGCGCCTTTCCGTCCAAATAAGTGCCATTCCAGCCTTTTGCCTTCACGAGACCTAAAAAGTGAAAAGGAACGATATTAAGCAATAACGGATACAAAAGTGATCAAATAAGGACTTAAACGACCCCTCAAAATGGTACCTTTTAAAACCTTATCAGCATGCTCTTATATTGTATGAAAATTGGATTTGTTATAGGTACGTTGGTCGAGTACAAAAATTACTTTTGTCTACCTTTTTACAATATAATATTTTACTTGTTCAAATAATTTTAACTTGTTAAACTTTATATTGTATGTTTCTTATTTTATATTGTATGTTTCTTATTTTCAGGTTTATAGTTTTCTAATATAAATAAAATTAAATAAAAAAAATGGAAAATCCAGCAGTAGAACTTGTAAAAACAAAAGGTCTTTATAACTTATCCCTTTAGAAATTTGACACTTAAAGGACCACTTAACTAGGTTTTAGTCATGTTTCAACATATTTAGAGCGAAAGGTATGGTGAGGAGGTAAAACTCTTCGTTTAAGCTCCATCGGGTGTCGCCTCACTTCAACACTCCCACTTCCAAATACCCACTCACTCAAAATAAGCTTCAACTCCTCATTTAGGCTCACACATCCTTAATTTTCTTTTCTTTTCTATTTTTCAAACAAACTAAATTTATCTCATTCAAATAAAACACAAAGTAAAATACGACGAAAAAAAAAAAGACATATCAAATAGGTTTCAGTAATACCTATATATCACACTTGTACACTTGTATTTGCTTAATAGGCTTTTAATATGTTGGGCTAAATAAAAATAAAAATATTTGGTAATAAAAATAGGGTTATATACTATACTTTATACTAGCCACCTATCCATATCTTCTTCCTTCTCTACTCAATGCTCATAGCAGCCAAGCAGCAGGACGGTACTAAAGATCTAAAAAAACGAATTGTATTATAGATCTAAAAATAAAAGAAATCAAGAAAAGAACAAAACAAAACCTGCAAAAAGTGGTTTGTCGTTTTCTTCCCCCACTTCCACGACGAGAACCAAAACGGCAAGCTAAGTCGGTGTGGTGGTGAGCGGACGACGAGGGGTGGCTGGTTGCCACGTCGGAAACGGCGAAGGAGCGCACCACTATACCTTTCGCTTTTAGTGAGCTCTTTATCACTCTCTTCACATCTCTCTCTACATTTACTTATAATAATAATATATTTTATTACAAAATTATTTTATAAAAGTATTAATGTTATTAAGAGGAAAAAACATCTATGTTGCATGCAGTTCATTTCTGTCGTTATTATAACTACACAACAAGTTTTTTCTTTACTACAAGGCATAAATGTCATCAATTGTACCTCCAACCATTGTAGCATGATGACGAAATGTCACACTCTTAACTAGATGTATATATCAAACCTTTTATAATTTTTTTCAAACAAATCATGTTTTCATTTTCATCTTTTCAAAAAGCTAGCTATACTTGAACAAATGTTGTACAATAAAGATTTAGCAAAAGGTAAAATGTAGCCCCTACCACATATGCAATGAGAAATAAAAGTAGTCAATACTAAAAATTAGTTCACGATATATAAAAATTTGTGTTACATACTTCTATCACCAAAACTCACTCTACCCATATGTCTTGTACTCCTCAATAGTCCTCGCACCTGATTGTTTGAAAAACCCATTCTTACTCTTGATTCCTTAATTACTTGTTGACTTATCTATATTTTGAACATGATAATGAACAACTACATATACTCTCATACAAATAAATTTTTCAAAACACCTATAAATAACAACCCACAAAAGTATTTTGTAGTTGTAATGAAACCGTGTGCATGCACATCCTAATATTTTGCATTTTAGCTCTAATGAAACCATTCTATAAGTAAATCTAAATAAATGTATGTAACCAGGATTTCAGCCCGCTCGTTGTTGCGGAATGTTTGTATACGATATTATTGCTTTAGTTGAAAGATTATACATCAACAACCGCGCGTTGCATCAGAGTGTTTGTATATGACAGTGTTGTAGCCGTTGGAAGGGTATACGTTTTTAAATTAAAGTCGGTTTTCATGTTTTAATTGTGCTTGTTGCATTAACTTAGATACAACGTTGCCCAAAAAAGAGAAAAGCTTACTTGGTTATTGTTCATTTAGAAGTAAACAAACCTAAGACCATTCGAATGGATAGTCGTCATATCCGGTCACCCAAGAAGAGGACGCTTTACACATACAGAACACTATGATGTCCTTAATTTCCACAGCCGGGACTCATCAACTAATGTATACATTAATAGATATAAATGAATTAGACCAAGTATAAAAATATTGATGAATGGAGGAGTGCATAACTAAGCATGCACAATCATTTTGGTGACCATGAGTTGTATGAAATAAGGCAATTTGAGATGATATACGTACCACTTGAGTACCATGTTTATGCAACACCAAAAATAGAACACTGCGACAATTATATTTGATATAGAATTTTTTTTTAACTGAACTTGGAATAATTAATCATGTTTAACCTATTGCTCAGACTAAAACTTTTGATAAATCAACTTGTCATTTTAAAATTGATAGATTACTTGATTTAGCGAATAAAGTGGCAGACACCTTCACGATGAACGATGACCTTTTAAATATATTACCCCGCTCTGTTGTTTTACCACAATAAGATTTCAAACAAATACGAAAGGAAAATGTGTCCTTTAGAGTCATAACAGAAAAAACACAACAAACCCTTAAGTTTTAAACTAATCTTTTGATTGAAGGCAGGTGAAGAATGGCTTACATCATACTTGATTCAAACACCTTATCTAATTTAGTTATAACTGATAGGTCACTAGTTTTACAACACAAGCTTATAAGAGAAGAGATAAGGCGATTGAACAAGTAAACCAAACACACACACACAAGTATACTCGACCGGTTATGCGTAGAGTGTAGTGAAAGAGAAAAACTTGAACAACCAACCCTCAAATGAGGGTTTACAATAGTTTATATAGGCAAGGAGCTAGGGCAACACTCCCTCTCCTTCCCTATTCCTTATTGGGCTTGGATCAAGCTTATGGGCCTTCTACATAAGCTTGACCTTAAACAAACATAAAGGCCATAACAAAGCTACCTATTACATATGAAATATAAATACTTGAAATACTGTTTAGGAGTGATTCCAACAATCTCCCCCTCAAGTATATATGAATGTAAACGGTGAAGGCGTTGATGTAATAGTAGATGTGACGTCTTCTGACATTCTTCTTTCTTGTGAGAGGAATTGTCTTGATTCGAACAATCTCCCCAGTGTAGAGAGATAGTTATCTTTGAACAGTTATGTTTTGACGTCATCATTAACTTTGTTCTTTGATCATTGTTCTTTGTGGTGAAAGTGATAGTATGTTGTTGTCTGCATCAGTCTGCCTCAGGTCTGCTTCGCTGCTCCAGTGTCTCCACGTCATTCTTCAACATGCTCACACGCTCTTTGACGTTGGAAATCAATACTTATGAAGTTCTGTAAGTCTTTAACTTTGTAGATTCTTTGATTGATGAAGAATCATTCTGACTGTTGTGTTGCATTCTAATAGAACTTTCATTAGTGATGATGTTGGCGTGAGCATGAGAAGAATCAGCACGATCATCCCGCTCCGGAGCTTCCATAAGAAGAAAACATTTCAAACGGTTAGTAATAAGCGGTTTCCGGCACTTACAAGTTTGAACTTCGAGAGTGTTAACAGCATAGTGTGAAAACACAACTCTAATTCTTACAAAGGCCGTTCCTGAACTGGAGTCACACAAGTGAGATAACGCGATGTACTGAAGTACATCTACAGTTCAGATGATTCGCTGAGGTACACCAAAGCATCACATCACGACTGTAGACCGTTTGAGACACACTCCGCGTAATCCACGGGGAGTTACCGAAGTGACCTTCTGTCAGGGCTGTTTGATGTTGACCCCGACAGGAGTTTCCATTCAATCACTGAGGATCACAGATGTGAACCTCTCATAAATGTTCTCGACAGATTGCTAAGATCTGTGAAGGACTCGATATGAACCACTGAATCACTGAAGATCTTATTTGTTGATCAACAAGTGATTAAATGTCAAGTGTTCCTAAGAGATCTTTTGATGAATCTCGTGGCTCTAGACTCAACAGTGCGTTTTGGTTTTCCTGAGCGGAGACTAGGGAGAGGGTCTCCTTCTTCAATACCAGCGATCTCTAAGAGAAAGCCAATAGATTATGTAGGGTTCCCTGTGAGAATGAAACAAGCTTCTGTTGAGAGAAGCTTGAGTGGCTAAGAAGGTTTAGTGCATGCGTCACTGGGTCCATGACGACTTTTAATCTTCAATACCGGTGTCACTAAGTGACAACCAGTAGCATATGAATTGAACCCGGTGTCTGCCCTAAGTTGAATAATCTGGAGGGATATTTCTTTTCACCCTTTATTTTACATTTCTTTTTGATTCTTCAACTCCTTCTTTCTCCGATTCTCATTTTCTCCTTTTTTTATAATCATTCTTAAGGACTTCTAACACTAACTAATGGTAGTGTCCTTGGGTAGATCCCTCCGGCTCTGGCGGATCATAGGACGGTTATTCCTAACCTTAGTCACCTTATAACTCCATGACTAACCTATGTTTGCCATTATAACCACTGTAAGTTAAAATATCTCTCAAAGGGTTTGTAAATGAAAAGCATGTTTGAACCACAGTGAGAGATAAGTTTTTGCATAAATACTCCCCCTCCACATGTGCTTAATAGTTTTAATGGTTAAATGCACAGAGAGGAAAGAGCGCGCACTTTATGAATTGATCCACTAAAGATAGACAATCTCCCGCGAGACACGGTTACGTTGAATAGTTAAAGAGTTACATTGTCAGCTTTTAGGTGACAACTAGCTCTAATAACTACCTTGAAGGTGTAGACAAACCTCGAAAGGTTGTCATACCCGTCAGAGTTCATGTCTATCAAGAGCTTCTCGAATGGTACCTTCTACTAAGACGAGTCCTTTGCGAGACACGTTTACATCACTAGCGAACTAGCTTGAAATTATTACCCGTCCAGGACAAGTCTTTTCGAGTTATAGACAGTTTTGTACCGTCAATTCGTTGGTTAAGTCTGAGGTACACGGATTCATTTGCATTCAGCACAACATATTTCTTATCACACAAATTTTCTCCCCCTCAAAAATGGCATATAAAAATGTTATTTTTGAACGGTTGAGAATAAATATGACCATTTTGAGTGTTGCGGGAAGAGTAACCACTGTGAACAATTTGTGAACAAAGTTTTAATCAAATACTCCCCCTCAACTAGTGATAAACGGTTGAGATTTTGAAATCATATGGGGAAGTACTTGTCTTTTTGAGCAAAACCTTGAAAAATGAAAGGTTTGATAGGTTTTACTCAAAAATAAGAAGCTTTCGCTCCTTTTATAAGGATTGTGGCACTGAGGCGTACCACAGGGTCCTTTCTTGACACATACGGGTTGTACACTGTTATGTGTGCACAAGCCATATTAGGGAAAAGATGAAATAAGTATGAAACAAATTAACTTTTCCCCAATTGACGATGTTTCAGAAATAGCTCCCCCTCGAACTGACAACTGTCTTTAGCAGATTTGAAACTTTTGATGGTTTCAGTATGCAGCGAAATTAGTAGATGAGCAGTAAACCATACAAAGAAAATCTGACTAATTGCGGAAGATTCGTTCGAGGGAAACATGCCAGAAATCAATAAGATCTTCTCGCGTATGTAGACGCATCACATCAAACAAACCACGAAAGACGAAATGAAACGACTTTCCCCTGAATGTTGTGGTCTTTCGGAATACACATCACCTGTGAATATGCAATAACTCGATACCAAGACCGTGTGTGAGGCATCATAACATCATATTTGGGTAACTTCACACAAGATTACCCGTGAAAGTTGAGACGATAACACTGAATTAAGACGTTTGAACTACAGATCGTCTCATTTCTTCGCCCTAATTGAAGAAATTCAAGAAGGCATAGGGTTTTCGCAAGGAAGCACGTGGAAAAACGAAGAAGGAAAGGGATGCCTACACTCTCTCCCCCTCGATGTTTTCAATGAATCAGAATCATACACCACGTATGTTGATGATGAATTGAAAACATCGAAACCATGTAAATCCAAGCAACTGAACAAGTGTGAAGTACCATAAATATCTCGAGAGAATCAACTGCTGACAAAAACATCTCAGTTCATAAAGTTGATCATCAGCTGTGTCATTGTTGTTGGAAGCAGTTTGATCTTCTGTTATAGAAGATTCGGTTGTTGTTGTAGAGTCAGGTGTATCTGAAATTAGAGTATTATCGGTTGTGCAGCGGAAACATTCGATACATCTGAAGCACGACTTTTGGCAGAATCTTTAACCAGAGGAGCAAGCAATGTTTCCAATTCATGATGATTAAGTACAATGGTGGAACAGCTGATGGATCATGATATTTTTGACGGTGAGAAACGGGTCCTACGCTGTTTTGCAGTAGGAGCCATTGCTGTTGTACCTGCATAGAAAGATAGAAGGGGGGCAAGAAAGAGAAAGACATGGATCCCCAAGTGTAACTGGGTTCCAGGTGTTAGAGGCATAAAGATGTAGTGTCAATTATCTTCTTGACACCTGAACATGCAATTTTGATGATTTCCTTTCCTGCCTCACGGATGGATGTAGTGGGTATCTCACTTGTTTTGGTGCAACTACTTAATATCTTGCCTGTAGGAATCCACCTAAGACCAACAGTGTTGAAAACTTTACCCGTTGGTATCCATCTAAGGTTAGATCTAAGGGATGTTGAAACTTCTTTTGGGAAGAATTTGCGTCCTATATTGATCCACCTATTAGGTTTCTGAAATTTCACGTCTAGAGCAACGGGTTTATTTCTAACTGTTTGAGTTAACTTAGGTTTAGGTTTGCTACTACAAGCAGTGTTTAGTAATACACTCGAAGGTGATACACTAGGTCGTGAACCTAAGATTCCATCCTTTTGAAGTAGGGCCCTTTTCCTAGCCTTTTCAAGATCACAGTTCTTGTACGCGTCATTTGAATCATATGAATCTTTACGTTTAATGCTCAATTTAGACACAGTATTTGAACTAGTCCTAGATTGGCCAGGAGCAGCTACTTGTTGAGATATAACAGAAACAGGTATAACAGAAACAGATGCATTATTCATTGGCCCGGAATGTGGGGTAACTGGTTTTGACAAATGATTATTCTCAACAACTTGGGAGGCAATCCGTGGTTTTGACGATTTTGAACGTTCAGATTGAAAAGCAGTTGGTTGTCTAACTACTGATTGTTTTCTGATTGGTTTTAGAGACGATTTCCCCAAGATTGTTGGTTTTGCAAAATTAGTATCCACATTCTTGTCAGTGAATCTTCTCAGTTTGTTTTGTAAAGCAACATGTGCAAGCCCCTTTGCTTGAAGTTGAGCCTTTAAATGGTCATTTTCTTTTACTAATAAATCCACACGATTACTTTGTTCATTTGAAGACTGACCATTGTGTTCTGAAGAAAAAGATTTGTTTTGAAGTTTAAGTTCAAGAGAGATGCAATGTGCCTCTAGTTTTGAAAAATCTTTATGAAACTGAGCAATGGTCTTTTTGAGAAGAATGATTTCAGATTCAAGAGTTTGATTTGACGTTTCAGTTGAATTGATTGCAAGAAAGGGCTCAGACATGAGATAGTTGTCTGGACATTGTGCAACACACTGGTCAACCTCTCCTTCATTACTGAATTCAGGTTGCTCAGTATGTTGTATCGCATTTGCAGGCAGAATATGAGCAACAGTAGATTGTACCTCGACCATCTGTTCTATGTCAGTGTCATAGGTGGGTAGGATATCTTCCTCAACCATTTGTTCTTCGTCACAGTTAGGCTCGGTGTCGTAGTTAAGTGTGATATCTTCTCAAGATCTGCTGCTGTCATGCTGCTTTTCCAATGCTTCAACCTCATTGTCCGCATTACCGACAGTTGCAGTAATCACCACATTCTCAACGTCCATTTGAGCATTCCTTTCATATACAGCAACTCTTGCACCTTGTACGACTGCGGGATATTGGGAATTAGATGCTGTCTGACGCTTGAATGCCAGAGTTATAGCCATGAATCCTTCTTGCAATGCCACAAATGGATCTTTATGATCAGAATCCATTTCACTCCCCTGCAGAAGAATCAAAGAGAAGAAAAGGTGCAAAGTCGATATAGCACACAGAAGGTCGATATAGTGAATTGCAATTTCCCTCCAAAAATAATTTTGAAAATTTTTGACTCTCAAAATTTAAAATTCACTATAAAATTCAATTCTAAGGTTGAAAGAAAAATTTGAGTTATGACAATTTTGACGCCAAATTTTACCCGAAAAATTTGAATTTGGGCCCAAAAATTTGAATTTTTGACCAAAATTTTCACGGTTAAACCAAAGTTTGAATCTCGCGTAAAAATTGAACGTTTAGTCTCCTTGAAAAATTAAATTTTACTCAAATTTTCCCGCCAAAAAACTTTTTTTTTTTTTTTTTTTTGATAACTTGTGTTGATGGATCTTTGTAGTCGAATGAACCTTTGTTGATGAAGTGTCCTTAGGCGTAGAAATCACAATAAAGCTTATGCGTAGAAACACCAAACTTACGCGTAACAATGATAGTTACGCGTAGGATTAGCTTACGCGTAAGCAGGGAAAAGACTAAAGTTATGCGTAGGCAAAAGTTATGCGTAGAAAAGTTAGGCGTAGGATCCACTTATGCGTAAGACAAGGCTTATGCGTAAGATTAATCTTATGCGTAGGTTTTTCTACGCGTAAGCTGAAGCTTATGCGTAAGTTTAGGGTTTTATCCCAAGTGATCTTGTACACTATCACAGTGCAAAAGATATCCAAAGTCGACGTATTTTCAGGCTTATCCAAGCAAGAAAACACGGAGTAAACCACGAAAATGAAGATCAAACCAAGGACGAAGTTACGCGTAGTCCTACTCGTATAACTAGGGTTTTGATACGCGTAGTTCTACTCGTAAAATGACTTTTGCCCAAAGATGTTTCTAAACCAGATTTTTGTGATGAAATAGCTTCAATATCACCAAAATAACACAAAAGTGTGAAACTTGATGATCCAAAGCTTCTAAAACAGTTACGCGTAGGATAACACCCTCGTATAAAAACTAGCTCAAAAACAATGATCCACGCATAAAGTTTGGAACTTTTTGCCAAAAAACGTTAGTTTAACACCTTATAACGTTGAAAGTACAAGAATCTTGGATTAAAAAGTGTAAAAAATGCGTTTTTAAGCGTGTGAAAGATTGAAAACGTGAAACTTACGAGTAGACCAAAAGCTTAAAAACAAACCGTTGTTTTACGCGTAGGACCAAAACCCACTTAAAAAACAAACGATTCACCCAAAGTTATGGAACCGTAAGTTATGCGTGAGACCAAAACTCACTTCAAACAATACGTTCACCCAACTATTTGGCGATTGATACCACTGATAGGTCACTAGTTTTACAACACAAGCTTATAAGAGAAGAGATAAGGCGATTGAACAAGTAAACCAAACACACACACACAAGTATACTCGACCGGTTATGCGTAGAGTGTAGTGAAAGAGAAAAACTTGAACAACCAACCCTCAAATGAGGGTTTACAATAGTTTATATAGGCAAGGAGCTAGGGCAACACTCCCTCTCCTTCCCTATTCCTTATTGGGCTTGGATCAAGCTTATGGGCCTTCTACATAAGCTTGACCTTAAACAAACATAAAGGCCATAACAAAGCTACCTATTACATATGAAATATAAATACTTGAAATACTGTTTAGGAGTGATTCCAACAATAACATAATAAGATAATGATCCTATGATAGCAATTATAGAATCACTATACACGTAAAGTATAAATGTAAGACACAACCGCTGTAACAATTCGCATTTTCAGGATTTCTATCCATTCTCAAATTTTTACTATTCATCTCGAGAATTTACTATTCACTTTCAGTATTCATCCCGTAAAATTTTTATTTCACATTCTCATAAGTTAAATTATTTTAGTAATATCCTGAGAGTTTGACAATCGTTAGATCATCTTCGCAAAAGTTATTAAGAAAACATCGTTTTAAAGATTCGTTTTGGTCGGAACACCATTTAAACATCACGCGCATAACTAAAATCAACTCTGACAATTTTCCTCACATCAGATTAATTTTTAGATCACTCATAATCAATTATAGAATTTTTAAGATTTGTTTTAAATGTTACCAAATAAACCCTGAGCCGTACGAGACTAAACTTACGTTTTAAACAAATCTACGTAGACCCAGACTTAACCATTCCTGCACTGTATTTTCTAAGATGTTTAGAAACTTTTATACTTTTGGAAAAGTCAAACATATTTCCCTCCTCCTTTGACCACAAAGAAATTAACCTTGTACGTTCTACATTTTTGCTTAAATCGCGTAACTTTAAACTTCACGTATAACTGTTAAGTTATCCCACGTATAACGAAAACCACATTTTGATATCTCATATCACTTATAGACTAATTTTAGTCTACTTTAAATAAATTTACAGTCATTTCCCTGAAATCTAGTTCTTTTCTGATAAATTGCATTTTACGCGTTTTTGACTCGTGTTTCCAGCTGTAGGCAGCGTTTTTGCACCCAATAAGACTTATCACTCATTTTATATTTTTAGATGGAGTATAATGATGAGTTTCATAATTCCTACAAGTTTCGTATTTTTACGATACCCGATTTTACGTTTTATGGCTTAACAACTTACGGTTGGCATTTAACGGGACCAAAACTCACTCCGTAACCAAGATAATACCAAGACTATCCACCTAAATCATCTTATCTTCATTTAGATGACCTTAGGGGGGGGGGATTCATCATCTTGGTGGCTTGATCCTAACCATACTTCATTTAGATAATTACATGTGTCCTAACTTAACCATGGTTAACATTTAACCCAATATATGGTTAACCAAACTTACCCTCCTATAAATAACAAGTAAAATGCATCCTAAGAACCCTCATATTCTGATTTGGGTCGTTCATATCACAAAACATTCATATCTTCCATAATTTAATCTATAAACTCCAAGTTTATGCAAAGAAGTTTCAAGTAGTAAGTTACTACATCAAATCTCTAGCAAGTTTAAGTGATCTTCTTGAGTTTAGATCCACTCAAGTCACTTAGTACTTCATCACCAACTCTTCAAGATCACAAGTGTGCCAAGGTGTAGAAAGCTAGCTCAATTCAAGGTCCTAAGTGTTCAATCAAAGTCCGATCCTTACTAGTTACTCCTTTCTTAATTGAAAGCCAAAAGTTGTAAGCAACTAATCACCACCATCATTTCATGTTTATTATCCATAATCTTAACAATTTCATGCTATATATATAGTTACTATGTTGATTCATGATGTACATATACTCAATCACATGTTTTAATTCACATATTGTCGTAAAAGTAACAAACTAGTAAACTAGTCACATTCTACACATTTGAGACCATTAAAACCAGTCACATATGGAATTTCTAACTTACATACTATGGTAGACAAGATAAAAAGGAAAACATAGCAATTTGAATCACCTAAAACGAGTACACGAGTCAAAAGATACGGCCAAAAGAAGTTAGCAAAACCAAAACGTCGAAAATGCCTTCTGGTCCGAATCATCAAAATGTTAAAGCACGAAAGTTGTCCTGAAAACGCTTAAAAATGCCATTATATTTCAAAAACTGAAACTGCCCTTTATATAGTCTCACGACTATACTTTTGTCACAACTAAAAGCAAACCAAGAGGCCTAATGGCCATAAGCCAAGACCACGGCCATGGCTAAGGTCAAAGCTGAGTCTCAAGACCATGGTAGTCAAGACCAAAGCCACGGAAAGGCAATGGCTAAAGCCTCAAGGCTTATTTACCCAAGACCGTTAACTAAGGTGTTAACCTTGGCAAATCGACACCAACATAAACCAAACGACATAACTTTATATACTTACATTATCAAATGATCATATTTATGAAATGACGATACTTGTGATAACCATTATGATTTCTTAATCATAACCAAACAACCTTGCAACTTATGTTTACAAACCATATGACACTTATGATATATAAACAAATCATATGTTTTATCTACTAAGTGCTACAATATTAGGGAGCTTCATGTGAGGGGTTTCATTTGAGTAAAACGTATCGACGAGTTGCTAGATTTACGATTTAAAGTGTCCTAGCTCCTCGACGAGTTGCTATATAAACTAAACACGTTTTCACAACTAGACCATTTCTATAAACGACATACACAAAACCATGTACTACATCATGATCAACATAGAGACGTATATAGGTTTGTTATTTCTTTCGCATCATTATTTCAAACCTAAGTCGCAACATCCTATTCTAGGTTGCTCGTAGAAGTTCTCACGACATATCCATCATTCTCATTATACATTTGATATCATTTACTCTGAGGTGATTTCATAGCCCCTACTTTTATACCTTTTGAATTACTTTTGGGGGAGATACATGCTCAACTATTTTCATTTACTTTCAAAAGTACTCTAAACTTTTACTGATTACCGTGAGTTCATAGCCCCACTTTCTATTACTTAATTGTTTTACAAACCCTTGGGGGAGATACATGCTTTATTTTAAACTGAACACATTGCTTTCAAAATGTATACTTATCTGATTGTTTTATTAGCACTAAGTTACCGCATTTGCCAAACTTAAGTCCCTTAATCATGAATCATTAATCACTAGTGAGAGTGGGCGCGAATATTGTGAATAGATCTATTGGGATTGACAAATCCCGTTTGTGTTGACCGGGTAGGCAAACAAACGCACTATATTTGAGTAACATTGGTAAAAACGGCAATTTTTACCTGATAGGGCACGCACCAACATTTTCACCAATTAATTTTGGAACACGTTAACGCCTTGATTGCATGATGCTTAGTCTAATAATAACTGTTTTTTTTCAAACCATTGGTGTGAGTCTATAGCTCACACTACAAACATAATGTGTTCAACCATCAAACAAACTCTATGAATTTCACTCAACCTTTGTGTTGACAGTTTTAAGCATGTATTTCAGGTCCATATTGTACGAGGCTGGCACGGAGGAGCACGGATACTCAAGAAGGCTATAAATTTTATTATCATTCGAAAACCCATTTAATGTATTTTGTAAACTTGGAACCATTTGGGACCTCATTTTTGTAAACTCTGATATTTATATAAATCGAATGTTAAATCTTTTAAAATGACTCCATTAGAGTTCGTTTTCTATTGTTATGACCGTTGTGCCATGAAGTAACACCCAGTTTGAATTCCGCTGCGTATCACGAAATTGGGGGTGTTACAGATTGGTGTCAGAGCCACAGTTATAGAGAAACGGGTCTAATTGAGACTTAAACTATAACTACTTTTACAAACAAAAACATTTTATAGCCTTCCATTCTCTGTGCCTTCCATCCTCTAGACGATTATGTGACTTTTAAATATTTTAAGCTACACAAACATACTAGTATATTGAGATATACACTCGACATATTTTCAATCATTTTAGCTAAACGATAGACTAAACATATTTTCCTAAATCATGTATCTACTCGTGCATTTTAGGATTACGAAACTTTATCCAAGACATTGTACAATGATCTTTCCTACTTCCCAGACATTGTAAGATACAATGGTCTCATTCATTTTTTTTTCAAGACTCTGTGAGATACAGTGGTCTCTATTACACTCTCAGACACTGTAAATCCTACAGTGGTCTCTATTACATTCTCAGACACTGTAAATTCTATAGTGGTCTTATTTATTTCTCAAGACATTGTGAGTACACAATGATCTCTGCATCATTTCTCAAGACATTGTGAGTTACACAATGATCTCTCCATCATTTCTCAAGACATTGTGAGTTACACAATGGTCTCTCCATCTTTTCTCAAGACATTGTGAGTTACACAATGGTCTCTCCATCATTTCTCAAGACATTGTGAGTTACACAATGATCTCTCCATCATTTCTCAAGATATTGTGAGTTACACAATGGTCTCTCGATCATTTCTCAAGACATTGTGAGTTACACAATGATCTCTCTATCATTTCTCAAGACATTGCGGGTTACACAATGACCTCTCTATCATTTCTCAAGACATGGTGAGTTACACAATGGTTTAGTTTACTTCACAGACATTGTAAGTTATACAAAGTCTCTAAAAATTATCTTATAAATATTATATGATATTGTTTTACATGAAACCTGTCACAGTCTATCAATTTCCCTAATGGAAATACAAGAAATGGGATTTCTAAAAGATAAACTGACTCATCATCTACAAAAGCTGAATTTCAGCAACATTCTCTACATTCATCAAAATTCTCTTCTGAAACCTTCATTGTTAAAGGTTCGTGATTCTAGCCAAGTATAGACTCTTTTAGAATTACTTAAGATTTCCTTTCCACACGTATCTACCCATACTATCTTCTATGCAATAGAATGTGAAAACATAGGTTACAAGTCTTTTATGGCCAGGACTTGCAACTGGATGGTTTGATATCGCCTTTGCTTAGTGGACAATTTCTCAAAAGCTATGGACATATCACAAGTATACCTAATTTAGGTATTTGGAAAATTTATCGAACCTCGGCTAAATATAGCTTAATCACCTATATTTAACCTAGGGATAGTGGAACATAGTCTAATTAACGATGTTCGACTTAAATTTTTCAAACACTGAGAACAATTATACAAGGGTTATATTCAGGTTAATTTCCTACTTAAACTCGATAAACCACCAGAATTCATTAAAAAGATCTAGAGACACGATAGTGTCTTACCACTCAGCAAAATCTTAACATCTTATTTATACTACCTAATTTCATTCTTTAAATTTTCATACATGAGATAATCCGAACTACTATCTTGGGATAGTCATCAAATCTTCTCGTCATTTCTTATAAGTACTAGCCTGATTAGGTTTCAAGGATATCATTCTGCCATATTCCTTTAAAATTCACTTTTGATTTTAAAACAAACTTGACATCTCTACCTAAGAATGATGGTAAGCGTACGCTACACTCTTCTAATCGTCAACATATCACATCATTATCTGAATCCCATTGAAATTCAGTATGTAAAACTTCACAGTACCACGTTTCTTTCAGACACTAGTAGACATAAACACTATACGATATAGCCTTCATCCCGAAACCACCTAAGACATGATCAACTTTGGAAATGGTTTGGATAACCACTTGCGACTATCAAGACTTTCCTACAAACGACAATTATCACATCATTATAAACTATTTCACATCAACAACATCTTATAACTTTAGGTGATCAACTTAAGCCACCACCAAAAACATAAAATGGTACATAACACATTCTATGACCAGAAACTTGAGAACGCAAAGATTAGAATTCGGCGTATACATCCTCATTTTTCTAGACACTTCAACATCGGATAACACACGTTGAATTCCGGGACGGAATTCCCATTAAGGTGGTGAGACTGTAACAATTCGCATTTTCAGGATTTCTATCAATTCTCAAATTTTTACTATTCATCTCGAGAATTTACAATTCACTTTTACTATTCACTTTCACTATTCATCCCATAAAAATTTTATTTCACATTCTCGTAAGTTAAATTATTTTAGTAATATCCTGAGAGTTTGACAATCGTTAGATCATCTTCGCAAAAGTTATTAAGAAAACATCGTTTTAAAGTTTCGTTTTGGTCGGAACACCATTTAAACATCACGCGCATAACGAAAATCAACTCTGAAAATTTTCCTCACATCAGATTAATTTTTAGATCACTCATAATCAATTATAGAATTTTTAAGATTTTTTTTAAATGTTACCAAATAAACCCTGAGCCGTACGAGACTAAACTTACGTTTTAAACAAATCTACGTTGACCCAGACTTAACCATTCCTGCACTATATTTTCTAAGATTTTTAGACACTTTTACATTTTTGGAAAAGTCAAACATATTTCCCTCCTCCTTTGACCATAAAGAAATTAACCTTGTACGTTCTACATTTTTGCTTAAATCGCGTAACTTTAAACTTCACGTATAACTGTTAAGTTATCCCACGTATAACGAAAACCACATTTTGACATCTCATATCACTTATAGACTAATTTTAGTCTACTTTAAATAAATTTACAGTCATTTCCCTGAAATCTCGTTCTTTTCTGATAAATTGCATTTTACGCTTTTTTGACCCGTGTTTCCAGCTTTAGGCAGCGTTTTTGCACCCAATAAGACTTATCACTCATTTTATATTTTTATAAGGATTATAATGATGATTTTAATCATTCCTACAAGTTTCGTATTTTTACGATACCCGGTTTTACGTTTTATGGCTTAACAACTTACGGTTGGCATTTAACGGGACCAAAACTCACTCCGTAACCAAGATAATACCAAGACTATCCACCTAAGTCATCTTATCTTCATTTGGCCGACCTTGAGGGGGGGAGTCATCATCTTGGTGGCTTGATCCTAACCATGCTTCATTTAGATCATTACATGTGTCCTAACTTAACCATGGTTAACATTTGACCCAATATATGGTTAACCAAACTTACCCTCCTATAAATAACAAGTAAAATGCATCCTAAGAACCCTAATATTCTTATTTGGGTCTTTCATATCACAAAACATTCATATCTTCCATAATTTAATCTATAAACTCCAAGTTTATGCAAAGAAGTTTCAAGTAGTAAGTTACTACATCAAATCTCTAGCAAGTTTAAGTGATCTTCTTGAGTTTAGATCCACTCAAGTCACTTAGTACTTCATCACCAACTCTTCAAGATCACAAGGGTGCCAAGGTGTAGAAAGCTAGCTCAATTCAAGGTCCTAAGTGTTCAATCAAAGTCCGATCCTTACTAGTTACTCCTTTCTTAATTGAAAGCCAAAAGTTGTAAGCAACTAATTACCACCATCATCACATGTTTATTATTCATAATCTTAACAATTTTATGCTATATATATAGTTACTATGCTGATTCATGATGTACATATACTCAATCACATGTTTTAATTCACATATTGTCGTAAAAGTAACAAACTAGTAAACTAGTCACATTCTACACATTTGAGACCATTAAAACCAGTCACATATGAAATTTCTAACTTACATACTATGGTAGACAAGATAAAAAGGAAAACGTATCAATTTGAATCACCTAAAATGAGTTCACGAGTCAAAAGATACGGCCAAAAGAAGTTAGCAAAACCAAAACGCCGAAACTGCCAAATTGAATCTGTTAAGGGTCTGTCTGTTTTGAAAGTGGTACTTCTGGTCCGAATCATCAAAAAGTTAAAACACGAAAGTTGTCCAGAACGACGTTTTCCTTCAGTATTGAAGAGGCTCGGACCATGAAAACGCTTAAACAGGCCATTATATTTCAAAAACTGAATCTGCCCTATATATAGTCTCACGACTATACTTTTGTCACAACTAAAAGCAAACCAAGAGGCCTAATGGCCATAAGCCAAGACCACGGCCACGGATAAGGTCAAAGCTGAGTCTCAAGTGTCACAATTCTCAATTTCCGGTTATTTCTCAAACTACTATTCATCTCGGGAATTTACTATTCATCATTTTACTATTCATCATTTTCGGAGTTGTTTTGATATTCTGAGAACATATTTAAAAATTTTACTATTCACGAAACACTATTCATTCCCGGAGAAAATTTTATATTTCATTAACGTATAATTTTCTATTAAATAAATGCTATCGCGTAATCATTTAAATTGAACATTTGATCCGACACTTCCGAAAATTATCCTAACATATTTTTATACTTATATTAAGATTATAAAAATAATATTATTAGTTTACCCGGTGTTTTAAATTTATTTTGTATATAAATTGTTATATTTATATAATTACGACGGTTTTCGTAAATACTACACGAAAATTATTATTTCACTCAATTCTTGCGAGAAATGTATTTTTATAATTTTTATGACTTCAATATATTTTATTTCGATCCGTTAAAAATTTATTTTTAGCGAACGCTACCCTAAATGCTTAAATATGTACACAAGTTACCAATTATCCTTAAATAACTACACATTTACTTCTACCCATTTATACTTAAGTGTTCAAAATGCACAAGTCTTCTATGTTTAATATGTATGTCGACATACATAAGTGACTCACACCACTTTTGAGAACAAATATCCTAAGTATACATATTATATTATTTACTTCTACACATACAAGCATAATATCAAAGTGAAAAAAAATAATATACTCTCATCCTCTCCTTCATTAGAACCGGCCAAGGAAGAGACCAAGCAAGGAGATCATATTTTTTTCAAGTCAAGCTAATTTCACAACTCTAGCATACTCTTAAGCAAGGTTTTGAAATAAAAACCTAGGGTATTTAGGATAAACCCTTGTTCTTTAAACCTCATCACTTAACTAGTAAGCATTTCATGATCATTTTCATCTTTCATATTCATACTATGGTCATTTTATCATGCTTGAGAAAAACATGCAAGTTATATGATTATCTATACCACTTTATTTGTTTTTAAGTACTTATAATGAATATATATCATCCTATAATTAATCCCTTGAAACATATCATTTTTGATGATGTTTAGGAACCCATGACACCCTAAGAAGGTGTATGGTAGGTTTAGAATAGCTTTGGTGTTGATTTGAAGTGGTTAGAATAAGTTTCACGCGAGAAAAATCAATTTCGACAACTATATATAAGGGTCTGATCATTTCTGTGAATTCTGGAAATTTCGACAGTTGGTAAAAAATTTTGGGCTAGATATTCAGAAAATATACTTTAAAACGAAAACGTGGCCGCTTGAATGGGTTAAAACGGAGTTATAACGAAGAAGTTATGATTTTTCCAAATTTAACGACGAAAAACTATTTTCTGAAAATATATGTGCTGTTGCACGAATTTCGACGGACAAAACGAGGCGTTAGACTTGATCTGTAGGAGCCGACCTACTGAAAATATATTAGTATATGTTAATACGAAACCGTGGATATAAAGAACGTAGGAAACAAGCTTATAACGACCAAGATATACACGTTTGAAACCCGACGAAACTCTATTTATTTTGACAGCTTCTAATAGCAAAATAAACCTAAGTGTAAAAACAGTTTTTGTAATACGTCATGTTGAGAGCCATTTTTCTCATTGATCGAGACCCGTATGGTCAAAAGTTAAATGATACGACTTCTAGACATTGTTGCAAGGTTTTCAAAAACGCCGAGTTTCATCACTAACCCTTAACGTACAATATTTCACGACTAGTTTTACGAGGCCAATTTGGGCATATTTTCAAAGTATGAAAAGTGTCATTTTATGACGAAAACATTATATTTACCAATAAAACCCCAAATGAGGATCGTGGAATACCGTTTCGACATATTTACATGAAAAGTGTTTATTAACTTAACGAGACGTCAAAAATGTATTTTTTGACGATAAACATTATTTTCAAATGTACAAGTGGTATGGATATCATATGAGTTTGCATGCACGACATTGTTTCATGACTTATATTAGAGTACATCATTCATATAGGGTTGCGGATAGAGATTTCATCTCATTTCTGTGTATTCACTTTGGCATCATAATCACTGCATCAGGTGAATTCGTAGCCCAACTTTTACTCGTTTAATTGTTTTATAAACTCTTTGGGGGAGATACATGCTCAACTACTTGCTTTTACTATGCATTTATATGAACTTAAATATCTTTTGTTTCACTCTATGTGTGCGTAAGTAGATTATGCCCGAACTAAATTGATCACTATGTTATGAACGCTATTAGTTGAAACATTTTCCCTGATTTTGAACCCTTCAACATGTATATTTGAACTCTTTTAAATTGATTCGGACCCTTTAACATATAAGTGAACACTTTGGACTTGATTTGAACTTTTTGACATATAGTTAAACTCTTTTAACTTGTACAAGGACCCTTTTGATATATTTTAAACTTGTTTGACGTGATTTTGAACGCTTCGACTATCTTGAACCTTTTGATATTATTCGAGCTCTTTGACTGTTCTGAACTTTTGAACTCGACGTAAATCTTTGAACTTAATTGCGAACTTTTGAACGGAACTTTTGAACTTAAATACAAACTTATAACTTGTTTGAACTTATTTAACCGTACGTGTTATGACCTTGACCTAAAGTCTCCCATGTTCGGAGCATCACTATAAAGTCTCGCCTTGTTGGTGGAGCGTTCTCAATAATTCTCGCCTTATCGGTGGAGTGTGCAAAGTCTCGCCTTATTGATGGAGCGTTCTCAATAATTCTCGCTTTATCGGTGGAGTGTGCAAAGTCTCGCCTTATTGGTGGAGCGTTCTCAATAATTCTCGCCTTATCGGTGGAGTGTGCAAAGTCTCGCCTTATTGGTGGAGCGTTCTCAGTAATTCTCGCCTTATCGGTGGAGTGTGCAAAGTCTCGCCTTATTGGTGGAGCGTTCTCAATAATTCTCGCCTAGGTGGTCGAGTGACAAAGGAGTCTCCCTTGTTAGAGCAGTGCAAAGTCTCCTATGTTTGGAGCATCCCTGAATTATTATATATATGGTGCAATATTGTGAATTATTATGGTAACTTATACTCGACTATTAGACACACTATATTTTGTGCAATGGGTTGTGAACACACAGGTTGCAAGTTTTGTATGGGCGGAACTTGGAACTGAGTGGATTTACAATGCCCTTGCTTTGTGAACTATTATGATAATGTGCACTCGACTTCTAGACATACTACTTTTGGCAGTGGGTTGTGAACACACAGGTTGCATGTTTTGTATGGGCGGAACTTGGAACTGAGTAGATTTACAATGCCTTTGCTTTGTGGACTATTCTATATGACCAAAAACTTTTCCTTTCCTGCATGAACATTCTTTAAAAGCTTTACTTGTTAACCAAACTCTATGAACTCACTCAACCATTGTGTTGACACTTTTAGCATGTTTTATCTCAGGTATCTAAGGCATTCACTTCATGGCATGCATGTGGACTTATCATAGAGTCGCGATGATGACGTGTCTCACATATATTTTATGCACTTAACTATCGTTTGATTGTAACAAACTCATTTTGGTATATTGGAAATATTTTGGGACCTATGTTTTGTAAACTCTGATTATTTTACTTAATCAAACGATATTTTCAAAACGACACTTTAGGTCGTTCGATATAACAATAACTTTGATGCTATGACAGTCATCCCCCAGGAATTCCATTCCGCTGCAAAACAGGTAATTTGGGGGTGTGACATCAAGACCATGGTAGTCAAGATCAAAGCCACGGCAAGGCCATGGCTAAAGCCTCAAGGCTTATTTACCCAAGAACGTTAACTAAGGTGTTAACCTTGGCAAATCGACACCAACATAAACCAAACGACATAACTTTATATACCTACATTATCAAATGATCATATTTATGAAATGACGATACTTGTGATAACCATTATGATTTCTTAATCATAACCAAACAACCTTGTAACTTGTGTTTACAAACATATGATACTTATGATATATAAACAAATCATATGTTTTATCTACTAAGTGCTACAATACTAGGGAGCTTCATGTGAGGGGTTTCATTTGAGTAAAACGTATCGACGAGTTGCTGGATTTACGATTTAAAGTGTCCTAGCTCCTCGAACGTTTACTACATGACCTCTAAATTGTAATGGCCAGAACGGTAGTACGATATATATAAACTAAACACGTTTTCACAACTAGACCATTTCTATAAACGACATACACAAAAACCATGTACTACATCATGATCAACATAGAGACGTATATGGGTTTGTTATTTCTTTCGCATCATTATTTCAAACCAAAGTCGCAACATCCTATTCTAGGTTGCTCGTATAAGTTCTCACGGCATATCCATCATTCTCATCATACATTTGATATCATTTACTCTGAGGTGAGTTCATAGCCCCTACTTTTATACCTTTTGAATTACTTTTGGGGGAGATACATGCTCAAATATTTTCATTTACTTTCATAAGTACTCTAAACTTTTACTGATTACTTAATTGTTTTACAAACCCTTGGGGGAGATACATGCTTTATTTTAAAACGAACACATTGCTTTCAAAATGTATACTTATCTGATTGTTTTATTAGCACTAAGTTACCGCATTTGCCAAACTTAAGTCCCTTAATCATGAATCATTAATCACTAGTGAGAGTGGGCGCGAATATTGTGAATAGATCTATTGGGATTGACGAATCCCGTTTGTGTTGACCGGGTAGGCAAACAAACGCACTATATTTGAGTAACATTGGTAAAAACGGCAATTTTTACCTGATAGGGCACGCACCAACATTTTCACCAATTAATTTTGGAACACGTTAACGCCTTGATTGCATGATGCTTAGTCTAATAATAACTGTTTTTTTTTCAAACCATTGGTGTGAGTCTATAGCTCACACTACAAACATAATGTGTTCAACCATCAAACAAACTCTATGAATTTCACTCAACCTTTGTGTTGACAGTTTTAAGCATGTATTTCAGGTCCATATTGTACGAGGCTGGCATGGAGGAGCACGGATACTCAGGAAGGCTATAAATTTTATTATCATTCGAAAACCCATTTAATGAATTTTGTAAACTTGGAACCATTTGGGACCTCATTTTTGTAAACTCCGATATTTATATAAATTGAATGATAAATCTTTTAAAACGAATCCATTAGAGTTCGTTTTCTATTGTTATAACTGTTGTGCCATGAAGTAACACCCAGTTTGAATTCCGATGCGTATCACGAAATTGGGGGTGTTAATTATGCATTGTAAGTGCATCAAAATTTGTTGTAGGAGCATCACATTGTTGATTTACGAAGTACTCATCATGCATTGACTCAAATAGAATATTCAAGTCACGCTCTGTTGGTGTAATGATTGGTGTTGTTGATTGAGCAGGGTTAGGCGCATCTCTTGAACTGATGTGTTCAGCAGTTAATAGGTTGAGCGCGGGTTCTGACGTATTTGTTTAGAAGTCATCGAGTTAGGTCCGAAACTGAGTTGTTCCGAAGCCATTATAGATATCTCATCAAAACTTATAATTATTGTCTCCGTTATCCTTTTTTTCCTCCGGTTATACACTCTATAAGCCCTAAAATTTTCAACATATCCAATGAAGATGCCAATATCCCCCTTCGCCTTGTACTTTCCTAGATCTTCTCGATCGTTTAATGAGTAACAAAAAGCACCGAAGACATGTAAAAATGAGACATCTAGTTTATGTTTGTTGAGGAACTCGTAAGGAGTTTTGTTGAATCATGGATGGATAAGAGAACGGTTTTGGGTGTAACAAGCGGTGTGCATCTGCCCATAGAAACTATGGTGCATTTAAGAAAATCAACATCGTACAAGCAGCTTCTACCAACGTGCGATTTCTTCTTTCTACGACTCCATTCTGTTGCGGTGTTCATACATTGGATGTTTGATGAGTTATGCCAACGCCATCAAAATAAGCCTATAGTTGCTTGTTAGTGAAATCAGTGTCATTGTCAGTTCTTACAATTCTTATGGGAACTTGTAGACGAACTTGCACGCGCTTTAGAAATGTTTTGATGATGGCCGGTGCTTCATCCTTTGATCGAAGAAATTGTAACCATGTAAATCTTGAATATGTTGTTCCCGTTTCACAATTAGTAAAAAGACAAATTTACACTAAGAGTGACACATGACTGAAGTAAGATTTATGAAAAATCACAATTAAACAAGATAAGAATACTTTAAGCACACTGAGATTTTTCAACGTGTATATCCTTTATTAATGATGAATAAAAAAGAATATATTACCCAAGTGCTTGCAGAACAGCACTTGGGATTGAATGACAAGTATGGTGTAACTCCTCACTAAGCTTACGCTAAGTCTAAGCACAACTACTTAGGTACCACTGAGCTATATCAGGGACATAGTTGTATTTGGAGGAGTAAAAGATTGCTTGTGTGTGTAATTCACAGTTAATGCACAAGATTAAAATCTTTCACTCCAACTCTTATGGCTATTTCTAAAAGTATGGTTTTTAACTCTATCCTAGAGGACAAACTTGTAACAATTCGCATTTTCGGGTCACTATTCATTTTTACTATTCACTGTTACTATTCATCTCGTAAAATTTTTATTTCACATTCTCGTAGGATAAATTATTTTAGTAATGACCTGAGAGTTCGACAATCGTTAGATCATTTTCGCAAAAGTTATTAAGAAAATATCGTCTTAAAGTTTCATTTTGATCGGAACACCATTTCAACATCCCGCGCATAACGAAAACCGCCTATGAAAATTTTCCTCGCATCAGATAAATTTTTAGATCACTCATGATTAATTTGATAATTTTTAAGATTTATTTTTAATATTACCAAATAAGCCCAGCGCAGTACGAAACTAAACTTACGTTTTAAACGATTCTACTTACATCCAGACTTAACGATTCCTGCACTGTATTTCCTAAGATGATTAGAAACTTTTATATTTTTGTAAAATTCAAACATATTTCTCTCCTCCTTTGACCATAAAGAAATTAACCTTGTACGTTCTACGTTTTTGCTTAAATCGCGTAACTTTTAAACTTCACGTATAACTGTTAAGTTATCCCACGTACGATGAAAACCAAAGTTTGACATCTCATATCACTTTTAGACTAATTTTAGTCTACTCTAAATAAATTCACGATCATTTCCCTGAAATTTTGTTCTTTTCCGATAAAACTGCGAATTACGCGTTTTTGACCCGTATTTCCATCTTTAAGCAGCGTTTTTGCACCCAATAAGACTTATCACCAATTTTAAATTTTTAGATGGAGTATAATGATTAGTTTCATCATTCCTGCAAGTTTCATATTTTTACGATACCCGGTTTTACCTTTTATGGCTTCGGTTAGCATTTAACGGAACCAAAACTCACTCCGTAATCAAGATAATACCAAAACTATCCACCTAAGTCATCTTATCTCTATATGAACGAAATTAGGGAGGGGAGTCATCACCTTGGTGGCTTGATCCTAAGCATGCTTTCTTTAGATCATTACATGTGTAAACTTAACCATGGTTAGTTTTTAACCCAATATATAGTTAACCATAATCTCTAGCCTATAAATACCTAGCAAATCACTTCATTTTTTCTTGCACCACACCTTCTTAACATCTAAAGTCCTAAACCTAAGGAATTTCTTATAGATCTTGTAAGAAAATTCATGTGTTCTTGAAGAAAACTAGCGTTTGATCTTCGTTCTTGGAAGTTTTCAAGAAAGAGTCGTTATAATCTTCAAATAACTTCAAGTCTCCAAAAAGACGTCGTTATAATCTTCTTTTCTTCTTCAGGTTCTCAAGAAGGAGTTGTTATCATCTTCTAATAGTCGTGGGTTTTTAAAGATTGCAAAGTATACGTCGAAGCTCCGCTAATATTTTATTTTTTCATAATACTCAAGCATTCTATTTTAAGGTAAGTATATATATAACTCAAACTTATTTAAATACTTATAAACTTTGTTAGTTTATTTATCGTATTTATAAACTCTTAATTTATCATATAATCAAATAATTAAAATACATGTTTTACGTATTGAGCACTACAACACTAGGGAACTTCATGTGATTTGGGTAAACGGATCGACGAGTTGCTGGATTTACGATTTAAAGTGTCCTAGCTCCTCGAACATTTACTGCATGACCTCTGAATTATGATGGCCCGAACGGTAGTACGAGATATACAAACTAAAATATTTTCTATTAACAAACATATAAATGCTACATATATAGGATCGTTCATGTTTTCTTAGGCATTATTCTGAACCTAAGAGTTGACATCATATTCTAGGTTATACGTAGAGATTTCCAGGCTTATCCATTGATCCCATTATACGTTGTGATATCATTATTAAGGTGAGTTCGTAGCCCCACTTTTACTCGTTTAATTACTTTATAAACTCTCTGGGGGAGATAAATGCTCAACTACTTTCATTTACTTTTATAAGTACTCTAAACTTTTATTGATTACCGTGAGTTCTTAGCCCTGTTTTTATACTCGTTTAAAACTTTTGGGGGAGATACATGCTCAACTACTTGCTTTTACTTTTACAAATACTCAAAACATTATACTTGATTGCATTATACATGATTGCATTATACTTGATTGCATTATACTTGATTGCGTTATACTTGATAAGTCGATGATAAGTCTCCCAACATACACGGAGCAGTCCCCTCGTTCGGATGATAAGTCTCCCAACATACACGGAGCAGTCCCCTCGTTCGCATGATAAGTCTCCTTGGACAACACATGCATTGGGTTTTGGAGAGGAAGTAGAACCAATGCTATTACACTCCTTGTGAGCAACATACCCACATGAGGTTTCTGGAGATAAAGTGGAGACTCATGGCTAATTGCATAGGTTTTGATGCATGTGTACGTGATCAATATACTAGTTACATACTTAAAACATATATACTTTTAACTACTATGATACATTGTTGTTCCCTATTCACTACCGTTTAAAAACAATTAAGTACTTAAAACAATTTAATAGTGAATAATGATTGAAATTAACGTAAGTAAAACACACAAAATAATTTTCAACATCATATTCTTATTAGAAATAAATCAAAAGAATACGTTACCCAAGTACTTGCAGAATAGTACTTGGGATTGAAATGACAAAGTTTGGGGTGACTCCTCTCTAAGCTCAGGCTAAGTCTGAGCACAACTCTTAGAACCCACTAAGCTATCTCAAGGATAAAGTTGTATTTAGAGGAGTGAAAAGTTGGCTTGTGTGTGTGTGTGTTTTTTACAATTCACAAGCTTAAAACTTTTCACTTATTCTCTTATGCTATTTATACAAGTATGATTTTAACTTTAACCTAGAAGACAAAAACATTGATCACAGTAATCACGAATATAGATATATTCGATTACTGTTTACTTTACTATTTGTAGTCAGGCGGCGAAGCTTCTTTCCTTAACAGAGATCCTTTAGTATCGCCGCTTACTATAAATGGGAAGATATGGCTTTAGTAGATAGGGACTTAGTTTTATCTAGGTAAAGCACTTGGGGACTTAGTTTTATCTGGGTAAACTTTTCCCGCCTAGTCCCGCTCATTCTTCAGTCTTCAAAGCCTTCAGTCTCTTCTTTCAGTTTGTCTTCAGTGCTAACAGTTGGAGAGGAGTCTTAGGGATTCAGTGAGCTATTGTCATCACTAACTGAATCCACCATCTTCTTCTTGACTTAGTCTTCACCCATTAAGTTCCGCCTTGCTGAGTGGAGAGGCTTCTTCTTCGCCTCGTACTGAGTATCCTGAAGATGGCTCACTGAGAGACTATGCACTCAGTGACCTGATAGTGTTTAACGGATTAAACACTTAAGTTATTTTATATTCAAATCCTAGATCAAGGGGTTTAGGTATTTACTGAACCCAACAGTCTCCCCCTATTTGGATATACAAATAGCCTAAGTGTTTGATCAGTGTAAGTGAGCAAATAGCTTCTTCTTACACTGAATGTACTAATGAATATAATAATGAACACTGAGTATTTTAGCAAAAACATACATCGTTTATTGATCCCATTACATGGTTCCTATCACTAGTACAAGAAAATAAAATGATGCCAGTCTAGATGAATTCCCAGTGCTTCAAGCTTAACTTTCTTGGTGATGAGTGTTTCCCTATCAGGATGGTCTCTTATTTTGGCATTCAGGTCTTGACAAAACCTGATGTTTGCTGGGGATTGGATCTGAGAGGCCACTGGAATATAGCTGATCATTGTAGCCACTCCTGCCTGATCGATATCACTCCAGCTTTGGAATGCTGGGTTTCCATAGACATCAATGAAAAATAGCCCTCTTTCAGGCTTTTCAATCACTAGACAGTTTACAAATTTCACACCTTCAGGCAGCTCCCTGTTGCATTCTAATCCAGGCACTTTGATTTCAGGCTGGAACTCAACTCTCTTCCTTTTGCCAGTGGATGCTTGTAGTTGAGATCCTTGAGGTGCAGTCAAGGAAGGCTAAATTCCCAGTTGGGCTGGTGCATCTCTCAGCCTTTCATATCTTTTACTGAGCATCTTCATCAGCTCCTTGACCACCTTATTTTGCTTCTTTTCTATAATTGGACCAAGCTCATCGAGTTCAGTGATCCCAAAGTCAACAAATGTTAAGGGATCATGAAATCTCGAAATGTCTCTTATCATCCCCCCTGTAGACATTCATTGCTAGTGGTTTGGAGTTGGGGATGATTTTGACATAAGTGATTTTCTCAGGCTTCCTTCGGCTTGTCATTGTCAAGTTGTAATGATCAATTCGTTCTTGTCTGACAGCTTCAGCTTTCTTTTTCTTTGCTTCAAACTGCTTTCTCATTGCAGCCATCTGAGCAGCCTGAGCATCCTTGAACTTTTGTCCTGCCTGACCCTTTTGAAGCTTGCTTGGATCTAATCTTATGTTCTCAGCTTCTTCGGCGACAACCTTTGCCAGTGCTTCTCTGTTCCTTTTCTCTTCCTCAGCTAGTTTCAATCTTCTTTCTTCTTTAGCAAGATGTTTACTCAGCTGTTGTGGTGTGAGCAGGTATTCAGTGTCGCCGATTTTATAGGGAATCTTCTCAGGCTCAGTAGTTGTCATTATTCCTTTGCCTTTGTCCTGGCCTAAGGAAGATGATGCAACTAAGGGTGGTGTTGTTGTCATGATTGATGTTGTGACTGTCAGTGTTGTTGTTGTTTTTGTTGTTGATGTTTGTGGTGGTAGTGAGGAGATGGGTATTGCTAAGACTGGTGTAGATGATGTGGGAGCTACTGAGACTGGTGGTGTTTGCTCCCCCTCAGTGTGAAGAGGAGTTTCTTCAGCAGTATTCTCCCCCTCAACTGTTGCCGGAGCTTCAGTGAGGGCAAGAGTTGGAGTTGGTGCTGAGGGGGACTGAGCTGCTTGACCCTTGAAGGCCTGACAGATTTCAGTGATCATAGCCTTAATCTCTGAAGTATCTGCTTGAAGACCAGTGACCTTTGTATCCAAGGTAGCCTGAGAAAGCTCCAAGGCAGTCATGCGGGGACCAAGATTCCAGGCCATAGAAGATGAGGCCTGACCCATAGTAGCTACCTGAGTGTTCAAAGAGTCCACTGAGGTCTGAAGAGATTGAACTGAAGATTTGAGACCCTGAACATTTGCAGATTGGAGCATTTCAATCAGTTTAGTGAGTCGAGATGAATTTTTTACATACACCTTAGTGGCCTCCAACACTTTGGCATTGAGTGCTGGGTCTTCTTTAACAGCATCCCTGATTTCATCAATTTTAACCCCACATGACTGAAGATGCTTGAGAAACTTAACCAGGTTTTCATCCAGTCTTATAAGGTGTTGGTACATAAGATCTCTGTGCTCATGAACATTTTCGTTGAAGGTGAGCACATCAGATCGAAGATCAGCGTAGCTGGCAGCCGCTTCAGTGTGTTGATCCCAAAATTTTTCAGTGACCCCAGTGTACAGCTTCCTTGAGGCTCTAGTGATCCACTGAAACAGCTGTCTTTCAGTGACTGGAAGAATGTTGTCAAAACGGTTAAATTCCTCAGAGCTGGATGATGAGGAGTCTGAGTCATTATCTTCTGGATGAAATGGTGACTCAGTATGCTCATTTGGATCAGGCTGAGGCTCTTGTTCAGATTGAACCTCAGCGTCCACTTCTTCTCCAGCTGATAAGATTTCATCTTCAGTTTCAGTAAGTTCATCCTGTAAGAAAAGAATACCAGTGACATCAGCAATGGTGAGTAATGGGTTGGTGATGGGTTCCATATCAGTGGGTGGTATATATCCCTCTGAGTCTTTGTCCCTCGTGGACCCCTCAGACACTGGTGGGAGTTTCCCAGTGCCTTCTCCGGAGTCAGGATTGGTTTTGGGTTCCGTATCGGCGGGTTGTTTCTTTCTCTCCGAGTCTTTGTCCCCCAGTGACCCCTGAGACACTGGTGGGTGTTTCCCAGTGCCTTTGGCGGAGTCAGTGATTGTTGTATCCCTATCAGTGGGTTGTTTGTTTCCCCCTGAGTCTTTGGGATTGATTAGTGTGCCCTCAAACAAAGGCTTGGATTGGATAATGTCATCATCAGGCGTTGTGGAAGGCGCTCCCCTACTAGTGGGTTGTTTGTTTCCCTCTAGATCTTGGGGACTAGTAGTTGTGACAAAGGGCACTGACTGTGATGTATCAGTGTCCTTCGTTGTCACGGGGGTGGATGTTGCCTTGTCAGTGGATGTCTATTTAGTCTCGGGTATTTTGTGCCTTTTAGGCAGTGTTCCTGAAGCCTCAGGGCCCTGAGACTTTGGTTTAGTCTTAGTCTCAGTCTGAGACTTCCCCTTTCTCTTTTTGGGAGCAAGGTTTGGAGACACTGATCCACTCTGATTGTTTACAGCAATCATGTGGGCCGTCAATTCAATAGGAGTGACAAGGGATGGGTCTTTTTGAAAATTTGATTGGCTCAGGATGCCTGGTGAAGCACCAAAATTTTCTTCCTGAGGATAGTTTGTACCCAGTAACACTTGCAAAGCACAAGAGACAAACCTAGGATACGAAACGTATTTCGTCCTAGTTTTGCTCTGTAGCTTGGTCACGAGATCACTGTAAATGATCTCCCCTATGTCGACAATGACCCCATTCATCAAGCAGTATGCCATCATCAACTGAATAGAGTTAACTTGTTCAGTGGATGAGTGGTTCCCGCCGAGGACCTGAATCACGAAAGTGAATAGGATCCTCCAAGCCACGGGAAATGAGCTTTTGGTGACCGGGGTCTTGTCCAAAAAAGTTGGATCTAAAATGATTTGTTTTAACCCATCCTTCACTGTGGAAGGTTCGGGATGGGCGACATAAACTCCTTTATTGTAATCCAGCCTTGTTGAAGTGCAAAATATTTTATAATCCAGGGTGAATTGTTGTTGCCCCCCATGAAGACTGAATCTGATGAGATATTCCCTGAGAGGTCTGAGGTTGTTCTCATCAGTAGAGGGTGTCAGGTCAAAGGCCTTGGCTGTTGCCCAAAACTCCCTGAAGAGATTTTGGTAAACGATGGAGGGACACTGAACAAAGGCCGTTTTCAGTGGGCAGTTAAATAAAAATTTCATAATGTCTTTGTAGGCTGGGACATTTTCAGGGTATTCAAAATTGCCTATGACATTATTAGTTTTAAATTCAACATTTGTAAGATCTCCTACCCACTGAGAAGCAAACTGGAGAGATTGTGTTCTAGCCATTTCCATTTAAAAGGATTTTAGGGTTTAAAAAGAAATAGTTTGTGATGAAAAACTTTTGTAAATGTTTACAAGGAGGGTTTTCCAAAAGAAGGTTTAATGATTTTTTTGAGCATACAAAAATTATTCTGGATTTGAGAAGGGATTTTGACAGAGTTTAGTTGCAGAAAATAATTTATGTGTGTTTTTTTGGTTTAGAAGAGGGTATTTATAGGGTGGTGAGAGGGGTGATTTTTGCATAAACGTGGATTTGTAAAGACGGTTTTTGAAATCGTTTGAAATTCCACATTTAATGCCACCCACCACTACCCGCAGTAAAATCCCGTATTTCAAGGGAACAGTTGCAATGCACAGTAAAAGTGCACTTTTGCAGCGTTAAAATATCCATAGGATATTTTATGTGTGAGAGGGCATTTAATGCCAAGTGGGTAAGTGATGAGACCCCTGACAGTAAGACATATATTCCTATATTAAATTGGTGGGATTACCAACCTAGGACATTTAAGTAACTAATACTTGGAGCATTTAGTTACACATTCAATGCTTTATGTCAGGGACCCTGAGTGAGTCTTACTGATAAGGATTTAAAATGTACCTTTTTGAGGGGTCGTTTAAGCCCTTATTTGATCACTTTTGTATCCGTTATTGCTTAATATCGTTCCTTTTCACTTTTTAGGTCTCTTGAAGGCAAATTGCTGTAATGGCACTTATTTGGACGAAAAGGCGCGGATATATGAAGAAAATGGCCAAAGTCAAGAATCGAGACACTCAAGCTGCTAAATTACAAGAGGACGGCGTCACTGCTTAATCTGCGACGCCGTCGGAGGAATTTGTGACGGCTCAGAAGAGAAATTGCTAGTTTTTGGAGGACGGCGTTGGGCTTAAAAAGAGTAGGCCGTCGCAACTCAGACGGCCTAGATTCAATCCAGACGGCGTCAGAAGCTAAAGAGGACGGCGTCACAAGCATAAGGTGACGCCGTTGCAAGATTAACTTGGCCAAGACGAAACCCTAATGACGGCGACACGACGGCGTCACAAATCATAAGGTGACGCCGTCGCACATGTAATCTTATATATAGAATCCGAATTTTTCAGTTTTAGAGAGTAGTCTTTTGGGTAAACTTTAGGAGTAAAACCTAAACCGAACCAAGGTCGTATTTTAGGGTTCTAAACCCTATCTTACACCAAGATAAGTTGTTTACTTCATTAATTTAATTATGTCTTCAATTATTTGTGTGTATGCTTGCATGTTCTCCATGTCCGACTAACTTACTTGTGTGTTTGCTTAGGGAATATGAAACTTAATTATTGAATATTGATTGATTGTTTCTTATCTTAGTTGATTAATGATCTAGTAATGCGATAGGTCATTCGTTGTGTACTTAATGCTTGATTAATCTTTGTGAACCTTAGGTTATAGCACTTTGAGTTGTTGTAAGCTAAACTATCCAAAGAGGCCTTAGAGTTAGAGTTTATCATCCCTAGTGGGTTTTGTAGACGAGACCCTTTGGTAACTTCAAAGAGTTAGGGAGGAACGCATACCCTACAACTTTAGACACACAACGCAACTAGGAATAAGGACGTGACAATTCAACCACCAATAGAAGATAATTAAGGAGTAGTAAAACCTAAGTAAACACATCTTTAAACTATCATACGAGCACACAATAAGTAGACATAGACTACCACCACCTTAGTTTAGATAATTAGATAATAGTAGAGTAATCGGTAGAAATACCAACCCCCCAAATCCAAACCCCGAGATTCGTACTTTTCCTTTTCTAAAAAACATAAAAAGATAAAAAATAATCTTCCTCAACCCCAACCTTAGTGTAGTAACTTCTCACTAGCATTCCTATTCCCCTAGATAACGATATCAATTCCCGTGGCTTACTCTAATACTACACTACAACGATTAGGTTCACTGCCTAGGGTGTTGAAAAACTTGCTCGACGAAAAGGAAGTTCCTTTGACCCCGAACGCGCTGTGTAAGCGTATCAAGTTTTTGGCGCCGCTGCCGGGGAATAGAATAGCTAGTTAGTAGTCCACCTCGTTTAGGTTTCTTTGCTTGATTCCTATCAAGTAAATTTTTTTTTTCTCATTTTTAGCTTCATTTTAGTCTATCCCCCTTCTTCTTGACCTTTGTTCGTAACCCCATCACTTTTCATCATGGAAGGTGAAAACCCCCCTCAAATCATTGTCCCGCCAAGAGACCGTACTCTTGGTGAATACTCGAGACCTAGCCACCTAGGCTATAGGAACACCATTGAGCTTCCCGACCAAGCCCAAATTACGGCCCTGCGATCCGACACCATCCGGTTGGTGCAAAATGGATGTGCATTCCATGGACTTCGTTCCGAAGATCCTAATCATCATCTGAGGGATTTCCTCAAAATTGTCGATTCCATCGACCTTGATGCTAATACTCGGGAGACCACGCGTCTGCGTCTCTTCCAATTCTCTCTACGGGACCAAGCTAGTAATTGGCTTGAGCGACTTCCCGCCGGCTCCATATCAAGTTGGGATGATCTCACCACTCGTTTCCTTGCTCAATGTTTCCCACCGGGGAGAACCACAAAACTTAGGAATGACATCTTGATGTTCCAACAACGTCAAGGTGAATCTCTCTACGAAGCATGGACTCGATTCAAGGACTTACTTCATAAAGTCCCTCATCATGGCATTGATCTTTGGCTCCAAGTACAAATCTTTTATGATCATGTCAACTTCCCCACTAAGCGATCCCTTGACCAAGCGGCCGGTGGAAAACTTAGTGATCTCACCGCGGAAGAATCATGGGGTATAATAGAGGACCTTGCTCTCTATGACAACGAAAGTTGGAATGACCCCCGTGAGTTGCCCAAAACCGTTAAGGCAATCTCCTTGCCTCCAATTGACTCACAACCTTCCGACCGTAGGATGCTTGAACTTGAAGACAAGTAAAATTCCTCATGAGCTCCTACAAAAATCCTAAGTCTTCACATCAAGTGAATAAAATCACTCTACCTTGTGAATTATGTAGTGGTCCCCATGACACTCGTGATTGCACAAGACTCCCCGAACAAGCTTTTGCGGACTACGCCTCCACGCGTACCGACGGAGCGGGAGAGAAGTGGTATACTTTCAAGCCCGAACAAAACAACTTAGGAAACTCTTACAACCCCTCATGGAGAAATCACCCTAACCTTAAGTGGAATCAAAACTCAAGTACACCCCAAAGCTCATCTAGTCCACCCAATAGGTTCAATTCTCTAAACACCAGGAACCCCACTAATCTTGAGGCCATTGCATCTAGATTCATGTCATCTCAAGAGATTCGATTGACTAAGCTTGAAGCCGATTTTAAGCGAACGCAAGGCGAGATGACAAACAAGCTTGATGCACTCTTAAAATCCTTCAATGAACGAGAAATTGGAGCACTTCCAAGTGATACCATAAAGAACCCAAAAGTAAATTCGATTTCATCAACTTCATGTTCTTGTTCACCTTGGGAGAGTACACATCCATGTCCCTCACACCCAACGGTTCACTCGGTGAATGCTATCAACAAGGGTTTTAAGCAATCCAAATTTAGGTACCAAGGCCCTGCACCATTGGTAGAACCTACTCTTGAGAAACCTGTCAACCAAGAACCCAAACCCAATCTAGAGGAGGAGTACAAGGAACTCCATCAAGAAAAACCGGTTCTTGAAGTCTTAGCTCATGCACCTTATTATAATGCTTTGAAAGAAAAATATGAGTTAGAACTTAAACTTGGAAAACATGGGTCCGCCTTTGTGCGAAATAATCTACCTAAGAAGTTAGACGATCCAGGGCTATTTACTCTTTCGTGTAGGCTTGGAACTTCCAAACCTCTCGATGCTCTAGCCGACTTAGGATCATGCATCAATCTTGTTCCGTTGTCCCTCCATAGAAGCCTTAACCTAGGTAAAATAGAACCAACGGAAACCATTTTAGGTCTAGCAGACGGTAGTGTTTCATATCCGGTAGGGATAATAAAAGACATGGTAGTACACGTAGGAGAGTTAACTCTTTTGGCCGATTTCCATGTGCTTGACATGAATAAGGACCCGACATGCCCATTACTTGTAGGAAGAGGATTCTTAGCTATCGCTAGTGCCATCATTGATTGTAAGATGTCCAAGATAGTGGTAGGAGAAGGTAGTGCTAGGTCGATTTACGATGTCAAAAGGCATACATACTACAAAGAGGAGGAAATTCCACATGAGATTAGGATGGATAGAACACCTTCTAGATATGGACCTTGGATTGATAAAAACCTCATAGGCCCCCAACGACCTTTCTATTTAGATGATGCCTTTGCTAGCAAAGCAACTTTCCATAAAAAAGAGATGGCTAGAGACATGGAAGTAAACCCGTTCGAAGACGCTTTAGTATTTAGGAAGATGACCGAGTTCTTAGAAAGTTTGCGCGTCAACCTCGTTATGAATAGGTGGAAAATTGAGAAGCCTAAACATAAGTGGGATTGGAGTAGACCGCCTAGTAATGGAAATGGAGAATGGCACATTAGGATAACAATCTATGATCCCGATGGAGAAAAGTTTGAAAAAGCATATCGAACCGAACGTACTACTAGGAACCTAAATGATAAGTTTGATCCTTATGACATTGTTAAGGACAAGCTTACTTATATCGGTACGTAGGAACACGACTATGAGTCTAGCTACAAGACTCTTAAATAAAGAAAAGCGCTTCGTGGGAGGCAACCCATGCTTAATTGTTTGCTTGTTAGTGTCATATATCTTTTATTGATTGTTTATTCTCATGTTTAAATTTGTAAAAATGCTTTATTTTGTTTTTAACCTCGTCTTAATTGCATATAAAGGTATTTTACATAAAGGATAAGTGTAGGGAGGATTACACACGTTTTCATAAGAAACGTGAACATGAGAATAACAATTAATTAAAAGATATATTTGTGTGTTTGTTCGAGTCAAATGCTTGTATCGAGTCATAATGGATGTTTTGCATAAATGTTTCCAGATTCTAAAGATGTAAATTTTCCAGAATTTTTCCAGAAAATCGCAGACCAGTTTTTGTCAGGATAACCTGACGGCGTCAGGATTGCAACCTGACGGCGTCAGGAAGGAGTAAAAACATCAGATTACTTTTTCTCGTTTTTTGAGCTTCTTATAAAATTTTGAAATTTTCCAGGTCTTAATTTTCTTAGAAATTCTGTAAACATCCATTCCACAAGCATTATATCCTAGTTTAAATCGAGTCTTATATACTATTACCGCCGATTTTACGCGAAGGTTTCGTTTGTTTTCTTCAAGTGTGCAGGTTTTGTTTCTCAAGAAGAAGATACATAAAGTTGGAAGGAGCTTTTCACGCAAAAATTCTTCTTGGAAAGGATTTAACCACTACTTCACACACGGATCCTACCGAGCTAATAAGGGGAGTATTAGTTTCTTTCGTTTTTGATTACCTTCTTTTATCATAACTTTGATACTTTCGGGGAACATTGGGGACAATGTTCAGTTTAAGTGTAGGGAGGGAAAATAAAACGGGAACTTTGAAACTATGCTTATCCTTGATTATTTGCTTTGTCTAATTGCATTTGCGTAATAAACCATGAGAAAATGTCGGTTAGGGTAATTTTGGCACCAAATTTAAAATTTTTCATGACATATAGGAGTGGGCCATTAGTCTTAACAAAAGCGTCTCAAGGATAGGAAGTTATATGACTAGCACAAAACCCTTTACCACTTAAATTCCACCAAAAATGTGAGGATCGCCCTTAGATTAGTAGGAATTGAAGCATTCATCTTCAATGCTTAGAGTGTGAACCGGTAGTATATTAGATTCTAGAAGTTGTTTTGTGATGCATTCCGAGATCGCTAGTGAGACTACACTTGTGTAGTTAGGAATAACTAAATGATAAGAGGCATTAGGATAACCCTTGTTTGATACCCGTAATATAACTACTTCTTCCACATCGGTTGAGTAATTTCCCCACACCTTTGCGTTGTACTCATCTTTAGTACACGATACCCCTAGTTAAACCCTCAGAGCCTATCCTTTTCGCGGTTCTCGTGATGTTTCGGTTTTCCGGAATATCAATGAAGAGCATTGTTTACACCCCACCCCCAAATGTACACCCAAATCACCTTAGCCTACCTTGTATGCACTCACTTTTAGTGCATTATTGTTATCACCCTAAACCCTTAGTTCAATTATCTAATTACTTGCATGAGTTGCTAAGTTGAGTCATATCTTTTGTACACAGTTTTGGGACGATTGGGACTCATGGGAAAAGTTAAAGTTTTAAATGACTAAAAGGGAACGCCAATTCCCTTATCTGCGTAATAACGTACTCCAAGTGTTTTGATCTTTTCAATTCGGGTCATATTAGTGTTAGAGTAATAAAAACTCAAGTGTAGGGACGTGCTATAAATCCCTATTATTTTGATGTTATAGTAGAGGATGGTAGAGTAAAAGTGTATAAAAAAAAATAGAAAAAAAGAGAAAAAAAAGAAAAGAAAAAAAATAGAAAAAAAAAAAAACGGGCTACCATCCTGCATCTATCTTTAAATTTATGTTTGTTTATTTCAGTTATCTAAAGTTTAGAGTGTCGAGTCTTGGCTTAGCAACGCCATTCTTCGTATGCATTTAACATAGAGATTTTTGACTTGCCACCACTAAATAGCCTATCCCACCAAACCCTTTGTTTCCCTACCGTAAGCCTAACGTTACAACCCTTTAAAGACCTCTTTGATAGTCTTTCCTAGGTGCTTACGTCAAAGCGATGGAGGTTTGATCTATTCTCAAGCCTATGGTAATCTATGTACTAGGACCGGTTAATGAGTGTTTATCTTCCATTTCCAATTTGCTATACTTCATATACACCCGAGAGATGTGAGTATCCAAACACCCCATGTGAGGTGCTAGTATGCAATTTCCGTGCTTGTTATGACTTTTGCGGGACTTATATGTGTTGTGGACTGTTTTAAACCAATGCTTCATGACCCCTAACTTATAAATTAATTGGCTAAAAGCACATTTGCTTGAGGACAAGCAAATACCAAGTGTAGGGATATTTGATAAGGATTTAAAATGTACCTTTTTTAGGGGTCGTTTAAGCCCTTATTTGATCACTTTTGTATCCGTTATTGCTTAATATCGTTCCTTTTCACTTTTTAGGTCTCTTGAAGGCAAACTGCTGTAATGGCACTTATTTGGACGAAAAGGCGCGGATATATGAAGAAAATGGCCAAAGTCAAGAATCGAGATACTCAAGCTGCTAAATTACAAGGGGATGGCATCACTGCTTAATCTGCGACGCCGTCGGAGGAATTTGTGACGGCTCAGAAGAGAAATTTCTAGTTTTTGGAGGACGGCGTCGGGCTTTAAAAGAGTAGGCCGTCGCAACTCAGACGGCCTAGATTCAATCCAGACGGCGTCAGAAGCTAAAGAGGACGGCGTCACAAGCATAACGTGACGCCATCGCAAGATTAACTTGGCCAAGACGAAACCCTAATGACGGCGACACGACGGAGTCACAAATCATAAGGTGACGCCGTCGCACATGTAATCTTATATATAGAATCCGAATTTTTCAGTTTTAGAGAGTAGTCTTTTGGGTAAACTTTTGGAGTAAAACCTAAACCAAACCAAGGTCGTATTTTAGGGTTCTAAACCCTATCTTACACCAAGATAAGTTGTTTACTTCATTAATTTAATTATGTCTTCAATTATTTGTGTGTATGCTTGCATGTTCTCCATGTCCGGCTAATTTACTTGTGTGTTTGCTTAGGGAATTTGAAACTTAATTATTGAATATTGATTGGTTGTTTCTTATCTTAGTTGATTAATGATCTAGTAATGCGATAGGTCATTCGTTGTGTACTTAATGCTTGATTAATCTTTGTGAACCTTAGGTTATAGCACTTTGAGTTGTTGTAAGCTAAACTATCCAAAGAGGCCTTAGAGTTAGAGTTTATCATCCCTAGTGGGTTTTGTAGACGAGACCCTTTGGTAACTTCAAAGAGTTAGGGAGGAACGTATACCCTACAACTTTAGACACACAACGCAACTAGGAATAAGGACGTGACAATTCAACCACCAATAGAAGATAATTAAGGAGTAGTAAAACCTAAGTAAACACATCTTTAAACTATCATACGAGCACACAATAATTAGACATAGACTACCACCATAGACTATGACGAGGAGTGAAAAGATAATGTTACTCCTATAATTAGACATAGACTACCACCATACACAATAATTAGACATAGACTATCATAAGTAAACGTCATGATAAAAACTACTACCATACACAATAATTAGACATAGACTATCCATAGTCAGTTGATGTCTTCAAGACGATGACGAGAAGTGAAAAGATAATGTCTTCATTCCCGAAGGAGTGAAGAACAGGAGAAGCCACGGGATAGGTGAAGAAGAGATAGAAAATCATGATAAACATCATGACTAACTCATCTTCATCTATAGGAGGATCCATAATTTCAGGATTATGAATCTCGTCATTTAAGCTTATGTGATCAAGACAAATCTCGGGAGTGTCTAGATCAAAGTAGAATTTATCATACTCCGGCGGAGATATGATATGAGTGAGTTCATCCGAGAACTCCATGAAGGTGAATGAATCATATTCAGAATTGATATGAGTGGGTTCACTGGCGAACTCCTCAAAAGTAAATGATTCATGATCGGGGAGAGAATTATGAGAATGAGAAGTGGTACTGCCACTAATCTTCTCTCCCATACTATCAAAACAGGGGGCTTTCATTTCCGGAATAGAATCATCGGAAAGAATGTCACTATCCTTAATGGGGATAGGAGATGAAATAGGTTTCTCTTTGAAAGCCTCGATTTTAGAAATGAGAAGACTGACATTCAATAATGTTGCTCGAAGAGCTTCATCTTTGATTTCAGTGTCAGTAACTTCATCATTCTCTTCTTCTAAGCTAACAAGCTCAGAAGGAGAATCTTCCACATAAACGATGTCTCCACAAGATAACGAATCATCATCAGAATCGGAGAACATCTCAACATGATCTGTTTGGAAGACAAGAGGAGGAGGGATATCACACACATGATCAAGAATTCCCTGTGACTCTCTTGGGATTGGGACAAGGTTCTCAACACTAGACTTTATGAATTCGTCCGATTCCTTTTCAGGAACAGTGTCGAGATGCTCGTCCCCCATAATAAGAGAGTGAGTGTGAATCTCGGGTGTGATAGCAGTTGTTTGAGATGGAATCTCAACTGCTGGAATATCAACTGACTGAGGGGGTTGAGAAATATTACTTTTAAAAGGATAAAAACCCTCCTCGTCATCGTCATAAAGTGCCGCCTTGAGAAATTGGGAACGCCTTAGAGCTGCTTGCTCTAGGATAAATAATTCTTCCCTAGATTTGCGAGCTTCTCGTTCTTCGGCCAGCAATTCTCCTATGGTTTTTTCACCACTCACTTGATTCTTAAAGTTCTGAATCATATCATCAAGTGTTTTCATTGTGGTTTCAAAATCTTGGGAGATTTCTTGAGACAACGGCTCAGGTGGAGTTTGAACCGTATAGTGCTGTGGAGGTTGGGAATTTTCAAACATGTAAGAGTCATGATTGTTACAAGGAACTGGGTTCCCTATTTGACAATCAGAGCTGAAATGGGGACCTCCACAGTACTCACAACAGTAAAACTGTTGAGTCTGGACAGGTGAATCATATGGATTTTGGTTATAACCAAAGTTTTGAGCATCACTGGAAAATTGTTCATAGACAAACGTGTTTCCGGATTGAAACTCAAATCCTTGGTGAGGACCTCCACAAAATTCACAGCAGTAATGTTGGTCATATGAAGATAAGTCGGGCTGTGGTGGGTAATTGGAGAAATTTGAGGGGTCGTTAAATGAGTTCGGATTAGGATCATAATCAAATGAATTCCTCGAACCACATAACAAACAACTCCCGTTATGAATATCATTACCACATTGTACACACGTACACCAACGACAGGGTGAACCAAAGAGAGGCTCTCCACAACCGACACAAGGAATAAACGATTGCATTTGAAAGTTATGAAGAGGAATCAGTTTATTCAAAGGATCAACAAAACCAACATGGTGATCCGAATGACTATCAAGTCTCGAAGAACATTCAGAAAAATCAGGAGGTGGGACAAGTGGTGTGCTCTGAGAGCTAGCAATTTCCACCACTTCCGTTATGGTCTTCGGTTCTGGTTCTTGAGAAACGTGAAGATTAGGCAAGTCATTTTTGCTAGTCACCGGTGTTTGAACGGGTTCATCGTAATCAATTCTAATTCTCGACCTTTTTTCATCGGCTTGAATTTGTTCGATTAGATTACGGGCTCTATCTTCAAAGACAGTGTCCTCGTAATCCTCGGTGGGTGCTTGGGGTAGCTCCGACGTTTGAACTGGTTTGTCAAGATTAGAATGTATTTCAGGTTGTGGCGGGTGGTCGAAATAACTTTGAAAAGAATTTATGATGGATAATTCGCACGAATTGCAAAATTCGCTTGAACTAGGCCCTCCACACCGCTCACACACATTTCTGACGATGAAGTTGACGAATGTCGACATAAGAATTAAACATATAGAGGATTAAGAAGAGAATCAAATGGTTGAGAGGATACGAAGAATAGAATTAAACGGCAAAAGAGGGTAAGAGAAATAGAATCAACGAATAAGAGGAATGAGAAGAATATTTTTTTGATTTTTGGATAAGAAAATATAAACATATACAGATGGATGGTATGAACAAAGAGTGAATATCCAAATCACTAATCTTCTAGACGGAAGATAATCAGCACAGCTCCCCGGCAGCGGCGCCAAAAATTTGATGCGTGCAAAACCGTCAAGGTTTCTCACACAAGCCTGCCACTTGTGAATGGCAGACCGTAAGAACCTTAAAACAGTTTGAACACGAACTCAATGAAGATCTGAGGAGTATAGTGTTTCCCCGGGTCGTTATGTCCCAGCGAGCTATGCAATGGATTATCAAACGAAAAGTGATCGGGAGATTTGGACGGAAAAGAGGGTTGTGATAGAGATTATAACTACAGAAAAGCCAACAAATTAAAACGGCTTAAATGCAAATTAAAGAAAACTAAAAAGATAAAAAATATTAAATAAACGCTATCACTATTTGCAAAATGATGTTTTTCTATGATTTTATAAAACAAAATGACTTAAACAAACTATTTTAATTAAAACGTAAACTTAAAATATCTAAAAACGTGGCCTAAAATGAAAACGTACGTTATGTACGAAAATTACGCTGGAGCGCAAGATAAAACGTAAAATTTGTGAAATAAAAGTCCTACGAATGTAAAAACAATTTTCTCACGTACTACATGACAAAAGAAAATTTTAGGAAAAAGCCGGGTATTTTTTCGACTTTTAAATTATTTATTAGGATTTAAAAACTAATTTAATCTAATTTAATTATAAAAAATACTAAACTTTTTTAGAAAAATCTGAAATTTTCACAGAAAATACTTTAAGGCCGACTGGTTTTGGGAAAAATGAAAAAGGGGTACACTACTTTTGGAAATAAGCTAATAAAAAGCTAAATAAGCTACTAAACTAGAAACTGTTAATTGGTACTTAAATATCAAATGGTGCAAGCTACAACCAGTAAAAGACCCTAGGGCAAATGGATTGAGGTGTTGTGTTGTGAGCCAAGAGACCAAGGTTCGAATCTGTGCTTGGCACCTTTTTTGCAAACTATTTTTTTTTGAAATTTTCTTTTTGCAACTTAATTATAAGACCAAAATAAGAACTTTTTGTGAAAACACTTCGGACAAAACCTTGGAATAAGCAGTTTTGCAACTGCTTATTTCAAGCAGTTAGCAAAAAACAAACACCCTTTTAACAGTTTTAAGCTAAATGAAAACCATGAATAAGCACTAGGAATCATGTAAATAAGCATTTCAATACAGAAATAAGCAGAAGCAAACTGATATAAGCTAAAGGATGAGGGTGATAAGCAGTTTTTATATGGAAATCCTAAGCTAAAAGGTAAAGGAGCATCAAATGGACCTATGCAACTACAATAGACAAATGAGCATTAATAAGCACTAAATAAGCTAGATACTACTAAACCTAATCTATGGGACTTAATAAGCACTAAGGATACCTAAATAAGCTAATGGGCAAGCCAAATAAGCTAAACAAAAAAAAATGCAGGCTGCTGTTATGGGCAGAAACAGTGGCTGTTTTGAGCTTAGAACTAAGCTCTAATAAGCTGTTGTAAAATTCAACAAAAATCACTTTTGACTAGCCCACCCACTGAACATCATGCATACCAAATTTCATAATCTAAGGTCAAGTAATAAGCAAGTTAAAAATCTAAGAATGGAGGCCACTTGGACACTTATTTGCTGAAACAGTTTGCTAAAAATGGGTTTTGACAGAATTTAAACGCAATTTTAAGCTAAGCTAGATGGATCCTAAGTGCATATAAACTATACCTATGTCTAGAGTGGCATGAGGAGATGTAAGAAAAACAATTTTGAAGAGTTTTAGATGACAAACAAGCTTGGAAAACGGGCTGCAAACAGCAGCAGCTGCTGTTTACGTGAGCTGGACAGAAACAGATGTCACTTTTTTTTTTCAAACCAAACTTACAAACTTTGTAATCTAAGCTAAACACACTTTTAAAAACTTGCTTAAACCTTGAACCACTTTGACTTTGAGTGTCAAAGTGGGTAAAACTGAGTTTTTTGACCTCAAATAAGCTTAAACCAAACACACCTTATAAAACTGAAAGACAAGCTTAAACTGACAAGATCACTGAACTAGCTAGTACCATTGATCAACTGAGTTCTCTTGACCATATTGCAACTATGTAAACAGGTTAAAGCAGTTTAAGACCACATATATAAGTGCAAACAAAAATTACAAATTGACTTGAAATGAGAATTAGATTTCTTACTCACTTGCATCCAACTAGTTGCAGGGTGAAACCAAACCAAAAGATCACTCTACTAAACCATTTCTAACCCAAATCCAAGTATTGCTTCTACCCATTCCATTTCCAAGATCCAATGAGACAGTTTGACTTTTATTGACCAAAAGCCAAAACTGCTTGAACTGATTCAGCAGGCACACCAGAAACTACAATAAGCTTAAGTGAGCTTATTTGATTATAACTTGAGCTTATTAGAGGATTGAATGCAGAAATTTGAAACTAAAACATTCAACAGTAAACATAAAATTTTGAGACTTATGTGAAAACTTAAATTGATAATCCAAAGTACAATACACTGAAATTTTCACTTATATGTGATACATTGAAACTAAAAATACAACTTTTTAATTAAAACCAAGACATTAACTTAAGAAACGACATTTAAGAAAAATGGAAAAACTAGCTACTCCTTTGCTTCCTTCTTTCTTCCTCCTTTTATACCCCAAGTCTTCTTTTTTTTCTCTCTCTGCAAATCCCACCTTCATTCAAGGCCATTGGATGAGTTTGATGAATATTGGCCATAGATTTGTTTTTGGCGCCAAACTTGATTTTAACCTGTGGGGTTGGAAACTAGCAACTAGGTGGGGGGTGGAGGTAGGTAGGATGATGAGGAGGGGGGACAAGGTTTGTGATAAGGTGAGGAGGGCTTGAGTGTAGCAGAGGTGTTGGCAGAAGATTGCAGAGATCAAGTGGGGGAGAAAGGATTTTGGCGCCAATGGTCTGATTTGACCTAGGGATTGACCAGGGAAGTGTTAATAATAGGGGGGTTCAAAAGGTATTGTGACAGGGGGTCAAAGCTTATGAAAGGGTCCAAATTAGGTTTAAGGCTTATAAAACACAAGGACTAAATGTGCAATTCTGAAAAATTGAGGGACCATAGCTGCCAACTCATCAAAGATGTTCCAAGGACTAATAATGACAAGCTTCAAAAGTACAGGGACCAAATCTGTCATTTTCCAATTTTCCAGGGGCCATTTCTGCCAAATTTCAAACTTGAAGGACCAATTTTGTAATTTTCTCAAAATTTTGATATTTTTCACCAAAGGACTAAATTTGACAAGTTATGATTTTAAAAGGACCTTTGGTGATTTTTCTTTTGAAATTTTGACTCAGGGACTATTTTTGACAATTTTAGAAACTTGGGGGACTAAAACTGCCAATTTTGCAAATTTGATACGTTTTTCATCTGATTTTGATATTTTTGCATTTAAAACACATAAAACACTGATTTGTGATATTTTTATCATTTTGATGCGTTTCTGAGTGTTTTCAGATGATTTTGCAGTTTATATTGTACAAAAATGATGAGTATTTAGACACTCATCAATCCCCCACACTGAGATATTGCTAGTCCCTAGAAATGATTTGAGAAAACATAATGGATTTTAATCTCTTTACCAAAAGCCATTACTTCTGGAGTAGCCAAATGTTTCAGTTCAAGTAAGAACCTTGGTACACTGATAACCAAATGATTTTGAGCAAATCCTAAGCTGTAAACGGATTTGATTTTGTCTTTACCAGAAGCCGTACCCTTCTGGACTAGCCAAATCTTAGATAAATTATCAATATTATCTTTGGTGAGCTGATTACCAATTATGGATTTTCCACTGCCTTTACCACAAGCCATAAACTTGCGGGCTAGCCAACTCTTCACTTTTTAGGATATGGTGAGCTGAATACCATACAATTTTGGGAAAATTGCAAGCCGTCAACGGATTTGATATATCTTTACCAAGAGCCGTTTGCTCCTGGATTAGCCAATCCTTTAGTCTTACAGACATGGCGGACTGATAACCAAATGAGTAAGTGTAGAACACTTACTCCAAAAAAAAAATTTTTGGCCAAAAACGGGGGAATTGGGTAGATAATGACATGATAAAATTCGTGAGAATTCCCCCCCACACTTAGAAATGAATATTGCCCTCAATATTCAAAGTACCGGCGGTTATGCCGAAACATAGAACGTAAAAGGGAAATACTACGGCCATTATTTAGAAAGATTTTTTTTTTTTTTTTTTTTTTT
>BPTQ01000001.1:181780186-181832389 GCA_019973895.1 Chrysanthemum seticuspe | reverse complement strand
GACAGAAATGGTCTCACCAGATGTAACACTCTAAAACCACCTCCCATTATCACAAATCAGAACTGCAAAACAAAAACCAACCATAAGTAACAATCATTAAATTCTAAAATTATCCAATAAGTAATAAGAGACTATATAAAAATAATTGTTTGCTTTAAGATTATAACTACACTATTTCCGTAAAACACCCCACAAAATGTTTAGTACAAAACAAGGAAAATAGAGAATGCGTTAAAATCAAAAGTTTCCCATCAAATTCTATACAAAATATAAAATTTTCATTTCCTACTTTAACAAGGGAAATTACAAAACACTTGTTTTGTGTTTTATTTGTTTCCCTTATAACCCCCTTCTTTTCTTCAAAATAGAAAACAATATCATATGAACGCGTTTTCTATGTTTTGTGAAAAAATAAATCCCCTCCTTTTTTTTTAGAAATCGAAAAAGGGCTTATTTGCTTCAGCGAAAGGGAATAAACAGTCAAAATAAGTAATCCCTATAGCAGCATATTATTATTCGTTTAACATAAACTTATTAAGATCCATTATAATCAAGCTTGTTCATATCAAACGATCCATATAAAAAATGTCTCATATAAAAAATATATCTCTGTTACATCCAAACAACCCCAAACGTTCAGATCCAAAACATAAAATCACAAACAAATTAACAACATCTCAATTTCACAGGAAAAACATTACATACAATCAAAAGACCTAAATTAAAAATTGAAACTGATTTTTGTAACATCAATAAAATAAAATAAAATATAAGCGATGATGAAAACTGAAAACTTACAAAAGTGAATTTAGAGATATGAAAATTGGGAATGGATCGAGTGAGTTAGGGTTTATATCGAATTAAAACACTGCCGTCCTGGGTTTATATCAAACTTACCAAAATGGTCCTTGCTCAATACCTACTAGTTACTCATTTAACATGCTTTTAGCTTTTGTTATCATCACTATATGTGCTTTTATATAGATTTTTACTTTTATATAGATTTTTATATATAGCAGTGGTAATACTAATAGTCAATTTGGCTTGGGCGGCAGGTAATCGGCCTTCTATCTTGTTCATTTTTAAAGAATCAGAAAAAGAACGAACTCGTTAAAGTCCGTCACTGATCGGTAATAAATCTAACTACTCATTCAAAACCTAGATTATTTGGCCAAATCGTCCCAATCATTCAACTTAGGTCAATTTTTTTCCTTAAACTATAATTAGCTCCTCTAACTAATTTAGCTATTTATGATTTTTAGGGATTCATTTTTCACATATCATATAATAAATCGCATAATAAATCCCTGGCAAGGCTGATTACCATCAAATACAAAGTATCAAATGTTACGCTAATTCATTTTGTAAGAAAAATGATACAACTATTATATTATTTGAAATGATAATAGATACAAATAAATATGGGACGAACAGGAAAAGACAATCTTTGATGTATATCAAAAAGCATGAGTATGTCATTCTTATATAGATTTGCTTGTAAGTGTCCTAAGGGACTGAGTTGAGGGAGTCACCCTCATCCTTTGTACTTCAATGTTTTTGGTGTAACTACCCAAAAAAAAGCATGAGTATTTGTTTTGGTGACAAAAAATTTTAGTTGTCTTTCCATACTTACTAAATTTGCACTGACATTTAGGTATATCGCTAGAACATCAATTATCAGAATATGCATGGGATCTCGAATTTGAGTAAGAATTCTATTTGAAAATATTACGGTTTAGTTTTTTAGTACAAATTTTTAGTTAACTAATGCTCGAAAAAAAATAATAAACTAATTAAGTTTTACACTAAAAAGTCACCATTAGGGATTACATTGTTTAGGTTTGTAACGAGACACATTCTATCCATATCTTCTTCCTCAAAGACAAATCCAATCAGTTTTAATCCTCAGCCATTAGTATCTTTCCATCATCACGTTGTAGTAATTGAAGTCCCTTTTCTTTGGCTTCTTGCCGTCTTTGAAGTAATCTTATATATCATCTTGACACATGTTCTAAATACTTGTCTAATTTAAAAACTGTAAATTTATTCCAGATACGATCTCACGTAACATGAAGATTTACCATGTTGTTGCAATTTAGCTAAGCTCTCACATAACCTAAATTGCAACACCAAGTGTTTCTTGGATTAAGATATGTATAAGTCATATTAGAACGTTAATCTCTTACCTTGCAATCAAGAGAATCCTTTAAATCATATTTCTATGTGTTGTACCTTGCATATAATAAAGATTTTTCCCACTTGTGCATGGAACAACATCATGTAGCGGATAAACAACACGACACACGTTTGTTTATGTGATCAATATGATTGTGTCATTGACATTAGCATAACTAGTAGATGTAGAATGTCACTGTCTAGTAAGGAAACGTTCATGACTATCCTTAAAATCATAAGTGTCTACAAGTGGAAAGTAATTATCTTAAGACATTCTATAGATAATGTAGATTATTACCAAGATGACAAAGCTTGTAACTCCCACTGAATTAGAGATCATTATAATAATTCATTATTCAGTAATAAGAACACAATGCTCCTATTGGATTTGACAAAATTGTAAGTGTTTCATTAACCAGTGAAACAAATAGTGTGCTATCTACATTCCTACACCTTTGAGAAAGTCCATACATAACAATTACTTGTGTACTAAAAGAGTGTATTCTACTATTTAGATGATGGATTATCCATCAATGTCATTAGCATGAAAAATTGGGCATACAATTTCTTCCTGTTAGGAATTAGAAATTCCAGGTATTAAAGAGTCGGTCACCTCAAGTATATGTAATCGTTAGAAAGCTCGTAGTCGTAGTTCTTTTAAGTTAAGTAGTATTTAGTTAAGTAACACCGTGGAGGACGGACGGGTCTTTACCCACTGTATGCCTGATCCACAGCCCGATGTGTGGCGATTTATGTAAGACTATAAATACTCTCTACCTCCCAAGGTAGAGAGTTGGAGCTCATAATAATATCTTTCACTTTCTCTCACTAAGTTCCCTAAACCTCTAACTTTCTCTCTCTAGAATTCCACTTATACGCCTACTTATGTTAATGGTTTGATGTGTATGTGAAAACTAATATCTAACAATTGGTATCAAGAGCCATGGTTAGATCATATCTTACACATCTTTGGATTTCTAGTGGTTTTTAGGTGGTTTTTGAGTTTGAAAAAGTTTAGTGGTTTTTGCATCATTTGGGTGATTTCTAGTGTTAAAGTTTGGATTTTGATAGTACTTTTATGTTTAGAATCATCCCAAGTGTTTAAGTTTTGATTTGGTAAGCTTGAATCATCGTGGTTGGGTAGTTTTTGGATAGAAAAGTGATGTTTTTGTGGTTTTCTTGCTAGCGACTTGACATTCGGACTTCATTCTTAGTAGCGACTTGCTTTGCAATTTCGTGGCGAGTTACAGTTTTGGAGCTAGCGACTTAGATCTAGCGACTAACAGTACAAGTAGTGGACTCTCCACTACGGGTAGCGACTTGGTGGTAGCGACTTGGTCTGTAGCGAGTTGCTCTTTAGCGACTTGTATCTTTAGCGACTTGAGTAGCGAATTGCTGCCAAAATTTTGCTAGCGACTTGTGGCTTAGCGAGTTACTACTTAGCGACTTGCATTTGTCTAGCGACTTGGGAGTTTAGCGACTTAGTGGTGTAGCGAATTAGGTGTTAGCGACTTGGTGCATTATCTTCTAGCGACTTGGGTGACTGTTTACGGTTTTCTCTTGATTTAGTAAAATCCCGTGAAAGATTCTATTTCCCGGTTTAATCATAGAGTTATAAAATCCCGTATAATCTGGTAACATGTCTACCAACGTTCCTACTATCATCTCCACTGTTGCCGAGGATGTTCAAGCAGCTAGCTCAGATACTCGTCCACCCATGCTTGACAGAACTGACTACGATTCTTGGGCTCAACGAATCAGATTGTACTGCCTTGGAAAGGAAAATGGTGTCAACATTCTCAAATCAATTGATGAAGGACCGTATCGAGTTGAGACGACTAGAGATATACTTGATACTAATGAAGATGGAACTCCTATTTACGGAATGGACAGACCTAAAATGTATGATGAGCTTGATGATAAGGACAAAAAGAGATTCGATGCAGATATCAGGGCTTCTAACATTGTTCTTCAAGGTCTTCCTAAAGACATCTACAAGCTGATCAATCACAACACCGAAGCAAAGGCAGTATGGGATAATGTCAAGATGCTTCTCTCATGTTCAGAATTAACTATGGAAGACAGAGAATCACAACTCTATGACGAATTTGAACACTTCAAGATGAAGCCAGATGAGAGTGTCTATGAGTACTATGTGAGATTTCATAAGTTGGTGAATGACATGAGGAACATCAGAATGACTATGCCTAACATTCAGCTGAACTCAAAATTTGTGAACAACATGAATCCCGAATGGCACAAGTTTGTCACCGCTGTGAAACTCACTAAAGGATTGAAGAATACAAACTATGAGCAACTCTATGCCTTCCTCCTTCAGAATGAGAGACATGCTATGTTTGAAAAATTGATTCTCAATCAGTTCAAAACCAACCAGGGAGAGACAAGTTCGTCTAATGACTCAACTGCCTTCTACTCAAACATCGGAATCACAACCAAAGCTTCACAAGTCAAACCCTTGGGTAATGGTAATCACAAACTCATTCCTGATCCTATGTTCAAACAAGCTGATGTTGATGCACACGTGGGTAACTTCATCAATCAACTAGCTCTTCTGATTAGTCAAAACATGAATTCTCTTCCACAAACCAACAACAACCTCAGAACAGCATCTAACCCACACAATCAAGCTACTGTTAAAGATGGAAGAATCGTGGTGCAACCAGTTCAGGAAAGACAGTATGATCAGGGAAGAGGTGGAGCTGGTAGAGGTTATGTTGGCAACCAGAATCGAGGAAGGAATGGTAACCAAGGTCAAGCTAAGTCGATCAAATGTTATAACTGTGGTGGTGAGGGACACATTGCAAGAAACTGCACATCTCCAAAGCGTCCACAGAATGCTGACTACTTCCGAGATAAGATGCTGCTTGTACAAGCTCAGGACAATGGTGCTGCTTTGGATGAAGAGGAATTGCTGTTTCTAGCTGAGGGCAATGCCAAGACCTATGATGCAGATGTGGATGAGCAGCCTATTCAGGAGATAGGTCACAATCATCAGAATGCCTTTCAAGTCGCTGATTGTGATGCATACGACTCTGATGTGGATGATGGACCTACGGCACACACAATTTTTATGGCTAGCATTTCTCCGATGGTTTCTCCCAAGGTCTCGTCTTCACCACAAGCTGGGCCTTCCAAAGACAAACTCATCTCAGAGGTACTAAAACTATACGATGATGCTGATGTGCAAAAGATGCATGACAAAGTACTATCAACTGAAATTATTGAATCAAATATTGAAAATATGGGTAATTCCGACATTGTCCCATATGATCAATATGTGAAACAAAGTGAAAGTGAAGTTGTACCAAGTGATGCATCTTATGCAGTCAACAATGACTATGCTTTTTATGAATACACTGCATGTGCCCCTGATGATTCTGTAATCTCTGAACTAAATGCCTATAAAGGACGTGTAGCTATTTATGAACAACGTGCAAAATTTGAGTTGACCACTCGTGAGCAGGAAATGGATGACCAAGTGCGTACAGTAATTAGAAAAAGTAATTTTAGAGAAGAAATATTGAAACAAGAATTAAATTTCTTGCAAGAAAAACTTTCTAAAACAGCTAAGCAAAAACAAGAACTTCAAGAAAATGTGAAAATGCTTAAGCAAGAATTTAATGCAAAGGAATCAAAACTCTTGAGAGACTTTTCTAATCTGAAAACTTTGAAAAACAAACTTGAAAACAAGTTGTACATACAAGGAAACACCATTCAGACTGCTCACATGGTCACTAAACATAGAGTTCTAAGCGATAAGCATAGTGTTCCCATTATAGATAAACCCAACCCTGAGTACGGAAAGATAGCAAAAGCAGCTCAAAGTGTGATCTATGATGGCAATGAGATTCTTAAACCTAGACAAAAACCTAGTTGCGTTGAGTGCACAGAGGATGATAAGAAACTAGATGAAATCACTTGGGAAAGGATGAATAAGAAACTAAATGATCCTAAATGCAAAGAGAAAAAAATAATTTTCACTCCTCATGACTACAAGAAGGAAAACTGGATTTCCTTGAACAAGTTTAAGCCTCAGACATTGTTGACTCCCGAACAAGTCTTCTGGAAAATGGATTTAGATAAGCAGAAAGCCGAAAACATTGTTGAAACAAACCCTCCCCTTTGGAAAATGCCTAGAGCGACTGTGTATCCTCCTAATACACCAATGCATCTTGTTCCTAGAACAATTGCCACTAAAAGCAAGACCTTAATCAGCCAATATGTTATATTTCAACTATTTGTTGATTTTGAGAAAACTTGCAAGAAAAGGATCACACCCACTGGTATAACTGAAGGAGAAAGGGGTTTTGAGCAAATGAAAGAATGTTATTTAACTGAGGTCATGCCTTTCTTTAAACTTCTAAAAGATCACTTTGAGAGTCTTAAAAAGGGGATAGAAACTGATATCAAGGGAATGGAAAAGGAATTTGATGCAATGATAGTTGAAGTTAGTGACTATGAGCGTGCACTGAAATATAATGAGATTGAGAGGAAGAACTTGAACACATTGAATGAGACTCTTATTACTGAATGTGTTGCTCAAGATATGTTTTTTACTGCTTCAAATTGCTCTATTAATGCTTCCAAATTTCATGAACTATCTGTTGCCCTGAAAGTCTCCCATGATCGTGTCATTGAGCTTGAAAAAACTAATTCTAAACTAAACGAGAAAATTGAACTGGATGATCATGACAATTTGGTTAAACATTTTTCTAAACTAGAAGTTGAGCATTTTAATTTACAACTAAAATATCAACATCTTAAAGAAAATGTCAAAACGTCAAATATCAAGACATCATCAAATGCTCCAGAGTTTGATGCAGTTTTTCAAATTAACAAACGTGATGAACAGATTCAAGCTCAGTGCAACACGATCAGAAAGTTGAAAGCCCAAATCTCTCAATTAAAGGGTCAAACGAACAATATGACATGCTCCCAAATGCCTCCTCCTTTAGATTCTCAGAATTCTCAAACGTTTCATCTTCAAAACCTAGTAAATGCTTTACAAAAGGAAAACGAAAGTTTTCTAGAAGAAAATGAAAAGGTTAAACGTCATTTCAATGAGTTATTTGAATCAATTAAGGTCACTCGTAACAAAAATAATGAACAAATAGCTTCATTGCAAAAGGAAATTGAGAATCTGAAGAGTCAGGTAAAAGGGAAAATGCCAATGACCAATGGGGAGAATGATGTATCAAAGGTTCACTCTTGTAATAGATATGCTTTGTCTGTGACATATGTCCCTCCTCATCTAAGGAACAACAAACTTGCTATTCAAACATACTTCTCATCTCTTAAGGATTGCTTAGAATGTCTGCGTGAGATTGTTGAAGAGGATACGCTAGAGAAACCTCATGATAATGCAATTGGACATGCATGCCTATATGCCAAACGATCTCAAGAAATCTTAGAATGCTTGATCACAATATGCCCAAAGTCATTAGGTGAGAGAGTTAATCCTTTGATTCCATGCTCGATGCCTAAGGCCAAGTATGATATGCATTCGATTCCCAATGTTTTGAATGTGAACCGTAGTGTGCCTTTAAGTAGTTCAGACTCCAGATCTGTCAATGCTAAGAAAGAAAACTCAAGTGTGCCTTCTAGAAGTACAAATCTCAGTACCTCTAGTTTTAAGAAAGTGAACCTTAGTGCACCTGCATGTAGTTCAGATCCCAACACATCTAAACAGGTGATGCAAAGAGTAGTTAAACCAACTAATGTTCCCATTCCCTCTACAGGAGTAATCAGTGACATTAAACGGAGCAGGTCAAAGTCTCAAGACAATACAAGGAATGATAGGACCTCTCAAGCTAAGAATGTGCACTGGAAGAGAGTAGAAGAACAATCTAGGAACTTTAAGCTTGAATTGAATAAAACGAATCGTGTTGATTCTAGTATTAGCCATAGGCGTACTATAATTAATTCGAATTCTGATACTATTTGCAAACCTTGTACTGATGTCTGCTTGAATTCTGCTTCTAATCATGAATGTGGTGTTAATGTTCTGCCTAATGATGTTAATTGTCCAGTTAATATTGTTAATGCTAAAATTCATGCTAAAAAGGCTAAAAGGCAAAAACGAAAGAAAGTTAGAAAACAGTGGAAACCCACAGGAAGAACTTTCAGTAAAATAGGCTTTTATTGGATACCTGTTGGTCATAAGACTAATCAGATAATGCCCACTAGAAAATGGATGCCTACTGGTAGAACTATTCCCTTAAGAAGTGATCACACTGTGAACAGGGCTAATACAGACACTAGTACTGCATCTATTCACAATGATTCCATTGCCTCACTTTCTGATATGAATGCTTCTATTTCTGATGTGGGTGTTCCAACTGTTGCTACTAACCAAATGGAACCCATTCTTGCATGGGGATCCCAATTATCCAATTATCCATTCTTGTCTGTGTTCAACTGCAGATCGTTCAAATCGTTCTGTGGTACCTGGACTCAGGCTGTTCCAAGCATATGACTGGAGACCGGTCTCGGCTCATGAACTTCGTGAGCAAATTCATCGGTACTGTTAGATTCGGTAATGATCATTTCGGTGCTATTATGGGTTATGGAGATTACGTTGTTGGTGATAGTGTCATCTCTAGAGTTTACTATGTGGAAGGTTTGGGTCATAATCTGTTCTCTGTTGGTCAATTCTGTGATTCTGATCTAGAAGTAGCCTTCAGAAAACATACCTGCTTTGTTAGAGATCTTAATGGTATGGAACTGTTAAAAGGAACTCGTGGCTCAAATCTTTACACCATCTCCATCGATGACATGATGAGGTCATCTCCAATCTGCTTGTTATCAAAGGCTTCTAAAACAAAGTCATGGTTATGGCATCGTCGTCTCAATCACCTGAACTTCGGCACCATCAATGATCTCACCAGAAAGGACTTAGTTGTAGGTTTACCTAGACTCAAGTACGAAAAGGATCATCTTTGTTCATCATGTCAATTGGGAAAAAGCAAGAAGTATGCCCATAAACCCAAACCTACTAACTCTATCACAGAAGTTCTTCATATGATTCATATGGATTTATGTAGACCAATGAGGGTGCATAATATCTTTGGGAAGAAATATGTGTTAGTTGTGGTTGATGATTACTCTAGATTCACCTGGGTCAAGTTCTTAAGGACAAAGGATGAAACTCCTGATATCATCATCAAACTCATCAAACAGCTGCAGGTTCGACTTAACAAAACCGTCAGAATTATCAGAACAGACAATGGAACTGAGTTTGTCAACAAACAACTTAGTGAATTCTATGAAAGCGTTGGAATCAGTCATCAAAGAAGTGTTCCACGAACCCCTCAACAGAACGGTGTAGTTGAAAGACGAAATCGAACTCTTGTTGAAGCCGCTAGAACAATGCTGATTTACTCAAAGGTTCCAATGTTTCTCTGGGCTGAAGCAATTGCCACTGCATGCTACACACAAAATCGTTCCCTGATTCACACTGTTCATGGAAAAACTCCATATGAACTTGTCCACAACAGAAAACCTAATCTCTCTTTCCTTCGTGTGTTTGGTGCATTGTGTTATCCAACTAATGAGGGTCAAGACTTAGGCAAACTTAGGGCTAAAGCTGACATTGGAGTATTTGTAGGATATGCACCAAACAAAAAGGGATACCGAATCTACAACAAAAGAACCCGAAATATCATGGAAACAATTCACGTTACGTTTGATGAGCTGACCGGTCAAATGGCTCCTGGACACTCCAGCTCAGGACCCGCACTTCAAAACAGTCCCATTGGTTCATCCCTTGTTCCAAACTCTTCTCAAGAAACTCCATATGTACCTCCATCTGAAGATGATTTAAAGAAATTGTTTGATCCTATGTTTGATGAACTGTATGATTCAATTACTAATGAGGTGTTGATCCCTACAACAGAGGATGCTCATATTCCTGTGAATGAAGTCAATCCCTCAGTCTCAATATCTTTAAGTCAAGAAGCACCTGCTGCTGATCCTTCAGTCTCATCAACAAATCATCATTCTTCAAATGTACATCATGGAAATGTTTCTGGCATCAATGATGAAGTTAATCCCTTTGCTACTCCTGAAGATGCTCCATTTGAAAACATATTTGCTCCTGAATCATCATCAGAACCATCTTCTTCAGGAGACATCGACTCAGCTACCTCAGTCCCTCAACAACTGCCACATGAACACCTTAGAAAATGGACTCACGATCATCCATTAGACAACATCATTGGAAATCCCTCTCGTCCTGTATCAACCCGGAAACAACTTGCAACCGATGCCTTATGGTGCTTCTTCAACTCCGTACTATCTAAGATCGAACCAAAAGATGTTAAAACCGCCATGAATGAAGATAGCTGGTTCAATGCCATGCAAGATGAAATTCATGAGTTTGATCGACTTGATGTATGGGAGTTAGTGCCTGCTCTAGATTGTGCTATGATTATAGCTCTTAAATGGATCTTCAAAGTGAAACTTGATGAGCATGGTGATGTGTTGAAGAACAAGGCTCGATTAGTTGCTAAAGGATACCGTCAAGAGGAGGGTATTGACTTTGAAGAATCTTTTGCTCCAGTTGCTCGAATTGAGGCAATCAGAATCTTTCTGGCTAATGCTGCTAGTAAGAACATGGTAGTCTATCAGATGGATGTGAAGACGGCATTTCTGAACGGAGATCTTAAAGAAGTCGTCTACGTCAGCCAACCTGAAGGATTTGTGAATCAAGAGCATCCTACTCACGTTTATCGTTTGAAGAAGGCTCTTTACGGTTTAAAGCAAGCTCCAAGGGCATGGTATGATACACTGTCAAAGTTTCTTCTATCAACCGGATTCAGCAAAGGAGTAGTTGATCCTACATTGTTCACCAGGAAGTCAGGCAAACATTTAACTCATGTTCAAATTTATGTTGATGATATTATTTTTGCCTCGACAGACCCAATGGAATGTGATCGTTTTTCGAATGAAATGAGTTCAAAATTTCAAATGTCAATGATGGGAAAAATGTCATTTTTCTTGGGATTACAAATTTCACAAAGTCCCGGAGGCATTTTCATAAATCAATCTAAATATGCAACAGAGATCTTAAAGAAATTTGGATTTGATTCAACTGACCCTGTAGACACCCCCATGATTGACCGAACCAAACTAGATGAGGACCACTCAGGGATCATGATTGACCAAACGAAATATCGTAGTATGATTGGATCCCTGATGTACCTCACTGCTAGTAGACCAGACATCTTGTTCGCTGTTTGCATGTGTGCTAGATACCAGGCTAAGCCTACTAAAAAGCACCTTGAAGCAGTTAAACGGGTCTTTCGGTATCTCCAAGGAACCATCAATATGGGTCTTTGGTACCCGAAGGACACCGGTATGTCACTAACGGCCTATGCAGATGCTGATCATGCAGGTTGTCAAGATACACGTCGAAGTACGTCTGGAGGTGCTCAGTTTTTGGGTGATAAGCTTGTGAGCTGGTCTTCAAAGAAGCAAATGAGTACTTCTATTTCCTCTACAGAGGCGGAATACATAGCCATGTCATCCTGTTGTGCTCAAATCTTATGGATGAGATCTCAATTATCTGACTATGGCTTTGAATTCAACAAAATCCCTCTGTACTGTGATAATAAAAGTGCTATTGCTCTCTCATGCAACAACGTTCAACACTCAAGAGCAAAGCATATCGACATTCGACATCATTTCATCAGGGAACAAGTGGAAAAAGGTGTGGTGGAACTCTATTTTGTGAGGTCTGAATATCAGTTAGCAGACATCTTCACCAAAGCTCTTCCAAGAGAACGTTTTGAGTTTATTCTTCCACGTCTTGGCTTGAAAAGCCTTCAACCAGAAACACTCAAACGTCTTCAGGAGGAAGACGAGGAGTAAAGGTCTATCTTCATCTATCTCATGTAAATATTTATTTGAAAAACAAAATACAAAAATATAAAACTTTCAAAATCCATAAAAATTTGAAAAATTTGAAAAATCTTCAAAAAATATTGTCATTTTGTCATGTTTCTCTCGATTCGATAATATCTACGGTCTTGATGTTGTCATTCAAAGAATGACACGGGACTTTAGATGTTGTTCGAATTTTTATATTAAAAAAAAAAAATCAAAAAATCAAAAATTTTTTTTGAGAGAAAGAGAAAACAAATGGTTTATTGTCATTTCAGGCAGTAACCCATTTTTCAAAGAAAGAACAGAGCCATGCTTTACCATATTTTAATTCCATGCTCTGATTCTATAAACATTTATCTGGTGAAAACTAACTGCTGTGAAAAATAACTCGGTCTCTATTTTTGATAATCATCAGGACTTATTTGTCAAAATCTCTATCTCTCAATCAACAACCTATGTCATTGATTGAGGGGGAGAATGATTTCAATTAAATTAAAAAGTTATTTGGCATTAAAATGTTTTCAAAAGATAATCATGCATGTTTTATCAATGGAGTTTAAAGTCTTAAAATCCGATTCTTTTCAGTTAAGACGCTTTCATAATCAAGTCACAATTCTCCTTAAAAGCTTTCAAAATCAATTTAAACTTATAAGAGATCACAAATCTCAAATGATTTGATAATTGTGATCGGGGGAGAATGTGTGATTTAAATTGGATTTAAACTGATTATTCGGTAAATGGTTTTATAAGGATGTACATGCTGTCCTTCCCACATGTGACAAACGATTTCAAATTTTCAATGCACATGTTGAGGGGGAGCATCTATCTTAAACCTATGATTTTGAAACGTGATCATTTATCTCAATGTGCAGGTTCCCTCTAGTATGTGCAAAACTCTTTTCAAACCTCGAGGCACATATTGAGGGGGAGCAAATTTATGGAAATCTCATCCTTCCTGGAAATGCTGTATCTACTTGATTTGATCAAGGAAGTGATGGTGATATTTTTTAGAAAATGGTAATCAAAGAAGTAATTTCTTCCTCTTGCCTCCGTGTGCAAAACAATTTCAAACATTTGATGCACATGTTGAGGGGGAGCACTTATTCTAAAAAAATATATATATATATCAAAAATAATTCAGGTACAAAATGCTTTGATAATATATCACAAGTATCTGGATTGATTTTCAAATGGTTTTCAATTGGTTCCAATGGCAGATGAACAATACCAAATAGACCGACCAACTTTACTTTATGTACGGTGATATAAGGATGATAAGGTTAGGTATTGGTTCCCATGATCCGCCAGAACCGGAGGGATCTACCCAGGGACTATCCACTAGTTAGTGTAGAGTTCTTAGGTATGACGATAAAAGGAGAAAAATGAGATATGGGAAGAGTGTGGACTGAGATAGAGCAAGAACTAGAACAAACCCAACAAGGTTCTTGCTATGAAGTCTCGGTAAGCACTGAAGGGGTTGAAGAATTAAAAAGAATTGAATGAGAAAAGGGTGAAAACAAATAGCCCTCCATTTATTCAACCTTAGGGCAGAAACCGGGTTCAACTCATATGCTACTGATGGTAACATCGGTATTGAAGACAAGACGTCATGGACCCAGTGACGCACTGCACTACAACTTCCCAAACCACTCAAGTTCCTCTTAAAAGGGCTTGTTTCATTCTCACGGGGAACCGACATTATCTATCGAATTTCTCTTAGAGATTGTTGATATTGAAGAAGGAGACCCTCTCCCTAGTCTCCGGCACAGGATCCAAATATGCACAAATTGAGTCTAGAGCCACGAGATCATCAATAAATCTCATTAGGACACTTTCAATGAAGACTCTCTGTTTCACACAATGTGGAAAGAGAGATTATATCTTGAGTCCTACGCATTATCCTTGTGGTATTGCCTGAACATCTGAGTGATGTGTATACATATTCACAATGAAGATGGAAAGCCTTCTGGAGCCAACATCAAACAAGCTCCTGGTAGGTGGCATGTGAGATCTATTATATGGATCAACCATGTGACAACTGAACAGAAACAATGGGGCGATTCAATCTCTTGAATCAATCCTGGTTCAGGTTATGGATTGACGGATACCTTTGAAAAACCGGTCTTTGTGCTTAACAACTCTTTTCTTTAGCACATCGACCGTGTACTCATTTTTCAAACCAAAAGGTGTTTTTATGATTGATAATTGATTTTCAATAAAACCTTCGTTGTATTGCAAAAACAATTTCTATTGAGCAATACACGATTGTTTTTCAAATCTCTTTTCATCAATCAGTGGACTTAAAATTCGCTGGTTCACTCACTCCGTGTTGTCTTCTTTGAGATGTTCCGGTTTGAGAACAGCTAGAGCAGCTGCGAAACCCTGTCAAGGAAATTCTTCGGAATTATACCTGATCACAGGCAGTACATGTACTGATCAATGGGGAACCGTGGGCCGTGTACCTCAATTCAACAAAAGTGATCAAAGACACTTTCGTGCGATTTATTGCTAACTGTTGTATGCAGGTACACCCGACGTTTGCAGCTGATCAGAATGAAGCGGTCAATCCATAGCCGCATGCTCACTTAACACATTCATCTCAAAAGAAATCATGATTAGTGCATCAATGACTCTGATATTTTCACTCCATGCTTCTGCTACGCTGCTGCCAATATCTTGAATCAACGAAAGCTTCCGCTACTCTGATAAGAAGATATCATGATCCATAATGTGAGCATGTCGGTCCTAATGTCACAACATCACATAATACCAACACCACAAAGGATGTCTCAGAGATTTTTGATAGCTGATGATCTCAAAAGCTGGCACAAATTTATTATCACGTGGATCAGTAAAAGACCTCCACTTGAAGTAACCAAACATGTTATGTGAAGAATTAATGACTACGAGCTTAGGAGCAAAAGACTACATCAAGAATGCAAGATCAATTGTTAATGTAATATATATTTGTATTCAATGTAATTTTGGTACATGATTGAGGTGACCTCCCTTAGGGGGAGATTGTTAGGAATTAGAAATTCCAGGTATTAAAGAGTCGGTCACCTCAAGTATATGTAATCGTTAGAAAGCTTGTAGTCGTAGTTCTTTTAAGTTAAGTAGTATTTAGTTAAGTAACACCGTGGAGGACGGACGGGTCTTTACCCACTGTATGCCTGATCCACAGCCCGATGTGTGGCGATTTATGTAAGACTATAAATACTCTCTACCTCCCAAGGTAGAGAGTTGGAGCTCATAATAATATCTTTCACTTTCTCTCACTAAGTTCCCTAAACCTCTAACTTTCTCTCTCTAGAATTCCACTTATACGCCTACTTATGTTAATGGTTTGATGTGTATGTGAAAACTAATAGCTAACACTTCCTTAATAGGTCTACCATTCCAACAATTGTATGTAGTACCTTTAAATGGTCAAAACAGAACAACTATATAAAATATACTAGTTTGTCTTTTACCAATTTTTTGCAATAAATTAGACTAGCTTCTAATTTAAATAACTCATAAAATATGCAATTTTCTTAACTATTAAAATTTGCTTATGAGTTATGTACTTTTGTATTTAGAATTTAAACAATTCTAATTTTCTTATCATACCTTTCTCATTCATGAAAAATAATAGGATTAAGTCTCACTCTTCTCTCATGTAAAGGAGACTATGTTTGTCTTTTCAGTAATTTTTCTCAATCAAACATTTGTTTAAAAACAGAACTGGATTAATTTACCAATAAAAAACCAAACTTAGTTTACGGTTTTAATGTTGCATAAATACATTTAAAAGAATTAACAAAATTTAATTTTATTATTTTCGATAATTAAATCTTTAAGAAAATTAAATGCCCTTGGGTTAATATTCATACTAACCATATAATTTTTTTAAAGCTAGGACCCAAATTGACATAATTTCATTACATCAGTTGATCTGCTAGTAATGAAAGTATAAAATAAGATAATCTGTTGAACAATAATTGGCAAACAATTTCTAATTCCTAGATCTTTATGGGATTTATATTCCTTGAGTTCAAGCTCTCACTTACAACTCAATTAAGTTGTGTAGTTTAAAAAACTGCAAATGTGTCCAGTTGAGCTCTCACACAACATGAAGATTTACCTTTCCATTACAATCTAGCCAAGCTCTCACATGACGTAAATTGCAACTTCAAGTGTTCTTTTAACTAAATAGCATTAACTTAAATTTTAAGGGTACTAGTTTTGATGAGTATAATCAAAATATGTACGAAGAAGCATGCATACAACTTCGTATCAATAGTTTTAATAAAAACCTTTTTATTAACCAATAAGGTGTCGTTTGTTTTTTCCCAATAAACACTTTTTTCCTCTTTTCACTTCTTTTGACTGCAGAAGGACATATGTTTATGTTTGTTTTTTTGCAGACATAAGTGCTTCTTTTCACTTCCTACCTCTTCTAAATTTCAGACATTATCTTTCACTTTTTACCTCTTCTTTTACGAACCCTACACCTCTTTCTCAATATCTTACATCTCTTTTACGTTTCGTCCGTTTTTTATGTTTTCATCCATTTTTTTTACGTTTTCGTCCGTTTTTTTTACGTTTTCGCCCGCTTTTTTACATTTTCGTCCGTTTTTTTACGTTTTCATCCGTTTTCTTACATTTTCGCCTGTTTTATTAAGTTTTTATCCGTTTTACTACGTTTACGTTCGGTATTTTATGTTTTTGTATGTTTTTTTACATTTTCATCTTTTTTTACGTATTGATTCGTTTATTTTATGTTTTCGTACGTTTATTTACGTTTTCATCCGATTTCTTACGTTTTTGTCCGTTTTATTACGTTTTTACCTGTTTTTTTTACGTTTTCACTCGTTTTTTACGTTTTTGCTCGTTGTTTTTACGTTTTCATATGTTTTTTTTTACTGTTTTCGTCCTTTTTACGTTTTCGTCCGTTTATTATGTTTTCGTCGTTTATTTCTCCGTTTTTTACGTTTTGTCCCTTTTTATACGTTTTCGTCAGTATTTTTACTTTTTTGTCCGTTTTCATCCGTTTCCTTACGTTTTCGCCGGTTTTTTTTTACTTTTTCATTCGTTTTTTACGTTTTCATCCATTTTCGTCCGCTTTTTTACGTTTTCGCCCGTTTTTCAAGTTTTCGTCCGTTTTTTTACGTTTTCATCTATTTTTTACGCTTTCTTCCGTTTTTAACGTTTTAGTCCGTTTTTTATATTCTTGTCTATTTATTTTACGTTTTCATCCGTTTTCATATGATTTTACGAAAGAAAACATACGAAAACGTAAAAAAAACAGTCAAAAACGTAAAAAAAAAGGAGAAAACGTAAAAAAATGGTCGAAAACGTAAAAAAAAAAACAGACGAAGACGTAGAAAACTCTCGAAAACTTAAAAAACGGACGAAAACGTAAAAAAAAGACGAAAACGTAAGAAAACGTATAAAACGGAAGAAAACGTAAAAAAACATACGAAAACGTACAAAAACATATGCAAACGTAAAAAAGCGGACGAAAACGTAAGAAATGGACTAAAATGTAAAAAAAGACGAAAACATAAAAAATGGACAAAAACGTAAAAAGACGAAAACGTAAAAAAAACGGTCGTAAACGTTAAAAAACAGACGAAAACGTAAAAAAAGAGATGAAAACGTAAAAAAAAACAAACGAAAACGTAAAAAAACGGACGCAAACGGAATAAAACGTAAAAAACAACGAAAACGTAAAAAAAAGGGGCAAATATGTAAAAAAACAAACTAAAACTTAAAAAAAGGGTCGAAAGCTAAAAAAACAGACGAAAAAGTGAAAAACATAAGAAAATGTAAAAAATGGTCGAAAACGTAAAAAATACCAAAACGTAAGAAAACCATTGATCCATTTGACCCATATGACAAAAAGATTTATAGCAAAAAAAAAAAAAAAAAAAAGGTACTTCAATAACACAAAAAACAAATAGTTTTCTTGCATGAAGATGAAGACTTTAGATGTGCCTCTTCTTCTGTAGACATGGTTTGCAGATGAAGAGGTAAAAGCTCTGAAAAAACAAATGACACCATATTAAATTAACAAAGTTTTGATTGAGGTCTTGGGTTCACCAATCAAAGAACTCATGTTTAATTATCGTACATTATATCGTACTTTTACATAAGTTCAAAGACTTAGTGTTTCGGATAATTACCACAAAGTGGCGCATGAAATTAAAGTTAATTCACCTTTAAGATGATTTTGTACATAAAATAGTCGTACTAGGTAGCTCCAATTTTACGATAAAGAAATGGAGAAGCGGGTCAGTGTGAAGCGTATTAAAAACCTTCTTCTTTCGGGTCACAATTTAATGCGTTCCCCTCTTTATACCTCTCTTATAGTTTGTCAAGATTGGGTGACAGCATAAGGAAAGGAGGCTAACATATCATAAATTAAACACAAATAACATCAAAGTAATGCGAAAGCATAAGGAACATATAACATGTAAATTAAGTAACGAAACATCAATAGTATGCGTACCTTTTGATCTTAGCAAAACAAGAATCAATCCCAACAACCGCATTAGTGAAAGGTGCCGAAGGTTCGTGTCAAAGGCATTAGTGAAAGGTGCCGAAGGTTCGTGTCAAAGGCATTAGTGAAAGGTGCCAAAGGGTCGTGTCAAAGGCATTAGTGAAAGGTGCCAAAGGGTCGTGTCGAAAGCATTAGTGAAAGGTGCCAAGGGTGTACAATCGATACGGTGCATCGATGTACAAGATAGTTAGTTTGGGTTAAAGGATATTGATATCCTTGATGATGTTGTAATAAGGAGTGTGTCTCATTTGGGATAGGTGTTGTGTAGTGTTGGGTAGTAGTTCTTCCTTTGTAATGGAACTCGGTATCTAGCCATGTACCGGATAAAGTGTAGGCGACATTGTGATAGGTTTGGTTCTACCTCGTGGAAGAACCCGGTGTCTAGCCTTGTACCGGATAAAGAGTAGGCGACGTTGTGAATGCTTCTCCGCCACAAGGAGCTTGTGTTGTGTAGTGCTTACGAACTCTCGAGTAGGTGACTCGGAGAGTGGAGTAAGGCAAGGAAGGTGTCCTTGTAGCCGAACCACTATAAATACTTGCGTCGTGGTTTTGTGTTTCTTACTCTTTATCTTTTAATTACTTATTTATATGTTTATCTATCAACATCTAACACATACATCAAATAGATTGACATAAGTTAATCTACATAGTTTAAAACGAAGTTTTAATCGGTAAAACTATTCACCCCCCCCCCCTTCTAGTTTTCCACAATTGGTACCAGAGCTTCGTTACCAAGTTTCTTAGAGTATATTGTACTTTAAAAACTTGATACGATCCGTGTATGATTGAAACTACAAAGAAGGCTTTTACAAAAAACAAACACCATGTCTTAAAAACACTTTTGTAAGATGTTGATTGGATGACAACATCAATTATTTCTTTTCTTATCTTACAAAGTGCACTAACCTTTCTTGTCATTTTGTTTAGTTAAGCTCATTTTAATCAAGCCATAAGAATACCTTGGTAACAAGATTACCTTTTCTAAGAAGGTATCTTAAACTACCAACTAGATCTCGAAGGAACCAGAGTTGTCTATTGATATTTTTTGTCAAAAGTAAGGGACACTCAAATTTGCACTAAAGGTATGATTTTCTTAAAACTTATCTCTAAACAACATTAGCTTAGAATAAGTATGCTTGCATGGAAACCTATATGGTTATATTAAATTTTATTTTCTTAGTTTTAATATATGCTTTAGTGATATACGTGGCTTCATTAGGAAACCTTCTTGCATACGTGTTTCTCTTCCGTCTAAAATCTAGGTATATAAATATGTGTTATCTTAACCTAAAAAAAATAAAACCTTTCTAATAATGAAACAAAACACAAATCTCAAAAATTCCTCATTCCCCATAAAACCCTCTTCCGATCGTTCCAACACCACCAAACCCCATTTTTCAAATCTTCCACTTTCAAAATACCTCTCATTCAAACTTCATCTTCCTCCTCATCTCATTTTGAAAAATCAAAACAAAGGAAGAATCTCATCATCATGGTTTACATCGCCTTCGTGATCATCGTCTTGACACTCATCGCTCTCGTGTATCCCATGATCAAGTTTTCTCATGGAGACATGTACTTTGTGTTGTTAATCTCGTTTATTTCTTATAATGTGTTTGTCATATTTTTCGTTCGTATCTTTAAAATCTTTGACATATTTTCGAAATCTACAATGCATGCTTAAGTAGTAAATATTGGCTAAAACACACTTCTTTTTATAAACCTAAAAGTTGCAAAAAACAATTTTACGGCAAGATCATTTTTTTTGTCACACTGCAGATCCACGGATCCCTAACGTTTAACTAGTTGGATCCCTTTTAAAAGGGAACCGGGAGAACCGTGAAACTGGGAAACAGAAACTCATACAACATAAAAACCACTTCATAAAAACTTACCATAAACGGAAAAACCCTACTAGAATGTTAGAAGAAAGTGAGTTAATTGTCATTGTTAATAAAAATAAGGGTAATCAATAAAAACATTTGGAGATTATCTTCACCTATCAAATGTCCTCTCTTTTGATGCATCACTTTATCTTGACTTGCTCATGTAAATTATTCATTTTACTTCCATAGGTCTCATCATGACTCATGAGTATGAATTCGACTTTCAACTCACTTGTGTCTACATTCCTAATATCTCCCTTGAGCCTAACACACTTGACAATCATGTTCGTGGGTTCAATAATCTCGAAACTCGTTGCTTTCATGAAGGACGTGTTGTTGACTCACCTCTACTATACCAAGAAGGTATCAATACCTCATTCTGAACCATAGGACTAGAAGGCCTTCTCGGAATTAACGAGAAAATTTGTCCACGGTTTGTTTTGAAATTCTTTCGTCAAGTTGAACTCGTTTGTAACGAGGATCGATCTCTATCACTATGGTTTTGGATCAAAAACCAAAAGTTTGTCTTAACTCTTGGACAATTTTCTCACATTCTCCGAATTCCAAATCATGGACAATGTGCCTTCACTGAAGATTGGTCCCTTGATTTTCTCTTCAACTACCGTGAAGAAAACAGTCCATATTGTTCACACATACCTTCCCCTCAAGAATTAACTCGCATGTTATGCAATCCTCGATCCAATTACTCAAATCCAAACATAATCTATACACGTGATATCCAAGATGATTTTAAACCTCTCGCTGTCATTCTACGTGAAAATGTTTGGAGTCTTAGGGGAAATCGAGAGATTTTTCCCGCTTGCTGTGCTCACATAATGTATTGTCTCCTAACCCAACAACCATACAATCTCGCCTATGTCTTCGCAAGACGAATTGTAAACATTCAAGGCAACAAGAACAAACTAATTCCATATGGAATGTTCCTAACACGCCTTTATCATCATATCATGTACTTTCATCCTCAATTTCAAAGTCCTTTATATGTACTTGTGAACAAAATGATGGAACCTTTGAACACATCTCACATCACGTCATTCTTCATCCCTGAATCCGCAAATACTCACCATTCATTTGACGATCCATCAAACGAAAACGCACAAGAAACCTAGTCTTCTCTCCAAATAGATTCAGTCCTCAAGATTCATCTTTTTAATATGATCATTCCCATGAAATAAAATGTTTATTGATCATTTGATATCTCGCTTATATAGATGTTTGATTTCTTTAGAAAACACTGGTTTTAATGACAACACCTAGTGCAACACCTGCACACTTTCTGTGAATCTACTGATCTGCAGTAGCCTGATCCCTGGGCTATAACTAGCCAGATCTTTTATATGAAGGATCCGTGGGATCCGGGCAGACAGAAGTAGACTTACAGATTTCCACACATCAAACCATTCCTCTAGACCACATCATACTAGCTAAACATGATACTTTAGGATCACTCAAGTCTTCCTCAAGCTCAGTAACTCTCACACTCACTCATATTTAACCTAGGATCACATTCAAGGTGCTTTTGATTTATCACTTCACCAAAACTTACCATATTTCCGCTCCAATACTCACACATTGTTCCTCACATCTCAAAACACGTAGTTGAATATTTCTCTCAATTTTAGCAAATTGATTCTGGTCATTTTTACCTCAAATTTGGCCAAAAACTAATTTTTCATTTCTTATGGTTTTTTATGAATTTTCCAAATTTCTCTCAAGTTACCATCTGATATCTAGGATCATTTAACACCACTTGACACTCTCAAATTTCTTAGTGTCATATTTGATCACCCATTGGTACTCATGAAAACCCCATTTTCTTCTATAAAAGACAATCATTAACTATCATCACTCATTTCTCTTGATCATTTAAGTCCCTCTGCATTTAAGACACCTGAGAAGACTAAAACACTCAAGATGTATAGGTACTAGACCTTACAAAACATCATTTTTTTTCTTGGCTGCTGAGAGCCGGATCCCTAGGTTTAGCCTAGACAGATCCCTCATTTGAGGGAACCGTGGGAACCAGCTGCACAGATTCAGCTAAAACAATCATTTCAAGCCTTCCTTGCTAACTTGAACACTCCATCTTGCCTTAATTAATCTCCTTGATCAGTGCACCTCTGAAGTTGACTCTTGTGCATGCAAATCATTGCATTTTGAAGGATCTTAGTGGTTTAAGTCTTAAATTTACTCAATTCCTTTCCCTTATAAACTCCTTTGTTAGTACCTCTAAGTCACCATTCATAACATCATTCTCAGCAACTAAAAGCCTCTATTTCACTATCCATTTATCATTTCATCATGAGGAAAGCTCCTAGTGCTAACTCATCCACCAAATGACCACCCAAGAAACTTGCTCGGGTTGTTCACGAAATTTATTCAACCGAATCATCACCCGTCAAAGCCACTAATGCTAGGATTCCCTTTCAACCAACTCAACCAATCAAACCAATCCCCAAAAGGATTGTTCCCACAAAACTACCCTTTCCAAACGCTACTATACTTCTTAAACCAAACACCCCTATTTCCACTAAACCATCACCCTTAGTTCCTAGAGCCATATCATTCACCACTCCACTTTCATCTCCACACCTCTAAAATTTAGAGGACTTGCCTTCTAGGCCACCTCATCCTCCACCATTGCCAACATTCTCCTCAATAGAGATAATAGCGCAACAACAAAACCATGGTGTTAAAACAACATGTCACACCCCCAAATTACCTGTTTTGCAGCGGAATGGAATTCCTGGGGATTGACTGTCATAGCATCACAATCACAGTTATATTGAACGACCTAAAGTGTCGTTTGGAAAATACATCGTTTGATTTAATAAAATAATCAGAGTTACAAAGATAGGTCCCAAAAGTTTACAAAGTTTGCGGAAATATAAATATAATACAAGTCCAAACGATGGTTTTGAAAGAAAGTGCCATAATGTACAATGATGTAAGTCGACGCCGCGACTCAAAAGGTGGTTTCCTTAACCATGCCATGATGATAATGCTTTAGATACCTGAGATAAAACATGCTAAAAAGTGTCAACACAAAGGTTGAGTGAGTTCATAGGATTTGTGTTGAAATGTAAAGCCTTTCAAAAATCGTTTATGCAGCAAAGGCATTGTAAATCCACTCAGTTCCAAGTTCCGCCCATACAAAACTTGCAACCTGTGTGTTCACAACCCATTGCCAAAGAGTAATATAGTTTATGTTCAAGCGCATGATGTCAAATGAATTCACAAAATAGTGCATAATTTAATGTATCCACAGTTACTTAATATAACACATAATTTGTACGGTTTCAAATTGTTCCATGACCATCAGTTCAGGATTGTACCAAGACCATTAGTTCAATGATTCTACCAAGACCATTAGTTCACTGATTATACCAAGACCATTAGCTCAATGAATATACCAAGACCATTAGCTCAATGAATATACCAAGACCATTAGCTCAATGAATATACCAAGACCATTAGCTCAATGAATATACCAAGACCATTAGCTCAATGATAATACTAAGACAATTCTAAGCATGGCAAAACTGTTACTTCGTATGACTAAACATTCAGTACAGATAAACATATAGTTTGCAAATATTCATGAATGTCATGAAAATAGTTGAGCATGTATCTCCCCCAAAGAGTTTAATAAAACAATTAAAAGAGTAGGGGCTATGACTCACTTGGTAAAATGAGGCGATGACAAAAGTGAGTACACCGAGATGTAGTGTGATACGTTAATCTTGACCTATTATGAATGATATGATACGTAATGAGTTATGATGTAATGTTATGCATGCATTTCGTATGTTATTTATACCATTTGTGAGTTTTGAAAAATAATACTTATCGTCGAAAAATACTCTTTTGACGTCTTGACCCATCAAAAATCACTTTACAAGTATTTACGTCAAAATGTCATCCTACAATGGTTTCGTAATGATTTATGGTGAAATTATCACTTTTCGTCGTAAAATCATGTCGTCGGAAATTTCATGAAAGTGACAAAAATGGCTTTGAAAAACTAGTCGTAAAATGGTGTACGTCGATCGTTAGGAAACGAACTCGACGGTTTTGGAAAGTTTGTATCAAAATCTGGAAGTTTCAGTTCAGGAGTTTTAGACATAAAGGTCTCGATCATAAAGATAATAAGGGTTAAAGATAGTGATTTTGTCTAATTGTTGTGTAAAAAGTGAGTTTCGGCCAAGTTTTGAGCAACCGTAATTAATTTATTAAAACTCCGCTATACAAACGGTTGATTGTTTTGAAAAATATGCTCGGTGATCTTGATTTTATTAGAAGACATTTCGTTTCAAAAATTTCCACATCATTGATAAAAACAGCCGCTAACATGGTCGTTTCAGCTAACGTAACACTTGTATCGTAAAAATAATATAGTTTTTCAGAAAATAATAGTTACGGCAATTTTATGAAAACGTGTATATCTTAGTCGTTTCAAATCCGTTTTCTACGTATAATACGTCCTTAGCTTCGTATCGAAGTATACTAATATATTTTTGATAAGTCGAAATAATTTGTGAAGCTTAGGACTCGTTTTTGACCCGAATAGAGTAAAAATAGTATGCTGAAATTTCCGAAAATTATATATTTCGTCGTCAAACTTTAAAAATTCATAACTTCTTCGTTATAACCCCGTTTTTATCCGTTCAAGCGGCCACAGATTCGTTTTAAAGTATATTTTCTAAATATCAAGGCCAAAAATTCGTGCCTACTGTCGGATTTTCCAGAAAATCAAAACAAGGACAGAACACTTATTATACTTATCGAAAATAGTTTTTCTCGTACTAAACCTATTCCAATCCCTTCAAATCAACTCCAAAGCTAATCTAATCCTACCATACACCTTCTTAGGGTGTCATGGGTTCCTAAACATTATCAAGACCAAAGTCTACCAAGGGGATAATTATAGGATGACCTTATATATATATATTTCTAAAAATCATGTAAAAATGGTATAAACAACACAAATCATGCATGCTTGCTCCAAAAATGAAGAGATACTTATGAAAAGAAAAGGAAAGATGTAAATGAAAATGAAATGCTTACAAGCTACTATGATGAGGTGCAAAGAACAAAGGTTTAAACCTAAACACCCTAGGTTTTTATTTCAAAACCTAAACAAAGAGTGTATCTAGATTGTAAAATACTTGATCTTGATAAGTTTGATGAATTCTCTTTCTTGATCTATGGGTTGCCGTTTGTTTTTGAGAGAAGAAAAAAGAAAGACAATCTTGACTTGAGAACTATGAATTATGATAGTGTGTATGAATGACTTGGAGTATATATTTCAATCATGTAAGAAAATGTTCACCAATTATTTAATGCATCACCCTCCCCACTTGACGTTTTGGGGGGGGGGGGATGTTTTTCAACAAAATATATATATTTTTTTTCTTTTTTATAGCATGTGTAAACTTTGTTAAAAATGAATGTGTAAGAAAAGTGTAGGAAATATGTTAATATTAATAACTTGTAAGGTAAATGGTAACTTTTAGGTAAAAGAGATTTTTAATAGATCAAAGTGGAATGTAATGAGATCATAAAAATTGTAAAAATACATTCCTTGTAACATTTGAGTGATAAAATAATTATTGTATAGTTTTTAAGAAAAGTGTCGTAATAATATAATTTTAACGATTTATAGGCAAAATAAATTTAAAACACTAGGTAAACTCAAAATATAGTTTTTATAACTAAATGTAAGTATAAAAATATACCGGGATCATTTTTAGAAGTAACGGATTAAATATTCAAAATAATAACTCACGCGATAACGTTTATTTAATATAAAATTTACGCGTTTAATGTGAAATGCAGTGTCATGAATGAACTAATATGATGCAAATGATGTTAATGAAATGTAGACTAAACTTAGTCCATATGAAATGTTCGTGATGATATGATCATAAATTCGCCGCTAAACCATAAAGGTTACGCGAATTTGGAACACGTAAACCTAGTTTACGATAAATGTTGAAATTGTGAAACTTGAGAAATGACTTGAAATTGCGAGTTGTCACATTCGCCCATCCAAAAAGGAATTCAGTCTCTGAATTCAGTTCGTGTTGGTCTATCGAATCTTTGAGTTTGTGATGAATAACGAGGAGAAAAGACATGGAGAAGTGTCGTTACGGTTATCGATGATTGAGAGCGTATAAAACATCGTAGTAAAGAAAATATCGGATGAATCCCTCATAAGTAACACTTTGACTTTGAAATATGTGAAGATTTTACTTGCACTAAGATTTATAAATAACTGCTCCCAACATAACATGATCCCTCCAGAATTAGACATAGTTAGCTAGGCTATGTATAATTAAGGAACGATGATGTGACGTTCGGTTTAGTTGTTATAACTCTCGATGCTTACAGGGATTTAAACTGTGTCGTTAAAATGGTCGATGAAGTAAAAAGAAGTAAAATTCTCGTAAGTAATAACGAATCGGAAAGAAAATAAGTACGATAGATGAGAATATTTTACAACGAGTGGTTTAGCAAAAGTAGTACATCTTAAGTTATAAAGATTCGGATACGATGGAAAACATAAACTTTGTACAACATAGTACATAAGGAAAATTAAGACTGTTAGTTTCCAAACTTCTTCAGTCTTCCGCGTTGTTGTGACCATGACGAGCTTCTCCTCCTCCTAACATGTATGCATTCCCATGAGCACCTTCAACTTGTTGACCTTGGTTTTGAGGACATTGATTCCGATAGTGTCCTTGCTCCCCGCATCTGTAACATGTAACCATGGCCTTGCCTCTACAATTCCTGGCAAGGTGTCCCAGTTGTTGACACTTGTAGCACTTAGCAGGACAAAGACCCGTGTGACGATACTTACATCGATTACATAGTGGGTAGGTTCCAGCATAACCTCTGCCTTCTATTGGTGCAGCAACATATACCATTGCAGTTTCTTGCCCTCTATTCTGTTGTTGATGATGGTTAGTGTTATGGTTTTGGTCGTTGTTATTATAACCTCCTTGGTCATCTTCCCATTTTCTTTTGTTGTTGTTGATTTGGTTATCGTCGTTGTTGTTGTTGTTTTGGTTATTGTGGTAGTTGGTGCGGTTGTTGGGGTTTTTGTTGTTTTGGTTGGTGTTGGTGATATTTCCTCTCTTTACTACTTGTGCCATAAGTTTCTGAGACAGTCGAATAGCTTCCTCAATCGTTTGCGGATCAAAGGAAGTCACATCACCTTGAATGATCTCGGGAAGTCCTTCAATGAAAGCCTCCAGTAGCTTCTCATTATCCGAAACCATAGATGGACATAACACGGCCAATTCTTGAAACCTTCGAATATAAGTATCAATATCATACCCAATAGTTACCAATTCATAGAATTCGGTCTCCAACTTCTTCACCTCCGTACGCGGACAAAACTTCTTTGTTACCAAACCTTTGAATTGCTCCCAAGTGAGCTTGAAAGCATTCTCCATTCCCATCGGTTGAGCATATGAATTCCACCACGACAATGCTCCATCGAGTAGTGTACTTGTAGCAAACTTGACCTTACTATCATCCGGGCAATTACACAGCAAAAACACGGACTCCAATTTCTCGAACCATCGCACCATGGTAGTGGCTCCTTCAGTCCCTTTAAACTTGGTGGGATCTCCACTTTTGAAATCCTTATACGAACAGATTTTAACTCCGGACCCTCCTGCATTTCCTGCAGCAGCAGCAAGCCTAGCGGCTTCAGCAGCAGCCGTGGCCTCAGCAACAGCAGCAGCCACTGTTTCCCTTTCAATCCTTAGAGCATCGGCTACGCTATCCCTTACCAACTTTTGAATAGCCGCTTGAGTCATTTCAGGTGTAGCTTTCTTTGGTGCCATATCTTCTTCAAAACAAGAGGAAATGTGAGACGTAGCAAAATCCGATGTTAATAATAAACGCTCCAAAGAAATGTGATAAGAATGATAAGTTTGAGGTTATCTTTCAAAATAATCGACGGTTTCCTAAGAAATGGGTTATGAGGTGTTGTAAGTGCTTCAAATGTATGGTGGTTTAGTGACTTAATGTGTTAGTAACGTGTAACTTGACATGTTAGTGGTGAAACAAAAGGAGTGAGAGTGACTTTGCCGTACTTAAAGGTTTATCTCGGCATTCGACGTTATCGGTGATGAGTCAACTGATGTAAAAATTGTGATAGGGAATGACAAGGAATTCTCCACATTAGAGTATGAAGAAAGAATAATGGAATGGGCATTTAAAGGCATCCATGTGACAATCGATATGAAATGAAAGTAAATAACTCGAAAAATGTACGTAAAAACCGCATGTAAAGTGAACATGCACTTGTGATGAAATGATGAGATGCTATGATGATGTAGTTATAGTCTAGGGTCAATGATGCAACCTAGTTCTCTATAACTGAAGCTCTGATGCCAATCTGTCACACCCCCAAATTACCTGTTTTGCAGCGGAATGGAATTCCTGGGGATTGACTGTCATAGCATCACAATCACAGTTATATTGAACGACCTAAAGTGTCGTTTGGAAAATACATCGTTTGATTTAATAAAATAATCAGAGTTACAAAGATAGGTCCCAAAAGTTTACAAAGTTTGCGGAAATATAAATATAATACAAGTCCAAACGATGGTTTTGAAAGAAAGTGCCATAATGTACAATGATGTAAGTCGACGCCGCGACTCAAAAGGTGGTTTCCTTAACCATGCCATGATGATAATGCTTTAGATACCTGAGATAAAACATGCTAAAAAGTGTCAACACAAAGGTTGAGTGAGTTCATAGGATTTGTGTTGAAATGTAAAGCCTTTCAAAAATCGTTTATGCAGCAAAGGCATTGTAAATCCACTCAGTTCCAAGTTCCGCCCATACAAAACTTGCAACCTGTGTGTTCACAACCCATTGCCAAAGAGTAATATAGTTTATGTTCAAGCGCATGATGTCAAATGAATTCACAAAATAGTGCATAATTTAATGTATCCACAGTTACTTAATATAACACATAATTTGTACGGTTTCAAATTGTTCCATGACCATCAGTTCAGGATTGTACCAAGACCATTAGTTCAATGATTCTACCAAGACCATTAGTTCACTGATTATACCAAGACCATTAGCTCAATGAATATACCAAGACCATTAGCTCAATGAATATACCAAGACCATTAGCTCAATGAATATACCAAGACCATTAGCTCAATGAATATACCAAGACCATTAGCTCAATGATAATACTAAGACAATTCTAAGCATGGCAAAACTGTTACTTCGTATGACTAAACATTCAGTACAGATAAACATATAGTTTGCAAATATTCATGAATGTCATGAAAATAGTTGAGCATGTATCTCCCCCAAAGAGTTTAATAAAACAATTAAAAGAGTAGGGGCTATGACTCACTTGGTAAAATGAGGCGATGACAAAAGTGAGTACACCGAGATGTAGTGTGATACGTTAATCTTGACCTATTATGAATGATATGATACGTAATGAGTTATGATGTAATGTTATGCATGCATTTCGTATGTTATTTATACCATTTGTGAGTTTTGAAAAATAATACTTATCGTCGAAAAATACTCTTTTGACGTCTTGACCCATCAAAAATCACTTTACAAGTATTTACGTCAAAATGTCATCCTACAATGGTTTCGTAATGATTTATGGTGAAATTATCACTTTTCGTCGTAAAATCATGTCGTCGGAAATTTCATGAAAGTGACAAAAATGGCTTTGAAAAACTAGTCGTAAAATGGTGTACGTCGATCGTTAGGAAACGAACTCGATGGTTTTGGAAAGTTTGTATCAAAATCTGGAAGTTTCAGTTCAGGAGTTTTAGACATAAAGGTCTCGATCATAAAGATAATAAGGGTTAAAGATAGTGATTTTGTCTAATTGTTGTGTAAAAAGTGAGTTTCGGCCAAGTTTTGAGCAACCGTAATTAATTTATTAAAACTCCGCTATACAAACGGTTGATTGTTTTGAAAAATATGCTCGGTGATCTTGATTTTATTAGAAGACATTTCGTTTCAAAAAGTTCCACATCATTGATAAAAACAGCCGCTAACATGGTCGTTTCAGCTAACGTAACACTTGTATCGTAAAAATAATATAGTTTTTCAGAAAATAATAGTTACGGCAATTTTATGAAAACGTGTATATCTTAGTCGTTTCAAATCCGTTTTCTACGTATAATACGTCCTTAGCTTCGTATCGAAGTATACTAATATATTTTTGATAAGTCGAAATAATTTGTGAAGCTTAGGACTCGTTTTTGACCCGAATAGAGTAAAAATAGTATGCTGAAATTTCAGAAAATTATATATTTCGTCGTCAAACTTTAAAAATTCATAACTTCTTCGTTATAACTCCGTTTTTATCCGTTCAAGCGGCCACGGATTCGTTTTAAAGTATATTTTCTAAATATCACGGCCAAAAATTCGTGCCTACTGTCGGATTTTCCAGAAAATCAAAACAAGGACAGAACACTTATTATACTTATCGAAAATAGTTTTTCTCGTACTAAACCTATTCCAATCCCTTCAAATCAACTCCAAAGCTAATCTAATCCTACCATACACCTTCTTAGGGTGTCATGGGTTCCTAAACATTATCAAGACCAAAGTATACCAAGGGGATAATTATAGGATGACCTTATATATATATATTTCTAAAAATCATGTAAAAATGGTATAAACAACACAAATCATGCATGCTTGCTCCAAAAATGAAGAGATACTTATGAAAAGAAAAGGAAAGATGTAAATGAAAATGAAATGCTTACAAGCTACTATGATGAGGTGCAAAGAACAAAGGTTTAAACCTAAACACCCTAGGTTTTTATTTCAAAACCTAAACAAAGAGTGTATCTAGATTGTAAAATACTTGATCTTGATAAGTTTGATGAATTCTCTTTCTTGATCTATGGGTTGCCGTTTGTTTTTGAGAGAAGAAAAAAGAAAGACAATCTTGACTTGAGAACTATGAATTATGATAGTGTGTATGAATGACTTGGAGTATATATTTCAATCATGTAAGAAAATGTTCACCAATTATTTAATGCATCACCCTCCCCACTTGACGTTTTGGGGGGGGGGGGATGTTTTTCAACAAAATATATATATATTTTTTTTCTTTTTTATAGCATGTGTAAACTTTGTTAAAAATGAATGTGTAAGAAAAGTGTAGGAAATATGTTAATATTAATAACTTGTAAGGTAAATGGTAACTTTTAGGTAAAAGAGATTTTTAATAGATCAAAGTGGAATGTAATGAGATCATAAAAATTGTAAAAATACATTCCTTGTAACATTTGAGTGATAAAATAATTATTGTATAGTTTTTAAGAAAAGTGTCGTAATAATATAATTTTAACGATTTATAGGCAAAATAAATTTAAAACACTAGGTAAACTCAAAATATAGTTTTTATAACTAAATGTAAGTATAAAAATATACCGGGATCATTTTTAGAAGTAACGGATTAAATATTCAAAATAATAACTCACGCGATAACGTTTATTTAATATAAAATTTACGCGTTTAATGTGAAATGCAGTGTCATGAATGAACTAATATGATGCAAATGATGTTAATGAAATGTAGACTAAACTTAGTCCATATGAAATGTTCGTGATGATATGATCATAAATTCGCCGCTAAACCATAAAGGTTACGCGAATTTGGAACACGTAAACCTAGTTTACGATAAATGTTGAAATTGTGAAACTTGAGAAATGACTTGAAATTGCGAGTTGTCACACAACACTAGCACCGGTATCCTTTTCCCCGTTACCCTCAAATAGTCCATTTTAGATTATGAGGAATCAACAACCGGATCACATGGAAGTAGACACATCTCTACCACCACAAGCATCCTTGGTTGAACCACCTCCAAATATGCCTCCACAAATCCCTCCATCTTTTGTGAATCCTCAACCTTCCTCATCCAATCTTCCACCTCAAACCACTCCATTTCTACCACCACCATTTCCAAGCCATGACAAAGATTGTTATCATTGTCAATATGTTGAAGGCTTAATACATGAAGTATGTGACGAACTACGTTTCATGTTGTATCACCTCCTTGAACGTTTCGATGAGGTCAACAAACCTAAACTTCCTTGAGCTTAGGAATTCAAGTGGTGTTCTAGTATTAGGCTTAACTTAGATTGATTAGGAATCATACTTCATGTTTTTGTCATTCTCTCAGTTTTAGAGATATGTATATCATTTCTCATGTTTTTATTGAATGAAATTACATGTTATATGCGATATGGTCTTGAGAATATGTTTGGTGCCTTCAAACATAACTCATTTTGATGTTGACATCACATTTTACACCCACATTGCTGAATTGAGAATGCAGGTTACGGATCCCTGACTTTTGCCTACACGAATCCCTCCCAAGGAGGAACCGTGGGATCCGTGCAATAGAAGACCTTTTTATTACTAATTTGAGTCTCATTTGGAGTAAATCATGCATCATATACTTGTTCTCTAACCTTTGTTTTGTATATTTTCAATATACACATGAAGACTTTGACACCCTTAGCTAGGGGGAGCTTCTTGTCAAAGCAAAACATTGCAAAAACGCTTGCAATACTTTCACATAGGATTATATTACTACTTGACGTCCTCCTCACAAAGGAGCACTCGTCAAGGGGGAGCATTTTCGTCATAGACGAAACCATTTGCAAACATAATTGCAACACACTCGCTTAGTCTTCCTAATTACTTGACGCCCTCACAAAGGGAAGCACCCGTCAAGGGGGAGCTAAGACGAGAATTCTTCTCTTCTCTTACTCTCTATTTTTCATATTTTTACTTTTCACATGTTTTTCTTAAAACAATGTGTTAGTTTCTTTTCGACGCTCCTTTTCTTTCGACAAAAAAGGGGGAGAAGGGAGTAAAAACTCCAATTCAAACTTTTACGAACTTTAGTTTTTCCTTAAAATAATCTTATGTTTTGTCATCAACAAAAAGGGGGAGATTGTTAATACAAATAAGCGTAAAAATGTTTATTTATATTTTATGATCTTCTAATGTTTAGTCGATAACAAACGTAAAATCATTTTAACAAAACAAATAAAATACGTAAATAGTTTGAGCCAATAGTTTACTAACACACTTGCATTTTCATATAAAACACTAAACAAGTAATAGTGTTTACATTTTATAGAAATACATATATATAACAACTAGTGTTCCATAATATGGATATGTATACTTAGTATATATTGTAATGGGTAATGTAATGGGTAAAAATCTAAGTACTCGACCTATTGACTAGATAGATTGAATGTAGTTGGGTAAAACACAAAGTCCATGACCCATACCCATGAAGCTTGATCCATAACCCATGACCAACTGCATGACATCATGCATGAAGTCATGTTGGGTATTATCCATGACCCATGGACCTAAACCATACCCATGATTCAATGTCTAGATACATTGTATCTATTTGGGTACCCATGACCCGAAGTCCATAACCCATGACCCATGATCCATGATCCATGACCCATAACCCAAATATGGAGGAGTGTCCACGGATCCCTGGGATTACACTGGACGGATCCCTCTAGTAAGGGATCCGTGAGATAGGGGAACAGTAGATGTTTTTGCCTATAAATAGTGAGCCATTTCTTCATTGTAACTCACCCATTTTTACACATACTTTCTCTTGGTATTGTAAACTCCCTAACCTCAGATCCAAAGGATCTTTCTATGTAGTTTTGTGTTTGTGTGATTCTCTAGGTTCCTCTTAAAGGCGAGATCACCACCTCTTGAAGTCGAGCAAGCTCAAGTCCATGGGTTGCCAAGCTTCGTCATCATCAATACTACTGAAGTTATCTTGTTGATAGTTCTTTCCTACCTCCTTAGAAGTGTTGTGTTGAATTCATAAGTGAAAGATGCCAAACGGGTCAAGTAGAAGGCATTAGTGAAAGGTGCCGAAGGTTCATGTCAAAGGCATTAGTGAAAGGTGCCGAAGGTTCGTGTCAAAGGCATTAGTGAAAGGTACCGAAGGTTCGTGTCAAAGGAATTAGTGAAAGGTGCCAAAGGGTCGTGTCAAAGGCATTAGTGAAAGGTGCCAAAGGGTCGTGTCGAAGGCATTAGTGAAAGGTGCCAAGGGTGTACAATCGATACGATGCATCGATATACAAGATAGTTAGTTTGGGTTAAAGGATATTGATATCCTTGATGATGTTGTAATAAGGAGTGTGTCTCCTTTGGGATAGGTGTTGTGTAGTGTTTGGTAGTAGTTCCTCATTTGTAATGGAACTCGGTATCTAGCCTTGTACCGGATAAAGTGTAGGCGACGTTGTGATAGGTTTGGTTCTATCTCGTGGAAGAACCCGATGTCTAGGCTTGTACCGGATAAAGAGTATGAGACGTTGTGAAGGCTTCTCCACCACAAGGAGCTTGTGTTGTGTAGTGCTTACGAACTCTCGAGTAGGTGACTCGGGGAGTGGAGTAGGGCAAGGAAGGTGTCCTTGTAGCCGAACCACTATAAATACTTGCGTCGTGGTTTTGTGTTTCTTACTCTTTATCTTTGCATTACTTATTTATATGTTTATCTATCAACATCCAACACACACATCAGATAGATTGACATAAGTCGATCTAAATAGTTTAAAACAAAGTTTTAATCGGTAAAACTATTCAACCTCCCCCCCTTCTAGTTTTCCACAACAACCTTTTATATTAAATTATTAATCAGTAACTATTCATACATAAAGTGTGCAATCCCGTGATCTCGAGTTCGATCCTAACATACATCTATTAATTTATGTCAATAAACTAACAAAAGGTTACAAATTGTGAGAATGGGGGTCAATAACGTTGAGGCAAATATCATATCCGGTGGTAAATTAAGGACAATCGTCGCTATTCCTCGCATGAATATTAGCCCATCAGATAAGAAGACACCTTTTCAGCTGAATATGAGACAATATCCGATATCTATTTGTTTTGCCATTACAATCAACAAAAGTCAAGGACAAACTTTATCTAAGGTAGTTCTATACTTGGAATGACCAGTTTTTTCACATGGACAACTATATGTAGCTATATCAAAGGTAAAGAGCAAGAAGGGTATTAAAGTGTTATGTTATGACAAAGATGACAACCATTGCAATTACACAACAAACGTTGTGTATAAAGAAGTCTTTCATAAACTATAAGTTTTCCATTATATATTTAGCCTTTTAACTTTCAAACAATACACTCAAGGTTATTTAGGTTTCTTCCAGATTATTTATAAATGACATATTATATTAGCTATTTATCTTTCAACACTATGTCATTTACGGATTTTATATGTACATGTTTCATAATAAGACTTAAGCTAGCCGCCCATCGGGCGGGCCTTAGACTAAGATCATATAAAAGGGGCATGTTGGATTAAATATAGATAAGATCCGACTCATTGATAAGCATAATTTAAAAGAGGTAAAATGTAAACAATACACATTTTACTTAAAGACTGGGTACCCGCGCGATACGGCGGCGGGTACCCTGTGACTAAATTTTCCAGCGAACAAATGTTATTTTATTTTGAGCTGCTTGATTTCAGATTTTTTTTAAGCTTAATTAGATTGTACATTGTGGTTAAAGAGTTGTATATTTTGGTGAAGTGGTGAATTAAATTGTGTATTAATTGTATGTATTGAATAGTGTTTTTTTAGTTTTATTTGTATTTGTACATTGTGCTTTGTAATTGTATATATTTGTGATGGGGTGTAATAATTGTATGTATGTAACAAATAGTATTTGCTTAAAATCAATTGTGCTTTACATAGTTGTACATTATGTTTTATAAGTGGTATTTGCTTAAATTTTAATTTAGAAAATATGAAACTCATAAATAAGAGAGAAGGTAATCCCTCCATTATAAGTAGTATATATAAAGAGAAACTCACACCAAAAAGATCTCCAATATAGTATGTGCTTGTATGTATAAACAAGTTTATATTATATGACACATTTAGCCCAACATAAAAGACGTGCATACACATATGAAGTACTCCCTGCGTCTCAATATTATTGTCTATATGTTTTTTCGAGATGTTTCAAAATAATTGTTCAATTTTTTTTCAAGTAAAAACTAGAGAATTTAGTGGATGGATATTTTATCTAAGTGGTTGAAAATTTGAAAATTAAAGTGGTATCACTTTTATTAAATTTTGTGATTTTTGTCTATTAACAATAATTTTGAAACGGATTGAGTATATTAATAGGTGTGACATATGGAGACAAAGATAAGTATGGAAAGTTAAGAATTGACGAGTAGAAAAATGTCCAAATTGTGAGGTGGTTAGATGGAAATAAAAAACAAAAGAAAGAGCGAGTGACCAGTTACACAAACACACTAGTCAACCATTCCATTTCCATTATTAATTACAAGAAGAAAACAATGGGGTCAGAATACGATTATGAAGAAGAAAAAGAAGAAGAAGTGGTGTTGGGTTTAGATGGTGGAACCACATCAACTATTTGTGTCTGTATCCCTACTGTTTCCGATGATGATGATCATGTTCCTCCTGTTCTTGGTCGTGCTGTTGCCGGTTGTTCTAATCACAACAGTGTCGGAGGTACTACCCAACCCATTTTTCTTTTCTAACATTTCTAATGTCATGTCTTATTTTTAGTTATTTTGTTAGACACGTACATCTTGATGACAGCAATGACCCGATCACAATTCGTAATTATAACACTTGCTTGTATGTTTAAGTATCAGCCGACTAGTGACTGTGACATTAAATCCTACCCCTAGGATTCGATACAGACACAATGTTGTATTGTGCGGGTGTCTTTTCGTGACTATCCCATCATCTACAAATAATAACCCTTTAATAGCTGCTGAGGTTGAGATCAAAGTCATCCCATCGTCACACTCATAAAACTCAGCGGTTTCAACTATCAAAAACTATAGCACCTACTGAGATCCCCCACCATAACCTCTGAAACTAGAAACTTGGATTTACGTTTAGTTTATAAACTCATTGCGTATTCACTCCTGCGGGACAATGAAAACATTTCCAACACACACAACAGTTGCTCAAATCCTTCCCTTTTTATCTAACTAATCAGTTCAAATGTCAGCAATTACTGCAACGTTTGATATAGACTGCATACTGCTACGTAGGCTTAGTGATACCCCTGAGGGTATCGTTGATTCATTATTGCATCTATTATTTCGTTTAATAATTAGAATTTACCAAACACTGACCACAATGGAAGTGATTATTACAACAGGTTGTAGTAACAGTATCTATTGCATCGCGTTTATGTAGATTTGACTGTCTGATTTTAGGTAATTTAATATGACAGAAACATTGGCCCGAGAAACACTGAAGCAGGTGATGATGGAAGCCCTTTCAAACTCAGGAGCAAAACCATCCGCTGTTAAAGCTGTCTGTTTAGGTGTATCCGGTGTCAATCATCCTAAAGATCAAGAACGGATACTAGATTGGCTGAGGTTTAATCTACATATATCTCGCTTCATGTGCGGTTTTATATCTTTGTACAAAATTCACATATACAAGTATATGATACAATAATGTTGGCAGGGAGATATTCCCGAGGCATGTCAAGCTTTATGTTCAAAATGATGCAGTAGCAGCTCTTGCAAGTGGGTCCATGGGAAATCTTCATGGATGTGTTTTGATTGCTGGTACAGGAAGCATTGCTTACGGTTGTTCTAAAGATGGAAAGGAGGCTCGTGCGGCTGGTGGAGGACCTATCTTGGGTGACTGGGGCAGGTAATTTTTTAGGTCCTGTATAATGCTTGTATTGGAAATATAGGTAACACTAACGAATGACAATCAGCATGCTTAGAAATATAAGTACTTGCAATTTCTGGTTATAGTTTGAGGTTACTTGCAGTATTCAATTAAGATACTTACAAAAACTTTACTGACCATTTAGTGATCGATGTATTTTGTAATCTGAATACACACTGAGATTTTCTTAGGCATATGTATGTACGTATTAGAAAAATAGCCGATTACCCGCGCAAAGCGGCTGCGGTGTATAGTTTTGACAAAATCCGGTTGCGTCGATCTTGTGTGTGTGTGTGTTTTGTTTTGTCTTGAATTTTGTGTTGTGTGTTGTGTGTGTGGTTTAATAAGATGTCGGTGTTTATGTTTATTTTCTCTTTTAACATCATTTCTTTGTTCTTTTTGCTTGATAACATCTCCATCTTATACCTAGGAGAGATTATATCAAGTTCAGAAAGTATAAGAAAATACCAATTATAAAAAGATGGAGATGGAAAGTTGAAAAAAACATAAAAGGGGTGTTTGAATTGTGTGTAGGGGGAGAAGTGAACATTTTAAAATTTTGAATTGAGGGTATTTTAGTAACATATCTTTTCTCATTTTATAAGTTTGTAAGTAAAATGGTTTTTGCTTTATATGTAGTAGAGATAGGAGATGGAATGCAGCTCTTAATCAGTAGAACTATATTTTGAGAATGTGGATAACAGTAATTGTGGGAAATTGCACGTATTCGTATAAATAGGGCAACACGAATTTCTATTCGTGACTAAACATGCCATTTGGAGTGACACCCAACTGTATTTTCTTACTTGTGGACTATCTACAAGAGACATGGGCTAAAAATTAACCTATGAGGCAGTACGCAAACTTCCAATTTCCAAACTTGATCTAGGGACTATACTGTTTTATTAGCTAGGTGAGCCTCCAGTGTGTCGAATATTTTTTTGGGCTGAAGCACTCAACCATTTGATTTCCAGAATCTGGTAGCAGGGTAAGTTAGGACTGGTTGTATGTTCCTAAGGTGGCGGGTGCTATGTTTTAACTATAGATAAAAACGTATGTATATAGGTTTTGTGTCCCAGCTGATATGCTTCATCTAAATGTGCTGAAGAAGAAAATTTTATGGAATCCTAAGATGCATTCTTTCTGTTCTTGGGGATAATAATTCAGAAATGGAGATAGTATTTAAATCATGTCTCCCATAGGTTGTCTTTTCTGCCCTCACTCTCTGCTGCCTGTTGAGAGATTGAGTATGAGTGCTGTTTCCCCTGCTATATTCTTTCTCAGAATTTGGACTTCTGTGAGTTGTCAGTAATCGTTTTCCATGCTCCTATTCATGTTTTAGTGAATAACATTGAAAATGGTACTCTAAAGCTTCCTCCGAGTGTGGTCATGTATTATATATGTACAAAAATAAATAAAATATCTGATAATTAGTGAATGGTTTGGTTGGGTTTGATCTTAAATAGAAGAATCAGAAAATTGCAGTTAATACTTTGTGAGACATAAGGTGTAATTGTTTTAGTTTTATGAGTTTGATATTCTGTATCTTGTTCGTAATACATTCTAGAGTCTTGGTTCATGCGTTTTGAACACGCATTATGTATCTACGTTGTGTTTATGGGACATTTGATCGGGCCTTTCCTGTTTGGAAGATAAATGAATGATTCTGTACATCCTTTTCCATCCATGCAATCTCTTGACTTTGAGGGTGCGTACAAATCATCGGGGATATGGTACTTCCACAGTCATTGCCCAAATACTGTGTATAAAGCAGCACGGACACTTGGACCAAGTGGAACATATTATACACATGAATCAAACAGCAATCATACATCTTGAAAGAATAGGATGACACATACAGCTAGCTATAATAAAGAATCTCATTCTGTCATGGTACTTTTGTTTGCGAGGGCTGCAAATGGGCCCTATTTCTTTTATCACTTCCTTTCTTCAATTGAGTTATTTACTTATTTTGAACTCCATATTTTCTAACATGCTAAAAGAACATCTCATGTGTAATATTTTATTTTCAATGCAAATACTTCTCGAGCTCTCGCTATTGTTTATAACTTGTTATGTACTTTGATGTGGTCTTCTATGCTCTTTTCTTGTGTTTTCCCCTTAAATGATTATGATTTTAACAAATGTAGAAATGAGGATAGCTAATGAGTAGTTCACTGCGGGATCTCAAACCTTAAGTTTTTTAGGAATATTTTTATGCAACTAAATACTTATCACATTGTCTGATTAGTGGCATTTACGTGCAGTGGCTATGCGATTGCTGCTCAGGCATTGACAGCTGTTGTGAGAGCTCATGATGGCCGAGGTCCTCACACAATGCTTAAAGATTCAATTTTGAAATCACTCAGTCTTCCATCTCCAGATGAACTCATTGGGTATCTCTCATGAATCTAGTAACTACTTTTTCCATCCACCGGATATTCTTTTTCTTGTTTTTTTCTAGTTTACAGTTCTTACGAAGATCATGAAGTTAATGCATCACATATTCCAGCTGATCTAGATTTATCTATTCTTTTTAGCAATATACTTTTTTAAGAATAACACATTCTTTCTTATGGGTGCAAGGTGGACGTATGCAGATCCGTCGTGGGCCCGTATTGCAGCACTAGTTCCACTGGTTGTCTCTTGTGCCGAAGCTGGTGATGGAGTTGCAAATCAGATACTAAACGATGCTGTTGCAGATTTGGCTTTAACTGTTAAAGCAGTTGTTCATAGACTTGGTTTATGTGGTGAAGGTGTGGATTTTTTCTCAAGTTCCAAATAAGTTAAATTTGTTACTTTAAGGGAGCATTAACAAACAATCATATGAAAGGTGGCTAGATGTGTGGGCCTGGGACGGTTGGGTCAAAATGCGGCTGGATTGAAACTTGTCTTCTTTTTAGCTTGGTTTAGGTTCACCCACCAGGCCACCAACACCTTTTTGCACAGTACTCTTTTTTCAATTATCTGTTTCATAAGGTTATTCAACGTAAATTATAAGTAAAAAGATTTAGGCGTTTGTCTGCAATAACAGGATTATTGGTGTTTTCTAACCTGTTTCTCCCATTCCCCTACTTGCTAAAAATAAAGATTTGACCCACTTGACTGGTTTGAGATAAAATACAACCCAAAATAAACCCATACATAAGTAAATGGGTGACATTGCCACCTCTGTGTATATGAGATATATGATTTGCTGTTCGTTTCAAAATTCATTTAAAACCACTTAAAAATATACAGTCAGTATCTAATTTTGTTGTCATTCTTACCGTTATCATTTGTTTAATAGAAGACAGGCATTTTACCTACAACTTGGTAATTGACTGCAGATGGTAATGGTCAATTTCCAATCGTGTTGGTTGGTGGTGTCCTCGTAGCTAATAAAAACTGGGATATTGGACAGAAGGTTATTGACTCTCTTATGAAGACCTACCCTGGTGCTATCCCTGTTCGACCTAAGGTCAGTTGTCTAAATTTGTGACCTATTAAACATTTAAGAACAGGATTATAATTATGGGCGGCCATTGTAAATTATTTACTTAACAGGCTGATTTGGGTTGTGTTGAAGCAGTTTGAAATATTTTATCAGTTAGTTAGTAATGTAATGCTTTTTAATAGAACATTTTAGGAAGTTGTAGACACTTGGATATACTTTGGACGGATTTTGACGCGTTTACTGTTTGCCAAGTCTTCAAATTTTATCATTTAACCCATGTAAGAAATAAAAGTTAAAACCTTTTTTAGGTAAATGGGCCGAAATCGCCTCCTCTAAATAAGATCAATTTTAAAACAGTGAAATGAGATCCTTCTAAGTTGGGGAAATCTTGAACAAATAGCACTCTAATGTTTGTTCTTGCAGGTGGAACCTGCTGTTGGGGCAGCATTGCTAGCATGCAATTTCTTGATGCGGGAAAAAGAAAGGAATGGGGTTAAATGACCGTCATGTGCTTGCGATTTCTTTCAACTAACCACATCAAAGTATACATACATATTTAAACATCTACTCTGTTGTATCCATTTTGAGGTGATGATACTGCATTCTTTTGTATAGTATTCGGAAACAAAGTTGCATAGCTCTTGTTTTTAATCGTACTCATCAACAAGACACTTTGTTTGAATTTGCATATGAATAGCAATTACTCCCGTCCCAACTTTACTGTATATTTTCTGTCCGTAAAGAGTTGCCAACTGCTGTGTCTATACACCTCAATTATCATACTTGCATACGCTTTTAATATTTGCTGAGTTTTGCATGCACAAGTCTCTCCAGAGCTGCGTTGTGTTTTCTATTTGATCAGGTTGTAAACAAGTCATGGTGAGGGTACTATCTGTGAGCAAAATGATGATGAATTATATATGGTTCATCTAAAGTTATATTCCTCCACTTGTGCTATAATTGTAAACGATAATCTATCGCGCAATAAAAATCCTATTAAATAACAGGGCACTCAAAAACTATTCGATGATGACTTGAGCCTGTGTTTTTGTTTATTGGCGAGCAGGTTTACACATAAGATGGATATAGGAGGATTCACCTCTAGTAAAATGACTTTGTAGTTTTATCTGGGATTTGAAGAAAATCACCATTCATTTTGTGTTTGTTATTGTAAGATGACTAGTATGGTTTTGGGGGGTAAATGCTTATGGAGTTGTGGTATGCCCTGCAGTTTGCTGTATACCTGTTTGCTGTTGGTACAAAACTTAGCCGAAGCTACCGAATGGTCCCAAAAGACGTGTATATAACTACTTTATAATCTATGTGAAGAAAGTATAAGTAATCAGAGTTCTGAAAAGTTTAACAAATGACATTGATCAAATTATGACACAAATATATAAATTTATGAAAATTACCATACAAATAGCTCGGGTGCGCGTGAAAAAGTGTTGGCACATACCGAGTTTAAATCGACACTAAAAACACTAAAAATTGGATGCCAGCGGCGTGAAGCTCAATTGGTAATGGGTGGGGCATCTTTGCGCCTAACAAGTACAAGGTCAAGGGTTCAATCTTTGGCACCTCGTAGCCTCAACAGCTAAATCAGTCATGTATGCCCCACATATATATATGAAAAGGTAGCCAATTGTGAGCCGGTTTGGGTTACCGGATATTAACCTTTTGCACCTAACACTAAAAACTGGACACCCAGATGGGACTTAATACAATACACCTAAAACACAACCATACAAACAAATATACACACTACTTTCAGCGTTGTCCCATCAACGTGGATGCCCAGATGAAGCACTGCACCTTTCTTTTATCAAATCTATGTTATGCATAATTTTATACTATAAGGCTGGTTCAGTAAGGGGACTCAATCCCCCCTATTTTCCCTGGCACGTCAGCTTTCTCTCTCGAGCGACCTTCAGGGGTGCCCCAGTAAGGAAAGTGAATTAAATTGTGTTTTGTTAGTTGTTTCACTCGATCGCATACTCGACCAAGAAGTGCTGAAAATGACAGGCGATCGAGTCACATGTTGAAGTAAAAGTCTGCGATTACTCCAAACAAGCGAATCCTTCGACTAATCCTTCGGTAAAACTCCTCGGATTAAGCTCGTCGGATCTGCGAACACAAAAACAACACGCGTTAGCCTCGCCTAGGGTTTTATCCCTAGACCCAGCTCCGGCGTGAGAATGAGTATGATGATATGTCAGAGTAATGTGTGTAAAATAGGTGAGAATAGTCTACCTTAAATGTTGTTGCTTAGCTCCTTTTATAGATGAGAAGCTTTTGTCCTCACCCGAAGGTCACGTGGGCGACAGTGACTCTTTCAGGCGGGAGTTGACTTTACCCTGTTTGGATTCCGTCTGGAAATGGTCAGTAGTTCTGACCGAGATTCCTTTCCTCTTATGCATGGTGATGTCAGGTGTCCGTTAGGCCGAGGATTATGTCTAACCCCTCGGTATATGCTGGTCTAGGTTTGTTTCGTCTAAGTTGGCTCGTATGCTTTATCCGGAGGATTGCATAATGTGCCGGGCAGTTTTGCTTTAGGCCCGGGGAGTTAGATTATTCGGCGATTTACTGATCTGCCGGGGAGTTGTATGTTGGGACATACGTCAACATGTCCCCCCTAGTATCATGTTAACGAATGAATTCATTACATGATATTGGGAGTATGTGGTGATCTTCGGTGAGTATTGCCCCGGCCGTTTAACTTTCTTTTCTAATAACCCCCCACTTTTTTTTTTTTTTTTTACTGTGCAGATTATGACACGTCAGCAAGACACGTCAGCGATGTGATGCATCGATGTAAGGACACGTGGCAGTGGGTGGGCGTTGTGTGGTGATGATGATGCCACGTCATCGTCTGACATGACGAGACGCTTCAGCTACCCTCTTTTCTTGCCTATAAATACTGTTGTTTTTCTTATTTTTACCACCGTAAAAATTTTCATTTACCCAACTCCTGTGCGTTATTTGGCCGGACGATTTTATTTGCTCTTCGTTTACTAACTAGGTATTCTTCTAGTTTATCCTCTTTAGATTTTAAGGTTTAATCATTCCCTTCCGGCTAAAATGTCAGAACCGTCCGGTTCTTCCCCTGCTCGAGGGTCCGGGCCAGTTTCCGAAGGTCCGTCACAACCAAAACCCAAATTCGATTTGGAAAAATATACTTCGGTTATGACTGATAAAATCCTTACAGTGGGTCGTGAAGGAATTTGGTATACCTTCCGATCTTCATCCGAGGCTCCCACCGGCTAATTTTACGATGGGACAACTAGGAGATGATGCTATAGGATTGTATCTAGAATATTTCCTTGAAGGTGGAATTTCCGTCCCGTTTTCTAGTTTTCTTTTAGATGTTCTTCACTATTACAAAGTCCATATTTCTCAGTTAGTGCCGATAGGTTTGCATAGGGTTACTCTTTTTGAAGTATATAGCCGTAGTCTTCACATTATTCCCACGACTTCTTTGTTCCGAGCTTTTTATAAGTTGCATAAGCAAGGGCATTGGTTCACTTTTGCTAAGCGGGACGGTAAGCAGCGCAAGGTTTGCTTTCAAGAGATCTTGTCTTCGTTGAAGGGTTGGAAAAGACAATTCTTTTTTATTGATCGCCGGGCTGTACCTTTTGCTATGCCGTGGAGGCATCCGGATTCAGATGTCTCCAATCCTTTTCCGACCGGGGAGTTTTCCATGCCTCATGCGGATTTATTGTCTGCTAATGTTATAGATTTGATAAAAATTCCGTCGGGTTTTCTATATGCCGTTGGGTTATCTGCCAAATGGAAGTATCCGGGTTACCGGGCGGCTCTGAAGGATGCCGAGGGGAATGGTACTTGTCCTGTGCATTATTTAATTAGTTAGAGTTTTTATGCTTTCCTGTGACTTAGCATTTTTTATGCGTTTTGCAGCTATAACCATGTCTGATTATCTCATCAAGCCAAGCTATCGTAAGGGGACTGCTATGACCCGTGGAGATAAGTACCAGGATGGTCAGGCTCATATGATGCATGTGACTCTTCCAAGTCCGCCTGGCACTTCGGTTCCACCGAAGACTAATGCCATGAAAAAGGTTGAGGTGGCTGACCCAAAAGTCTTGGAGGCTAAAGAAAAAAAGAAAAAAGCTGCTGAAGCTAAAGCTGGGGGTTACAAGCCGCGCAAGCGTCAAGCTGGGGAAGGTGGTTCCGTGCAGCCAAAACGAATGAGGAAGAGTCCTACTCCTGTGGTGAACTTGGATTCTACCACTAATCCGACGCCGCCGAATATCGTTCCTCCGGAGGGTCAACAGCTGAATGATCCTCCTATCGTTGAGAAGGAGAATTTGGAGGGTCACTCCAGCAACAGGTTGGAGAATGCTGACGCCGGTGTTGATGTGAACGCCGGGGAGGATCCCCAAGAGCAAAACCCAGATCCGAAGGATCATGGTGCTGAGGCTTCTCAATTTGTTGAACAGCCTGCTCTTCAAGACGATGGTGAGTTGGTTTCTTTTTATTCCTAATCATTTTTCTCTTCGTTGTTACTTATTTGTATATTTTTTTTTGTGTACTTACCATTTATTTTGCATTATCCCAGCGACTTCTCCTCCTTTGCGCCGCGAAGGTAAGGGTACCGGTGGAGAAGAAGGCGCTTCGTCCAGCGCTACCTATGTGCCGGGGTGGTCAATTAGAAAGGATGAAAGGGTTAAGGGGTATGAAAAATATAGAGATATGATGGTTCATTTGCCCCCCCCCCTGCTGAAGAGGAGTACATGCAGACTTTATCGGATACTGAGGCTGCCCAGAGATCATGGGGCCTCTTGGCCAGGGGTTCTCTTGCTTTCATTGATTTGCTTGTCCGTTTTGAGAGCCTCGATTTGGAGCATAGGGAGTTGGCCGAAGAGCATAGTGGATGTGAGGCTGCTGCCAAGGAGAATTTTGCTTTTTTGGATAAAACTTTGAGGGAGTTGAAGGCGGCGAGGGATGAGCTTGGTGAGACTTCCGCCCGGGAAGAGGTTTTGAAAAAACAGGTGCGTACTCTGGAGGGCGAGAAAGCTGAATGGTCTAAGTTATCTCATGCTCAGGGTGAAAAGATAGCTAATTTGGAGAAAGAATTGATGGAAACCAAGGGAGCTTTGAAGAACGAGGAGGAGGAGAATGTTGCCCTTCTGAAACAACGCCAAGAGCTAGCCGTGGCTGCCGGGAATCTAGAGATTGATCGGTCAAATTTAGTCCGTGACTTCATTCCTACTTTCGTGGCTCGCCTTCTCGGCAGTCATGAGTACAAAGCTTCTTTGGCCGCTCCCTTCAGTTTGAGTGGAATGGCCAGGTGGTTGGAGGGTGTGTCCATTGATCGCTCAGAGGAGGAGGTGCAGAAGATTTTGTCAGATACCGAGGACTTAGACTTGGATGCTCCTAACAAGTACTTGGCTATGTATAATGAGCTGTTTGTGAAGAAGTATCCTTATGTTGCCAAGGTTCGGAATGCCTGCCACCGCCCGATTGCTGATATCGTGGCCTTGGTGCCAGACCCTGCACCGGAGCGTGTCTTTGTGGAAGAATTAGATGATGAGGGTAAGGACGGGGAGACTAGTGTTCCTCCTAAGTGAAGCTTAGTTACTTTTTTTTTTGTTTTTTTTTTGTTTTTTTTGGATGACCTCTTTGTAATGGATATGTTGCCGAACAGTGTTATTTGTTGAAGCTTGTAATGTTTAAGGAGATTTGTTTTGGGGATCTTTATTTGTTTGATGAAATCGTTAGTCGTTCTTCTTCGTGTATCTCTCAGTGTGTATATTCATATATTATATTTTTTTTTGTTTAACTGTCTTTGGATATGAACCATTTTACGTTTACTTCGGCCACCTCATTAAGGTATAATTCGTTCGGTGTATCCATTCGGTATATGGCAACCTCCTTTTGGATATGAACCATTTAATACGTCACCTGGGCAACCCTTTTTGGGTATAAACCGTTCGGCGTTTGGCAATCCTTTTTGGATATAAACCATTTAATATGTTGCCTGGGCAACCCTTTTTGGGTATAAACCGTTCGGCGTTTGGCAATCCTGTTTGGATATAAACCATTTAATATGTTGCCTGGGCAACCCTTTTTGGGTATAAACCGTTCGGCGTTTGGCAATCCTTTTTGGATATTGATTGTACAATATTTCGTACGACCAGGCCTTCGATGGTGATCGAAGGGTATGAGGGGTGATATGCTTGCGCCAAACTTGTAGTCAATCTGCAATAAGAAATAGTAGACACTTCGTTAAGTGATTGCGCAGGGGTTGGGCCCTGCGAACCACCTCCGGCATGTGAATAAGTATGTGATATGAGTTATGGATAATATGATGTATGTAAAATACTGTGTTGAGTGAACATACCATTGAAATGACTTGTCCAACCTATTTATAGGTGATGAAAATAGCTTGGAGAGCATTAGCACACGTTTAGGAGATCATGGGGGGCGTCCCCTGATTTATGGTAACCGCTAGGGCTTCATCCCCACTATCTCGGACTTGGCGGGGAAGCTAAGGACATAGTGGGAACGTGGGGGAAGACCAAGTCAAAGTTCTTGTTTGTCTTGGCATCTTCAAGAGAAAACACCGAAGGGCATAGGCCTTCGGCTGGCGGATTCCCAACTGGTAACCATGTCAATGATGAATGGTTTTACGCCACCAATGACTTATAAAGAAAGACTTGGGTCTTCGTAATGCAATTTCGACTGAGGCCGAAGGGGGGTCCTTCGACCTGATCGGAGGGTACGTCATCAAGCCCCCCAGTCGAAAGTGATATGTACGGACGAGAAATATTGCTTACGACTCAAAAATAAAAACGAACCCTTCGTCACAAAAATGAACGAAGATGAAAAGTTTTGTTTATAGTGACCGCAATAAATGCATAATTAATCCTAACTAACCCTGTTTCCTCGGTACTAGTAAACATCCTTTCAAAATTTAAAAGGGGTTTGAAATCCGGTAGAAAAGGGATAGCACGGACACGTGTAGGGCTGAGATGCAACATTTGTAGGGTATATAAAATGCAAAAAACAGTAAAACCCTAACAAAGTAACTCTCGCCCAAAGTTTTTCACCTACTAAAATTCCTTTCGATCAAGCCTTCGGCCAAACAAGGTAAAGCGCTCCTTCTTCTTCTGTATTTCAAATATTTTTTGTGTTTTTTAGAAGGTGTCATGTCAACCAACAAAAAATTTGTGATAAAACAACAAGGCTGCACATTAACCATGGAGGAGCTTAAAGCGTTCCTCACTGATTATCCCATTCCAAAAGAACACAAAATAATGCTACCGAGTAAAGATCAAGGGATATTTGATGCCCCTGAAAATTATGTAGGCTTGTATATCCACGCTTTCACCACTTCCAATCTTAGGATACCATTGCATCCTTTGATTTTAGAATTCCTCCGATATTATGAGGTACACATTTCTAGGTTCAACCCTTTTGGCCTAGCCAAGCTGACAACATACATTGTTATGTGCAAAGCTTATGGGTTTGAACCATCCTTGACTGTGCTTAGGGGTTTTTTGAATCTATACCCGGGGGGAGATTGGTTGACCTTGGCCAAGAGGGGTGAAAGGGATGTGCCCATATTGATAGATAGACCTTTTACGAACATAAGGAACTGGAAAGGCAAGTTCTTTTATATTCAGACTACCATTATCCCTCCTGGATACTCTGCATTGTTAAACCCAGACTTTCAATATGATGAGAAAAGGTTCACCGATCCATTGCCTTATACTGTGAGAAGAAACCCATTGTATCAGCGTTTGGCTCGTCATCCAGCTGACTGCCAGACCTTCCCTGAGCCAATCCTGTTCATGGCTGGCATTGCTGAGAGATGGGAAGGGTCTCCGTTGGTACCTGAGATAATTTGTGATGGAGAAAGTATGTATTTTTTAAATTAACATAAGAAACAAAAACTTATCTTGCTAATATTTATCTTATCTGCTTCTTTGTGTAGAGATTTCGTTCAGGAACTTTGTTGTGGCTGGAGGTGCTAAAGAGGTAAGCTTTCTTCCAAAGAATCCCCAAGAAACAAGCTATGGCGTGGGCTCCCCATCGGTGTCCATAAACAAAGACGAGGTGGAAGCCCATCCTGTCGAGCCTGTATCTTCTGCTCCTCCGTCAAAGGAACCCATAGATGTAGAAGATCAGCTGGTGGAGAACATTGCTGACTCAGACAAACCAGTCTCCGAAGGACCGCTGGCCATCATAGGACCCTCCGGCATAGGTGAGAGGGTTCGAAGCAGGAAAGGTGCTAGTGCTAAGGCTATGAAATCTGATTAAAAAAGAAAACTTATTCTACCTACTCCTCCCTCTCGAACTACCCGGCAGAAGAGTGCCCAGGGTAAGGCTGTGGTATTTCCAGCCATCGAAGGGCCCAGCGGTGATGACTTCCATGGTAAAATTCTTACCTGTGAAATAAAATTAAATACCAAGGATCATATATTAATGAAACTTACTTTTGTTGTAGGACTTCCTGATACGAAGGAGCTTCCTTCTCCCCTAGCTTGTCACCAACTTATGAGCCATGTGATCCCATCCAAGTGGAAGGAGGTGATGAATAACATGTCCATAGAGAGGCTCTGTGATCTTCATGATAAAAGCTATGTTCGCCAGGGCATGCTTGACAACCAACTCAATGCTAGGACAAGGGAATTGCTCCGCGCTGTCACCAAAGCTCGAGAAGAAATGGATACTATGCTGAGGGGGGAGAAGGCTAGAGATCAAAAGTATGCAGACCTGGAGAGAAGTGTGAGGAAGCATTGGAGGATTTTGATAAGAATCCCTTGGTTCAAGATCTTAGAGCTGAGAATGAAAAGCTCAAAAGTCAATTGGCAACGAGCGAGGCTGAGTGCAGCAGGTTAACTGTCGAAGGCTCTATGGTTGTTGGCTATAAGGAGCAGATATCTGTTCTTTCATCCAAGTGTGGAGGTCTCGAACAAGAGAGGTCAAAGTGACTGGACCAAGAGATCAAGCTCCGAGAAAAGGTAGATGGCCTGAACCTCCGTCTGAAGATGCTGAAGAAGGACAGGGTGGACCTGGTAACCAAAGTGATCCCCTACATTGCTATGGAACTTTACCATAGCGATGATGTGGGAATTGCCATTGGGAATGTGGTGAATGCTGCCATTTTTCATGGCAAGTGTACCACTTTGGAGGAGGTGGCGAAGACTGGGGAACCAGTGGTGCTGGAGAAAATTACGTATTACAGGGCAACTCATGAAAAAGAATATGATGATGCAGGTAATCACTTAACTGCTTTAGAGTTCCCTTTCCTTGCAGATGTGACGAAGGACCCAGCAGCCTCGATTGAGGATCTGCTAGCCAAGAAGCCAAGGACAGTCCAGCCTCTTTCTCCCTCCAAGAGGACTCCATCACCCCAGGTTCTATCTCCAGGCTCAGCTGATCCCACTCACTCCAAGGTTTAAAGAAGGCAACCATGTGGTTGTAATTTGATCCCCAGGGTGGTATGTACCCTGTTTAAAACAATTGTCTGTGCTCCGTTCCAGGCTTCGTGCCTGATGAAACAATTTACTTATTGCATGTTGGTAGTAGGCTACGGCCTAAGACAATAGTTTATAATGTTGGATGTTTAAGGCTACGGCCTGTTTTAGACTAGTAAAACTAGTCATAAATCTACAACGAAGCCACTAGGGCTCGAATTTTGCCATGTGTGATTCTTCTCTTTTTACTTTTACTTGCGTAAAAATATTTTTTTACAACCTAAGGCGTATGGTAGATGCATAGCCTCATTGTGTGTAGTTACTTCACCAAGAATATTAGCAATCGTATAATTTGACTGCTGACAGAGGGTCGCGACCCACTCCGTCTTGATCCTTTGGGCAGCGAAAGGTTTGAAATACCTTAAGGCCATATAGGAAAGTTAATGTGAAGTTGAGATGGATGTTATGCATATGAGCAAGACATGTTGTTTAGTCTTTGTACATCCCTTCGACATTCAAACTTATAAAGCGACTTGGTGGGCAAATCTTTGTTGTATTGAACGAAACAAGAGATTTGAGGGAAATGTGTTATTATCATTAAGTGGGTAGGGAGGATTACATCATTTTAAGAAATGAATACTAGACGCCTACCATTAATGCTTCTTTCCCCAAGTGAGAAGAATGCAAATACATTGATTGAAAGCAAATAAAATGTGTCCTTAGACATTGTAAGTTTCATACGTAGAACTTACGAAGAGTAGTGCCATTCCAGGTTCTATCAATAACGTCTCCTGCCAAGGTTTCCAGCTTGTAGGCTCCGTTGCCATACGCTTCCTTAATAACGTAGGGTCCTTCCCATGTAGGTCCCAGTTTAACCTGGTACTCAGCTTTACTTGCGCTATTGAGTCGGAGGACATATTCCCCTGGTTTGAAAGTCGAAGGCCTAACTCGCTTGTTATAGTACCTTTCAATCTTTTGCTTGTGGATAGCCTCTCTAATGGAGGCT
>BPTQ01000001.1:181680177-181780028 GCA_019973895.1 Chrysanthemum seticuspe | reverse complement strand
CGTTCTATACTGAAGGCATTGCAGGCGTACCGGGAAGTCGGTTACCCCCTATCTATAGCATCCGGGAGACGGTCAACGAGGACCTCCTCATTTCAAGAACCAGCATCGGTAGCTAATGAAGTGATTTACCCACCTTCGCTTCGGAAACCGTAGGTAGTGTCCTTCTGTGTACCTTTTTAAGCACACCCTTGTGTAATAGACAGCCAAGCCTCATGGAGTGTAGTAGTAAAGTCTATTACCCTTCGTCAAACGGCTTCCCCATAAGGGTCATAAAACGTCCCCAGACTTATAGTCTGTTAGGAAGTGAAGGCAAATGGTAGGAGTTCCATTGCCAGTTCATCTTCAATGGTTGTCTCTGGATAATGTGTTCCCACACGAATTTTTCCATGTGTCTTCCTGTGATGGATGCCAAAGGCTTCGCTTCCACCCATTTAGTGAAGTAATCGATGGCTACGACCAAGAACTTTACTCCTCCAGGAGCAACTGGCAGAGGGCCTACGATATCTATCCCCCATTGGCTGAAGGGCCATGCGGACGTTACGGAAGTCATATCTTGCTGTGGTAGCCTTGGGACTCTTGAGTGAACTTGACATGCTTCACACTTCTGAATGATGTCGACAGCGTCTCTGTGCATCGAAGGCCAGTAATATCCGACCCTCATGACTTTGGAGACAACGGAGCGGGGTCCTGCGTGAAGTCCGCAGGATCCTTCATGCACTTCTTGGATGATGTTGGCAGCTTGCCTTGGCCCTACACAACGGAGCCAAGGGGATAGAAAAGATCTTCTGTATAAGTAATTTCCCATGATCCTGTACTGTGGTGCTTTGATGCGCACCTTTCGAGCCAACTTCGGATCCTCCGGCAGTATGCCGCTTATTAGATATTCTCTAATTGGGGTCATCCAATTCGAGTCTTCCTCCAGTATTACGTCAGACACCTCCTTTCGAACGATGGACCTATCTGCCAATACTTCGACCAAAACTTCCTTTGTAAAATGAGCAAATGCCATTGATGCCAGTTTGCTAAGTGCATCCGCCTTCTTGTTTTGGTTTCTTCGAACATGCTCTATGTTGTAAGATGTGAACCCTTCGAGCATTTCTTTGGCCTTATCCAGATATTGCTTGATCACAGGTTGTCTCGCCTCGTAGGAGCCTTTTATCTGGTTGGCCACTAGTTGTGAGTCAACAAAAATAGCCAAGTCTTCTACTTCCATATCTTTGGCCAATCGGAGACCTGCTAACAAGGCTTCGTACTCCGCTTCATTGTTCGTAGCATCGAATTCGAAACGAAGTGCGTAAGTGTATTCCTTCCCTTTAGGATCAACTAGCATGAGACCTGCACCAGAACCATCGGAGCTGGAGGCTCCGTCAGTATAAAGTTTCCACCCTTCGATTGCCTTAGCGGGCTCCTTTTCAACAACCTTTTTGTCATGTTTCGTTTTGGAGGGTGTTTCTGCTAAAAAGTCTGCCAATATTTGCCCTTTGACCGAGCTCCTGCCTTTGTATTCAATATCATGTTCTCCTAGCTCGATAGCCCATTTAGCTATCCTTCCAGATTTCTCCGGCTTTGAAAGTATCTGCTTAATTGGCTTGTCGGTAAGTACGGTTATGGGGTGAGCTTGAAAGTACCTTCGAAGGCGTCTCGCAGCATGAACTAAAGCCAAAATTAGCTTCTCCAATGCTGGGTAATTTAGCTCAGCTCCCTGTAGTACCCTACTAACGAAGTATATGGGGATTTGCTTCTTCTCCCTTTCTGCCAATAACACGGCACTGATGCTTTCGAAAGAGGCTGCAATATACATGAACAACACTTCGCCTTTGATTGTAAGTGTAGGTAGAATAGCCATGAATTCCTTGAGCTTTTGAAAGGCTGCTTCTGCATCTATGCTCCATTGGAACGTCTTTTTGTCCGTGCATCCTTTCAGTGTTTTGAAGAACGGCAAAGATCTGTCTGCACCCTTCGACAAGAACCTGCTGAGGGCTGCTAGCTTTCCGTTAAGACTTTGCACTTCCTTTAGGGACTTAGGAGGCTGCAAATCTGTGATGGCTTTGACTTTCGAAGGATTGGCCTTAATACCCTGCTTGGTGATCAGATGCCCCAAGAATTGTCCTTCTTCCACACCAAAGGAACACTTCTTGGGATTTAATTTCATATTGATGGCGCGAAGCTGATCGAAGGTTTCCTTGATGTCGGAGAGCATATCTTCCTCCGATCTACTCTTAATGACCATATCATCTACGTAGGCCTCCAGATTCCTACCTATTTGCTTGTGGAAGGCTTTGTCCACCAATCGTTGGTAGGTGGCACCTGCATTTTTCAGACCAAAAGGCATCTTTTTGTAACAATAAACGCCTTTTCCTGTAAAAAAGGCTGTCTTCTCTTCGTCTTCTTCGGCCATTTGTATCTGATGGTAACCTTTATAAGCGTCTAGGAAACACTTTAGCCAAAACCCTGACAAGGATTCCACCTTCCAATCAATCTCTGGAAGAGGGTAGCAGTCCTTCGGACAGGCTTTGTTGATGTCAGTAAAATCTACGCACATTCTCCATCCTCCGTCATGCTTCTTGACCATCACCGGATTGGCCACACAAGTTTGATACTTCACCTCTCTGAGTATGCCTGCTGCTACGAGTTCATCCACTTCTTTGCATGCAGCGGCATTTCTTTTAGGAGCTAGACTTCTTCGCTTTTGTTTGATGGGTTCAATATGTTTGAACTCATTGAGCTTGTGTTCAGTGCCGAAGGGCTTTCCGTCTATGGTGAGAGTTCTGGGGACCCCCGTCATGTCAGAATAGGTCCATGCGAAGACATCTGCATTAGCACGAAGTACCTTTTCCAATTCTTCTTTAAAGGAGGTTGGAAGTTGCTTTCCGATTACCACTGATGAGTGTCTAAATACTCATCATTTTTGTATAATCTAAACTGCAAAATCATCTGAAAATGCTCAGAAACACATCAAAATGATCAAAATATCACAAATTAGTGTTTTATGTGTTTTAAATGCAAAAATATCAAAATCAGATGAAAAATGTATCAAGTTTGCAAAATTGGCAGTTTTAGTCCCCTAAGTTTTAAAAGTTGTCAAATCTAGTCCCTGGAATTCAAAAATGTGGAAATTTTATCATTCAAGGTCCCTTAAAGTATTCTAAGTTGTTTAAAATGATCCTTGAATGATTCTTTGGTCAATTGGCAAGAAAGGTCCTCAAACTTTGGAAAATTGCAAATTTAGTCCTTGGACCTTTTAAAATGGATTTTATGCAAAAAGGGACCTTGTTCTATCAAAGTTTGTCAAAATTGGTCCTTGTTATAAGTTTGGAAAGTTGGCATTTTCAGTCCTTGAGTTTGGATAAATTACACTTTTGGTCCTTGTATTCTATTAAACCAAACGGATCCTATACTATATCAAAAGCCCAAATCCAAATCCACACAAGCCCAGCTGCTAGCCCAAGCCAGCTTGACCCTTGAGCCAGGTCAGAATGCATTTTGGCCCTGCCACAACCCCATTGACCCGGCCTTTTGTTATTACCCACCCACGGTCAACAGAAGTCAAATCCACTACCCACGCGCGCAAAACCACTACTACTGTAGCATCACCTCTCCCAAGCCAGATATTCAAAACCAGGCATGGTTTTCTCCACATTTTCAACTCCCCTCCCTTACCCTGTCCCCTCCACCTCCTCTAAACACCAAAAACTTTAATTGATTGAAACCAAACTCCAATTAATGTCTAAACCTGCTTTGAAGAAATTGGCGCCAAAATGACACTTGGACGGATATGATGGTTCTAGCCAATCCAATGGCTCAGGAGTGGTGGGAAAGACTCAGAGGTCAAGGAGGAGTGCAAAAAGTCATTATAAAGAGATAGAGATGCAATGTATCTTAGTATCTAGAATAACTTTTTAATTTCTATGTCGTTTTAAGTTAAGTTCAGAATTTCAGTGTAATTTAATTTTTACAAGTCTTTTGTTTAAGTTATTAAAAGTATTTGAGAACCTTTTTCAGTTTCAATTTCAGTTTTAAGTTACTTTTCAAGTTTATGCATATTTTCTTGTTCAAAATCTCAAAATGGTTTGAATGTTGTTGTTAGATGTTTGTATGGACTGAACTAGATCACTTAAGCTCCTAGAAAGCTTAATCAAGCTTTTAGATACATTTAAAATCAGTTTAGAATCAAAAACAGAAAATCATCAAAAATCCAAATTAAATAGTTGAAAAATAAAAAATCACAAGAAGATGGTGTACACAGCTGGATCAGGGTGAATTGTGGATGGCCTTGGGTTAGAAGCTTTGTGGAAAGCTATTAGGATTGGTATTGGTCATTGGTTCTTGGTTTGCAGTTGAATACCCATTTGTAAGCTTTTTGACCAATTTTGCATTTCACTGTTGTGGTTGATTAGTAGTTGTAATTTCTAGTTCTTAGTGTTCATTAGTGGTAGTCTAGTGTATTTAATCATTAAAATCAGAGTGTTGTTCTTTAAAAGTTGTAATTTATAAAAATTTAGTTTTAGCAGTTAAAATTGCATAATCATCATTAGTGAATTTCTTGTGGTTAATGTTGTTATTTCATGTCTCTTTAGTCCTAATATATGATAATACAAGGTCTGATATCATCTGCATGGTCTTAAGTTGTGTTAATCCTTGAAATCATTCAAAACAGTTAAGATAAAATGGTGTTTGGTTAACTGTGTTATAGGGTGTGTTTGTTGTTACTTAATATTGTTCTGTGTCACATACACATCTAATAACTCATACAAGTCATAAAAACAAGTCCTTGTTAGCTCAAAAGTCAAAAATCCTTTTTATCCATTCTTGTGTTAACTGTTGGATTCTTTATGATCCAAGATTTTGATTTTGTGCTTATAAGTTGTTATATTTGATCAAATCAGTTTTATATCACTTAAATACAACATATTCAGTGAGTAAAAGTGAATCAAAGTTCATAATAGTCAACTTCTGTGTTTTCTTAAAAAGTCAAATTTCCAACTAGGTCGTTTTTGATTAAAATAGATCTTTTTAGTGTGAGTTTAATAATGTGTTTTAGCTTAAAAGCTCTGGGGGTATTATAGTTTGGTTGATAAACAAAAATACAAAAATGCTAGTTCTTGGTTTCTCAGCTTTTTAAGTGCTTATTTCTTGGCTTATTTTGGGTACCTGTTTCATAATTGTGCCCTGTGCACCAGTTTCATGGCTACTTTTATAAGCTCCCATAGAGTTTATTAGTTGCTCAAATCTGGTGATCTTTGGTTCTTTGGTTAGCCAACCTAGCTATCTTGAGGTCCCAAGTTCATTTTTCCATTTTCTAGCTTATTAGCTAGGGCTGCATTTAGTTTCTTTTCTGTCCCAACACTCAGCATCAAATGTATCAGCTTATGCTGATCACAGTTTTCCCACCACTTTCATAAGCTCACCAAAAGCTTATCAGTGCACCTTAGCTTGTGATATTTAGCTTTTTGGAAAGCCAACCAAGTCAACTTGTTAAATCAGTCTTTGTTTTGAGCTTGTGAGCCTATTCACCTAGCTTAAATTGGTCTTGAAAAAGTCCTCAGGACTGTTTGGATTATTGATTTGGCTTAAGTGCTTATTTGCTTGTTTCAGCTTTACAGTGTGCTTATTTGTTCTTATTAGCTTCATTTGTGTATCTGTAGCTTGTTCATAGCTTATTATATGTCACACCCCCAAAATATCGCAGCGGAATGATAGTGTCATTGGGGCATGACGTCATAGCACAAAGTTTGGATACAGAAAACGACCTCTATAATGAGACGTTTTGAAAAGTTTACCATTCGATTTCCAATGTCAAAGTTTACACAACAAGAAATCACAAAGTTTGATAATACATAAAGAGTTTACAAAACATGTCGAATGGTAATTGTTAAAAGCACAAGACTCCAATGTATGCCATGCGACCCAAAAGCTCCATGAAATGCTATCACCTTAAGACCTGAGATAAACATGCTAAAAAGTGTCAACACAAAGGTTGGTGAGTTCATAAGTTTGTAATAAAATGATTTGAAATACTTTGAGAAATGTTCACATAGCAAAGGCATTGTAAATCCACTCAGTTCCAAGTTCCGCCCATACAAAACTTGCAACCTGTGTGTTCACAACCCATTGCCTAAAATAGAATGAAAATCATGAATATGTGCATTAAGATAGTTAAAAGTATAATCGTCACCACAAGGGTCTTCCAACAACTCATGTTGGGATGTTTGTAAATTAATAGCCTTCCAACAACTTAATTTGGAGCCATTAATTCTTGTATGTTTGTAAATTAGTAGCCTTCCAACAACTTAATTTGGAGCCACTAATTCTTGTATGTTTGTAAATTAGTAGCCTTCCAACAACTTAATTTGGAGCCACTAATTCTTGTATGTTTGTTCCAAATATGCATATGAATTCAGGTATAACCCAATCAAGTATATAACGCAATCAAGTCTAAAGTACAAGTAGTGTCGCTTGGCAAAAGAGTTTAAATGTTTGGATAAATAAGCATATATCTCGCCCCAAATAGTTTATAGGAATTTAAACAAGTAAAAGCGGGGTATGAACTCACCTGGTGTGATTGATATGCTAACAAAATGAAATGCACGAAAGTGAGGCTCGGAAACTATCCGCGACCTAAAATGAATGTTATGACTTGAGTTATGATATGTTGTCGTGAATGCATGATTTGAAAACGTATCACCCAATATGCTACTTGAAAACTAGTTATATAAAAATATTGTTACTTGAATGTGTGACGGTTCCTTGTAAAAAATAATCACTTTTGAGCAAATGGTGAAAATATAGTTAAAACTAAGTAACGGTTTTAGTAATTGGCAAATTGGTTTACATCGGACTTGACGTAATATATACATAGGAAAACTAACTCGTTTTTAAGGTCCGTTTCCCCCGAAACGTCCGTTTAGGCCCTCAAAAACCTTGATTAAAATCCTGACAGCTTACTAGCGCTGTGAATAGTGTTTTCAGCACGTTTTTGACTCAAAGTTCGGTTAACCATAACTCACTCGTTTTAAGTCCGTTTTTCAAGTTCTTTATATCCACGCGAAGGTAATTAAGTGTACTAATATATTTTTAAACTTCGGAGACTTCACAGAAAGTTTAAGGCCACTGTTTGGTCAGTTAAAAATCTGGACTGCATGTACATTTTCCGGAAAATTGTAGTTTTTAAATCGTAACTTGAAAACCACGTATCTTTTTCGTTATAACTCCGTTTTAGTCCGTTCAAAAGGCCACATTCATAACTAAAAATCTATTTTCTAAAACTTTAATAAAACTTATAAAATTGACTAACTTTTCGGAAAAATTATAAATTTCGACAGCGCTTCCGCGCTTATTTTAAACTTTACCATTTTTATTTACTTGTTTAACCACAACTTCACCACAAAAATCCCTTAATCTACTCATCACCAATCCTACTAGTAAAACAACTTCATTTGATCATAACCAAAATAAATATTCATTGGGAGGCTAAAAATATATATACAAACTTAAATAAACATATATAAAATTTATGTAACCATTTCCTCTAAAAACCACAACTAGACTTTGATGATCCATTTTTCAAACTTATCATTTTTATAAACTTCTAACTAGTACATACTTGTTATAAAAATTAATAGGACACATATGGGTGATAACATTTGATAAACATGAATAAAAATTACAACTTGAGCAAATATGATCATATGGACTTCATGAAAATGTATGAAAAATATATATGAAAAAGTAAGAGATGAAGTTTTATGCTTACAAGTTGCTTGATGAGGTTTAAGAACAAAGGATTTATCCTAAACACCCTAGGTTTTTATTTCAAAACCTAAACAAAGAGTGTTACTAGATTGTGTAGAACTTGATTAGAAAAATTTTGATGATCACCTCCTTGCTCTCCTATGGTGGCCGGATATTTGAGAGGAAGAAGAGGGGAGAAGAACTTGACTTTAACACTAGAATTATTGGATTGAATGAGTAAAAGTCTTGGAGGGTAAGTATATATAAATAAAAAGATCTTGCATATCTTGTTGGATCATGTATTTAATGATACATATACATATATTTATTATTATTATTATTATTATTATTATTATTATTATGTAAATGTATAAATGTAGTAGAAGTAAAGTTATTTGAGGATAGTAGTAACTTGTAGTATTGTTAAGTAATATTAATAAGTTGTATACACATTTGAATATTTAAGGTAGCGTTAGATAAAAATAAATTTTCACGGGTCAAGATAAAATATATTGTAGTCATAAAAATTATAAAAATACATTTCTTGTAAAATTTGTGTGATATAATAATTATCGTGTAGTTTTTAAGAAAAGCATCGTAATAATATAAATTTAACAATTTATATACCAAATAAATTTAAAACACTGGGTAAACTCATTTTATTATTTTTATAATCTTAATATGAGTATTAAAATATATTGGAATAATTTTTGGAAGTATTGAATCAATTGTTCAAAATAAATAAATTACGCGATAGCGTTTATTTAATAAGAAAATAACGTGTAATGTAAAATGCAAAACCATGCACGAACCGTTATGAAATGATGAATATGGAGTATGAGAAATGACCGGAAATTGAGAATTGTGACATTCTTCCCCTGATAGAAGAATCGCGTCCTCGCGATTCAATCGCTGATACTTAAAGTTCTACCCTTAGGCTTAGAGAAATCAGAATGTATGGTCAAGGTGCTTATGCCAAAACTTACGCGTCTAGGTTTCTTATCTAAGGAGACTCACTGAATCTGAATAATACGGTGGATCACTTAATGGTCTAGGAAAAACGTACCAGTTACGCATTGCGGGCTTCCTCGGTCCCTATATAGAATGCTCGACCTCGGGGTGGACTGATATTGAGTACAGGGTTTGGGTTATTTCCTTCAATTGCCACAGCTAGAGGAGCTTGCATCGGTGGCTTATTCAACTGAGGACAATTATTCCGGAAGTGATTCGGGCTGTTACATTCAAAGCAAGTCCTTTGATTATTCCTCATGTTGCCAATCTGTGTTTTACACTGCTCCTTAAAATGGCCGTATCGATTGCAATTTGTACATAAGCGGCAGGGCTTGGTCTTCGGGTGATGATAAGCACATTTAGCACATTTGGGATGTGTACCCGCATACTCTCTTTGTTCAGTACCAGTTGCCACAAAAACTCTTGCCCTTTTGTTGTCTGCTACCACGTCTATCTGCTTATTCGACCCACTTGCTTCCTTCCTCTTATCACTGCTCTTCAAAGTACCATTTCTAACCATCTCGTCTGTCAGGGTTCCTGCCCTCAGTATCGCACTTTGTATTGTAGACGGCTCAGTTGTTTTCACAGTTCCACGGATTTCGGGGACAAGACCATATATGTACCTCGAGATTCTCTTGGACTCAGGGGTAACTAGATGAGGAACTAGTCTGGCTAACTCATGAAATCGGTCAGTGTAGGCTGCGTGACCAGCCCCTATCATGGAGTGGTGATAAAACTCATCCTCCAGTTTCTGCATTTCATTGTCCGGGCAGTACTCCTCTTTCAATAACGCCTTAAATTCGTCCCATGTCATACCTATAGCTGCTTCTCTGCCCCTAGCCTGTAGCTGTGTGTTCCACCATGTTAATGCCTTCCCTGATAGCAAACAAGCAGCATACTTCACCCTCTGATGTGTGGCACAATTGCTGATGTCGATCACTGACTCTGTCTTCTCTACCCATCGAGTATATGCCAAAGCACCTCCTATACCATCAAACTCCACAGGTTTGCATGCCGAAAATTCCTTATATGTGCATCCAATTCTGTTGTTGTTGTTGTTGTTGGTGTTGTTGTTGTTGTTACTGCCAACTACATTGTTGGTGTCGCCAGTACCGTTCCCGTTCCCGTGGTTTCCCGAGTTATTCATATGAATTCCAACTTGTGTAACAATAGTGGGAAGCAAGATTTGAAGTTGTTGAGCAATGATGGCGGCAAAGTCAGGGTTTCCGCCAGCGTTGTTGTCATTGTTACCCATGTCGTTACTGCCTTGTCTACCTCCACGCCCACCTGTCATTCCACTTCTTGGTGCCGCACCACCTCGGCCATTACTGCGTGTTACCCTCTTTGGTGCCATGATCTCTGCAAGGAAAGAACCATTGAATTCCCACTGTCTATACTTAACGTCCTCAAATATAATACCACGCCACAAATTGGTTCCTAAGGTGTCCACACCGATCTACGTATGCGTGGTCGCATATGTCCACGTGAGTTGTGACGCATTTATAATTATGTTGGCCACCATAATTATAATTGCTTCATTTCACACATGTACATACCACCAAGCATACATGTCTCGGCGATTGGTGTTACTTAAGTAGGTAGCCAGTCTATCATCCGATTCTAAACGGTGAAGGAGGGATTTGGGGTAGGTATCTAGGAAGAGTCGCACTTAGTGTATAGGAAATTCCGTTAGGTGCTAGAGTCACTATGAGGTTTAGTCGCCAGCAGTTCCCAAAGTATCCTCAAGAGAACTCCCATCCTCGGGCAAAATCATCAAATCTATCCAGCTTTATAGTAACACTTATTTAGCTCGATCTCGCATCTCATCAAACAAGAACTGTCACGAGATCAAGTTAGATAAGTGCTCATTACTGAGCTCCATATCTTTGATGACCCAACTAGATTTTGGGACTCCCCTATTGGTACAAGGAAACTACGTTATCTAATGAGGTGGTTCTAGAAGGAATACTTAAGAAAACATATGCGCACGAAAAGTGTGTAAGGTGATAGGAAAAGAAAGGATCGACGTGAGAGCGGTTATAGTCTAGGAACTAAAATGCAACCTAGTTCTCTATAACCAAGGCTCTGATACCAATCTGTCACACCCCCAAAATATCGCAGCGGAACGATAGTGTCATTGGGGCATGACGTCATAGCACAAAGTTTGGATACAGAAAACGACCTCTATAATGAGACGTTTTGAAAAGTTTACCATTCGATTTCCAATGTCAAAGTTTACACAACAAGAAATCACAAAGTTTGATAATACATAAAGAGTTTACAAAACATGTCGAATGGTAATTGTTAAAAGCACAAGACTCCAATGTATGCCATGCGACCCAAAAGCTCCATGAAATGCTATCACCTTAAGACCTGAGATAAACATGCTAAAAAGTGTCAACACAAAGGTTGGTGAGTTCATAAGTTTGTAATAAAATGATTTGAAATACTTTGAGAAATGTTCACATAGCAAAGGCATTGTAAATCCACTCAGTTCCAAGTTCCGCCCATACAAAACTTGCAACCTATGTGTTCACAACCCATTGCCTAAAATAGAATGAAAATCATGAATATGTGCATTAAGATAGTTAAAAGTATAATCGTCACCACAAGGGTCTTCCAACAACTCATGTTGGGATGTTTGTAAATTAATAGCCTTCCAACAACTTAATTTGGAGCCATTAATTCTTGTATGTTTGTAAATTAGTAGCCTTCCAACAACTTAATTTGGAGCCACTAATTCTTGTATGTTTGTAAATTAGTAGCCTTCCAACAACTTAATTTGGAGCCACTAATTCTTGTATGTTTGTTCCAAATATGCATATGAATTCAGGTATAACCCAATCAAGTATATAACGCAATCAAGTCTAAAGTACAAGTAGTGTCGCTTGGCAAAAGAGTTTAAATGTTTGGATAAATAAGCATATATCTCGCCCCAAATAGTTTATAGGAATTTAAACAAGTAAAAGCGGGGTATGAACTCACCTGGTGTGATTGATATGCTAACAAAATGAAATGCACGAAAGTGAGGCTCGGAAACTATCCGCGACCTAAAATGAATGTTATGACTTGAGTTATGATATGTTGTCGTGAATGCATGATTTGAAAACGTATCACCCAATATGCTACTTGAAAACTAGTTATATAAAAATATTGTTACTTGAATGTGTGACGGTTCCTTGTAAAAAATAATCACTTTTGAGCAAATGGTGAAAATATAGTTAAAACTAAGTAACGGTTTTAGTAATTGGCAAATCGGTTTACATCGGACTTGACGTAATATATACATAGGAAAACTAACTCGTTTTTAAGGTCCGTTTCCCCCGAAACGTCCGTTTAGGCCCTCAAAAACCTTGATTAAAATCCTGACAGCTTACTAGCGCTGTGAATAGTGTTTTCAGCACGTTTTTGACTCAAAGTTCGGTTAACCATAACTCACTCGTTTTAAGTCCGTTTTTCAAGTTCTTTATATCCACGCGAAGGTAATTAAGTGTACTAATATATTTTTAAACTTCGGAGACTTCACAGAAAGTTTAAGGCCACTGTTTGGTCAGTTAAAAATCTGGACTGCATGTACATTTTCCGGAAAATTGTAGTTTTTAAATCGTAACTTGAAAACCACGTATCTTTTTCGTTATAACTCCGTTTTAGTCCGTTCAAAAGGCCACATTCATAACTAAAAATCTATTTTCTAAAACTTTAATAAAACTTATAAAATTGACTAACTTTTCGGAAAAATTATAAATTTCGACAGCGCTTCCGCGCTTATTTTAAACTTTACCATTTTTATTTACTTGTTTAACCACAACTTCACCACAAAAATCCCTTAATCTACTCATCACCAATCCTACTAGTAAAACAACTTCATTTGATCATAACCAAAATAAATATTCATTGGGAGGCTAAAAATATATATACAAACTTAAATAAACATATATAAAATTTATGTAACCATTTCCTCTAAAAACCACAACTAGACTTTGATGATCCATTTTTCAAACTTATCATTTTTATAAACTTCTAACTAGTACATACTTGTTATAAAAATTAATATGACACATATGGGTGATAACATTTGATAAACATGAATAAAAATTACAACTTGAGCAAATATGATCATATGGACTTCATGAAAATGTATGAAAAATATATATGAAAAAGTAAGAGATGAAGTTTTATGCTTACAAGTTGCTTGATGAGGTTTAAGAACAAAGGATTTATCCTAAACACCCTAGGTTTTTATTTCAAAACCTAAACAAAGAGTGTTACTAGATTGTGTAGAACTTGATTAGAAAAATTTTGATGATCACCTCCTTGCTCTCCTATGGTGGCCGGATATTTGAGAGGAAGAAGAGGGGAGAAGAACTTGACTTTAACACTAGAATTATTGGATTGAATGAGTAAAAGTCTTGGAGGGTAAGTATATATAAATAAAAAGATCTTGCATATCTTGTTGGATCATGTATTTAATGATACATATACATATATTTATTATTATTATTATTATTATTATTATTATTATTATGTAAATGTATAAATGTAGTAGAAGTAAAGTTATTTGAGGATAGTAGTAACTTGTAGTATTGTTAAGTAATATTAATAAGTTGTATACACATTTGAATATTTAAGGTAGCGTTAGATAAAAATAAATTTTCACGGGTCAAGATAAAATATATTGTAGTCATAAAAATTATAAAAATACATTTCTTGTAAAATTTGTGTGATATAATAATTATCGTGTAGTTTTTAAGAAAAGCATCGTAATAATATAAATTTAACAATTTATATACCAAATAAATTTAAAACACTGGGTAAACTCATTTTATTATTTTTATAATCTTAATATGAGTATTAAAATATATTGGAATAATTTTTGGAAGTATTGAATCAATTGTTCAAAATAAATAAATTACGCGATAGCGTTTATTTAATAAGAAAATAACGTGTAATGTAAAATGCAAAACCATGCACGAACCGTTATGAAATGATGAATATGGAGTATGAGAAATGACCGGAAATTGAGAATTGTGACATTATACCTTTGGCTTTAGCTTGTGAGTCTATTTGAGCTTAAAACACCCAAATAAGCTCATAAGTCAAAACTGTTGGGATTATAAGCTTGTAAAACAGCTTATTTGTGTTTTGTAAATTTTTTTGTCTTTGTTAAAGTTTCATAATATCAGTATTAAAGTAGTTTTCAAAAAGAAAAACCAGAAGAAGATCAATTTAATTTCAGTGATAGCATTTATTTAATAGGTTTTAACTTTTTGATTTTTCTTTTTAGCTTATTAATAAGCAAATCTTGTTTTTCTATTTTTCTTAGGTTTCTGTCATCATATAGTATTTTTAGAAAAAGTTTCATATTTTTCTCTAGCTTTTTAGTATTTATTATAATTTTAATTAGTTAAAAATAGTAATTAATTAGTAATAAATAATTAAAAAGCATAAAAAATATCTTTTCAGTTTTAAAATTAGTTTTATCATATTTTAGATTTTTCTAAGTTAAAATTTTATTTTTCCAAGTTTATTTTATATTTTCTAGTAATTAAGTGTATTTTAAATAGTTATTAATTAGTAATAATTAAATAAAAAGTGTGAAAAATATATTTTTAATTTTAAAATTAGTTTTATAATATTTTAGATTTTTCTCAATCATATTTTTATTTTTCTAGCCTTAATTTGTATTTTCTTCTACTTTGGAGTATTTATTAAATAGTTAAAATAGTTTTTAATTAATAATAATTAATTAAATAGTGTTAAAAATAATTTTCTTTTTCTAAATATTTTCTTTTATTTTTAGGATTCCAAAATTGTTATTTTCATATTTTTAGGTCTTTTATTTCTCAGATTTCACTTTTTATTTTGTACGTATACGTAGTTTTTAAACTTACGTTTACGTTTGTTTCTTCTGATTGTTGTGCTTTCCTGTTCCGTATCCTATTCCATTCCAATCAATCAGTAGTGTAATTTCTTAATAAAAATCCTTACTGATCACTATCCTTAGTGATCATTCTATCATCTGATCAAGTTTTAAAACACCATTGAGTCTCCGTGGGACTTAACGACCCGGGAATTCATTCTATTCTCCAGGACTTCATTGTATTTGTGTCTGAACTGTTTTAAGCCTGTTACGGCTGGTCATTCACAAGTGGCCAGTTTGTGTGATTAGACTTGACGGTTCACCACAGATCAAATTTTGGCGCCGCTGCCGGGGAGGCTTTAGCATGTGTTTAGCCATTTTCAGATCCATTGTTGCACATACCCACCATTTGTAAAAAGTTTTTGTAAAGTTATTAAAAAATCAAAAAAGTTCATTAGCACTTTTCCTAAAGTGTTAAAAACTCCAAAAAAATATAAAACAACAAAACAATCGGAACGTTTTCTATTTTGTATTCTCTTTTAAGGTGATTCTTGAAGAGATACGATTTGGTTAAACGGGACGATACCAAAAATATTGTCCAAAAAGTTTTTGAACCCATCTGCACAAATCTTACCTACGTCTTTTCAGTGGTACTTAATATATACATAAAAATCAACCACCGCAAATCAAGGCAGTGCACTACCTAACTGGGGGTGCGACCATAATAAGTTCCCGAACATCAGATTTAAAACTTGCCTTTGTGTCACTTGTGATTTGGTGTACCTTTTTCAAAGAAGCCATTTCATTTGTGATTATTGGTTAAGTTCACTTGTGTTTTGCCTCATTTGTTTTGAAAATTGATTTTTATACATAGTGCATGCGCACTCGTTCTTCCAGTTCTACAAGTCCACTTTCTGAACTTGGAAACATTCCTCGTAGACGTAGAGGACGTTCAGCTCCTTCAGCCGTGACTGAGGAACGTCTACCACCACCACCTCCTGTCGAAATGGCAGAAGACAAACCCATGAATGAGCTTCTCCAAGCACCCATCGAGGGTTACGGAGATGCCATTGTTGTTCCAGCCATCGTGGCTGACACTTTCGAGCTCAAAACCGGGTTGCTCAATCTAGTAACCCAAAGCCAATTCTATGGTTTTGAGCGGGATGATCCTCATGCACACATTCGATGGTTTAACAAGATTGCATCTACCATCAAATACAAGAATGTCCCACACGAAGCTATCAAGCTTCTTCTGTTCCCATTCTCTCTAGAGGGACAAGCCCGGAATTGGCTTGAGAAACAACCCCCTCGTTCTAGTGAGACATGGGAAGATCTTGTCACCAAGTTCGTTAACGAGTTCTATCCTCCATCCCGAACCACAAGTCTTAAGAATGAGATAATGAAATTTTCTCAGAGATTTGATGAATCATTCGGGGAGGCATGGGATCGTTACAAAGAGTTGCTTCGCAAGTGTCCGCATCACGGTTTTACCGACTTAATGCAAATGGATACTTTCTACAATGGTCTCAATCAGACCAATCAAGACTCTTTGAATGCCTCCGCGGGAGGTAATTTCTTGAGCAAGACCACCAAAGAGGCCTTGCAGATCATTGAGAACAAATCTCAGGTCCGTCCTTTCAGAGCTAAGACATATCAGTCTAATGCTGGACCTTCCTCTTCTTCATCTTCCGTGAGTACATCTAGCACCGATGCTAAGATTGATAAACTCACAGACATTGTTCAGGCTTTGGTTCTTGCTAACCAGAAGAAAGTCTCCTTCACTCAGACACCAACACATGCTGAAGTGAAGAAAGTCGAGAGTTGTGTTACTTGTGGTGGTCCTCATGCTTACTACAATTGTACTGCCACCGATGGTAGTCCTTTTGAAGCCAATGCTCTAGCCGGTAGTTCACAGCAAGGAGGTACTCAATACCGTCCTCAAAATGAACCACACTACCGTGCTAACACTAATCAGGCACCACCCGGTTTCAACCAGAATCATAACATGCAAAACCGGAATCAGAACCAACCAAGAATGAACCAAGGTTATCAAAACCAAGGTAATTTCTATCCTGGACCCAATCAAGGTTTCCAACATCAAGGAAACCTTCATCAAAACCATTTCAATCGAGGGAATCAATTTCATGGGAATATGAATCCTAATCAAGGGAATTTTGGCTATAATCAAAACATACGGCCTCAAATTATCCCTCCAGCTCCTCCCGTCATTACTCCTCCAGTACCATCATCTGATGAGTTACTGAAGCAGTTCATGAAATCCCAAGATGAAATGAACAGGTTGTTGGTCAGTCAGATTGCTGATCTGAAGAAGTCTTTAAATGATCGACCCTCGGGCTCAGGAAAACTTCCGAGCAACACGATCGCTTACCCGAGGGGCGATGCTAAGGCGATCACAACCCGAAGTGGTGTTTCATACACTGGACCTGCTGTTCCTACTACCTCTTCTTCTTCTTCTCTCCCTAAGGTAGTGGAAAGTGAACCGAGGACACACAATGGACCTACGACTCCAATGCCTCCTCCACCAGTGCCAATGAGTCAAGTTACCAAGGATACTACGGACAAAGTGCATAATTCAAGCCCACGAAGTACAACACACGTCCTACCTTCGGTAGTCCAACCTCAAGTTGTCCAGAAACCCCAGTCTAGTCCAGGAGTTGTTTTTGAACCTCCTATAGCTCCTATTGAGAATCAGAAATCCAAATCTTCTATTCCTTACCCATCACGCTTGAATGAGCAAAAGCTCCGCGAGAAAGCTAGTCATCAAATGGACAAATTTTTCCAAATTTTCCAAGAGTTACACTTTGACATAAGCTTTGCGGATGCTATCATGCTGATGCCCAAGTTTGCATCAACTCTCAAGCACATGTTAAGCAATAAGGAAAAGCTGTTTGAAATGGCAAAGACTCCTCTTAATGAGAACTGCTCAGCAGTTATTCTGAAGAAGCTTCCAGAAAAACTTGGAGATCCTGGGAAATTTCTCTTACCTTGTGTATTCCCAGGGATGGTTGAATGCTTTGCCCTAGCAGATCTTGGTGCAAGCATAAACCTTATGCCTTATTCAGTGTGGAAGAAACTTTCTCTTCCGGAACTTACTCCTACATGCATGACTCTCGAGCTTGCAGACCGTTCCATATCCCGTCCTCTTGGCATTGCTGAGGACGTATTTGTGAAAGTAGGAAAGTTCCATTTTCCAGCTGACTTCGTGGTTGTTGATTTTGATGCCGATCATCGGGTTCCTCTCATTGTTGGTCGAGGATTCCTGAGAACGGGCCGTGCTCTCATAGATGTATTTGAGCAAGAAATCACATTGCGTGTTGGTAATGAAGCTGTCACCTTCAACCTTGACCAAACTTCGAGGTACTCCGCAAATTATGATTCTGAATCGGTTAACCGAATAGATATCATTGATGTTGCTTCTGACGAGTACTCTCAAGAAGTTCTTGGTTATTCTCATAATTCTGTGAGTGGGAATTCCACCACGTCTTCTCAGCCTATCATAGCCAACTCTACTCCTTCTCTCACTCCGTTTGAGGGAAGTGACTTCATCTTAGATGAGATTGAAGCATACTTGGCTAGTGATTCTGTGCCTTGGGAAATTGATCACGCTCCAATTGATATTGAGGGGGACATACTTCTTATTGAGAAGTTGCTCAATGATGATTCATCATCAACCCCTCACCCTAGTGATTCAATCCCAGTTGAGATTAATCAAAATGAGATTAATCTGGAGGGAGATATTCTTCTAAAGAAAGTGTCAAATCTGGACACTTCTCCTCCTCTCCCTCCCATCAAACTTCATAACAAGGAAATCAAGTCAGTTGAGAAAACTGAAGAATTTCCTGAGGTTGAGCTTAAGGACTTACCTCCTCATCTCGAGTATGCATTTCTTGAGGGTGATGATAAATTACCCGTCATTATTGCTCGAGATTTGAGTAAAGATGAAAAAGCTGCTCTCATAAAAATTTTGAAGTCACACAAGCAAGCAATTGCTTGGAAACTCTCCGACATCAAAGGTATAAACCCTGAGTTTTGCACTCATAAAATCTTGATGGAGGATGACTTCAAACCCGCAGTTTAACATCAGAGACGAGTGAATCCAAAAATCCATGATGTTATCAAACAAGAGGTTATCAAACTTCTTGATGCATGATTGATTTACCCTATCTCAGACAGTCCTTGGGTCAGCCCAATTCATTGTGTTCCGAAAAAGGGTGGCATAACTGTTATCACAAATGAAGATAATGAGTTAATTCCAACTCGATTGGTTACGGGATGGCGTGTGTGCATTGACTATCGTAAGTTGAATGACGCCACCCATAAAGACCATTTTCCTCTACCCTTCATGGACCAGATGCTTGAGAGATTAGCAGGGAACGAATACTATTGCTTCCTTGATGGTTTCTCGGGTTACTTTCAGATCCCCATTGATCCAAATGATCAAGAGAAAACCACATTCACTTGCCCATACGGAACTTTTGCCTACAAACGTATGCCTTTTGGCTTATGTAATGCTCCTGGCACGTTCCAACGATGTATGATGGCCATATTCCACGACATGATCGGGGAAACAATGGAAGTGTTTATGGATGACTTCTCGGTCATTGGGGATTCTTTTCAATCATGTCTCTCCCATTTAGATAAAATGCTTCAAAGGTGTGAAGACACCAATCTTTGTCTAAACTGGGAGAAAAGCCACTTTATGGTCAAAGAAGGCATAGTCCTTGGCCATAAAATTTCAAAGAACGGGATTGAGGTAGATAGAGCAAAAGTCGATGTTATTGCTAAATTACCTCATCCTACTACCGTCAAAGGTATTAGGAGTTTTTTAGGTCATGCCGGTTTCTATCGTAGATTCATTCAAGATTTTTCTAAAATCGCCCGGCCTATGACCCATCTTCTTGAAAAGGATGCTCCTTTTATCTTCTCACCCGAGTGCATCATAGCTTTTGAAACATTGAAGAAAAAGCTTACTGAAGCACCCATTCTCGTTGCTCCCGACTGGGACTTGCCTTTTGAGCTCATGTGCGATGCAAGTGATTTTGCTATCGGTGCAGTCCTAGGGCAACGAAGAAATAAGCATTTTCAGCCTATTCACTACGCAAGTAAGACTATGACTGAAGCTCAAACTCATTACACCACCACAGAAAAAGAGCTATTAGCCGTGGTGTATGCATTTGAGAAGTTTCGGCCGTACTTAATCTTGACCAAATGCGTAGTGTATACGGATCACTCGGCTCTTAAATATCTCTTTGCAAAACAAGATGCAAAGCCGAGATTGCTTCGTTGGATTCTCCTCCTCCAAGAATTTGATATCATTATACGTGATAAAAAAGGAGCTGAGAATCTAGCTGCTGATCATCTGTCCAGATTAGAAAACCCTCACCAAGATGTTTTCGAGAAAAAGGAAATAAATGAAACATTTCCTCTCGAGACACTCAATACGGTTTCTTTTCGTGGAAATTCTACCACCCCATGGTTTGCTGACTTTGCAAATTACCATGCGGGTAACTTCATTGTGAAAGGGATGTCGACCCAGCAGAAGAACAAATTCTTCAAGGATGTTAAACATTATTTCTGGGACGACCCTTTCTTCTTCAAAATCTGTGCGGATCAAGTCATCCGACGGTGTGTTTATGGACAGGAAGCTATTGACATTCTCACAGCTTGCCATGCTGGACCCACCGGGGGCCATCATAGTCCAAACTACACCGCCAAAAAGGTGTTTGATTCCGGATTCTATTGGCCCACAATCTATAAGGATGCCCACGAATTTGTCAAAGCCTGTGACGCTTGTCAACGTCATGGTAATATCTCTCAAAGGAATGAAATGCCACAAAATGCCATTCAAGTTTGTGAGATATTTGACATATGGGGTATTGACTTTATGGGGCCATTTCCTTCGTCTCGTGGTAACAAGTACATACTCGTGGCTGTTGACTATTTGTCGAAATGGGTTGAAGCAAAAGCTTTACCCACCAATGATGCCCGAGTTGTTGTGAAATTTTTGAAATCTCTTTTTGCCAGGTTTGGAACTCCGAGAGCGATAATCAGTGATCGTGGTACACATTTTTGTAATGACCAATTTGAAAGAGTCATGCAAAAGTATGGTGTTACCCATCGTCTCTCTACTGCATACCACCCCCAAACAAGTGGGCAGGTGGAAGTTTCAAACCGTGGTATTAAAAGGATTCTGGAAAGGACAGTAGGCGAAAATCGTGCATCCTGGTCGGATAAACTTGATGACGCACTCTGGGCCTTCCGTACAGCTTTCAAAACACCCATCGGGTGTACTCCATACAAGCTAGTGTACGGAAAGGCATGTCATCTTCCGATTGAGTTAGAGCACAAGGCATACTGGGCCTTGAAGCATGCAAATTTCGATATACAGACAGCCGGTGATCATAGAAAAGTTCAAATGAATGAATTAAATGAACTTCGTGATCAAGCTTACGAGAACTCTTTGATCTACAAGAAAAAGACAAAGAAGATTCATGACTCCAAGATCAAGAACCGCGTTTTCAACGTTGGTGATCGAGTCCTTCTTTTCAACTCAAGATTGAAGATTTTCTCGGGAAAGCTTAAGTCCCGCTGGTCTGGTCCATTCACCATTGCTAAGGTTTATCCTTATGGTACCGTTGAGTTATCTCAACCCGATGGTCCTAATTTTAAAGTGAATGGTCATCGAGTGAAGCATTACTTTGGAGAGGACATTCCCCCTGTGGTTGTCCCGGATTTACAAACATTCCCCATGAACCAATGAATGCGGGGATCGAGTCAAGCTAGTGACTCGGGAATCAAAAACATTAGCACGCACCATATGGGTTTTCACCCATATTTCTGTCTTCTTACCCCCTTTCTACCACCCTAGTGTGGGGGAGTTTCCCCACACTGTTGTATATTCTCATTCTTTCCAAAAAAAAAAAAAAAAAAAAAAAAAAAAAAAAAAAATCTTCTTTCTAAATAATGGCCGTAATATTTCCCTTTTACGTTCTTTGTTTCGGCATAACCGCCGGTACTTTGAATATTGAGGGCAATATTCATTTCTAAGTGTGGGGGGGAATTCTCACGAATTTCATATATTATCTACCCAATTCCCCCGTTTTTGGCCAAAATTTTTTTTTTTTGGAGTAAGTGTTTTTCACTTACTCATCTTGGTTATCAGTCCGCCATGTCTGTAAGACAAAAGGATTGGCTAATCCAGGAGCAAACGGCTCTTGGTAAAGATTTCTCAAATCCGTTTATATGGCTTGCAATTTGCCCGAAATTGTATGGTTCTCAACTCACCATATCCTAAAAAGTGAAGAGTTGGCTAGCCCGCAAGGTTATGGCTTGTGGTAAAGGCAGTGGAAAATCCATAATTGGTATTCAGCTCACCAAAGATAATTCTGATAATTTATCTAAGAGTTGGCTAGTCCAGAAGGGTACGGCTTCTGGTAAAGACACATCAAATCCGTTATATGGTTTATGATTTGCCAATAAATCATTTGGTTATCGTTGTACCAAGATTCTTACTTGAATCAAAACAATTGGCTACTCCAGAAGTGATGGCTTTTGGTAAAGAGTTTTTCAAATCCATCAAAAGTTTTCTCAAATCATTGCTAGGGACTAGCAATATCTCAGTGTGGGGGATTGATGAGTGTCTAAATACTCATCATTTTTGTATAATCTAAACTGCAAAATCATCTGAAAACGCTCAGAAACACATCAAAATGATCAAAATATCACAAATTAGTGTTTTATGTGTTTTAAATGCAAAAATATCAAAATCAGATGAAAAATGTATCAAGTTTGCAAAATTGGCAGTTTTAGTCCCCCAAGTTTTAAAAGTTGTCAAATCTAGTCCCTGGAATTCAAAAATGTAGAAATTTTATCATTCAAGGTCCCTTAAAGTATTCTAAGTTGTTTAAAATGATCCTTGAATGATTCTTTGGTCAATTGGCAAGAAAGGTCCTCAAACTTTGGAAAATTGCAAATTTAGTCCTTGGACCTTTTAAAATGGATTTTATGCAAAAAGGGCCCTTGTTCTATCAAAGTTTGTCAAAATTGGTCCTTGTTATAAGTTTGGAAAGTTGGCATTTTCAGTCCTTGAGTTTGGATAAATTACACTTTTGGTCCTTGTATTCTATTAAACCAAACGGATCCTATACTATATCAAAAGCCCAAATCCAAATCCACACAAGCCCAGCTGCTAGCCCAAGCCAGCTTGACCCTTGAGCCAGGTCAGAATGCATTTTGGCCCTGCCACAACCCCATTGACCCGGCCTTTTGTTATTACCCACCCACGGTCAACAGAAGTCAAATCCACTACCCACGCGCGCAAAACCACTACTACTGTAGCATCACCTCTCCCAAGCCAGATATTCAAAACCAGGCATGGTTTTCTCCACATTTTCAACTCCCCTCCCTTACCCTGTCCCCTCCACCTCCTCTAAACACCAAAAACTTTAATTGATTGAAACCAAACTCCAATTAATGTCTAAACCTGCTTTGAAGAAATTGGCGCCAAAATGACACTTGGACGGATATGATGGTTCTAGCCAATCCAATGGCTCAGGAGTGGTGGGAAAGACTCAGAGGTCAAGGAGGAGTGCAAAAAGTCATTATAAAGAGATAGAGATGCAATGTATCTTAGTATCTAGAATAACTTTTTAATTTCTATGTCGTTTTAAGTTAAGTACAGAATTTCAGTGTAATTTAATCTTTCCAAGTCTTTTGTTGAAGTTATTAAAAGTATTTGAGAACCTTTTTCAGTTTCAATTTCAGTTTTAAGTTACTTTTCAAGTTTATGCATATTTTCTTGTTCAAAATCTCAAAATGGTTTGAATGTTGTTGTTAGATGTTTGTATGGACTGAACTAGATCACTTAAGCTCCTAGAAAGCTTAATCAAGCTTTTAGATACATTTAAAATCAGTTTAGAATCAAAAACAGAAAATCATCAAAAATCCAAATTAAATAGTTGAAAAATAAAAAATCACAAGAAGATGGTGTACACAGCTGGAGCAGGGTGAATTGTGGATGGCCTTGGGTTAGAAGCTTTGTGGAAAGCTATTAGGATTGGTATTGGTCATTGGTTCTTGGTTTGCAGTTGAATACCCATTTGTAAGCTTTTTGACCAATTTTGCATTTCACTGTTGTGGTTTATTAGTAGTTGTAATTTCTAGTTCTTAGTGTTCATTAGTGGTAGTCTAGTGTATTTAATCATTAAAATCAGAGTGTTGTTCTTTAAAAGTTGTAATTTATAAAAATTTAGTTTTAGCAGTTAAAATTGCATAATCATCATTAGTGAATTTCTTGTGGTTAATGTTGTTATTTCATGTCTCTTTAGTCCTAATATATGATAATACAAGGTCTGATATCATCTGCATGGTCTTAAGTTGTGTTAATCCTTGAAATCATTCAAAACAGTTAAGATAAAATGGTGTTTGGTTAACTGTGTTATAGGGTGTGTTTGTTGTTACTTAATATTATTCTATGTCACATACACATCTAATAACTCATACAAGTCATAAAAACAAGTCCTTGTTAGCTCAAAAGTCAAAAATCCTTTTTATCCATTCTTGTGTTAACTGTTGGATTCTTTATGATCCAAGATTTTGATTTTGTGCTTATAAGTTGTTATATTTGATCAAATCAGTTTTATATCACTTAAATACAGCATATTCAGTGAGTAAAAGTGAATCAAAGTTCATAATAGTCAACTTCTGTGTTTTCTTAAAAAGTCAAATTTCCAACTAGGTCGTTTTTGATTAAAATAGATCTTTTTAGTGTGAGTTTAATACTGTGTTTTAGCTTAAAAGCTCTGGGGGTATTATAGTTTGGTTGATAAACAAAAATACAAAAATGCTAGTTCTTGGTTTCTCAGCTTTTTAAGTGCTTATTTCTTGGCTTATTTTGGGTACCTGTTTCATAATTGTGCCCTGTGCACCAGTTTCATGGCTACTTTTATAAGCTCCCATAGAGCTTATTAGTTGCTCAAATCTGGTGATCTTTGGTTCTTTGGTTAGCCAACCTAGCTATCTTGAGGTCCCAAGTTCATTTTTCCATTTTCTAGCTTATTAGCTAGGGCTGCATTTAGTTTCTTTTCTGTCCCAACACTCAGCATCAACTGTATCAGCTTATGCTGATCACAGTTTTCCCACCACTTTCATAAGCTCACCAAAAGCTTATCAGTGCACCTTAGCTTGTGATATTTAGCTTTTTGGAAAGCCAACCAAGTCAACTTGTTAAATCAGTCTTTGTTTTGAGCTTGTGAGCCTATTCACCTAGCTTAAATTGGTCTTGAAAAAGTCCTCAGGACTGTTTGGATTATTGATTTGGCTTAAGTGCTTATTTGCTTGTTTCAGCTTTACAGTGTGCTTATTTGTTCTTATTAGCTTCATTTGTGTATCTGTAGCTTGTTCATAGCTTATTATACCTTTGGCTTTAGCTTGTGAGTCTATTTGAGCTTAAAACACCCAAATAAGCTCATAAGTCAAAACTGTTGGGATTATAAGCTTGTAAAACAGCTTATTTGTGTTTTGTAAATTTTTTTGTCTTTGTTAAAGTTTCATAATATCAGTATTAAAGTAGTTTTCAAAAAGAAAAACCAGAAAAAGATCAATTTAATTTCAGTGATAGCATTTATTTAATAGGTTTTAACTTTTTGATTTTTCTTTTTAGCTTATTAATAAGCAAATCTTGTTTTTCTATTTTTCTTAGGTTTCTGTCATCATATAGTATTTTTAGAAAAAGTTTCATATTTTTCTCTAGCTTTTTAGTATTTATTAAAATTTTAATTAGTTAAAAATAGTAATTAATTAGTAATAAATAATTAAAAAGCATAAAAAATATCTTTTCAGTTTTAAAATTAGTTTTATCATATTTTAGATTTTTCTAAGTTAAAATTTTATTTTTCCAAGTTTATTTTATATTTTCTAGTAATTAAGTGTATTTTAAATAGTTATTAATTAGTAATAATTAAATAAAAAGTGTGAAAAATATATTTTTAATTTTAAAATTAGTTTTATAATATTTTAGATTTTTCTCAATCATATTTTTATTTTTCTAGCCTTAATTTGTATTTTCTTCTACTTTGGAGTATTTATTAAATAGTTAAAATAGTTTTTAATTAATAATAATTAATTAAATAGTGTTAAAAATAATTTTCTTTTTCTAAATATTTTCTTTTATTTTTAGGATTCCAAAAATGTTATTTTCATATTTTTAGGATTCCAAAAATGTTATTTTCATATTTTTAGGTCTTTTATTTCTCAGATTTCACTTTTTATTTTGTACGTATACGTAGTTTTTAAACTTACGTTTACGTTTGTTTCTTCTGATTGTTGTGCTTTCCTGTTCCGTATCCTATTCCATTCCAATCAATCAGTAGTGTAATTTCTTAATCAAAATCCTTACTGATCACTATCCTTAGTGATCATTCTATCATCTGATCAAGTTTTAAAACACCATTGAGTCTCCGTGGGACTTAACGACCCGGGAATTCATTCTATTCTCCAGGACTTCATTGTATTTGTGTCTGAACTGTTTTAAGACTGTTACGGCTGGTCATTCACAAGTGGCCAGTTTGTGTGATTAGACTTGACGGTTCACCACAGATCAACCACTGTCTGATCGGGGTAGAGATCTTTTACCACGATACGTTCTTCAGCGTTAGCACAACTGAGAACATCTTTCGAAGGTTCCTCCAAAACCTGTTTGACCCTCTTGCTTTCTGTCGTAGACTCCTTCACCTTATAGCTGGAGAAAACCGTTCCAATGCCGAAAGGTGTTTGGAATTTGATCGCGGCATGTATGGTTGAGACAACGATGCCCATCTTCTGCATTGCTTTTCTCCCTATCAATAGGTTGTAGGGAGATTCCGACCTTACGATCGTGAAAACCAGAGTTTCTGTTCTTTTTAGCCTCCCTTCTCCAATCGTAACCTCTAGAGGGACTTCTCCCAAGGGCCATGAGTGTTTCTCTGAGAACCCTACTAAGGGTACCTTTGAATCTACTCTCTTCGACCTTATTGAAGGTTTGAGCTTTAGGAAACATCGTTCGTAGATAACTTCGCAGGAGCTACCGCAGTCAAGGTAGGCTCTATTTACTTCTCTGTTGGAGATCAATACTTTGATGACCACGGGGTCATTTGAAAGAACTTTCCCTGTGATTGAAGGAAAAGTGACATCTCCTACTCCGCACAAGGCTTCCTCTGCTTCCTTCCTCTTTGAACCAGAGTCTTCTTTATAAACCATGAGGATGGGTGCTTCGATAGGTGTGGTATCTTTCCCCAACTGTGTGTCGGAGGCTTTTTCTTTGCCTCTCTTTATACCCTTCACCAAATGTCCCAATTGGCCAGACTTCATGGCCTCTTCTATCTGCTTTTTGAGTTCTCGGCAGTGATTGGTGTCGTGACCGTAATCGTCATGGAAATAGCAAAACTTGGAAGTGTCTCTGGGCCTCCCTTTGTTTGCCAAGCGAGGAGGAGGATCAAAGGCCTTCGCAGCCTTTTCGGTAGCGAGTATCTCCCTTGGGGATTTGGACAGATTAGCCAGGAGGCCATGGTTGATGTTTTTGTGGTATGGAGTAAACATGTCCCTGTTCTTGTGTTTGTTCCTTGACCCTTCCTACGAAGGATGCTTCGGGGCTTTGTTGTGATTTTCCTTGTATTCGACCGGAGCCCCGTTGGTGGACACTTCTTTTGCTTTGATCCAGGTGTAAGCCTTTTCCACTAATCCTTTATAGGTTGCAGGAAGATCAGTGGAAAGGAATTCAACCAAGCTTCTGTTTCGTAGACCATGTATGAACCCTGAGATGTGCTGGTCTTCGTGCAAGCCCATTATCTGCAAGGTGTCATTAGTGTATCTGGTAATGAAAGCCCTGGTGCTCTCGTTCTCCTTCTGCTTGATGTTGTGCACTGTTAGGTGCGTTCTTGTGAACTTTTTCTGTTGGCTGAAATGCGACCTGAACTTGGCTTTAAGATCATCCAAATTCACAATGCTACCTGGTTTTTGCCCGTTCCACCATATACGAGCAGAGTCTCGTAGGGTGTATGTAAACATGTGACAAGCGACAGGCATTACCCACTTCTGCATTCTAATAGCCCCTTCGAACAAGTGTAAAAAGTTATCCGGATCCCCTTTTCCATCATAAGTACCAATATGTGCAGGCATTTTCAACCCATCAGGCAAAGGGTAGTCTTCTATCCACCTTACGAAGGGTGTTGTGGAGCCCATGGGCTCCGAATAAAGGCAGTTATAAGGTGGCATGTATGTAGGGGCAGCATTGTATGGGTTATGATTTGGAGGTATTCCAACAGTATTTTGGTTAACATATTGGGGGTAAGCAGTAGGTATATAAGGTGGGTGACTTCCAACAGGATACGAAGGATATACCATAGCTTGCCCATAGGGCATGCTTCCGTATGGTTGAGTAAAATTGGGGTTGTTAGCCTGCCCGTTAGGTGGGGGATAAACCTCTTGAGGGTAAGATTGAGCCTGAAAAGGAGGGTACATACCATGAGGAGGAAGATTTCCTCCCCTATTTAATTGAGATGGATTGCCTTCTACGCCGGATGCGTGAGAAGGCTGTAGTGGAACCCCTGCCTCATTTCTTCCCAGATGAGCCGCCAACAGTGGTGGCAAATTAACTTCCATAGTATCCCTTCGATGACTTCTTCCATTGGAGCCTTCCATCGTTCCTTCCCTTCTTGTCGGAGCCCGTTCCGGAGCATCTTCGAAACCAACCGACCTTCCACTAGGCCTTCGGCTACTTGGAGACCCTACCCTTAACACTGAGCGAGTAGCCCCCAGGAGCCAAGGACCTAGTCTCCATTTCTAACTCTTCGTCATACTCATCGCTTGAGTATTCTAACTCCCTACGCATTTCCACATTCCGGTCTTGCCTCCTTCGAGCTCTTAGTAAAGATTCTAATGCTTCGATGTTAGCTTCGACAAACGCTGGACTGATTACCGGTTCAGGGGAGCCGAGGTTGAAGCATGATTGTTGGGAGTTATTTCAGGGTGAGATCGTGTGGTAAAAGTGGATGCGGTTATATTGGGAAGGTTGCTAGGATCATTGACTGGGATTGGTGTCAAGGCCGAGAAACCCGGAGGGGGTGTATCTTCTCTTCCTTGAGTCATGCCGTAAAACTAGTGAGAGTGATTGACTGGGTGTAAGTTTGGAATAACGAGACCAATAGTAGCGGGTCCCACGGATGGCGCCACTGATTGTACAATATTTCATACGACCAGGCCTTCGATGGTGATCGAAGGGTATGAGGGGTGATATGCTTGCGCCAAACTTGTAGTCAATCTGCAATAAGAAATAGTAGACACTTCGTTAAGTGATTGCGCAGGGGTTGGGCCCTGCGAACCACCTCCGGCGTGTGAATAAGTATGTGATATGAGTTATGGATAATATGATGTATGTGAAATACTGTGTTGAGTGAACATACCATTGAAATGACTTGTCCAACCTATTTATAGGTGATGAAAATAGCTTGGAGAGCATTAGCACACGTTTAGGAGATCATGGGGGGCGTCCCCTGATTTATGGTAACCGCTAGGGCTTCATCCCCACTATCTCGGACTTGGCAGGGAAGCTAAGGACATAGTGGGAACGTGGGGGAAGACCAAGTCAAGGTTCTTGTTTGTCTTGGCATCTTCAAGAGAAAACACCGAAGGGCATAGGCCTTCGGCTGGCGGATTCCCAACTGGTAACCATGTCAATGATGAATGGTTTTACGCCACCAATGACTTATAAAGAAAGACTTGGGTCTTCGTAATGCAATTTCGACTGAGGCCGAAGGGGGGTCCTTCGACCTGATCGGAGGGTACGTCATCAGATATAAACCATTTAATATGTTGCCTGGGCAACCCTTTTTGGGTATAAACCGTTCGGCGTTTGGCAATCCTGTTTGGATATAAACCATTTAACATGTTGCCTGGGCAACCCTTTTTGGGTATAAACCGTTCGGCATTTTCATGGCAATCCTTTTTGGATATAAACCATCTTTGAACACTGATCACTTTTCCCCGGAGGTCGCGAGCCTATCGGGGAGATCACTTACTAATTATGTTCAGAAAATAAGACGTGCGGAAAATTGCCCTTCCGATATCCGGGGGGCTAATCATTTCATTAGTAATATACGTCAACAATTTCCTCGTGGGCTTTACGGTTACAAAGATTTCCTACAAGAAGCATTTTCTTAGGTTCACCGCGTTCCAAGTGCGGGGGACTTCTTTTCCTTCGGCCGTCTGTAGCTTGTATGAACCGTTATCGTATGCCTCTATTACTTGGTATGGGCCCTCCCAGTTGGGTCCCAACTTTCCTAAGTCTTCTTGTCTGCTGGCTTCATTTTTTCTGTAGACGAAGTCTCCTACTCTGAGTTTTTCGCCTTTAACCCTTCGATTGTAATACTGCTCCACCTTCTTCTTGTATCTGGCTTCTTCAACGGCCGCTGAGTCCCTTCTTTCTTCCAATAGATCCAGGTTTAAACGCCTCTCCTCTTCACTTCCTTCTTCGGTCATCATCATTGTTCGGAATGTAGGCATGCCAATTTCCGCGGGGATCACAGCTTCACTTCCGTATGTCAAACTGAACGGTGTTTCACCGTTGCTTGTCTTTAAGGATGTCCGATGAGCCCACAAGACGTTTGGTAGCTCATCAACCCATCCGGACCTACTTTTGCCTAGCCTTGTCTTGAAGCCGTGCATTAAACTTTTGTTCGCTCGTTCTACCAGACCATTGGCTTGAGGATGTGCTACGGCAGTATTTATCTGTTTGATGTTTAGTTTTTCACACCACCGTTTGAAGGGATCATGGATGAAGTTGCTGCCGTTGTCAGTTACAATTATGTGTGGCAAGCCGAAGCGACACACGATGTTATCCCATACAAACTTTATGACTTCTTTTCCTGTGGTCTTTGCCAGGGGCTTGGCCTCCATCCATTTTGTAAAGTAGTCGATGGCCACGATGACATATTTTACTTTCCCGGGCGCTTCAGGGAGGGGACCAAGCACGTCCATTCCCCATTGGAAAAACGGCCAGGGAGACATGATAGAAGTCATAAGAGTCTTTGGTAACTTGGGAACCGGGGAGTGTATTTGGCAGGACTCGCATTTTTGGATGACCTCTCTGGCGTCCTTGTGCATAGTTGGCCAGTAGTATCCCTGCCTGATTAGTTTAGCCACCACAGATCTTGGGCCGGAGTGCATGCCACATGCCCCTTCGTGCACTTCCCTTATTACGTAATTGGCCTGTAATGGACCCACGCACCTCAACATTGGACCTACATATGACTTCTTGAATAGCACTCCGTCCTCCATTGTATAATGGGGTATCTTCATCCGCAGAGTTCTTGCTTCATTTTCATCATTCGGCCATTTTCCTTCTGTAATGCACCGGATGATCGGGGACATCCAGTTTTCCTCCTCTTCTTCCACTATTGCTCCGATAACCTTCTCTTCCGTTGATGGTGTCTCCAATACTTCTACAAGTATTTCCTTGGTCAAATGGTCAAATGCAACGGATTCCAACTTGCTTAATACATCGGCCTTCTGGTTCTGTGCCCTGGGGATATTTTGTATTCTGAACCGTTTGAAACAACCGATGTATTCTTTTGCCTTAGCTAAATATCTCGCCATGCTTTCCTTGTAAGTGGTGAACTCTCCATTGATTTGGCTTGACACCAGGTTGGAGTCTACCTTAGCACTTAGCACTTGGATCTTCATGTCCTTTGCTATCCTTAGTCCGGCCAGCAATGCCTCGTATTCTGCCTCGTTATTTGTGCTGGAGAAATTAAGTCAAAGAGCGTAAGTGTACTCTGTTTGGTCAGGACTTATCAGCACCAACCCTGCTCCGGAGCCTTTCTTTTTAGATGCTCCGTCCGTAAACAGTGTCCATTCCTTCTCCTCTGTTGTAGAGATGTTGCATACTTCTTTGCTTTTCCCTTCTCTCCCTACTTTGCTGACCGGTATCTCATTTATGAAATCTGCCAGGACCTGGCCCTTGACGGCGTTTCGGGGGATGTAAGTAATCTTGTATGCTCCCAACTCTACCGCATATTTCATCAGTTTTCCCAAAGATTCAGGCCTGCTCAACACGTCACGGATGGGTTGGTCCGTGATCACCTTGATGTGATGTGCCTCGAAGTACCTCCGGAGTCTTCTAGAGCAGTGTCATAGGGCCAAAGCCAATTTCTCCAAAGGAGCATAGTTTCGCTCGGCATCGTGGAGTGTTCTGCTGACATAGTGTACCGGCATTTGTTACCCTTCCTTTCTACCATCAGTACAACGCTAATGGCTTCTTCGGCTGCCGCTAGATACACAAAAAGATCCTCCCCTGCTACCGGGGCTGTTAGATTGGGTAGCTCTAAGATCACACTCTTCATCTTCTGAAATGCCTCTTCGGCCTCCTCGTTCCACCTGTACTCCTTTTGGTTGTCTTTTGTGATACTTTTTAAAGTGTTGAAGAAGGGCAAAGCTTTTTCGGCCGATCGAGATAGGAATCTGTTCATAGCTGCCAGCTTCCCGCTGAGGCTCTGCATTTCCTTAAGTGTTCGGGGCGATTGCATGTCGGCTATCGCCTTTGTTTTCTTCGGGTTGGCTCTTATTCCTTCGGATGTTACTACATAACCGAGGAATTTTCCTTCTTCCACTCCAAAAGAGCACTTTTTAGGGTTGAGCTTCATGTTGATCCTTCGGAGGTTGTCGAACGTTTCTGCCATGTCCGCCAACAATTCTACTTCACTTCCGCTTTTGATTACCATATCGTCGACGTACACTTCCAAATTCCTGCCAATTTGTTCCTTAAAGCTTGAATCCACCAGTCTTTGGTACGTCGCCCCGGCATTCCTTAAACCGAAAGGCATTTTGGTGTAGCAAAAGGTTTCGTGTTCTGTGTAGAAGGCTATTTTCTCTTCGTCCTCTTTGGCCATCTGGACTTGGTGGTACCCTTTGTATGCATCAAGAAAACACTTGTACTTATAACCCATTACAGACTCTATTTTCCAGTCGATTTCTGGGAGTGGATAGTAGTCCTTTGGGCACGAAGCATTGATGCTTTTGAAATCCATGCACATTCTCCACGATCCGTCCGGTTTCTTTACCAACACTGGGTTGGAGATCCATGTAGGATATTTCACTGCCCGGACTATTCCTGCTTTCAGCCATTCTTCCACTTCGGTGTTGATTGCTTGATTCTTTTCAGCCGAGAAGGTCCTCTTTTTCTGAGCTATTGGCCTGTCATTCACGTTAACATTCAGTTTGTGCTCTATGACCCGTCGGGGGACTCCTGTCATGTCCGCCGGTTGCCACGCAAATACATCCTTGTTGTTTTTCAGTAGTTCTACCAGCTGCCTCTTGCATTCTTTGGAAAAGTTGCCCCCGATGGTAATCGTTTGCTTAGGGAATTGGGGGTTTATCATTACTTCTTCAGTTTTGTTGCCGTGCCCTTTTTCTTCCGAAGGGCATTCTTTATCCTTGCTTTCCAACCCTTTTGTCATGAAGTGTTTTTCTAACCTCCTACATTCTGAGATGATTATTGATCTGGTAACCAAGGTTGCTACTCCCCTTGGTGTTGGGAATTTTATCATGGAGTGGATGGTTGAAGGGATCGCCCTCAATTCTCTAATACCTGATCGTCCAAGGATAATGTTATATGGGGAGGGGGATCTTATTACTGCAAACGTCATTGTGGTTTGGCGATATAGGCCATCGTTTCCGAAACAAACGTTTAGGTCTATTTTCCCGAGGGGCTTTATTGCTTCGCCTGAGAATCCCACAAGAGGTGTGTTCGTTTCTCTTAGCTTCGCTTTGATTTTTGGGCATAGGTTTTGAAAACAGTGTTCGTACATTACCTCCACAGCTGCCCCTGGGTCAACATAAACCCTCCTCACAGTATATCCTTCCACATCTGCTTCAATTATCAGCGGCTCCTCGGAAACGTCTCCGGGCAGAATGGAAGGGAACGCTATAGCGACGTTCATCCAATCCTCCCCTCGGCTGCTTGTCTTCCGTTTTCTATCGTTCCCTCCGCGGGATACCATGTTTATTACCCTTCCTCTGCCGGGCTGATTATCTCTGGGGGGGTTTCTTCCCCTTTGCTTCACTTCCTTTAACAAATGATCCAACTTGCCCGTCTCCAAGGCTACTCTTATTTGTTCTTTGAGTTGGTAACAATCATTGGTGAGGTGACCTTTCTCACCGTGATAATCACAGAACTTATCTAAATTTTCTCTCCTTGGTGCTCCCCTCAACGGTGCGGGTGGTGGTAACTTCAGTTGGAGTTCCGTTGCCAGAATTTCTTTGGGTGCTTTTGAGAGAAGGTTCAGATCAAGGGGTCGAGTATCATTCCTGTAGTGGTTCCTCCGGTACTCGCTTCTGTGGTCGCTTCTGTAGTTATCAGTCCTTGTCGGGTAGTAGGGATTGTATTGGCTTCGGGATTTTTGTTCCGTTCTTCGGTCTCCTCTTCGTTTGTCGGGGGGGGGGGGGGGTTCACCATTCGGGTGGTTCGATCTGGTTGACTCCCTGTGTATGACTTGCGGTTCCATTCCCCTTTAGGGAGTTCCGTGGTGTTGTAGGCTTCTTCCGAATGTACAAAATCGTCTACCCTCTTCATTATTTCCGTGACTGTCTTTAGGATTCTATCTGAGAATCGTTTTACCAATTCCGGGCACTTGCTTCCGTTGGTGAATGAGGATATCTGCATTATTTCTGGCACACCGGGGATGTAGCTAGCTTCGTCGGTCCATCTTTCCTTGAACTCTAAAAGGGTTTCATGAGCTTTCCGCACGATCTTTGTGAGTTCCATCGGATCTTTTAGACACTTCCTCCTGAGCGCGAACCTTTCTAGGAAGCTTTCTCTGAGCTCCTCCCAGCTGTCAATACTGCCGTTGGGCAATCGCTCGAACCATCCGCTTGCCGGACTGTCCAAAGTTTGTTGGAACATCCAGCACCATACCGGCATCGGCCAGCCGCCATGATTTGCTGCCCCGGAGAAACGAGTAACGTGGTCATCCGGGTCTGAAGACCCGTTGTAGAGTTTTATGTTCTTAGGCAGTTCATGTCTCGGTTCGGTGAATTCTACTATCCGTCGCGTGAGTGGAGATCTGGGGGCATCTTTGTACGGTTTGTGTAGATCTTCCACGACATGTTTTCCTTTCGGATCTTTTTCCTTTTCTACTCGGGTGGGTCCTTCGACTTCATCTCCAAAGTCTATCCGTATGGGTTGCAACGGGATTTTTCCTTGGGTGTTATGCTGTTGTATCAGGGCCTTTAACGACGATATGTGGTTTAGTATTTGTTCTTCTAAGTTAGGGGGGTTGCCTCCGGGCGGTGTTTCCGTGGAGGTACCTGGGGGTGTTTCGGTGGTAGGACCTGCCATTTTCTAGCGTTGGTAGTTAGAATAGCGGTCCCACGGATGGCGCCAATTTGTTGAAGTAAAAGTCTGCGATTACTCCAAACAAGCGAATCCTTCGACTAATCCTTTGGTAAAACTCCTCGGATTAAGCTCGTCGGATCTGCGAACACAAAAACAACATGCGTTAGCCTCGCCTAGGGTTTTATCCCTAGACCCAGCTCCGGCGTGAGAATGAGTATGATGATATGTCAGAGTAATGTGTGTAAAATAGGTGAGAATAGTCTACCTTAAATGTTGTTGCTTAGCTCCTTTTATAGATGAGAAGCTTTTGTCCTCACCCGAAGGTCACGTGGGCGACAGTGACTCTTTCAGGCGGGAGTTGACTTTACCCTGTTTGGATTCCGTCTGGAAATGGTCAGTAGTTCTGACCGAGATTCCTTTCCTCTTATGCATGGTGATGTCAGGTGTCCGTTAGGCCGAGGATTATGTCTAACCCCTCGGTATATGCTGGTCTAGGTTTGTTTTGTCTAAGTTGGCTCGTATGCTTTATCCGGAGGATTGCATAATGTGCCGGGCAGTTTTGCTTTAGGCCCGGGGAGTTAGATTATTCGGCGATTTACTGATCTGCCGGGGAGTTGTATGTTGGGACATACGTCAACATCACACACAGAATGAAGATCGATAGGTACTCGATTGCCTAAGTCGATCGAGTAACACTGGGCAACCTAACTTTGTTATACCCCAATCACTTGGGTGGATTACAATGTTTGTAAGAATATAAATTTTTTCTTCCGGTGATAAAATTTTTCTTCCTGGTGGATTAGTTGAAAAGATTGGCATGAATAGCAAAGGCATCATCCTAAGCGACATTATTCAGATTCATATCATATTAATAAAAGTAATAGGTTTAGTGAAGTACTTTAGATTTTAACTAAGTTGGCTGTTTTCGTTTAATAGTAAACTAGTTCTATACTCGAATTGTGTTTTGAAATTATATACGAAGGATTACATGTGTATTTATAATAAAAACAAACAAGTAATCCTAACTTCAAATCTAATGGATTCGAAGCCCACAATTAGACTTGGGCGACCGTCCCCAAGAACCAAAAAGATCCAGCTGAAGGAAAGCCCTATGACTCATTGAAATGACGCAAAAAGATCAACTAATTAACCTATCTAATAATATATACTTCAACTTCGTGTACCACACTTCTCAAACAATAAATTTACAAAAGCCTAATATTTAATTTATTTCACCTTTTACTAGTTGCTAGTAATTCATACATAATAACTTATCACCGTTTCACCCTTAATGTTTTATGTCTTGGTGGGTGTTTGGAGCGGCTTTTTGAGAGCTTATGAGCTAACATCTTGAAACAATCATCATAAGGTAGTTTGGTGTTTGGATATGTTCATCCGGTTTAAGTTTATAGGTTTATTTTGGGGCAAATAAGCTGGATTTCATCAGCTCTAGTCATGTCATTTTTCTAGTAGCTTTTTCAAGAGGAAAACACAATTACCACAATTGTATATGTAGCATATTCTCACCAAAATCAGAGTCCTACGCCAGTAACATTTAACCACATTCAATTCTAATTATTATCACTTGTTCTTATATCACGCTAACGAGGTTTAGGACACTCATGCATATAAACAAACAAGTAAAATGATTAATCAATATATACCTACACGAATAGTGTATACAACCTTGTTGTCCATATATAATTAAGGAGTCAACTATGGCGGATTATGTGTGTCACGGTGTGATTAGTGTGTAAAACATAGAGAATAATCTGGATTAACTGGGCTATTGGTTTATTGATAAGATTGACATACGTATATTATAGAAATGCAAATAAATGTTTTACCGTCGCGTTATTTGATTTTTCCGAACTACTACATACTTTACTAACGAGTCTTTACACTTACTCATAACATAAATTAAACTTAAAAATCTCCTCCTAAATAAACACAATACATAGTATTAGTTGATAGGATCATCCTCTCATTGAAACACAAGCATAACTTGGATCAATGAGAGTTTATTTGTCATTCAATGGGGATAATATACCGAAATTATCCCCGTAAAAATTTGAGGAAGTTATCATGTAGTCTAGTTGTGTAGGATCGTGAATATTATTGTGTTGATGATTCGGGTGGTCTTGGATGATCAAAATACATGTTTTCCATAGTTAGAGAGTTAGTAGAGAGAGAGAGGGTGTTCTTGCTAGAGGTTTACACAAATTGTAGAATATTAGATTGAATGAGAAGCACCACCCCTTCCATGGATGGAAGGGGTATTTATAGTTACAAACATACCGTCCTCCTATCGGACTGTGGATCAGGCATACAGTGGGTAAAGACCCGTCCTTCCTCCACGGTGTTACTCTAAACAATACTACGCTACTAATTAACTAATTAACTACTGCATAACGTAAATAACTACAAATCTACGAGCTAACATATGCTAGACTATAATTGGGGTGACCGACACTTTAACATGGACTTTCTAATTCCTAACAATCTCCCCCTAAGGGAGGTCACCCCATGAAATACATTTTGCATCCTAGCATTCTTTCTTTGACATTGTTCTTGAGCTCGTAGACTTGAATTCTTCACTTTCGCAATCTTTGTGCTTTAGTAGCGATTCTTCAAAGTCCGCACTGATTTGTACTTTTAGTGAAGGCCTTTAACTGATCCACATCTTTGATGATCTTCGAGCTTTCATTGAGATCATCAGCCACAGTAAATCTCTGGATCACCCTTTATTGTGTTGCCATCATGTGAAGTTGTGACTTTTGGACCGACATGCTCACACTTTTGAATCATGACATCTTTCCATCAGAGTAGCGGAAGCTTTACTGGTTCACGATATTTGCAGCAGCGTAGCAGAAGCATAGTATAGAAATATCAGAACCAGGTTATGTAGATATGCACCAGTCATGATTTCTTCAATTAAGTGTGGATGCTGTGAGCATGCGGCTTTGGATTGACTCCTCAATTCTGATCAGCTGCAACCGTCCAAATGTACCTGCAAACAACAGTTAGCAATAAAACACACGAAAGTGTCTTTGATCACTTTCGTTGAATTGAGGTACACGGCCCACGGTTCCCCGTTGATCAATACAAGTACTGCCTGTGATCAGGTAGGATTCCTAAGAATCTCCTTGACAGGGTTTCGCAGCTGCTCTAGCTGTTCTCAAACCGGAACGTCTCAAAGAAGACAACACAGAGTGAGTGAACCAACGAATTGAGATTCACTGATTGATGAAAAATGATTTGAAAAACAATCGCGTATTGCTTGAAGAAAGAGTTTTGCAATACGATGAAGGTTTTTATGAGAAAGATCAATTTTCAAACAAAATACTTTTTGTATTAGAGAATGAGTACACATTCGACGTGCTAGCGAAAAGAAGAGATTCGCACATCAAACGGTTTTTTCTAAAAGTATTTTTCAATCAGAGATACTTTTTGAATTTGAAAACATAAGTACACATTCGACGTGCTAGAGAAAAGAAGGTTTGCACATCGAACGGTTTTTCCAAAAGTATTCGTCAATTCCATTCCTGGACCAAGGTTGATCCAATAATGAATCGCCCCATCGTTTCTATCCAGTTGTCACAAGCTTGATCTTACGAGAAGATCTCACATGTCACCCACCAAGAGCTTGTTTGATGTTGGCTCTAGAAGGATTTCCATCTTCATTGTGAATATTTTTACATATCACTCGGATGTTCTGGCAATACCACAAGGATAATGCGTAGGACTCATAAATATATATCACTTTCCACATTGTGTGAAACAGCGAGTCTTCATTAATTTAGTGTCCTAATGAGATATTGTGGATGATCTCTTGGCTCTAGACTCAATTGTGCATATTTGGTTCCTGTGTCGGAGACTAGGGAGAGGGTCTCCTTCTTCAATATCAACAATCTCTAAGAGAAAGTCGATAGATAATGTCGGTTCCCCGTGAGAATGAAACAAGCCCTTTTAAGAGGAACTTGAGTGGCTTGGGAAGTTTAGTGCAGTGCGTCACTGGGTCCATGACTTCTTGTCTTCAATACCAGTGTTACCTTAGTAACAACCAGTAGCATATGTATTGAACCCGGTTTCTGCCCTAAGGTTGAATTGATGGAGGGCTATTTCTTTTCACCCTTTTTCACATTCAGTTCTTTTTCATTCTTCAACCCCTTCAGTGCTTACCGAGACTTCATAACTAGTACCTTGTTGGGTTTATTCCAGTACTAGCTCTGTCTCAGTCCGCACTCTTCCCATATTCTCATTTTTCTCCTTTTTTCAATATTCCTAAGGACTCTACACTATCTAGTGGATTATCCCTGGGAAGATCCCTCCGGTTCTGGCGGATCGTGGGAACAAATACCTAACCTAACCATCCTTATAACACCATGCATAAAGTAAATTTGGTCGGTCTTTTGGTATTGTTCATTCCTTCTCGAAACCAATTGAAAAATCATTTGGAAAACCAATCAAGGTACTTGTGATACGAGATCAAAGCATTTTGTACCTTAATAGTTTTGATCATTTAGAAAACCTCCCCCTCAACATGTGCGTATGATTTAGAAATTGTTTAGCACAAGGAGGCAAGAGGACTTTGAAATATTTTCTTTGATCACAATTTTCATACGAAAAAGCCATTTGATTTTCATGGTAAAATTCTCCCCCTCAATATGTGCGTAGGATATTTAAAATCATTTTATCACATAGAGGCAAGAGTTCTTTTGAAGTACATCCACGATCACAAAAGCCATTAAGAAACCATTTGAAAACTCAATCAAGGTACTTTATAAATCTCTTTAAAAAGCTTTTGTACCTCGATAGTTATGCTCCCCCTCAATATGTGCTTCTAGATTCGAAAGCGTTTAGCACATATGAGAGAGCAGCCTGCACAATTTCATCAAATCGATCACCTTTTATCAAATTTCATTATTAAATCACAAATTCTCCCCCGATCAAAAATATCAAACCCTTTGAGATTTTGGATCCCAAGTGATTTAATTAGGTTTAGAAAATATGGGAGAAAATGTGGCCTTGTTTAAATACTCATCTGGTTTTTGGATAAATCCTCCTCCTCAACATGTGCATTATGTATTTGAAATCGTTGGCACATGGAGGCAGGAGTGCCTTTAAAGGACTAAAACCAATTCCATTTAAACAGATTTGAGATTTAAATCACGATCTCTCCCCTGATCAAAAAAATTCAAACCAACTGAGATTTGTGATCCCAACTGATTTAAATCATTTAGAAAAATTTGGGGAAAGACGTGGCGAGATTTAATTTTTGAAAAATGACAGATAAGGATCAATTTAAGACATTAAAGATTGTTAGTGTCAGGTATGAAAGTTTTTAAGAGATCTTTTAAGTAAAATAAAATAATTTCACAATCAAACAAGAACAGAAAAGATTTCATTTTGAAAGACCTTGATTCAAAAGAATAAATCATACCATGACATAACATTAAATCTTTAGATCACCACATATTTTCGTACAAACGGACTTGATAGATAAAATATCGTTTGAAAATATTTAATTTGAAATCACTTGAGATTTGACAAAATAAAGTCCGGTTGATTTCAAAACCTTGAATCCGATTTATTTTCAAAACAACATTTTTCCATTTTCAAAAACAATATTTTTCAAAGTTTTAGAAAAATGGTATCATTCACTACTTGTCCTGCACAAAGATACATTAGGTGGTTGAGAAGCTTCCGTTGTTGCTGTAGGGTTTGGAAGAAAAACCGTCTGCTGATGCAGTGAGACTTCTTCTTACGTTGCATTTTGAATGCCAACTGAGGTCAAATTAAGCTCCGTTTCTTCAATCACTTAGAAGAAAGCCATCTGCTGATGCAGTGAGACCTCTTACGTTGCATTTATGCCAACTCTCCATAGAAGTCCAATTAAGCTCCGTTTCTTCATTTGTCAACCCAAGAAATAGTTACCCTTTCCTTTCGGCATCCAATCATCTTCAATTGTGGGATCCGGATCAGGAACATTCTTATAACCAATATACCTGCATACGTTAGTGAACACACATACAAATATATGGTGGTCGACATCACCCAAACAACAATCGACTAATAAAAGTCAATTCAACATGTCAATCAGATCATATAAAGCATGGGAATTATGTGTTCATCAAACTTTAATCATCAAAACCTAACAATCATATCCTAGAAACCTAGTCCTTCAACATAGGCAATTATATTTTTCCAGATAAACACGTAGGATAATTAATAAAGTCCGTTAGATGATATAAATTTGAAAAATATTCTTCCCCTCAATCAATGAATCTTTTTCTTGAAAAGTTTTAAAAGTGTTGAAGTCATCGATTGAGTTTTTGCGAATTAATACGAAAACTCTGATCCTGATTGATTTTTCAAGCAACTCATTTAACCACCATTTAGAAATACAACAAATATTTTTCTGAAGAATTTTAGACGGAAAAACATTTGTGTAGGAACAGCAGTCCTTCGACATACTTTCCTCAATAGATTTTAGGATAAGTGCACGAAATATTTGAAAATTGGTTTAGCGCAGCACTTTCCTTTCTTTAAAGAACGGGTTGCTATCTGAAATAATAGCAAACCATCATTTGAAGCCCGGGTTACAGTCTGAAATAACTGTAAGCCATTTTTTAAGTCCGGGTTACAGTCTGAAATAACTGTAAGCCATATTTAGAGACATGTTTTGGAAAGAAATATTTACACCTCCTGCTCGAACTTCATCTATGGTCCCGTGCCATTATTGAATGACATTTCTAAGACCGTAGATGTTATCGATACCAGAAGACATGTCTAGGAAAACATATTTTTGGTATTTTTGAAAATTTCTGATTTTTATGGGTTTTTGAAGGTTTTATATTTTTCTATTTTCTTTTGTTGGTTTTATATTTTTGTATTTTGTTTTTGTTGGTTTTATATTTTTGTATTTTGTTTTTCAGAAAAATATATATACAAAGATAGAGAAGATGATATAGTTAAAGAAGATGATGATACGAGTACCGAGATAAGGATATCGAGCAGCACGTCGTAGAAGATAGAAGTCATCAACTCTTAAACATTCACCACCAAAGCTTCCAGGGCTCTTGAATCGAAGAAAGAAATCGAACCATAATTAGAACATGAGCCTTTGAGAAAGAGAGACTTTAGCAGCTTCCCCCCAAACCGAAGATCCATTAGATGAGCAGATTCGAAGCTCTATTTCAAGCTTGTCTTAGCCAGGTGCACAAAGAAGCACACCATTATCATCGAACTTGCTGCTCCTTTTAAGAATAATCACCGTGATTCTTCGTTCGAGGTTATATCATCCAAAAGAACAACAGCAACGTATCATCCCACATTTAAATAATCTTCTCAAATTTCCTTTTCCACTGAAGTCTGAAGCGATCAATTCCAAAAAGGTGTCTAGAGAACAATTTCCCCAAGTAGTTGAATTGATGCAGTCAGCCTCTTTGTATAATGCTCAAGAACTCTCCCAAATACACATCATGAGGGGAATGAAAACACCTTCCCATGTTCACATTTTTCTTCCCGGATGATCGTGTATGAAGCTCAAGAACTCGAAGTACACCAATACCCAAGAGCTCTCCCGAATACACATCATGAGGGGAATGAAAACACCTCCCCATGTTCACATTTTTCTTCCCTGATGATCGTGTATGAAGCTCAAGTATCCGAAGTATACCAATACCCAAGGAAGGAATAACTGATAACATTGAAGAAGTAAGCCAAGTCACTGATTATCTCTGCGGATGACAATCTCTGCGGATGTCAACTCCGGAATAAGTGATTATATCTCAGAATCACTGATTAAGCCCTCAAGTGAAACAGCTGAGCGCCTCCAATGTACACAATTCCCCCTCCTCTGATGATTGTGATAACATCGAGATCATCACGCACTTGTGTACCTCTTTTATCTTCAGAAACTAACTCTTCCATCGCTTCCCCCACATAGTTGGAATAAGAATACTAAACGCCTTGATGAGTAAAACCTTGAGTTTCTCTGCGGTCATGACATTTGTTTTCCCGGGATATCTTCAATCACTTAGAAGAATTAAGTTCATCAAGTTTACTCGCCATGAGTCAAACCTTGAGTTTCTCTGCGGTAATAACATTTGTCTTCCCGGGATATCTTTAATTTCTTAGAAGTATTAAGTACATCAAGTTTACTCGCGTTTAGATGCTTGTCTCCTTCCCCCTTTCTGGTTTTGATACTTCAGAATCAACAACTCTTTGAATGCCCAAATACTTGAAATTTGTTGAGAAGATCGCTTGAAGTCTTTGTGAGAATCAACATGCTGAATAATGTGAGCAAGTCTAATTGGGGATTAAATTTGACCTATCACATTCCCCCAATTAGTGCTCTCCCCTAGACCGACAATCTTTTTGATAAATGCCCAAATTAAGAAGAAGTCTTTAGATCATTAAATGCAACTCGTCTTTGGTCTTCTAACATATAGCAAGAAATGTAGAACAGACTGTAGACTCGACCTTCTTCAAGATTGTCCAGTTGGGGAATAGATAATTAACATCTTCAACTCCCACCAAAAAGCATCCCACCAAAAAGCATCCCAATTAACTTACATCTTGCAAATCCCCTTAACTAAAATCCCTCCCAATCAAACAAGAACAGAAAGATGTTCATCAAGGAAATCAGCAATCAGGCCGCAACGAACACACAAGATGATAACACCAAACTACCAATCACATCAAACAAGAACAGAGAGATTGTTCGGAATCATCATGTTGATGTATACGTGAAGCATTAACCGGAAGCACTTTGTCGATAAACTCATCAATCCGAGTGAAGATGTCAACCAACGGCTCTTAGAAGAGAAAAACTCCATGTAAAGATGACCCGATACGATAAGAAGAGGCTCGGTTCTTACATGAGTTTAGAGCCGTATGACCATTAATTCTCAAATATCAATCAACAATGCAAAAAATTCACACTTCTTCTCCCCCTCAAGAATTGCATACGGAGATGCCATTCTTGATTAAACAAGTGAACATCATCCAAATGTAGTCTATTCACACTTCTCCCCCCGCAAAATTAGCACAGGATGTCGCCATCGTCATTATAGTTGAGAAAGTGGAATCAGAAAACAATCAACTGTAGCCCGGTTCACTTGATGACTGAAGCGCATGGAAAAAGTATGAAGCATGTTGATGAGAATGGTCATAATAAGAAGATTTCTCTTCTTCAGAAGATAAAGCGCACTGACACGTACACCTTTCTTTTCTTTAGCGAACGAGGCATGAACTGTTGTGTTCATACATCATAAGAAGATTTCTCTTCTTTCAAAGATAAAGCGCACTAAAACATACACTTTTCTTTTCTTTGGAGTACGAGGCCTGAACTGATGTGAACAGACGTCATAATCTCTCTCTTTTCAGCTCTCTTAGCAAAACATGTAATCAACCCATTATCATTCAGTAGGCTCTTTGTAGTGACAGCTGATGGAGATAACCCAATATGATGAATTTGACCCTGAAGTAAACTAACCCGAACTCGTGACTTATACTTGCACATATGTAACAAAGAGCGGTGCCGAGACTTCATGCCCATTTGAATCTAAGTACTCTATACTCCTCAACCAACCAACCATCAAGTAATAGACGTACATTACCTCTTGAAAATCCACAATTGAATGTGACACTGAGCACTACAACGTAACTCCTTTAAGTGATAGTTATTTTGTGGTGGTAAGAGCCCAATTCCCCCAAGTGGTAAAAGAAAAAGTAAAAGCCACCCAACAATAACTAGATTTTCAAGTCTTCGTTTTTTGATAATAAGCTCGAACAAGGATCATGAAGAATCTTCATCCATCCATCCCCGATACCTTCAGATACTAAGTACACTCGCCCGTGATAATTCACTTCAACCTCAAATTAATAATACTGAATTAACGCCGTTGTCATATCTTTTGAACTGCTCAAATCTAGCCTTCTTTGACATTTAAGTGAATTATGATAATGATTTTCATCCCGACCATGGTTAAATGCACATAACCCCGTAAAACCTTGTAATAACCAAACTGCCATGACAAATATCCAAACACACATCCAATTCATGAAGTACACCCGTTTATCCCTTCTTCGAAGTAGAACCGTAGCACCAGCATCAGATGAGATCCTGAAATACACTTTCCTTTCTCCAGGATGGTTCCATTATTACGGGATTTTACAATTCTATGGTTTAAACCGAGAAATAGTTTCTTTCGCGGGATTTTACAAAACAAAGAATAAACCGCAAGATAGATCCAGAAATGCACTTTACAATTACCAGGATGTTTCCATTGTCACGGGATTTTACAAGTCTATGATTTAAACCGAGAAATAGATTCTTTCGCGGGATTTTACAAAATCAAGACAAAACCGTAAACAATGTCAGCTTGAATGTGTTATGACAACTTTTGTTTCGGTGAATATCTGTTTTAGGGGAACATGCAGCGGTTCATTATCCAACATCATCCATATCATCAACCATCCAGTAAACACTTTGGTAAACACATCATTCACGAATTTTTGTCGGCAATTGCAGTGACCATATGAAGAAGTAAACCCGATATATCAAACTCGAACATGACGTAAAATTCCCCAGATTTGTTACTTAAACTTGTACTAATCCTTGTGAAAAAGAAACGGTGTACCCAATGTACAAAACCTCCTGACGTATCCTCAACTGCGTGAGACACCGAAGTGATAGTTACGTTGTGGGTTAAGCGAGAAAGAATCACAAACGTAACTAAATAACCAAGTCTTTATCACACTCAATAAACACCCAAACAAGTCATCTTCGCGGAAGGGTAGACGAAATAAGTAAACGCGCCCAGAAAACCTCACTTCAAATCCAAATAAGAGATACCGTCCACACAACCCCGTAGTCAACATTTTCCAATAAACACTTCAAGCCGTGACATAAAAATTCTTCGTGAAGATGTCTAAACCAAAGTACCAAACCGTATAACTCAATGAATCACATCATCAAATCTCATTGTCACAGGACTCAATATCAACATATCTTATAATCAAAAATCATCATTCGATCCAAGCTCCAAATTATATCCATTAAGCCCAGTCCAATCCAACTCCCGGTCATTACTAGAGATACAAGCCCCAAATAACATCACAACTTAGAAAGGCCCAAACAACTTATACATCCAAACAACACGAGGCCCAACATTAAATGCATCATTGTCATCCTAAGCATTGGACCATAATATTGATCTTTCTCATAAAAATTGGTCAATGCTCATATATGCTTAATAATAATGTTTGGCCAAAAAAAAAATTCACAATGAGACATTCATACCCAAAACTTTCATATCAAGTTAAGCTCCACTGAGGCCCACTACAACTCTCACCCTACCTGATCCAATAAAAGTCCATGTCAATTTCGTATCCAGCATATCTCTTCAGCCCATGCAAAGCCCACGAATACTTGAAATAACTCAAATATTCGGATATATAAAATGCCACATACAAGTACTCACATTTACCCTAATTATCCGTAACATACAAACCCTAACACATATTCAGTCGCCTCCCTCCTTTAATCTGCTATCAAACCCTAAAATACTCTCTCACAAAAATTCCGCCCCCCTCCTACACCTTACATATCCTCTCTCTCCAAACCCTAATCACTAATCAATCAGCCTCCATCTTATCTCTAATAATCTCCTCCTCAAATATTCTCATACAACCGAACAAAACAACCACAGGGATGGCAAGAGAGACGATTCGTCTAAACCACAGGGATGGTATGAGTTACATGAATCTCCTAAAGGTTTCGGGTAAGTCTAGGAGATGTCCTGGTTTAGTTATGTAAATAATCAACGAATAAAAGAAACGATTTAACAGTTTTGTTACAATCGCTCTTTTTATATTCGAATATAATAATAACAAGAACCTTTGATCAATGATGGTTTGATTGTTTCGTGTTATAGACTCTTGATAGTCTTGGTAGCCTCTTATGAGAACCACGAAAGAAAAAAAAGCAAACAAACAAACTGAGATCTTGGATGAATAAAATTGTTTGAGTCAAGATCTATGATGTGTATCTCTCTCGATTGATTGACCGTTAAGTGTCTTGATGTTGCTATGAATAGAACGAGAGAATAACTGAGATCATGTATCATTTGAGTCGAGTCTTTGATATGAATGAGAGTTGGATATGGTCTTTATCTGTTTTAAAAGATGTTTGACTGATGATGTTATGATGAAACTGAGGTCGTGATACAATTTTTGGTATGATGATATATTGTTTATGGTCTTGGTCTATTCTCCTTCTACCTTTCTGTCCAAAACAAGTCGCTAACCAAAACTGATAAGTCGCTAGGTCTTCAAAACATGAGTCAAGTTGCTAGCATTTGTTTTTCAGTAAACAAGTCGCTAGCAACTTCATTTAGCCAAGTCGCTAGCCAAGTCGCTAGCCAATTCGCTAAGCCAAGTCGCTAGCCAAGTCGCTAGCCAAATTTTCAAACCAAGTCGCTAGCATTTTGACACCAAGTCGCTAGCACAAGTTGCTACGACTTGTAAAGACAAGTCGCTAGGATTAGTACCAAGTCGCTACTCCTTTTTAACTCAACAAGTCGCTAGCCATTTTTGCTTAAGGAAGTCGCTAGCAAGTCAAGACTTACAAGTCGCTAACTATTTTCATTACAAATCGCTAGCATAGCTTTATAACTAAGTCGCTAGTTTATTTTATTTGACTCAATAGTCAAACAAACATAACTTGCTACACTCTTTCAAAGCACAAATCGCCAACTTGTTAATACAAGTCGCTACTCATTTAAACACTAATCGCTAGGTCAGATTCATTGCATTTGGACTTTTTTGTGACAAGTTGCTAACTTGAAAAAATGACTTTTTCCGATGATTATTCCGACCACTTTTCCGTTTATCTTCATACTTACCCAGAAAAACTGCATAAAAGATGACACTTTATGATTGTTTTGACCATGAAAACTTGACCAGTTATGACCCATGTAATAACAGTTTTGACCACATGTAAATAACATCTTCTCAAATGATGAATATTGACAAGTTTCATAAAGCACTGTTTGGACAAAAGACACATGATAGGTTACCACGTTTTGACCAAAAGTGATGTACAAAACATGTTACAAACAGATTCTCACAAGAATATGGACAAGAAAATTTTTTCAACCCAAAAGATAGAACCAAAACAGTAACAGCATGAATCAAAACAAACCACAAACAACAACCATGGTACGGACCACACAAATCAAAGATAACACAATAACCTTGGCTCTTGATACCAATTGTAGGATCGTGAATATTATTGTGTCGATGATTCGGGTGGTCTTGGATGATCAAAATACATGTTTTCCATAGTTAGAGAGTTAGTAGAGAGAGAGAGGGTGTTCTTGCTAGAGGTTTACACAAATTGTAGAATATTAGATTGAATGAGAAGCACCACCCCTTCCATGGATGGAAGGGGTATTTATAGTTACAAACATACCGTCCTCATATCGGACTGTGGATCAGGCATACAGTGGGTAAAGACCCGTCCTTCCTCCACGGTGTTACTCTAAACAATACTACGCTACTAATTAACTAATTAACTACTGCATAACGTAAATAACTACAAATCTACGAGCTAACATATGCTAGACTATAATTGGGGTGACCGACACTTTAACATGGGCTTTCTAATTCCTAACAAGTTGGTATTGAGAAATCTTGTATTTATTGTTCTTCATTATTAATGAATTTATTCTTTAATATATCAAGATTTACTCAATTCTTTGGATCAACATTCACTAATGCCTTCGTCTTGACCCTTTAGACATCTTTCACCTATGTCTTCGACACAACACTTCTAATGAGAAAGGAAAGAACTATCAACAAGATACCATTAGTAGTCTTGATGATGACGAAGCTTGGCAACCCATGGACTTGAGCTTGCTTGACTTCAAAAGGTGGTGATCTCGCCTTTAAGAGGAACCTAGAGAATCACACAAAAACAAACACAAATACAAACTACATAGAAAGATCCCTTGGATCTGAGGTTAGAGAGTTTACAATACTAAGAGAGAGTGTGTGTGAAAGGGGTAAGTTACAATGAAGAAATGGCTCACTATTCATCATCAACATATGTGGTGTATGATTCTGATTCATTGAAAACATCAGGGGGAAGAGAGTGTTGTCGCCTCTGTTTCTTTGATTTTTTTTCGAAAACCCGTTTCCCTTCATGAATTTCTTCAATTAGGGGGAAGAAATTAAGACGATATGTGGTCCAAACGTCTTAATTCAGTATTATCATCTCAACTCTCACGGGTTATCTTGTGTGAAGTTACCTAAATAGGATGTTATGATGCCTCACACACGGTCATTTTATCGAGTAATTGCATATTCACAAGTAACTATTATTTTGATAGACCGCAACAATCAGGGGGAAGTTGCTTCATTTCGTCTTTCGTGGTTTGTTTGGTGTGAAGCATCTACATACATGAGAAGATCTTGTTGATTTCTTACATGTTACCCCCGAAAGGATTTTCCGCAATAAGACAGATTTACCTTGTGTGGTTTACTGCTCATCTACAAATTCCGCTGCGTACTGAAAACTTCAAAAGTTAAAAGAAATGTTTACTGCATCAAAGTCTCGAATCTGCTGAAGACGGTTGTCAGTTTGGGGGAAGTTGATTCAGAAACTTCGCCAAAAAGAAGTGTACGGAGAAGCTGCTAAAGACATGCAGCATGAATTGGGGGAAGTTAATCCAATTTATGCATATTACATCATTTGCCTACAAGTGAAGAAAACGGTTCTCAAGTCGAGGTACAAGAAGAAGACAAAGAGCGTAAACTGTCATCATCCTCAGCATTTGAAGAGCTTATGAAGACCTTTCTTTATTTTTTTTAGTACTTGTATGGAAATGTTGTAAGTAATCCCTTATGTCGTCCCATTGGGAGAAGATTGTTGGAATCGCTCCTAACACGTAAATGGAACGACATTGACGGGATTACATTATTTATCTTGGTTAGCCAAAGCACATGGACTAGATATGTCATATTGTAATAGTTGAATGTGCTAGGCTATAAATACGCTCCTAGACTTTCCTAGGAAGGTGAGACTATTAGTGTAATTTTCATTTTCCTAATAATAAAACACCTAGTATTCTCCCTTCTCTCTATACTTTATCTCTCTAACATGATGAAGATGTTCTTTCATCTTCCTAGACCTCCCGATTCACCAAATCATCCATAAAAACGATCCTACAGGGTTCTTCCACGAGGTGAAACAAAACCTATCACAACGTCGCCTACACTTTATCCGGTACAAGGCTAGATACCGAGTTCCATTACAAAGGAGGAACTACTACCCAACACTACACAACACCTATCCCAAAGGAGATCCACTCCTTATGACAACATCAATAAGGATATCAATATCCTTTGACCCAATACTAATCTATCATGTACATCGACACACCATATCGAATGTACACCCTAGGCACCTTTCACTAATGCCTTTGACACGACTTCTAGGCACCCTTCACTAATGCCTTCAACATGTACTTTTGGCACCCTTCACTAATGCCTTTGACTTGAATCTTTGGCACCTTTCACTAATGCCTTCGATACGACTCTTCGGCACTTTTCACTAATGCCTTCGTCCCTTTAGACATCTTTCACCTATGTCTTCGACACAACACTTTTAATAAGAAAGGAAAGAGCTATCAACAAGATACCATCAGTAGTCTTGATGATGACGAAGCTTGGCAACCCATGGACTTGAGCTTGCTTGATTTCAAAAGGTGGTGATCTCGCCTTTAAGAGGAACCTAGAGAATCACACAAAAACAAACACAAACTACATAGAAAGATCCTTTGGATCTGAGGTTAGAGAGTTTACAATACTAAGAGAGAGTGTGTGTGAAAGGGGTGAGTTACAATGAAGAAATGACTTACTATTTATAGACAAAAACATGCTACTGTTCCACAGATCCCTTGCTTGAGGGATCCGTCTAGTGTATTACTAGGGATCCGTAGGACGCTCCCCTTAGATGGGTTGTGGGTCATGGATCATGGATCATGGGTTATAGGTTTTGATCCATGGGTATCCAAATAGATACAATGTATCTAGAAGATGCAATGCATCTAGTCAATGGGTCATGGGTTAGCTCAATGGGCCATGGATAATACCCATTATGACTTATGTATAATGTCATGCAATGGGTCATGGGTTATGGATCATCCTCCATGGGTATGGGTCATGGAATTTGAGTTTTACCCAACTACATTCAATGTATCTAGTCAATGGGTCAAATACTTAGACTTCTACCCATTCTATTACCCATTATAATATATACTAAGTATGTATATATCTACCCATTATGTTAACACTAGTTGTTGTACATATGCATTACTAAACCATGAAAGCACTATTACTTGTTTAGTGTTTTATGTGAAAACGTAAGTGTGTTAGTAAACTATTGGCTCAAACCATTTACGTATTTTATTTGTTTCGTTAAAATGATTTTATGTTTGTTATCGACAAAACATTAAAAGATCGTAAAATATAAATAAACATTTTTACGGCTTATTTGTATTAACTGAAGAACAAACAAGCGATGTTTTTTAAAGTCGATTTTGCTAAGGCCTATGACTCGGTTCGTTGGGATTTCTTGATTGATGTTCTTGAGGCATTCGGTTTTGGTTCGAATTGGTGCAATTGGATTCGAGGTACTTTTTGTTACGCTAAGGCCTCAATATTGGTTAATGGAAGCCCTTCTGATGAGTTTCATCTTCATTGTGGTCTCAAACAAGGTGATCCTTTATCGCCTTATCTTTTTATCCTTGTCATGGAATCATTGCATTTATCCGTTAGTAGAGCTGTTGAGGAAGGTGTGTTTAAAGGTATTCGGTTACATGGATCTTTGCCCTTATCTCATTTATTTTTTGCGGACGATGCTTTGTTTATGGGCGAATGGTCTGATAATTTAAGAGGTATTGTCTATATTCTTAAATGTTTCTTTCTTGCGTCGGTATTAAAGATTAATATTCAAAAGAGTCAAGTGTTGGGAGTGGGGGTCCCTCGATCTAGTGTTGAGTCTATGGCTTCTTCTTTAGGTTGTTCTATTATGGAAAAGAAGTTTCGTTATCTTGGGGTAATGGTGGGTGAGAGGATGTCTCGTTACAAGGCATGGGATGATGTTGTGTTGAAGTTGAAAACTCGTCTTTCTAAGTGGAAGGCGAAAACTCTCTTGATCGGAGGTAGACTTACTCTTTTGAAATCGGTTCTTGGTGCTTCTCCTCTTTATAATATGTCTATTTTTAAGGTCCCTAAAGGTGTGCTTAAGGTAATGGAATCAATTCGAAACAATTTCTTTAAAGGGGCTAGTTTGTCGGAGAAAAAAATATCTTGGATCGCTTGGGATAAGGTGCTAGCTTCGAAGAAAAAAGGTGGGCTAGGCGTATCGAGTTATTTCGGTCTTAATCGAGCGCTTCTTCTAAAATGGGTGTGGCGTTTCATTTCGCAAGATGGCTCTCTTTGGTCTCGAGTAATTCAAGCGGTGCATGGGAATAAGATAGATACTCATACGGTTCACAAGTCATCTATATGGAGCTCGATTTTAAAGGAAGTTCATGTGCTTAAGTCTACTGGATTTGACTTCATGTCGTACTGTTCCAAACGTATAGGTGACGGTCAATCTACTAGCTTCTAATTAGAGACTTGGAAAGGTGATATTCCTTTTCGAGATATGTTCCCGCGCTTGTTCGCTCTGGAATCTGCTAAACATATTTGCGTGGCTGATAAAATGTCTGGTCCTTTGAATATGTCATTTCGGAAACCTGTTAGAGGAGGTGTAGATTAACAAGAATTTTCTGAGTTATTCTCGATATTGGATTCTGTAATGCTTTCGCAGGCAAGCGATCGTTGGTACTGCTCCCTTTCTAGGAGTGGCGAATTCTGTGTGAAAGAAGTTCGGACTGCCATTGATGATATGGCTCTCCCCTCCCATCTCGAGCCTACAAGGTGGGTTAAGTTTATCCCTATCAAGATTAATATTTTTGTGTGGCGAGCCCGTCGTGATTGTTTGCCTACTCGACATAACTTGGTTCATAAGGGTGTTGTCTTGGAGTCTACCTTTTTCCCGGTTTGTCTTTCGGGTGTAGAGGATGTTCACCATATTCTATTTCGATGTATTTTAGCTCAGGAGGTGCTTCACCGTGTGTGTCGATGGTGGGAGATGGATTTTCAACATTGGACTTTGCTTTCGGAATGGGAGGTTTGGTTTTCTACTATTAGGCTTCCGGTTATTGTTAAAAGATTAATGGAAGGCGTCTTCTATGTTGCTTGGTGGTTCATTTGGGGATTTCGGAATCGCTCTTTATTTGATGATAATACGCCGTTTAGATCGAAGTTTTTTTTAATGATATCATATCTTCTTCATTTCTTTGGTGTAATAGTAGATGTAGTAGGAAGTTTTCTATGGATGCTTGGCTTAAAAACCCGCATTTGATTTCTTTGTAATGTCTTTTCTAGCGTCTTGCTAGTTATTAAAATTTCATCGTTAAAAAAAAAATTAGTTTGTATTCAGTTATAAAAATCACACAAATTTTTTCACAAAATGATAATGTTATATAATTAGTGGGCATCCTCAAACTTACTTTTTAGTTCTTTCTTTTATATACATCAACAACTTTACATAACACATAATTGTGTGGATAATATTTCGTAAATTTTGGGATTCTAGCATTACTTTTTTCATAAACCGAATGACCAAACTGATCACCTATATCACCCTATTTTTAGATCCAACGATTTAAACACAACAAAATGAGTAAATTTCTGTTAAGTTTATTTCTAAATGATCATACACATCTTACCAAAAAACTAGTCAATATTGCAATTAAGTTTTTTTCCTAATAAGCCGAGCCGGTATTTTATTTTATTTTATTTATTTATTTATTTTTTACCCTAATTGGAACAAAATCAAAACGGATCAAACAAAAATACAAATCAACCAGTCCATGTCCAAAAGCACTTGCATATTCAAACCATGCCATTAATCTATTAATTACTGTATTTTATAGATGATAAAAAAGTTATTATAATCCACACTTAAAATTTTTACCCACTATATATAGACCATAACTCAAACGACTATAAATAATAACACAAATCATAATCACAAAACTTAACTCAATCCTAATTACTTGCTTACGTCATCATGACAAAATACTTTTCAATTTTCCTCCTCATCACTACGGTGGCTCTCACCACCAATCTCCGCCACATCTCCTCCCTCAACCACCACTCTCCGTCACCATCTCCGTCACTACCACCGCCACACATCACCACCCCTCCACCACCACCACCAAATTCACCGTACATCCAACAAGAACAACTAAAAAACATAATAGACGCATTAATAGGCGCAGGCGATTTCGCAACATGGGCCAATATCCTCTTTAATCCAACGTCAAATGCCACCTTCCCAACATCTTCAACGTCCAACTTTCTCCCAACGCAAGCCACGTTGTTCGTACCGGGCAACGACGCTTTGTCCCATTTAACAGAATCAGCTACCGGGGCATATACATTTGACCCTTTTATTATCCCTTATCATATCTTACCACAAAGGCTGTCTTTTAATGATTTGAAGCTCTTTAAAGTGCATACAAGGCTGCCTACGCTTTTGCCTTCGAAAACGATTGTTATTACGAATAATACTAATGGTTTTTTCAGCGTTGATGACGCTTTGGTTATGCAGCCTGATCTTTATAGTAATGGGGTTGTTTGTGTGCATGGGGTTGATAAGATTCTTGATTATAATGTTTATGGTGATGCTGGTGTGAGTTTGGTGCCCCCGCCACCGCCGCCGGCTGAAGTGGCGGTGCCGCCAAGAGAGGGTGGTGAAATGACGGCGCCGCCGGAAGAAGTTGGGAGTTCGTTGGGGGTTGTTGAGGGAGTTGGTTTGAGTTGTTGGATTAGTTTCATGATGGGTTTGTGTTTGATGTTGATTGTGAATTGATTTCAAGAAGTGGAAAAAAGTTACAGAGTGGTTGTTGGTAATTAATTACCATGGTAAAAGTTGGATTAGGTTGTTTGGGAGAAATTTACAGAAGTGGTCCCTGATTGATGGTCAGTTTCTGTAATTACCATGATAAAAGTTGTATTTTTTTCGTTTTATTTTTTATTAGATAAAAAAAAAATGATTTTGAGCTAGGTTTTTAGTCAAGAAGTGAAAAAAGTTACTGTGCGGTTATTGGTGTTAGTTGTGGCTGTTTGGGAAGTACTGAAATGGTTCTTGAACTAGTCTTCAGTTACTGTTTATAATCTTTCTTGAAATTTTTGTTGTGACGAAAACGGATTCTAAATGAAGTAGATCTTGAGAATGTATTCCGTTATCGGATTTGCTTAGTTTTACTGCATTTGTTAAAGCTGATGATTTGAGGCTTGTATGAGAAATAACAGCCACACTTCACTTCTTGATGTTATGTTATGTACGTATGTTCTTGAGTTTAGAACAATTTTGGTGTAAGTTCTTTTAGTTTCATTTTTCGTGTTCTCGAGTTTGTAAACTACACCATTCGTCCTTGTGGTATACGTTGACTATCAAGTTTCGTCCTTTGACCAAAACAATTGCACCGTTGGTCCTTAACTGCGAAACGTTAGTCATCGTTGGTCCCTCACCCTAACTGGTTGGACTAACGGGCGTTAAGCCTTGTTAAGTGGAGGGTATATTTGTCTTTTCCCAACAAAAAAAAAAAACCAGTGAACAACATCCAACACAACCCAAAAAACCAGACACAACTACACATACACAAGTACGCAACATCAAACAACAACCAACCATGTCTCTCCTCTTCACTTCCCACCACCCATCATCACTCCCACCGACCACCCTCACCACCACCCCAACCACCACCACTTTCCTCCACCCCACCTCCCTCCTCTTCACCACCAAAAGAATCACACCCCACCCATCCACTGCTCCTCAAACAAACCCCCATCAACCGACCCCACCATCAACGACGACGAAGAACCAGACACACCTTTGGGTCGTTTCTTTTGGTCCGACAACAATTAAACACCCCACCCATCCACTGCTCCTCAAACAAACCCCCATCAGACAAACACCTTTGGTGTTCTTGTCGCTAAACTAAACCAAGACACCCTAAGTGGGCGTTGGCCGGATCAATAGCAGAAACCAGACACACCTTTGGGTCGTTTCTTTTGGTCCGACAACAATTAAACACCCCTCGTGGGTGTCATGTTTTCACCGGGTACAAACTAAACCAACAAACACACCCTTCGGGGTGGCTGTGGTTGACTGAAAATGAGCGGTGGTGGGTCAAACAATTAGACCAAGCTCACCCTTACGGGTCTAGCTGTGAACGAGCAAACAACAAACACCCTTATGGGTCAAGAATAACATCAATGGTTGTGATTTTGTGGGTTTCATTTTAAAGAAAGAATACCATAAAAGTTTTATTGGTGTGTCGGTGCTTCAAATTATTTTTCCAAGGATGTTTGTGTTTCGGATTGATGCTGATACAAGAAACGGGTTGTAGTTTATGTGTTTGATATGAAAAATGAAATGAAATGCTAAAAATGGTCGAGTGTGATGGCGGAGGCGCGGCACTCTGGGTTGATGGCGGTGGCGAGGTTGATGTTCGAAGGTGGTGGTGGAAGTGGTGAATATTTATAATGAAGATTGGTAGTGAGTGGTGAAGGTGAGGGTTTATTGTCAAATATTCTTCATGATGATGCTTATTGGACTAGGTAGATTGATATATGAAATTCACATTTTTACTCTTGTGTAGATTCATGTTTCGTCTTCCTCTTTGACTGGATCTGATGGTGCCCATCTTGATTCTCAAATCTCAAGTGATATCTCCAATTGATCATCAACAAAATAATAAGGGTCATTTGGATGAGAGACATACGAATCCAAACTCATATACTTCAGGACAAGTATTGGTTGCTACGTCAAGTGGTTCAGTTAGTATTCAGATGGACACATTGAGTGATATTGAGTGTGGTGGATGAAAATGGTTTTCCAGTTTATATACTTTTGAATTTATGGTTTTGAGTGGGTGGATGAAGATATTGAGTGTGGTGGATGAAAATAGGACTTGGAAATGAATTTTGTGTTTGGTGATGGGTTATGGTGATGATGGTGGTGGTGTTAGTGTGTTTGTTTAGAATGGGTATGAAGATGGATTGATGGAGGAAGAAGAAGATGATGTTAGGTGGTAAAAAGACAAAAATACCCTCGATTTAAATAGGCTTAACGCCCGTTAGTCCAACCAGTTAGGGTGAGGGACCAACGATGACTAACGTTTCGCAGTTAAGGACCAACGGTGCAATTTTTTTAGTCAAAGGACGAAACTTGATGGTCAACGTATACCACAAGGACGAATGGTGTAGTTTACTCTTGATTATATAAGAAGAAGTTTCTGTGTTATAAGCTATAATTATCTTTGATTGTCACAAATGGAAAAAACAGGTAAATAAAATTTGTAATTTTGGTTTTATAATCATCTTGAGTAGCTTTTTCATGGAATAATATAAGAGTTAATTAGTAATAAAATATGAGTAGTACTTTGGTAATTTTTAATGATTGTAAACACAAGTTTGGGTTCCTCTAGCTATCTCCATATCTTTGCATATTTGGAAATAAAGTTACATGGTAAAATTTTAACCATAGCATGCAATATCTTACATTGATAACTTTTCTCTTCTAAACAAAAAATGAGAATATTAAAAGTTTGACAGTGAATTTTCTGACATTGTTTGACAGTGAATTTAAGAAATTTAACTCTAGAGTTACCTGAGAACAGTGTTGCATGTTTATAAACCTGTGTTCATGATATGTATTAAGGGAATCACTTGACCAATTTTTTGTTTTGGCATTGTTTTATAGATATGAGAGTAGATTGGATGATCATTATCCAATAACATAATTGTCGTGATTTAACAGGTGAGGCTTGTGCTAATGATAGTTCGTTTGAGAAAAGTTTTTAAAAAAATTGAATAACCAAAATGAAGCTAAATTGACTAAAATCTATAACCAATAAACTAGGAACCACCACTGTAAATCTATGACATAAATAAGTTTGTTGGTAGAACCTTATTAATAAGTCATTTCTGTTAATTACCACCAGTACTTTAAAGCTAATTAAGTTCTAAATAGTGACTCAAACTGATATATGGTAATATCTTAGAGCATGGGAAGTACCATGGAAGAAGGGTTGGGCAGAGAGTACGTGTTGTTGCGGGGAACAATTGGGAAGCCACACACACAGGAACGCGACCGGGAAAGTTTCCTGAGCGATAAGAAATTTTGCGGGAAAGGGATGCCCAGAGTGATGTTCCCGCTCGCAATGTAAGCCATGCTGTAGCCGTGGAAGATATTCGGGTAAGTACCCCGCATGGCCTTAACTCCAAAGTGGACAAGCCATGGAAGCGAAGACTTATCAATATGAATTAAGATTTGAGGTTAAAAGTCTGCATTGTGTAAAAACACTAGTACGCGATTTATTATCATTTCTCAAGGTTTATAGTGAGGAATTTGACAAAGAATTGCGTATTGGAATGCAATCCCCTCTCAGACGTTATAGTATTTCAAAGTTGATAAGATGCAAAAAAAAAATTCTGAAGTAACAAGCGTATATTATTGGTTTCAAAATTGGGCCAAGTATAAGAAATGACCATCAACTTCTACTAAATTTTAGCAAAAAGAAAAAGAGTTGTGCATCAGTTTTTATATGAATAAAATGATGTTAAGCAATTTATGTCAAATCTATAATTTATCGGGATTAAATCGAATCTAGATGTTAAATAAGTAAATTTCAATGCCTTATGGAAAATGAAAATAGTTGAAGCCCTCAAACCAAGGCTGCCCAGAAACTTCAACAAGTGTGAAGAATGTTAGAATGTGGTCCTAGCGAGATATACAAACATGATTTCTATTAATCAATGTTTTCAAAATCCACCCATCAAATTACGTTTTACAAAGTTTGGATATAATACCAAAACGTAAAAAATAATAATTAACACGAAGATGAATATCAAGACAAAACCTTCACCTCATGTCCTTTGGCTACTTAAGGATTGGTTTTCTTTCAACTTGTTGTAAGTAAGCTTTTCGGGTTTTCACTCCCCGGTTTGGGGTAGTGGTTTTTTGTGTGAATAACAGTCAAATTTCAAAAAAAAAAAATATATTGACCAGTTGCTCTGCAGCAGTAAAAACAGAAAAAGTTATTTTATATTCTTAATAATAAACTTCAGTTTTATGATATATTCTGCAATCCACACATTGAATTTCTATGAAAAAGCGTAGAGTGATTCAAGGAACAACGTCCCCCAAAAAAACAAAAAAAAAAATAAAAAAAATAATAATAATAATAAAAACACCTAGGTTTGACTGCTAAAAATGAAAAAAAACGATCATGCCGCTAAGACTCGGGTGTAGTAAAAACAAAAGAATCCAGAAGCAAAATACCTATCATATCGCAAGATTGCATCACCTATCGTTCCTGAGACTTTATTCCGTACCTTCCTCACACATATCTAGGAGACAAGGATTATATATAAGATCAAGAGTAATGCATATCTGATAAGACTAAGGGGGTGTATGGACATGCATATGAAAGCTGGTTGTTGCGACTTTTATCCGCAATAATCAGAAATCAATGAGAGACTGTTACTCCCATATCATAAGATGTCTCCTTTTTCCACAAATGTCCTTTCGGGTCATTTTATGTACTTATTCATACAAGATCAGAATTTGTCAGCTACTCAAATTTTTAACTAATGAGAAGCGTAGTACCTGCACTTGGTCCATTGCACCTTCCTCTGGATTCCTATTTCGATGAACAACAATTCCATTATCACATTTGTTTATGAAATGTGCACTTCCACTAATGTCATATAGATTTGGAGGTTTTCCAGTCCATTGCTGCAACTGTTGGAACATACTTTAGAAGTTAGATCAATGGCCTATCCATGGGACAGATAGGAGTAAAGGGTCAAAATTGGTCAAGTAGACCACCATGTAGAAACTTGTTTTTTGTTTTTGTTTCATAAGTTCTATAGATACCCAATGCATCAAATATTATTAAACTATAGTTTTTGAAATTAAGTGATTCAGGTGGTCTTATCCAATTTTGCCAATTCTTTTATAAGGTCACCCATTTGACCCGTAGAGAGAGTGTGACCCAAATCTACCCATTTACAGCTAAACGGCTTAAAGTAGTGACGACATTACCTGTTTAGGATGTGCCACAAACCATACATGGCATGAATGATGTTCAGCAAATCTCTTGATGCTAGTCAACATATGACTTACATACTCTGTCTCTGTCCTGTTGTACATTAATCATACGCTCAGTTAAGAAAAAATATTCATTCCAAAAGCATCAGAAGAAATCTGTAAATGTGACGGGATAAATGCAATTTAATTACTCACTGGTTAGTAGGCCGCTGGTGATCAAGCTCATTGTATGGATCAATCACAAGCCCGTTAACACCATGTCTTAAGACCGCTGCTTTAGCAAGATTAAGAACCCAATTGATACTGGGTAGGCAATCATTCTCGCACCTATAGATTATTATGTATAAGATTTTTTTTACAAAAAGATAGGGAACAGTACCCATTTTGACCCATTACCCAACCCATCAACCCACTCATTTTGTCACCTCTTATCAGTAATGAAAATGTGATTAATTAAAATGAGCAATAAATAGGACTCTACAAATTTAACTCCGTGATTTATTTAACAGAAAGCCTTTTAAAATATATTAAGATAGAAAAACTGATCGATACTGGAACTGACCTTATGAGATGAAAAGAATCACTTAACCACTTCTTTCCTACCTCCAAATCTTCCACAGTCATTCTTTCAACGGATTTTCCATACCTGGCATACACCATGACATTAAGCATAAAGTAACACAACTATGTACTACGATGAAAATATGGAAAAGGCAGATTTCCTCTCATCTAAAAGTAGGTATCCAAAGGTGACTTCGTGTCATGTTAAGACATTTTGAGCTTCCATGGTTAATAAATGAATTTCAAGATTACGAGGAAATCAATTTATGACTATAATAAAACACTAACCTCACATCAAAGAATGGCTTCTTCATGCGCTTTTCGAGAAGTTTCCTTGCATGCTCTCTAACCTAAATGTATCGAGCATAAAACATCCAAATTAATAATCATATGGCCAAGAAGACATCCAACGTAGCATATACAAATCAATAATAGCATGGAACATAAATACCCTGTTCTCCATAGAACAAAGTGCAAATTTCCAACCAACACTTTCATTCAGATTGACTAACAATGCATCAATCCACTCGCTCTTTCCTGAATTGGGGACTCCAGTGACTATAGTCAACTCTCCAGGCACAACCTACAATAAGTTAACATGTAAATAAACAAATAAGCATGCAATAGTTAGTAGATGTCATGTCATATTGTTGACCTAATGACTTATGACCAATTCAGCTTATATTAATAATCTAATGGATCAAACAAGTAAAGTAAAAAATTAGCTAAAAAGTAACGGGTCAAACAGATCAAAGTCGCCCAAAGTAAACCTGTAAAAAAAAACTACCTCTGTTAACCTAAAAACATTTTGACCCATCACCCAATTAGACATATATAAGTAAGAGTAAAGGTACAGAGCTATAGGTGGCACAACTATGGCATATTTCTACCTATATAAAGAACAAGTAAACATACATTATATAAATCATCCATAGCTTTCCATCCGGTAGAAACTCCAAGCTCGGCAAGAAATTTTTGATGGTAATATGCATCAATTTCACCAAAGTAATCTCTGAAGTTGAATAAACCTTTAATGGGATATAATTCAGCAGACTCAATAACTTCCCTCAATACAGCGGGACCCATGAACATCAGAACCTCATTAGCATCTTTGAAATTATCCTTTTCGTTTTTAGTAGGCCACGTGACTCGCCAACACCTGTTATAAATAATTTAAAAAGATCATTGGCCATTGTTAGAAACCATAAATTCACGACTAACAAGTAAAGTCAATATCAGGCAGTCGTTTGAGTCAACCTTTCTCTTCCTAGCCTACGTGCTAGCTCTTCAGCTAAGGCTTTACCAGGCTCATCCCCATCCGTGGCGAGTATTATGCGAGATGCCTGCAAGACAAATTAATTATTTGTTGATGTCATAACAAAATCTATCTGTTATAACAATAATAATTATTTCAATCAAGTGATTTAGGAGGTTGTATGCATTTGGGTAATTTTTTTGGGAGCACTTAAACTGATCAATCCATAATCGGATGAGGTTTTTCCCTGTTCCGGTTACCCAGGGAGATAGTCTTTGACTCAAATTCACCTACCCTCAAATGTCCACCTAGTGAGGTTTGAGCCCTTGACCTCTTGTGAGGAAGTCAAGTGCCTTGCCACTAGGCCATTTGGTGGTGTGGTTAGCACTGATCAATCCAAATCAACCCATAATAAGCAAATGGGTTAAAAGTGCTATCTCTATACATATAACACAAAAATCGATACAAAAAATAGGAAGTAGTTATAAATACCTTCTCTAAATACTCCTTGCAATTCCATAAATATTGGTATTTTACATCCTGCATTCATATTAAAAAAGGCAGTGTCAATTCCATTTATAGTGTAAGGACATCAGTCCATGACTTTATTCCGGTCATAACAAAAGTCGCAATGTAAACTCTTTAAATCATAAATAATAATATTTACAAAAAAGCTTTGTTCCAACTCAGGAAAAGCTTTAGTACTGTGACAAAGATCCAGCAAAAGACAGACAAAAATGATGTAGAGTAATTCGAAGATTATAGTTCTAGTAAAATTTAACCTCTTCTTGAGATGGTACACCTTTCGTGGAAACACTTGGAGGAGCACCATCAGGAACACTCACACAATTCCTGAAACCAGCTTCTTCCATTGCAAGTTTGTCCATTTCACCCTCAACCTATTATGATAAAGTTAGAGTTAAATCAGTAAACAGCAAGAGAAAAAACCATAACTATGAAGTGAGGTACACTTGTAAATGAGTCTTAAAATAAAAATATTACAATGATGACATCACTTGCTCCTTCTATATCATCGAGCCCATATAATATCTTTTCGGTATCACTTTCCTGCAGAGTGTAAGCAAAAGCATGATTAGCTTTTCAGTTTAGCAAATAAGTATTATTAAGAGAGTGAATAATGAGAGGACCTGCCAAAACTTCTTTGCAAGATCCCGATACTTGCAACTAATAAGATCACCCTTTCGCCTATAAGTAAATGCAATAACTATCTGCCAGCATAACATTGAGCATGAGTTATTACAACAAGATTAAAAAGCTCGACTCATATCAGACAACAGAGGTAGTAAGATCTGGAGTAGAGGTGGCAAATGATGCGGGTTGGAAAACCCAAAGCACTTATTCTCCATAACAGTTTAATTCTTTATAAATAAATGGTCACAATTGCCACCTCTATTTCTACCCAAATACTATAAACAAGCTTTTTAACTTTACAAGGAAAAGGCTGTGTAGTATACCTGATTCGCATATCGTCTTTGCATGACAGAGTTTCTCCGTAATGTCTCTTCAGATATCATTCTTTCAGCAAAATATTCAACCAACTGAATCACAGAAATAACATAACATCAAATAAGAGCAGAAAATGTCCAAAATCACTTATCTTACAAGATCCTGTACATAGGTACTTTGTGCAACTTTCACATCTAAACTACTATTAAGATAAGCACAGAGGAGATAAAAGTTTACATCGGGGCACAAAGGTTCTAGATTTAAATCACGTTCTATGAGTCCTTTGACTTTTTTCACTCTTGTGACTTTACTCATCATTTTGTAACTCGATTTGACGGTTGCTGAACCCTGCAACACCATTAAACTATTATAATCGTTAAGTGCACCAAAGGAAAGCCAGTAGTATATCTTACAGAAATAAAATATATTACCCTTGTAATGCCTTTCCATCCACACTTGGCTCGAAAACAACTCCACGCAGCTTCATTACTACAGCATTTTAACTAAGCCTATGTCAAAATAAAATAAAGAGATAAATACTGTGTTATATGGATTTTGGTTATCAGAAGAGGTTCAATATGCTGTAGTTTAACGAATAATGAAAATGCCAAATTCATACAAAAATTAACGAAAATCCCAAAGTCATCACCACCATCTCCTTGGATTCTGGACTAAAATTAAAGTTGTGTTTTGTAAAATTAATATACTGGACACCAACCAGATTAATGTTGTGTTTTTCAAGGAATTGTTATTAACCTATTGTGCTAGCTACAGACTTTGAACTACATTTCCTTCATGAAGGCAACCAAAATGATCCAACTGCAGCCCAACCTCACAGAAAGATCATATGGTTATCATCCATGAGAGGCCTCATTCTCAGTCAAAAGCCCAACCATCTCTACTCCTTATCTCTAATTACCACATCCTATTACCTAGCAGCTTTTAAAACATGCACAGATTGTTTGATCTTCAAATTCCGAAGCTTCATTCTGATGTGTTCAGTTTTTTTGGGTAAAGGGATTTTACCCTGGTAAATGATGTGTTCAGTTATAATGTCAAGTACTGTTCCATTGGTTCTTTCCTCCTTACTGAAAATCCTCTTGTTCCTTTCCTGCCAAATATAATAAACAGCAGCAGCCACAGAAATTCTTCTCATAATACTTCTGATGGCATTATTGTTCTTCATCCTTATCATATTATCAATAATCCCTTTCCAGTCATTAGGTAAGCTACTAGCATGAAGCTTCCTTTTCAGTTCTACCCAAATATTCTTTGCATACTCACATTGAAAAAACAGATGACTGCGTGAGTCAGGGCATAGCTTACAGAAAGGACACCTCAAAACTTCTGTAGACCATTTCTGCATCCTATCCTTGGTCATAAGTCTTTCTTGAATAGCTAACCACATTACAAAGGTATGATTAGGGTAGCATAGAGAAAACCAGACTAACTTTCCCCATTTCACCTCTGTTATTTCACTGTTGTCATAAGTAACAAGTTTGAGTGCAGCAGATGATGCCTCTTATGGATGATGGCCTTATAACCTTTCTGTGAGGGTAGCACTACAGATTGGTTATTGGGTTGCCTTCATGAAGGACATGTAGATGATGATGAGGCCCATTAATATTGTACTTTCTGTCATTCTACATTGGAGTGGCTTAAGGTGCTAATATTGTTATAGGAAATGTAGTCTCTGCTAGTGTGGAGATGTGATGTTTTAAGAAGCCAAGTTTGATCAGTCTATTGTATTCTTAGCTTGTATTTCAGAGTAGTTGTAAGGATCACGGGTCTGTCATTTGATCCATTTGGCTGAATCTTGTAAGTACTTGTACAGTTTTTGTGTTAATATATACTTCACATTTTCACAAAATAAAAAAATAAAACAAATTGGACAGATTTTGAATATATAAATGCAAAAAAGTACCCTCGTGTTACTTAATGTTCTTCATGTTTGTAACATTATAAAAGATAGATTGAAGAACAAAACTAAGGAGGAAGAATATAAGGGTATTTTAGTACATTCACATCAATAATTAATAATACCAGACGAGTACCCGTGCATAGCAACGGGATTTTATAGCGGCAAACATTTATAGTTGTGATATTGTGGTTATTCAGTTTCATCAACTATGAACTAACACAACAATAAAAAGAATTTGTGATATGGTGTCTTGTATAGTAAAGTTTATGGATAAATTTTTAAAAATTATTACTGTTGGGATTAGATATAAAAAGGGTCTCCTCTTTTTTTTAGAAATTACATTAAAGAACAAGTAGTCAAAAGTTGTCATGCATTTTTTTGAAATTTTTAGTGGGAACATTGTTAAGGCAATATTTCATTGAGGAAACATATGAATTTAAGTTTTAAAAGGGTATTTTGGGGTAAACTTTACTCATTTTTAAGTTTTGTAAGTTTTAAGCAAAAAGATTCTTGTTTCATATGTAGTAGAGAAGAGATTACTGACAATTTCAATATTTGAACGTACATTGATATTGACAAATCTAAAAGTAGGTTATTCAATAAGAAAATTTTTAAAAAGTAAGTTGTTCATTTTCAGTCTTCACCCTTTATTTTAAGATTTTTAGTATCTTAACCATTTGACCTACAAAAAGTAAAACATAAGCCAAATCAACCAGGTCATAAGTAAATGTACAAACTCTAAATACAATGACGAAACTTACCCATCTTCAGCAATGAAGAGAGATAGTTTCTTCTCCCCAGAGTCGCCACCTTTGCACTGTTGGAGTAGAAAAGTCCTTAATATGAGATATGGATGGCCTTAAATGGTGTTTAGTCAACATAAAAAAGTTCCCAATTTTATACGACCATTCTGTAGGTTTAACAATGTTTTTATGTTTGTAAAAAAAAGAGACCAAATTAGTATAGAGAAAGAGAAATGCGTGTGCATACCATGGGACATAGCAAGCCATATGTTTGGCCAGGCTTACAAGATCCACAGGCTATTCCGATCTCCTCCAATTTCAATTTTAGTAGCTTTAGGTTTGGCAAATCAACTAATTGATCATCTAGCTTTTCTAAATACACGTCTGATACTACAACAAAAAAACAAACAAACAAAAAGAAACATCAATACCGTTATTATCGATTATACAGACAAGGAACAAAATGTAGTAAACCAAGTATATTGAACAAAGTATCTCAAGCCCACTTTTTGATACAGTCAATAATTTGTAAAATGATTCATTTTAAGGCAAGGAAACTACAGTACTGATAACTATATATCATGTATCCTTAATTAGATGGCCATATGAAGAGTGGGAGGTGGCCACATGCCCTTAATGGAAAACTATTAAAAGCACTAACACGATATTTCGCATGCCTAAACTGCTATCTCTAACCCGAAAAGACTAGAATATTTAATTAGCCAAAATATAAATTGTAAGACACATAATACTAAACGTTAAACAAGTATTCAATACTTCTAACAACACCTCTTGAGTAAAAAGCTTTTTTCTACCTTAAGAGAAGCTTTAGGGGCGGTGTTCATAAGACCGCAGAACCAAAACCCATATGAACCTAGACAAAAAAACTTTTAACATTGTAATAGTGGTTTAGCTCCAATCCACATTAATCATCTTGGTTTCGGTACTTAAACAAAAAGAGATTACTCGAACAGAAGTATTCACAATATTCCACAATCCTCTAACCTGATTGTTCTTCACAGTATAAGCTATGTAAACTGGTATTTGCCCAAAAGTTCAAGACTCATGTAAGCTATAAAGGGTGTTTGGGATTACTTATTTGTTCTGCTTATTTTTACGCAAAAGCATTTTTGTTTTATACGATAATATATTTAACTTAAAGACGTTTTATCAATGAATTTAATTGAATTTCTCAACAGATCATTATTTATTTCTGAGTATTTTGCCTTTTATACAAAATAAGCAAATCCAAACACTATTTCCTGAATTATTCATTCTTTAGCAGCTTATGGGTACTTAGTTTTTAGCATAAGCATATCACGATGAACAAACAAACCCAAACACCCCCTAAGAATACTAATTAAGTTGCAAAGGAGCGAAATATGCCCAAACTCTCAGCAGCCTTTCCCCGACAACAAGAAACGCAGCAAAAGCATTTTCCCAATAACTAAACAAAAATAAACCAAACCACCAAAAAGACAATCATTTTCACATGTTTTGTAACCGCTAACCAAACAACTTCACATTAAACAAACGAAACTTAACTACCAAATGAAGCATTAATTAACAATAGTAGCAAACAAAACCATAGAATTAAGAAAAAACATAGTAATAAATAATATTTTTTCGAGTACTTTGGCTTTTATACAAAATAAGCAAATCCAAACACTATTTCCTGAATCATTTTATTTTAAGCATAAGGTGAAAACATAAGCAATCCCAAACACCCCCTAAGTCTAGCTCCTAGTTAGATTAACTTCAACTCTACAAACTTAACCACAAAACAAACACCCATAAAAACATTAACAGAATTAATAACGACAAAGTTAAAAAAAAACTAATAAAGAAGCATAAAGACTAAATTTGTATACATTACCTGGTCTGGGTATACTAGCATGAGTAGAAAAAGACAAAGTATGAGACCCAGAAGAGGGTTTAATCGAAAACGAACCAATCTTTTTAGCATTTGAATTTATGGGTATGTTACACAACACATTAAACTTGTTGTTAAAAGAGGGTTTAAGTGTTGGCAGAAACTCCATAATTATTGGATTAGCGACCAATAGATGTTGCAAAGTGGTCCGGTGACGAAGAAGCATGTCAGTCGGGTTTCTAGTTCATTGCTTGCAGGGGTTTTAGAGCACTAGGTACAGTCTCGTGCCGTAGGTGGTGTCGGAAAAAGTGGTGCCACATCAGCACTTTTTCCTTATGGCACCAGTTTTGGCTATGGCACCAAAACACCCCTCCCTAGCATAACGCCAGTTTTCTGGTGCCATAGTGCATAAATTTTTATTATTATTATTATTATTTTATTTTTATTTTTTTTATTATTATTTTTTTTTAGCTCAAATCTTATACTGAAACTTAAAACCAATTATATTTAGATTTTAGGGTATCAATCTAGCAGCCCAAAATATTTTTTTAATGTCCAGTAAAAAATACACAAGCCCAAAAAACTAACCCAACCAACCTTAAAACCCTACACTCTACCCACACCTTTCTTCTTCCTTGCACACCTGCAAAACAAAATTATTTACTACCTTTTCTTCTTCCTCTAGCCACACCTGCAAAACAAACAAAATAAACAGACGCATCACAAACAAAAACACAAACACAACCCACAAACACAAACAAAAAAGAAACCCACAAAAAAAAAGTATATTCCTCGGCGTGAGCTGGTGGCCACGGCGCCAACACCTACCAGCCCAGCACCGGTGTGGGTTATCGTGTCATAGGGTGGCGCCGAAACCTATGGCTTGAGCCATGGCGCACCGTACCCGGAGCTCTTAGAGGGGTTGTTAAGGGTTTTGGGGAGGGAATTGTCAACTATTTAATTTCTTCATTTTTGTTTCTTGAGAAATAAATTATCATTTACTAAAAATGACACTATTCCCTCGGGGGCGTTCATGGACCGGTGGTTCGATACGGGTTGTCACAAAAATAAAAATTAACGGGGCGGGTATTTCATTTCACTATTCGAAAAGTATCGATCCCAGTATGGGTATTGTTTGGCAGGTTCCTCAAAACATGCCGTTACTTATGGCTCGGGTCACGGGTAACCGTTAAATATTTGATCAAGTGTATTCAATTTTTAAAAAAGAATAATACAAATCTCAAATGAGTTTATATTAAGGGGCCGTTTGGTTTGTTGCTAGAAATCACAATGGGTATCGGATTTGGTATGGGGTAGAATGACAATGGATATGAAAACTCATTACGATTGTTTATGTTTGAATGACGAAATACGGTATGAAAAAATGTATAAATATTTGAATTTTGTAATGGAAAGAGAGGTTTGGGACTTTCTATATAAAGTAGTCTTAAAATAATACTAATTATTCCCATATACCTATACCAAACGCACCCTTACTTCATCTTTTTATGATAAAATAATACGCATTAGCAAACAAAATAAATCATTTATGACTGTAAAAATAAGGAAAAAGACAATATCTATACTACTTTATAAAAGGTTTGGGACTTTCTATATAAAGTAGTCTTAAAATTTTTAAAACAAAAAACATTTCTTTATTAAGAAATAACAAGCCATTTAGTAAAAGTTGTTGACAATATTGGTCAATACTTTTTAATTGTGATGGTCAATACGTTTTGTAATAAATGCCCTTTAATACAAAATGGTCAATACGACTTTAAGGCTTTTAAAAGCCCTTTAATAAAAAGGTCTACATAGTGTTCAATACATACACATATGTTACAACTGAAAATTTAAGGGTCTTTATGAGCAGCCTATTTGTAACAGCCCATTTTATTTAAATACCCGCAGAAAACACAAACAATTACACCACCACCATAGTGAAACAACCCTACCGGACCTCTCCATCCGCACAATGTTACACCACCACCACCGGGCATCTACTCAACCACAGTTACACCGCAACCACCGGACTGCTCGCCACAAAAATAATCACCGGGTACCCGCCGCCGCATTGCGCGGGTACCCTTCTAGTATATATATATATATATATATATATATATATATATATATATATATATATATATATATATATATATATATATATATATATATATATATAGGGACGCATTCATGTGAGAACCTCAAATTTTGTGAGAACGCGAGAAGTGATCCTAACCCTCCATCTTATCCCCTTCTTTTTTGATCTAATGGCTATAATCAATCCGAATATTTACATGAAAACTATACGAATATCAGGTGTTTTCATTCTTTTACTTTTATGTCTACTATATAAATAAAAAACACACACACATCACTTTTGTAGTGTGAAACAAGCAAAATTCTCTCAAATTACAACCGTATTCATCACTGTCACCCTGTTCACCACCATAGTCTTCACCACCATTCACCGCAGTCATCCACCAACTTCCACCACAATCATCACCAATCACCACTGTCAACCTCAATCATCGCCAATCACCACCATCAACCTCAATCATCACCGATCGCCATCATCAACTACAATCATCATTGTTCACCATTGTACACCGCCGTAATAATCATTGATCACCACCATCCGCCGTTTATACAAAGGTATTAAGTACGTCTAAATTAAGCTTTTGATTCATATATATTTTAATTCTATTGAATGATTATAGATTAATTCTTTCTTGTGTTTTATGTGTTTGATTTTAGTTATTAGTTATGTTGATGACTAATTTAGATGATTACGTAAACTTGATGAAAAAAATGAAAGTTGAACATGTCTTTTGTTGATGGCTAGTCAATGTACACTACATGTTCGATGAAATGCTACATGTTTTCACATATGAATATAGGTTGATGTTTTCACATATGCTAGTTGCTTATAACTCGAATTGTGTTGATGGATTGAAATAAGGTATTGAGATTTGAGAGGTTTTAAATAAGGTATCAAATACCGTCACATGTGAAGAAATAAGGTATATAGGGTCGCGTTTAGATTTTCACATGTGACCATGTTGTTAAATAGCGTATAAGGTTCAATCCCGTCAAATCCACTTGTATATTAGGTTTTTCATGAGATGTATAGTTTTTCAACGCATGTGAAATTAAATAGCGTGTGAGGTTCAAGCTTTTTGATGAGATGTATAGTTTTTCTGCACATGTGAAATTATATAGCGTGTGAGGTTCAAGGTTTTTGGTGAGATGTATAGCTATTCTGCACATGTGAAATTAAATAGCGTGTGAGGTTCAAGCTTTTGATAAGATGTATAGTTTTTCTGCACATGTGAAATAAAATAGCGTGTAAGGATCAAGCTTTTTGGTGAGATGTATAGCTATTCTGCACATGTGAAATTAAATAGCGTGTGATGTTCAAGCTTTTTGATGAGATGTATAGTTTTTCTATACATGTGAAATTAAATAGCGTGTGAGGTTCAAGCTTTTTGGTGAGATGTATAGCTATTCTGCACATGTGAAATTAAATAGCGTGTGAGGTTCAAGCTTTTTGATGAGATGTATAGTTTTTCTGCACATGTGAAATTAAATAGCGTGTGATGTGACAATCCGTACTTTCAGGTCATTTCTCGACACCGTTCATGTTTCATTGTTTCAACATTTTAGTAAACTTGGTTTACTTGTTTCAAATTCGCGTAACCTTGGAGGTTTAGCGGCGAATTCATGATCATGACATTCACGTACATTTCATATGGACTATGATTAGTCTACATTTCATTGACATCATGTGCATTTCATTAGTTCATGCACGACATTTCATTTCACCCTTCAACGCGTAATTTTTATGTTTATTAATTTTATCGCGTGAGTTTTATTTTGATTATTTAAACCGTTACTTTCAAAAATGATCCCGAGGTATTTTTAAACTCATATTTAGTTTATAAAAACTATATTTTTAGTTTTCCTAGTGTTTCACATTTATTTGGTATTTTAATAGTTAACGTTTAATTATTACGTCGTTTTCTTAAAAATTTTACGATAATTATTTTATCACTCAATTTTCACAAGGAAAGTATTTTTACAATTTTTATTATATCATTACAATCTAATTTGACCTATTGAAAACTTACTTGTACCTAAATTCTACCATTTTACCTTACAAGAGTATTTACTTACACATTTATACAAAAATCTTACAAATTTACACAAAATATACAAGTAAAGTTTGAATAAAAAAAAAAAAATATATATGGGAGACAATCCTCCCCCAAAATCCGGCCAAGGGGGAGGGTATGTCTTAATTGATGTATGGCTTTCTTACTAAAATGTCTACACTATTATTAACACATTCATGAACCTATTTTCACATAGTTTCAAAGTGTTTTACAAAAATTTTCTCTTCTTCTTCCTTGGGACACCATAACCGGCCATCATCAAGAGACAAAGGGATCAAGGATTTTTTTTTTATCAAGTGCAAGCATTTTACAATCTAGTGTATACTCTTCTAAGATTTTGAAATAAAAATCTAGAGTATTTAGGTTAACCTTGTTACCTACACCTCTTCATATCTCTAGTAAGCATGTTTTTATCATCCTTATGTTTCCTTATCATTTTCATATGATTCTTATCATTCTTGAAGCTCATATGCATGTATTGTTGTTTATACCATTTATTTCTTGATTTTGAGGTTTTATATATATATTAGTCATCCTATAAATATTCCCAAGTTAATCTTTGGTCTTGATGGTGATTAGGAACCCATGACACCCTAAGAAGGTGTATGGTAGGATTAGATTAGTTGTGGAGTTGATTTGAAGGGATTAGAATAGGTTTTGTCCGAGAAAAACTATTTTCGTAAACTATATTTTGTATTCTGTCCTTAAATCGAATTTCTGGAAAAATCAGTGGATGGTACGAAAGTTTGGCCTTGATTTTTGGAAAATATACTTAAAAACGAATCCGTGGCCTTTTGAACGGATAAAAACGGACTTATAACGAAGCCGTGGTGAATTTTTAAAGTTTGACACCGACACGTATTATTTTCTGAAATTGACAGCATGCAGTTTTTGTGTATTTCGGGTCAAAAACGAGCCTTAAGCTTCACAAATTATTTCGACAAGTCAAAAATATATTAGTTTACTTCGATACGAAGCTAAGGACATATTTTACGTAGAAAACGGATTTAAAACGACAAATATATGGCCATTTTCATAAAGTTGACGTAAGTATTAATTTCTGAAAATTTTATTATTTTTGACGTAACAAGTTTTTCATTAGCTCTATCGTCCATGTTTGCGGCAGTTTTTACCCATGATGCAAAACTTTTTATAACAAAGTGTCTTCTAGTAAAATCAAGTTCATCGGCCATATTTTTCAAAACAAAAAGCCGTTTGTCAAGCGGAGTTATGGTTATTTATTTACGGATGTTCAAACATTGGCCGAAACTCATTTTCTGCACAACATTAGCAAAAACCACCATCTTGAGCCTTGGATATCTTTATGATCGAGACCTTTTTGACGAAAACTCCTGAACTGAAACTTTTAGATATCGATACAAACTTTCCAAAACCGTTGAGTTCGTTCTCTAACGATCGACGTACACCGTTTTACGGCTACTTTTCCGGAGTCATTTTTGTTGATTTCATGGTTTTTCCGTCGACATTGTTTTGCGACGAAAAGTGTTTATTTCACCAAAAATCATTATAAAACCATTGTAGGATGACATTTTGACGTAAAAACATGTAAAGTCATTTTTGATTGGTCGAGACGTCAAGAGTATTTTTTTCGACGACGAATAACATTTTCAAAAACCCGTAAATGGTATAAATAACATACGAAGTGCATGCATAGCATTACATTGCAACTCATGACATATCATATCATTGATAATAGGTCCCGGTTGACGCATCATTATAAACCTCAGTGTACTCACTATTGCCGTTATTTCCAGTTTATCCAAGTGAGTTTTCATAGCCCCGTTTTTACATGCTTTTGATTATTTTCAAACCCACGGGGGAGAATACATTGCACTACATTTTTTTTTGTACGATACCAAGTATGTTAAATTCATTACATTGCTTAAGTTACCACATATGCCAATTTGAAAGTCCCCATTTCCTGAACCATGAACCGTTAATCATTGAAGCGAGGATGAGTGGATAGATCTATCGAGGGTGACGCCTCCATCCGGGTTGGTGAATCCCAACCAGGTGAACGGATGCATTTCATTTGATTTCATTACAGAGTTGTCTGGCAAACACTCTGTGGAGGGGCATACATTATTGATCAGTCTAGTTTCGGGGTCATGGGCTTAAGGCAATTGTAACATTATTTTTACGTGACTGGATTGTCATGCATATTCTATACTTGTGTAGTCGTATAAAATGTTTACATAAACCTATGATTTCTCACCAACATTATTGTTGACGTTTTTAGCAATGTATTTTCAGGTAACTGAGGCACGTTCATCATGACATGGTTAGGGACCCATATTTTGAGTCGCGGCGTCGACTTACATTACGTACATTATGGTTTATTTCAAAACATCGTTTGGATTTGTAACATATTTGTATCTTTGCAAACTTGTTAAACATTTTGGGACCGATGATGTACTCTGATTTTGTTTTTATGAAATATCCAACGATGTGTTTTTAAAACGACACTTTAGGTCGTTCAATATAACTGTGATGTGGTGCTATGACAGTCAATGCCCCCAGGAATTCCATTCCGCTGCAAAACAGGTAAATTGGGGGTGTGACAGATTGGTACCAGAGCTACAGTTATAGAGAACTAGGTTGCATCATTGACCCTAGACTATAACTACATTATCATAGCATCTCATCATTTCATCATAAGTGCGTGTTCACTTTGCATGCGATTTATACGTACATTTTTGAGTTATTCACGTTCATTTCACAACGGTTGTCACATAGATGCCTTCAAATACCCATCCCATTATTTTCCTCATATTCTAACGTGGAGAATTCCTTGTCATTCCCTATCACGATTTTCACATCAATTGACTCTTCACCGATAACGTTGTATACCGAGATAAACCTTTTTGGGAGGACGAAGTTACACCTACACCATCACGATCACTATCGACTCACTATAGAATCGGGACAGTTTTTCTCACTCAGTTGGGACAGATCATACCATTGGGTAGAACTTATAGGCTTAATCTTAATGAATCTATTTTCTTAACTCACCACAAGGATTCCATTATCATTATTGTCACTATTTTCATCATCATTATCATTTCGAGCACCATCCGTAGCATCGCATCTCATACACGATACTCATACACCTAACTTGCAGCTTGGGAAGCGTGCATGATTTGACACACCATTACCATCTACCACTGAGACTATAAACACTACATCATCTCATAGGTTTGAGGACTGTGAGAGTTCTAGGGCTATTGTTGCTAGACCGCCTGCTACTCCTACACTTGAAACACGATTAGACCACCAACAGGAACAGATAATAAGCACCTTTCTAGCTAATGTGATCTTTATCATTTATTATCTCTACGATACATCACTATCTTACTAGGGGTTAGGCCAACCTTATCATCGACCAATTAGTAGACCATTACTGCTCGATAAGATTCTCCTATGTATCCTACAAACCATCCAACAAATTTTATTCCAAATTACCCTGCTACTATTTCCTGAAATTATTTCACTGGATTTTTATTTCGAACTATTTTATTGCCATCTTAGAAACGTTGTTTCATAAAGCTTTAGCGCAAGTTGTTTTATTATCAATTTAACAAACGGTTTCAGTCATTTTATCAACTATGTAATATCCTCATGCGAAACGATTTTCATGATTACTCTGAAAAATCATCAAGCTATTATCTTACAAAACAAAACACTGAATACCAACTATTTGTCCTACATTTCCTCTTATGAGATAATAAACTTCATCTTTATCTAACACAAACTGCTTTCAACTATTTTACCGACCATTTCACCTTACTTCTGTACCATTAAACCAAAAATTTACGACTTTAATAATACTTTATAAACAATGACCTTACTGATACTTTGCAAACTATTTTCTCATAGTATGATAAACCGATTAATCTTCTATTATTTGACAAACAATAAATTGTTTATTTGTAAGCTATTTTACAAATCATTTCACGAGTTATGTTAGAATCTGAATTGTGTCTTACTCAAAATCTTTCACTACCATTATTAAGCCGTTTTCTATCACTATATAGCTGTTTTAAAATCACCTTAACAAGTTGTTGCTTTAACGCCAAGCCACAACTAAGATTTATTATTAAACTGTAAATGATAAAAATGTTTCCTTCCTACTCAATAAAGTGGTCTTACAAACCTTTTCATAAACTTTACTGTAATTTTCTTACAAACTATTTACTCTCGTTTGAGAACAAAGTTTTATAATCAGATATATCGTGCAGAAACATTTCTTTCTATTAACACTCTATAGATGCTTACGCTATTTATCTCTCACTTAACCGATAAGTTAGGATTGGACGGGTGACCTTTTTAGGAAAGACTTCCTATACCATCTGTGAGGAGGATTCCTCGATACAAGAAAACAATGAAAGGATTTTGGAATTACCAACAAGGACTAGAACTAGGAGGTAGGATGATTCAAAACTCAACAAAAATCTTAAGACATCACGAGACATTCAGAACCACTATTTTGAATTAGAATCCAAACTCCATCATTCCATAAGTACTAGCTAGACCGAGTTACGAGATTTAATATGAAGCGAATACCCATGAAGCAACACTATAGGGATATGCCAAGCCTTCTATCTGAGACTATAGAATATTCTATTAAACATGGCCTCAACAATATGCGAATTTCCCTACAATGAGTGTCCCTTAAAGGAAAATTTGGTTAAATTAAGGCTATCGATATAAACTTCCCCTAAGGCATTGTGTTCTCTAGAAATTCCAAGTAACCTCATTTCCATATCAAGAGATGCCACAGGTTTGAACATGCCGGACAATCAATGACTCCTCATCTACAAGTGAAACTAGAACAAACATTCTTCGACATAGTTTGAGATGATACCTATCTTCTAGCTAGCATGATAACAGTATTAGGGATGAACTACATTTGTAGCACTTACAACACCTCATAAACCATCTTTTCAGAACCCGTCGATCATTTTGATAAATACCCACAAACTTACCACCTTCTATCACTTCTCTTTAGAGCGCCCATTCTTAACATAGGATTTGACTACGTCTCACTTTTCCTCTTGTTTTGAAGAAGATATGGCACCGAAGAAAACTACACCTGAAATGACTCAAGCGGCTATTCAAAAGTTGGTAAGGGATAGTGTAGCAGAGGCATTAAGGATTGAAGAAGAACGAGCGACAGTAGCTGCTATTATCGAGGCCGCAACTGCTGCTGAAACTGCGAGACTTGCTTACATCAAAAGGTTTCAAGAGTTGGCTGTTCTGTGTCCAGCTATGGTTTCGGATAATGAGAAACTATTGAAGAATTTCGTTGGAGGACTTTCACAAAATATCCAAGGAAATGTAACTTCTTTCGATCCACAAACAATTGAAGAATCTACCCGTATTACTCAAATACTCATGACTCAAGTTCTGAAAAGGGAAAATATTATCAACAATTATACCATCAATAACAATAATAACCGCACCAATGACAACAATCAAACCAACAACAACAAAAGGAAATGGGAAAATGACCAGGGAAGTTATAACAACAACAATCAAAGCCATAGTACTAACCATCACCAACAACAGAATAGGAGACAAGAAGCCGCCAGGGTTCATATTGCTGCACCAACAAAGGAAAGAACTTATACTGGAAACTTACCACGATGTCATCAATGCTCGCTACATCATGACGGTCCATGTGGTATATGCTTTATCTGTCAAAAAGTGGGACACCTTGCTAAGGACTGCAAAGGAAAAGGATATGCTGGAACACACCCACTATGTACTAGATGTAAGTTTCATCACTCAGGTCTTTGCCCTGTCAAGTGCCGCCAGTGCCAAAAATTAGGACACCTCGCCAGGGATTGTAGAGGAAAAACTATAATGACATGTTTCGGATGTGGGGAGCAAGGACACTATCGGGGTCAATGTCCCCAAAACCAAGGTCAACAAGTTGAATGTGCTCATGGGAATGCATACATGTTAGGAGGAGGAGAAGCTTGTCAAGGTATCAATGACGTGGAAGACTGAAGAAGCTCGGAAATTAACAGTTTTGTGTTCCTCTATGTATCATGTTGTACTAAGTTTATGTTTTCATCGTATCCGAATCTTTAGAACCTAAGATGTACTACTTTTGATAAGCCACTCGTTGTAAGATATTCTCACCCATCGTACTTTATTTTCTTTCCGATTTGTTATCATTTTCGAGGATTTTAATTCTTTTTACTTTAACTATCCTTTTAACGGCACTTCTCCATGTCTTCTCTCCTCGATGTTCATCACAATTTTAACATCAGTTTACTCAACACCAAATAACATATGAGTCGATTAGTCCAAGCATTGCATAGTTACTCCTAAATTATACATAGCCTGATCACCTATGTCTAATTCAGGAAGAATCATGCGATGAAGGGAGTAGTAGACTTATATGTGTAAGCAATTCCGTAATCGAGCCAGATTTTTAAAAGTCTTTCTTCAAACCAATTTAGCCTAATCTCATGACAGTTCTTGTTTGATGAGTTGTGAGATTAAGTGAAAATTGGTTGGTAAAAAGTCTTTTGAGGGTTTTGCTCGGGAATGGGAAAGTTACCACATCAAACCCTAAACCCGATAGACCAACACGAACTGAATTCAGGGACTGAATTCCTTTTTGGATGGGCGAATGTGACAATCCGTACTTTCAGGTCATTTCTCGACACCGTTCATGTTTCATTGTTTCAACATTTTAGTAAACTTGGTTTACTTGTTTCAAATTCGCGTAACCTTGGAGGTTTAGCGGCGAATTCATGATCATGACATTCACGTACATTTCATATGGACTATGATTAGTCTACATTTCATTGACATCATGTGCATTTCATTAGTTCATGCACGACATTTCATTTCACCCTTCAACGCGTAATTTTTATGTTTATTAATTTTATCGCGTGAGTTTTATTTTGATTATTTAAACCGTTACTTTCAAAAATGATCCCGAGGTATTTTTAAACTCATATTTAGTTTATAAAAACTATATTTTTAGTTTTCCTAGTGTTTCACATTTATTTGGTATTTTAATAGTTAACGTTTAATTATTACGTCGTTTTCTTAAAAATTTTACGATAATTATTTTATCACTCAATTTTCACAAGGAAAGTATTTTTACAATTTTTATTATATCATTACAATCTAATTTGACCTATTGAAAACTTACTTGTACCTAAATTCTACCATTTTACCTTACAAGAGTATTTACTTACACATTTATACAAAAATCTTACAAATTTACACAAAATATACAAGTAAAGTTTGAATAAAAAAAAAAATATATATATGGGAGACAATCCTCCCCCAAAATCCGGCCAAGGGGGAGGGTATGTCTTAATTGATGTATGGCTTTCTTACTAAAATGTCTACACTATTATTAACACATTCATGAACCTATTTTCACATAGTTTCAAAGTGTTTTACAAAAATTTTCTCTTCTTCTTCCTTGGGACACCATAACCGGCCATCATCAAGAGACAAAGGGATCAAGGATTTTTTTTTTATCAAGTGCAAGCATTTTACAATCTAGTGTATACTCTTCTAAGATTTTGAAATAAAAATCTAGAGTATTTAGGTTAACCTTGTTACCTACACCTCTTCATATCTCTAGTAAGCATGTTTTTATCATCCTTATGTTTCCTTATCATTTTCATATGATTCTTATCATTCTTGAAGCTCATATGCATGTATTGTTGTTTATACCATTTATTTCTTGATTTTGAGGTTTTATATATATATTAGTCATCCTATAAATATTCCCAAGTTAATCTTTGGTCTTGATGGTGATTAGGAACCCATGACACCCTAAGAAGGTGTATGGTAGGATTAGATTAGTTGTGGAGTTGATTTGAAGGGATTAGAATAGGTTTTGTCCGAGAAAAACTATTTTCGTAAACTATATTTTGTATTCTGTCCTTAAATCGAATTTCTGGAAAAATCAGTGGATGGTACGAAAGTTTGGCCTTGATTTTTGGAAAATATACTTAAAAACGAATCCGTGGCCTTTTGAACGGATAAAAACGGACTTATAACGAAGCCGTGGTGAATTTTTAAAGTTTGACACCGACACGTATTATTTTCTGAAATTGACAGCATGCAGTTTTTGTGTATTTCGGGTCAAAAACGAGCCTTAAGCTTCACAAATTATTTCGACAAGTCAAAAATATATTAGTTTACTTCGATACGAAGCTAAGGACATATTTTACGTAGAAAACGGATTTAAAACGACAAATATATGGCCATTTTCATAAAGTTGACGTAAGTATTAATTTCTGAAAATTTTATTATTTTTGACGTAACAAGTTTTTCATTAGCTCTATCGTCCATGTTTGCGGCAGTTTTTACCCATGATGCAAAACTTTTTATAACAAAGTGTCTTCTAGTAAAATCAAGTTCATCGGCCATATTTTTCAAAACAAAAAGCCGTTTGTCAAGCGGAGTTATGGTTATTTATTTACGGATGTTCAAACATTGGCCGAAACTCATTTTCTGCACAACATTAGCAAAAACCACCATCTTGAGCCTTGGATATCTTTATGATCGAGACCTTTTTGACGAAAACTCCTGAACTGAAACTTTTAGATATCGATACAAACTTTCCAAAACCGTTGAGTTCGTTCTCTAACGATCGACGTACACCGTTTTACGGCTACTTTTCCGGAGTCATTTTTGTTGATTTCATGGTTTTTCCGTCGACATTGTTTTGCGACGAAAAGTGTTTATTTCACCAAAAATCATTATAAAACCATTGTAGGATGACATTTTGACGTAAAAACATGTAAAGTCATTTTTGATTGGTCGAGACGTCAAAAGAGTATTTTTTTCGACGACGAATAACATTTTCAAAAACCCGTAAATGGTATAAATAACATACGAAGTGCATGCATAGCATTACATTGCAACTCATGACATATCATATCATTGATAATAGGTCCCGGTTGACGCATCATTATAAACCTCAGTGTACTCACTATTGCCGTTATTTCCAGTTTATCCAAGTGAGTTTTCATAGCCCCGTTTTTACATGCTTTTGATTATTTTCAAACCCACGGGGGAGAATACATTGCACTACATTTTTTTTTGTACGATACCAAGTATGTTAAATTCATTACATTGCTTAAGTTACCACATATGCCAATTTGAAAGTCCCCATTTCCTGAACCATGAACCGTTAATCATTGAAGCGAGGATGAGTGGATAGATCTATCGAGGGTGACGCCTCCATCCGGGTTGGTGAATCCCAACCAGGTGAACGGATGCATTTCATTTGATTTCATTACAGAGTTGTCTGGCAAACACTCTGTGGAGGGGCATACATTATTGATCAGTCTAGTTTCGGGGTCATGGGCTTAAGGCAATTGTAACATTATTTTTACGTGACTGGATTGTCATGCATATTCTATACTTGTGTAGTCGTATAAAATGTTTACATAAACCTATGATTTCTCACCAACATTATTGTTGACGTTTTTAGCAATGTATTTTCAGGTAACTGAGGCACGTTCATCATGACATGGTTAGGGACCCATATTTTGAGTCGCGGCGTCGACTTACATTACGTACATTATGGTTTATTTCAAAACATCGTTTGGATTTGTAACATATTTGTATCTTTGCAAACTTGTTAAACATTTTGGGACCGATGATGTACTCTGATTTTGTTTTTATGAAATATCCAACGATGTGTTTTTAAAACGACACTTTAGGTCGTTCAATATAACTGTGATGTGGTGCTATGACAGTCAATGCCCCCAGGAATTCCATTCCGCTGCAAAACAGGTAAATTGGGGGTGTGACATGTGAGGTTCAAGCTTTTTGATGAAATGTATAGTTTTTATGCACATGTGAAATTAAATAGCGGGTGAGGTTCAAGCCTGTCATATCCACTTACTTTAATATTAGGTTTTCGATGAGATGTATAGTTATTCTGCACATTTGAAATTAAATAGTGTGTGAGGTTCAAGCCTATCAAATCCACTTACTTTTATATTAGGTTTTCGATGAGATGTATAGTTTTTCTGCACATGTGAAATTAAATAGTGTGTGAGGTTTAAGCCTATCAAATCCACTTGTATATTAGGTTTTCGATGAGATGTATAGTTTTTCTGCACATGTGAAATTAAATAGCGTGTGGGGTTTAAGCTTGTCAAATCTACTTACTTGTATATTAGGTTTTTGATGAGACTGTATAGTTTTTATGCACATGTGAAATTAAATAGAGTGTGAGGTTCAAGCCTGTCAAATCCACTTACTTGTATATTAGGTTTTTGATGAGATGTATATTTTTTTTGCACATGTGAAAAATATTGTGTGAGGTTTAAGCCTGTCAAATCCATTTACTTGTATATTAGGTTTTTGATGAGATGTATTGTTTTTCAGCATATTAGGTTTTTGATGAGATGAAATTATTTATCAAGGAATGAAGTTTTGATGTTATTATCAGATTTTTTGATTGCCTAAGTATAGTAAGAGTATCTTCGCTAGTGAAAAAATTAGCAAAGAATGAAGTTTTTATGTTATTAGCATACGTTTTGCTTCTTATAATTTAGATCTGGTTAATTTTGTTGATTCATGTGTGATTATGAAACTGGTAGTTTAAGTTCATCATTTGGTTTTGATTGTGATCTCATTTTAAATGTAATAGCTGCATTTCAATTGTTGACTTACTTGCTACGAATATGTTTATTTACAAATTAAGCTTATCTACTTAATGATCTAGGTGATGACTGCATATCTATAGTTAGCAATTCGTCAAAAGTTACAGTGACGAGGATCGCTTGTGGTCCAGGCCATGCGATAAGGTAAAAAGTTTCATACTTTTCTTATTATTCTGGTCTTAATTTAGATTATATAAGTTCATGAACTCTGTGAGTTTATATCTGGTAGCATTGGAAGCTTGGGAAAGTCGGGCACTTGCGATCAAGTGTATGACGTGAGTGTTCGTGAGGCATTTTTGTCCAACACGAAAAATGGACTCAGGATCAAAACTTGGCAGGTAATATTTATATTTGAAACTCAGGTTAAAACATATTAATTTAACTGATCATTTACTCATTCATTGTCTGTATCAGGGAGGTAGTGGTTTTGTCAGAAACGTTAAATATGAGAACGTGTGGATGGTAAATGTTTCACATCCGATCATAATTGATCAATACTACTGCGACTCAAGCAAGGCATGTCCAAACGAGGTACTTATTACCCAAAGACCTCTTTTGTTTTTGCAACTTTCGGGGTGTTTGGCATTGTGGTTAAAAAGTTCTTATGTGCTATGGAATAATCAGAAATCAGTAAACAACTATAATTCTTTTTGGAGGAGACAGTTATTGGTTGTGCTTATGCTGTTTAAATCTTTGATAATCAGTTGTTAGAGTGTTTGGAAAATTCTGGTTAATTAAGGATTTATATGTAAAACGACACATAAATGGTCAAATGATCACTAAACAGTTTCAGAATACCCAAACAGTTATTTTATTTTATTTATTATTATTATTATTTTAAACATAGTGACATGAAAACGCAATCATTAAAACACAGTGCCAAACTACCCCCTCAAGGAAGTCATTTTGTTGGTGCCTATTGAATGGTATCTAAATATCCAATACTTACAAATGTTACCCACAAAATGGAGTAGTATATCTTATATGCTAAAAGTTTCATGAATCTGCAGACTTCTGCTGTTAACGTGGAGAACATATCCTATGTGAATATTAAAGGAACTTCAGCTAATAAGGAAGCCATAAGATTTGCTTGTAGCGACGTTTCCCCTTGTGAAGGGTTATATTTGGAAGATGTTGAACTTGTATCAGCCAAAGGTGGGACCACAACCTCATTTTGTTGGGAAGCCAGAGGGTCGAGTTCAGGGACCGTAAACCCCCCTCTTTCCTATTCAACTAGTGCAAGTCTCCTAAAACAGATTATTTCATCTTCAAGTCATCTAATCTTGTAAGTTATTAGGTTGCGTGTTTTGTGTAGATGGTATAATGGGCGGTACTGCTAACGTCCGAAAATTTGTAATTTTAGGCACGTTAAAATGGTTAAAGACGGGTTGGATTGCCCCATAAATATTTTAGATATAATGATCAGTTTATTTTATAATTAAATAGATACTGGAGGTTGAGTTTGAGCGAATTTCATACTGTTCGATCTGTTTTTTAGCTAAACATTTCTGTTTAGTAGCTTTACTGATTATTCCCATTATTTGTAAATTATATTTCAATTTGACCATAAATAAGCTGAAATTGGTTAAATAGCCAGTTTTTGCAATGATTGGCATGCTATTAAAATGGAAGAAATATATTATACCTCAAGAAATGACTTATCAAGTCTAGTAACTCATAAAGACTACAATTAAGCCTCAACATAATCTGCATAAATTGCAGTAACTTCGGCAAAAATATTTTGAAACCATACAATGCTACTTAACACCAAGCTTAGGACAGCCATTAGCTAGAGGCAACTGCAAGTTTTCAACATTCCTAAATGTTCGCTTAATCATCTTATCGACATAGAGAGTTCCTTTTAGATGATCACATTCATGTTGTAAAATACGCGCTTGCCAGCCTGAAGCGTTAATCTTTAGCTTGATTTGCGTGGTGTTTGTGGATCAATGATTAGTTATGTGTCTTTCTATTTTAGTCAATATCAATATGCAGTAGCTACTGGATCGGTGATCAATGTTGTTATTCGAGCTTAAAATTGTGGAAATCATTGTTTCAATTTGTTAAAGATCGTGTGTCTTTGGCATTTATGTATATTTTTCAGTGAAATGCATAAGCTAACTAATCTATTAGATTTCGGTTTCAATATGTTATTGTGTTTGTTGAGCATTCTTTAGATCTGTAAATATATTAAATGTTGTTTAGCAGTTATGTATTGTGTGGTTTTGTTACTTTTGAAGTAAGATTTATTTGCGTTTAGCGTGTAGATTTTGAGTTAGAGTTTTGATTTGTTTATGTTTGTATAGATTTTGAATGGCTACTTACATGCCAAAGAACATCTTGATCACCAGGGCTGCTGGCTTCATTGCCTCCCATTTCGCTAAACGCCTCATCAGAAGCTACCCTGATTACAAGATTGTCATCCTTGACAAGCTTGATTATTGTTCCATTCTTAAGAACCTTAACCCCTCTAGATTATCTCCTAACTTTAATTTTGTTAAAGGTGATATCAGGAGTGCTGATCTAGTCAACTACCTTCTGATCACTGATTCTATTGATACTATTATGCACTTTGCTGCACAGACTTATGTCGATAATTCACTTTGCTGTATATCATTGTATCTTGATAGTCCATTGACTAGTCCTTGGTTTGCTATTGCTAATATTGTTGTTGGCTATGGTTTAGTTACTTGCGTGATAACGCCTCTGGCTTATTAAATTTATGATAATAGATGGAGTTTTGTTCGTTGAGATTTGAAATTCGGTGCAAAAAGTTATTTGGATATTACTAAAGCAACATGTATTAAAGGTATCAAAGAAAACTTAAGTTCGACATGTGATTTTCAATAAAAACTTAGTATAAGATAACTCGTTTAAATTTTGGTGCAGGTTCAGGCCGATCACATTTCTTGCCTACATGAGTTGGTTCTTTATCCCATTTCTTCTTATATCGGCTATTTGAGGTATTAACTCACCTTAAGTTATCATGAGTATGTATATTATTGCCATTATTCAATAAACACCACAATCGCTAATGGTGTGCGAGATTCGTTAATGTAGGACCTGTAATAACTAGTCTATCCACCATCTTTGAGTTAATCTGACAATGTGAATCCACCGTCTTTGAGTTAATCAGACAATGTGATTAACATAATCATGCAATAAAAATCATTATGAATATATAGGTTTGCTTGTGACATCATTTAGACAATCTACCATGTGATTTTGGACACTCGTATATATTAAATTATTACTGTGAATGCTCTTTCTTAGGATTCTAAATTGAAAATCATGTGTTGCTAGTCACAGTCCTTCTCATGTATTCGTGAATCAATGTTAAAATGTTTAGGGAACTCAACCATTTACACTTGGATTCTGAGTCCTGGTTGGTGGGAAGGTCTTGCTCCTGTCAATCCATATGTTCTTAATGTAATTGGGTTATTACGTACACACTTAATCATGGATTCATTTGGATCAAGAGGTGGCTAATTTAGTTTCATGTAAATGAATTATATATTCTCCTTATATACATTAAACAACCTTCTTTCTATGCATAATTTGCACCCCTAGGTTTAGAGTCTGCGATACTAGCATTGAACGTAGTGGGAAAATTAGTTTATATGATTTCATCAAAATTGCTGAGTTGAGGAAAGATAAGAAATATAGCTAAGGAGCTGCAACGGACTGTTTAGGGAGATATTGGGGAGTTGTGTCAGTGTCGATTGTATTCTTGATGGGAAGGAACCTAAGGTTTTGCAGCATGAGACTGTAAGTGGTGATGTCGAGATCCCTCAAGATAGATTCAGAGGATGTTGGATTTAAGTGAGGACTTATGGTTTTAAACCAGCTTTTGAATGAAATTTGAGATGTTTGGATACATTACTAGTCATTTTCTACTTTATTTGCAGTGCTTTTGATCAACAATCTTAACTTTATGTTCTTGAGTAGTTATAGCATTTTTATTTGTGATTTGAACAAGTTTGGATACCACTTAACCTTAGAATTCAAGTTCACAAATTTAAGATAAAATTCAAGGAGCTGAAGGAGATCCTTTCTCTTAGATATGGCAAACTGCATGGAAGATTGGGCAACATGTCAAAAGGGGTATTTTTTTAGTATGGTCAAAAGGGGTTGTTTTTATTACGGATCAAAAGGGGTCGGCTGCTAGACCTCGAAACATAAATGCTTACAAAAACTTTGTCATTACACTAACAATAAAGGAATTTGGTGGCTGTAAGCTACAGAGAACTTATGGTGTCCTAACTGTTATTTTTAACTAAATTATTTCATCTGATGCATTTGACACGTCCGAGATAAAACTATAACCCGATTTGACCCGTTTATTAGTAGATAGGTCGAACCTGCCATCTTTACTTTGTATCTTATAGTTTTGGAAATAAAATGTTCCATGTCTCATATTGCTCTTGGTCTTGACTTGTGTAGGCTGAGAAGAATGAGCTTTGTGATGAGAAACAAAGTGAAGATGGCAAATGAGAAGCTTAAGCAACAAGTAAACACAATGAATGTGCAGCCTACCTTCATGGATCCTCCTCCTGCAATCCCTGCTCCATATGTTGTCACGAGTTGGTTCCAATCATTAGTTATCCATGAATGGCATGTTGCAATTCATGCCACCTGCCGCTGTTAACAACTCACATACTCAAGTGCTCCACCCACTAGATGCTTAATTTAACAATCATTGCATTTGCAGGCAGTTTGTAATCGATCTATGACTGTATTAGGATTCTGTTTTGTAACTGTAATCAAACTTGGTAATATACTGTTATACTCGGGAAAAATTTATGAAGTTAAACTAATTGTTAACGTGTGTGATATCATTAGTTTGTGTTGGTCTTGGCATTTGTTTGATCCTGTTACTGCTAACTTACTGGAATTTCTTTTATGATTTACTGCACTCCAGTTCTTCCACTATCCAGTAATATGCTTGGAAGAAGAGGTTGTAAATTAATCTTTATACGTTGTTTGTAATTTTCACATGTAACTATGATTGCATTCACATATCAAAAACCTACTCAGCACCTCATATAACTTCGTCTTACGAATACCTATAACATAGCATTTCCATTTACACTCAATTTGCTTTGAATTGCGACTTTACATGCGAACAAATTTGTTTTCAAATCTTAAAAACGTACTAGACACCTCCCATGACTTTGTAATACGTATACCTATCACATGATATTTTCGTTGACACTCGAAGTTGAGTAAACCGGTTGTACATGTGTCTATACTAACTACTATAAAATTGTATTCGGTTGATTTTAACTTGACTCGCTTTCCCAAGCATTTCTAAAATAGGAAACTACGACTTTAAGCATGTAGTCTGTAGCCACCTGTAAAATTTCACTATTTTAAATCTTCAAATTAATGAACTAGACTGTTTATCAAGATTCATTTGATCTAATCTGAGCATTTTAGCATGTGCATTTCGTTTTCTTGCATACAAATTTATGCCTATTCGAGTAGTCTTATTTAATTATGCCTAGTATTTACTGATTTTTAAATCAGTCTCACAAGAAAATTTTCTTGTCTTACGAGTCCGCACGCGTACCAGTTAATAGAAGAAAACGTGAAAAATAAAAACAAATTGACGAGATCCAAAGTCATACAGTCATACTAGTTTACTTAAAACGTGACCGAAAGTATAAACGACATATCTTCCAATTTGAAATTTATACGTACACTAATAAAACCGCGGGATACAAAATACCTCTTATGCCAAACCATTACACAAATAATAAATACTACTACTTTTTTTTTACAACTAATAACTAATTAACATTTACAAAAATAAAATAAAACAAAACCTTTCCCTTATCCTAACCCACATACCCACGCCCACCTCCTCATTTTTCTCTCAAATTTCTGAAAACCTGCGCCTCCTTCATCTCATTCTTTTGACAAAACTCCAACTGCACCTCTCCACCTCCAAAGGTCTTATTACCATTTTCGAATGGAAATGACTGACATGCTCAGGATGACAAGCAAAACAAACGCTCCACCACTTTGATCACACCACGCTCCCCTATAATTTGGAATGAGGTCGACAAGAATCAGAGGCCCCTTGTCCTCTTTGGACCACGACTGGAGGATGTCATCAAGAGAACCACGTGAAGGCCTGGCATCATTACCCAAAGAAGACTCTTAAGCTATCCCCACTTTCGAATGGTCAAAGAAAGGACTTCCCCATCTACACCTATTTAAAGGCCACGAAGGACCTGGGTTTCACACACTTCTCACTTACTTTCATCACAAAAACAAAAGGGGTTTTTCAAATTAGTAGAGGGGTTTTCGAAATTGAGTTAAGGGTCTTCTAATTCAAGAGTTAATTAGTCGGTTGAGGTGTGATTGGTTCCTGTAATCGAGTTACTGTCCAAGAAAGCTCGTGGCTCTCATCTTTGTTTCGGTTCTCCTCCTATTGTTGTTGTAAGGGTTTACTTAATCTCCCCTTATTTTGTAATTTACTGATATTTATTTGTTACTAAACTTGTTAGCTTTACAAGTTGTAATCTCATTTTGGTTTTGGATGTCAATCGCCCTATACGTTTTCTTGGGTGATTAATTTTTGTTGTTGTTAATCGAATCTTGTGTGGTTACTAAAACTAAATCTAAATCTGGACATGACCTGGATTGAAAGTACTTATTCTAATTGGTTTATTTCTTTTCTTATTGGCTCACTTATTTTGTTGAAGTGTTAATTTAACCCGCGACTCAAATCAATCGGATTAAAAAGAGGTTAAAAATCTTGTTTTGATGTTAATCTTGGCTAATTGAATTAGAAATTAATGGTGTTAAAACCTTGTTATTTTTGGATCATTGCGTGAGTCGAGACCCACTGTGATCGAACCACAGTAGTTGGGTTTTTTCTACTTTGATTTGCCGCTTAGTAGCTCACTGTAGTGATAAGTCGTACTCGGATTTGATCTTGTATCGGCACCCACTGTGGTCGAACCACAGTGGTGAGCCTTATTGATTTTAACTCGCTAAGAAGTTGGGTCGAGTTTGGTTGGTCATAAAACTTGGATAGTATTCCTAAGTGATTCATGTGACCACTGTATCGACCCGACCAACAGCCTAACCACGAGTCCAACATTCGAGTCATGTTGCGAGGTCGACATTCTACTTGAGCTCAAAATGCGAATGTTTGGTCTTAGTCCGCTTATGTCAAAAATCTGCTCACATAGCTGATAACTTGAGTAACTTAATCTTTTGGCTGTGCGTTTAGGTTGGTCACACTTACGACACCACCAAGGGCCTCGGGTTTGAGGCTCGGTGTGATCCAAAATACCTTACCTCGTCTTTGTGCTTCGTTGAGGATGTCATTCCCACTTTTCTCACCTAACTTTAAAAGTATAAAAACTACTCGGATAATCATAAACTGGTGAAAACTAAAATTTGGTAGTATAAACTGAATCTGTGTTAGGACTTGGGCTTGCAAGGATTTGTTTCAACAAAATGGGCCTGCGTATGTTGAAGCCCAATAGACTCAAATAGGTGCGTTTAAATTATTTACAACAGATTTGACAATCTTGTGTTATATTAACAAAAAGGTGCATTGTGTCTAAGTTAAACGTGAACCAAACAAACATATATAAAAACTTTTGGATTATATATGTAGAATCATTGATTTATAAAAATAACTTATGTGTTAACAAATAGTGTAGTACAAGGTATACCCGAATCGTCATACTAATCGAGTCATGGTTATTTGTTTTCCTCGGCCTATCTCGCGTCTCATTCACGACTCACTCGTCTACTCGTTGTCAACTCATTTATTTACAACATACCTTAAACTTATTAAACATGCTTTATAAACATATTTTATAAATGAATAGTAAACTATAATCAAATCTTAATCTTTAAATCATTAGTTCATATTTCGTACAATGATACTAAACGAATTTATTTGATAATACAACAACGAGTTATTAAATTATGACGCTTGGTCACCACGTATCTATACTCCTTTATAAAGGGTTTGGGACATTCTAAATATAGTAGTCTTAAAAATTTTAAGACCAAAAACATTTCCATCAAAAGAAAGTTAATTTGCTAAGCATAATAATTAAGCATACATATAAATTTAAAAAATAATTAATGTCTTAAATTGTCATACTTGTAACATCTTCCAATATTGATGCATCTCATTTAAAACATATGAAGACATTTAAAAAAATGTAATAAATTAAAATACGTAGTTAACTGAAAATTAAAATACGTAAATTGCTAGAAAAACATATATATAAAAAACATTTGCTCGCACAAAAATAATTACCGGGTACCCGCCGCCGCATTGCGCGGGTACCCTTCTAGTAATTAAAACACATACATGGGTCATGTCCGATTTTCTAAAATCCCTACACTTATAATCTATGAGTGTACTTTTAATATAACTCTTTTTAGTAAAACCATTATATAAAGTATAATATTTACTCTTATTTTTAACTGCTATTTGGTTACATAAATATATGTACTTTTAAACGACGTTCTTATAGTCCGATTTCGTCTAATATTTATTCGTAACTACCTCCCGTACATCGTTTTCCGGTTATTGTCAACCGAAGACTTATTTGTATTTGATACTTTTATTGTCTACTTATATACTTATTTACTTCCAAGGGCCAATACGCACAAACTTTTGAAAAAACTATTTTTAAACTTAAATACTGCCACACAAGCAACAACAACAACAACAAACACTTGAAAACTTATCTTAAACTTTATCGAGTCTTAAGCATGAATAAAGACTAAACTGCCGTACTAATCTAGGTTGCGTGTCGGAGCCACTCAATTTCATTACTTGATATATTGCACTGCATACTATGAATTGCTAAGGTGAGTTCATAGCCCCACTTTTACTCTTTTAATTGTTTTATAAACTCCTTGGGGGAGAATACATGCTACTACTGCTTTTATGATCACAATTGCTTGAAAACTGTTTGTTGTTCTCTTGATATTATGACTCTGCCTAAGTTGTTTGCCAAAAGACCCCTTCATCATGAACCATTAGTCACTTGCGAGTGAGCGCAAATATTGTGGATAGTACTATGGGAATTAACGACCCCGACTCGGTTATCGGAAATAACCGGGGCGTACCATATTTGAATCTCTTAGGTAATTGGCAATTACCTCTTGGGGGGCATATTATTACGTACACAAGTAATTAGGTGTATGCAGTTGAGCCTTGGTGTCATGAGCTTAGTGCAATAATACCAACTATCTTTTATGGGCGTATAACAACGTAGCCCATGGCTTCCTTTAAACTTGAAAATCTTGTGATCAACTGCTTTATTACTAAACCTATGATATCACTCAACCATTGTGTTGACTTTTTAGCATGTATTTTCCGGATGAAAAGGCGATAGCTAACTCTGGAGGCGCTTGGGTGTAACCACCCGCATTTTTAGGTTACTTTTCATTTTCGAGAATTTACTATTCACATTCACTATTCATCTCGTAAAATTTTTAATCCACATTCTCGTAAGATAAATTATTTTAGTAATAACCTGAGAGTTCGACCATCGTTAGATCATTTTCGCAAAAGTTATTAAGTAAACATCGTTTTAAAGTTTCGTTTTAGATGGTCCACCGTTTAAACATCACACGTATAACGAAAATCAACTCTGACAATTTTCCTCGCATCAGATAAATTTTTAGATCACTCATGATTAATTTGAGAATTTTTAAGATTTATTATTTTTATGTTACCAAATAAGCCCAGCGCAGAACAAAACTAAACTTACGTTTTAAACAATTCTACTTACATTCAGACTTAACGATTCCTGCACCGTGTTTCTAATATGTTTTTGAAACTTTTACATTTTTTGGAAAAGTCAAACATATTTCCCTCCTCCTTTGACCATAAATAAATTAAGCTTGTACGTTCTACGTTTTTGCTTAAATCGCGTAACTTTTAAACTTCACGTATAACTGTTAAGTTATCCCGCGTATGACGAAAACCAAAGTTTGACATCTCATATCACTTTTAGACTAATTTTAGTCTACTCTAAATAAATTCACGGTCGTTTCCCTGAAATTTCGTTTTTTCTGAAAAACTGCGTATTACGCGTTTTTGACCCGTATTTCCAGCTTTAAGCAGTGTTTTTGCACCCAATGAGACTTATCACCCATTTTATATTTTTATATGGAGTATAATGATGAGTCTCATCATTCCTACAAGTTTCGTATTTTTACGATACCCGGTTTTACGTTTTATGGCTTCGGTTGGCATTTAACGGAACCAAAACTCACTCTGTAACCAAGATAATACCAAAACTAACCACCTAAGTCATCTTATCTTCACTTGGCCAACCTAAGGGGGGGGAGTCATCATTTTGGTGGCAAAATCCCAACCATTGTTCATTTAGATCATTACAAGTGTCCTAACTTAACCATGGTTAATATTTAACCCAATATATGGTTAACCAAACTTACCCTCCTATAAATAGAAGTGATATGCATCCTAAGAACCCTCACAATCTGTTTTGGGTCGTTCATATCACAAATCATACATATCTTCCATCATTTGATCCATAAACTCCAAGTTTATGCAAGGAAGTTCCAAAGATCAAGCTTCTACATCAAATCTCTAGCAAGTTTAAGTGATCTTCTTGAGTTTAAATCCACTCAAGTCACTTAGTACTTCATCACCAACTCTTCAAGTTTGCAAGGGTGCCAAGGTGTGGAAAGCTAGCTCAATCCAAAGTCTTAAGCGATCAATCAAAGTCCGATCCTTACTAAGTTACTCCTTTCTTATTGAAAGCCAAAAGTTGTAAGCAACTTATCACCACCATCATCTCATCTTTATTATTCATAATCTTAACTATTTAATACTATATATATAGTTACTATGTTGATTCATGATGTACATATACTCAACCACTTGTTTTAATTCACATATTGTCATAAAAGTAACAAACTAGTAAACTAGTCATATTCTACACATGTGAGACCATTAAAAATAGTAACATAAGGACTTTCTAACTTACATAATATGGTAGACAAGATAAAAATGTAAACATAGCAATTTGAATCACCCGAAACGGACAAACGAGTCAAAAGTTATAAGCAAAAGAAGTTAGCGAAACATAAACGCCAAAACTACCATGTATAAGTTGTTAAGAGTTCTGCCGTTTTAAAAGTGATACTTCTGGTCCGAATCATCAAAAAGTTAAAACACGAAAGTTGTCCGGAACGACGTTTTCCTTCAGTATCAAAGGAAGCTCGGACCTTGAAAACGCATAAATAGGCCAAAATCTTTCAAAAACAGAAACTGCCGTAAATATAGTCTCACAACTATACTTTTGTCACAACTAAAAGCAAACCAAGAGGCCTAATGGCCATAAGCCAAGACCATGGCTACGACTAAGGTCAAGGTTGAGTCTCAAGACCATGGTAGTCAAGACCAAAGTCACGGCGAGGCCATGGCTAAAGCCCCAAGGCTTGTTTGCCCAAGACCGTTAACTAAGGTAATCATATTTATGAAACGACGAGAACTTGTAAGAACATGATAAACTTATTTATATAACAATCTTCACTCAAAACATATATTATATCTACTAAGTGCTACAATAGTAGGGAGCTTCATGTGAGGGGTTTCATTTGAGTAAAACGTATCGACGAGTTGTTGGATTTACGATTTAAAGTGTCCTAGCTCCTCGAACGTTTACTGCATGACCTCTGAATTATGATGGCCCGAACGGTAGTACGATATCTATAAACTAAATATGTTTTCACATATTAAAGATCTTTCTATAAACATCAAATGATAATTGACTACATCATGATCAACATAGGAATATATATAGGATGGTTTATGTTTCCTTAAACATTATTCCAAGCTTAAGTCGCAACATCCTATTCTAGGTTGCTCGTAGAAGTTCTCATGGCATATCAATCATTCTCATTATACATTTGATATCATTTACTCTGAGGTGAGTTCATAGCCCCACTTTCAATTACTTAATTGTTTTACAAACCCTTGGGGGAGATACATGCTTTATTTTAAACCGAACACATTGCTTTCAAACTATATACTTATCTGATTGTTATTAGCACTAAGTTTCCGCATTTGCCAAAATTAAGTCCCTTAATCATGAATCATTAATCACTATGTGAGAGTGGGCGTGAATATTGTGAATAGATCTATTGGGATTGACGAATCTCGTTTGTGTTGGCCCGTTAAAGGCAAACAAACGCACTATATTTGAGTAACATTGGTAAAAACGGCAATTTTACCAGATAGGGCACGCACCGACATTTTCTCCAATTAATTTTGGAACACGTTAACGCCTTGATTGCATGATGCTTAGTCTAATAATAACTGTTTTGGTTTTCAAACCATTGGTGTGAATTTATAACTCACACTACAAACATTATGTGTTCAACTGATTTCCTAAACTCTATGAATTTCACTCAACCTTTGTGTTGACAGTTTTAAGCATGTATTTCAGGTCCATAATGTCGGAATCTGGCACAGAAGAGCGAGGACTAGATCAAGAAGGCTATAAATTTTATTATCATTCGAAAATCAATTTAATGTATTTTGTAAACATGGAACCATTTGGGACCTCATTTTTGTAAACTCTGATATTTATATAAATCGAATGATAAATCTTTTAAAACGACTCCATTAGAGTTCGTTTTCTATTGTTATGACTGTTGTGCCATGAAGTAACACCCAGTTTGAATTCCGCTGCGTATCACGAAATTGGGGGTGTTACATTGGGCATTGGCATGACATGGTCATAGATGACTCTGATTTACGTATGGGGACCACATTTTATTAATGGACCATTTTCCCGCAACAAATCAACCTTTGTAAACCCTATTTTACTTCAATAAATGAAATCTCTTAAGAAAAATCTTTATTTTTCACTTTGTGTTATGACCCAATTGAGTAGCATCCCAAAAACCTTTTCTTCCGCTGCAAACCATTTTTGGGGGTGTTACATAGTCTGCTGGAACCACCTCAAAATCCTCGAGCTCGTATTCATCATCTACAACATACTCCTCAGCCTTACAAATGGATGGATCTACCTGAAATTTTAAATGTAAGACATTTATGTCAATTAATAATCCATATCCCAACAAGGAGAATATTAGTTATTGGCAACATGATTAAAATATTGATTTAAATAGTCCAGAGTGGAAATTATTACCTCTTTAACATGATTCTCAACATGTTGGCAAATTTGCCAACAACAATGCAACAAATGTTTGTCCTGGTGTATCATACAACACGGATTTTAATGGTTTGGATGCTAACTCTTCAAATTCTTCTGCTTCTGAAGCATCCACAACAATGGTGACCTAAAACCAACCCATGTTTCAGCTTCGGAGAGCTCCATTGGTGCAGAGGATTGATTACAGAAATGAATCACATACAAGAAAATCGTAATCAGGATAAGTAAAATAAAAAGCATGGAACGTAAAGGTTGCAAAATGGGGGGTCAGTCTAACAGGTTCGGGCCAAAACAGTGACTTTAATTTCATGTCAAAACAGGTCTTGTCGGGTTAAGTTGACCCAACATACTTTCTGTCCAAAACTCATACATCTTCAGAATATCACTGTCAAGTATGATTACAAAAGCTCTACAATTCATATAATAATCAAATTCTCTCGATTAATTGATTTAAAGGTTTTATGCTTTAGAGAAGACTTTGAGCAGATTTCAAACCATTTAACACAATCAGCCAGTTGACTCCGTTTCCTTTTAAGCTACTATTTACTTTACCCGTTATGTGTAAAACATAACCATTTTGACCCACTAATTAGTAACGGTTCAGAATTGCCTACTCTAATGACACTAGTAACTTTATAAATACAAAATTATGCCACACTGTCAAACCTTGAAAAGCTGTCTGAAAGTTGAGAACTCTGGAATTACTGATAATAACTTCTCATAGGTATCAATAATTGAAGTGGGGCCAGCTGGAGGAGCACCTAGGCCAGTAGGCTTTTTAGCCGCAACCTTTTTCTCAGAAAATGGCTGAGACTTGATTCCATTGATACAGATGAGACACTGAAGGGTTATTCTGTTGGTTCCTGCATTGACAACAAACAAAATTACACAATGATCATTGTAGTAAAGTATAAGAGAGTCCAAAATTTTATTTAGAGACTCACATAGTTCTTCAAACTAGTCTCCAGGTTGGCCAGTGGAAGATCCAATGACCCAATACTGTTCAAATATAGTGAAGCCCTGTCACGAACCTGCACATAATGTAAGAAAATAGCTTGTCAGATGTATCCGCAAATGAAATTATCTTAAAAACCAGACTAATAATTGCAACAGTTTGATGCTCCTAAAAACATGCTATTCACTTTGCGTGTTTGGTATATGAAAAAAATTCCTTTCTGGGTTGAACCCACCTCACGTTCATTTCAACAATACTCTTTTTGGGGCAGAGGGAATAACAGACATAAGTAAAAAAGAAATATAGTGCTTTTGAGGACAACTAACCTCATCATTATTATCATATAGATAACGCCTCAACAAAATGAATATGCGGGGCTGCAACACAGGTCAATGGTAGACGTTTCCGTTGCCAATATGCATTGAGGCGGACACACCTTCTCAATCTCACAAGAATAACCAGCTAAAAGTAAGCAATTTCAAACTGATTATTGAGAGCAACTTATTTCATTCTAAATTAAGTAGACATCCATTAACATTGTTTTCCATCCAAACACTCAAAAGTTTTTACCTAGTTTTAGAAAACGCTATAAGCATGGAAGCTGTTTCATAAGCACCGTCATGCCCTTGATTTTCTTATAAGTTAGATGTCACAGTCACAAACAATTTTTTTATTTTTAAAAGCTAGAATCCTGCAGTTTTTTATAACCAACAGAACATTAAGTTACTTAGAATGTATACTTTGTACAGCCGTGGCGATAGATAAAGCGCATTGCCTGTAGTCAGAAGATATGCCATCATCCAAATCTGTTTCCGGGGAGGTCGTTAAGTGTGGAAACCCAGACAAGGTATTCTCTTGTCGCCAAAGCCCTGCATCACGACAAAGGACTGAATGATGTGTCAAAGGCATTAAAAATAGCTACTTATTCTGACAATTATCACAATATCTGACTCAAATTTCTTAATGTTCCTTCCTTCTTTTCACCAATATGAATCAAATTTTATATAATTTGTCTTTTAGAATTAGACATACCGCCAAATACCTCTCTCTTATTATTACATTACAGTTAGTTCATTCAAACGCACTCTAGGACCAGGATATCCTAAGGTTCATCTCCCTAAGAACGGAAAAAGGATGTGGAAGCATACTTTAACTATTACTGCCTAGCTTCACAAGAAGAACATAATTAAAAGTGAATTTACACCTAACTCAGTCAACTGAAACAAGCAATGAAGAATAGCAAGTTGGATTGCAAAAAACAATTAAACATCAGAGATATTTGATTATTTGAGGACTAAGGTGGTTATTCACCATCATAGTTAATTTTTTATCAAGAACACTTCATGATTCATTCAACAAAAATTCTAGCACATTCTAAGCCTTTGAGAATGTTAACTAACTTGAGAACAAGGGAAGAACTTGTTTACATAATTTTCACATGCGATTTGTTTATCATTCTAACTTCTAAGTGATTACCTTACCAATCATATGTAAGATCTTCACAAACCACTAGAATGCCATAACAAGAATCAAACTTAGTTGAGAAACTATTTTCACGTGTGACAATACTATTTTTTCACCTGTGAAAACAAACCATGAGAAATGATTTCCAACCTACATACTAGGTTAGCCTCGCGGTTCTTACTTAAAATGTAAAGGCCAATCAAGCTGCTTATCATTGCTCAGACACCTCATTTTCACATGTGAAGATCAACCTATCTTCACAAGTGAAGATCAACCTATCTTCACATGTGAAGATCAACCTATCTTCACATACCTTTCTTCACATGTGAAGATCAACCTATCTTCACATACCTTTCTTCACATGTGAAGATCAACCTATCTTCACATACCTATCTTCACATGTGAAGATCAACCTATCTTCACATGTGAAGACAACTAACATTTCAGCGAACATATTGTGTGCGTTGACAAACAACGAGAAAAAGACAAGTTCAACTTTCATTTTCTTCATCAAGTTAACATAATCATCTAAATTAATCATCAGTTTTTTTTATCTAGATCAAACATATATCATCTAACTTTCAAGCTAACATAAAACATATAAAGCACGATTTTTTTTATCTAGATCAAACATTAGAATAAACTTAAGTCACCTTGAAAATTGATTTCGAACAACTTGCTCACATGTGAAAATTAAATTCAAACAACTTGCTCACATGTGAAAATTAAATATTAAATCTCGAAAAACACATTCATCTAGATCTACATCTTCAATTTCATCTCCGGTTTCTAAAATATATAACTAATTACGAAATATATAGAACACAAAAATTGATTTATCTACAATCATTTAATCAAAAGAAAGCTTAACTAACACTTACTGATGATGATGAAGATGATAATCGATGGAACATGGTGGTGATCGGTGATGATTGTGGTTGTGGACAGTGGCGAACATAGTGGTGGTTGGTGGTGTTGATGAACCTTGAGAGAGTATTATTGTTTTTTGATGATTGTTATGAGTGATGGTGAGGATCAGGATTATGGTGGTGATCGATGGTGATTACAGCAGATGGTGTTGGACGGTTGTAATTATGATGATGTAGTGGTGGTTTGAACGCCGGTGATCTGGGTGGTTGTTTTTTATTGTTATGATCAGAGAAGATGAAATTGTTTTCACCTCAAATTTTGGATGTGTGTGTGTGTTTTATATATATATATATATATATATATATATATATATATATATATATATATATATATATATATATATATATATATATATATATATATATATATATATATATATA
>BPTQ01000001.1:181551531-181680077 GCA_019973895.1 Chrysanthemum seticuspe | reverse complement strand
AACCCCTTCTTTCTCCTTTCTCACATTACTCCTTTTTTCAATCATACATAAGGACTTCTAGTTCTAAACTATTGGTGATGTCCTTGGGTAGATCCCTCCAGCTCTGGCGGATCATAGGACGAATTTCCTATCCTTAGTCACCTTTTGACTCCATGATTATCCTATTGTTGCCATAAAACCATTTTTCTTGAAAATCTCTCAAAGTGTTTTTGATAGAAAACATGTTTGGAACACTTCGAGAGTTTTATATTTTCAGAAACACTCCCCCTTCACATGTGCTTATATGTTTTGACAGAAATCAGCACATAGAGGGTAGAGTTCGCACTTTTTGAATTGATCGACTTTAAATGAGCTAGACCGATTCGAGACACGTTTACATTACTAGAGAACTAGCTTGAAATTATTACCCGTCCTGGTCAAGTCCATAGAAAGTTTCTCGAGATGGTACATGATTCCTCGTCAATTCATTGGTTTCAACTGAGTCGAGCTCTTTTGAGATACAAACACTGATCATTAAACATTTTTTTCACATTTTAATCACGTTTCTCCCCCTCAAAAATAGCATATCTGTGATGTTTTTGAAACAAAAATGATTAAAAGATATGTTTTTCGAAAAGCATTTGGAGAGAAACTGATTTAGCATGAATTTTGGAACAAGTTTGGTTTAATACTCCCCCTTAACGAAAGCATATATTTTTCATACAGAAAATTTAGAATCAATTAAGGGTTTAGAGGGAGTTATCTTGGTACCAAATGTAAGTGATTTTGAAAAAATATTTTTGAAAAATTTCGAATCAATGGTACGCAAGATGAAGATTTAAAAAATCTTTTGAAGATATTGAAGAAGAATGTTCTTCATTTGATTTAGGATAAGTGCTCGATATTTATGAAAATCGATTTTGCGTAGCACTTTCCTTTTTTTAAAGATCGGGTTGCAAGCTGAAATACTTACAAGCCATTATGTTGAAGTCCGGGTTTCGTACTGAAGTATACGAAAGCCATTATTGAAGAAATTTTGAGAAACGACGTGTTTTAGAAAATATTTAAAGAACTCTCGCTCAAGCATCTGTACATGCCCGTATCATTGTTGAATGACATTTCTAGAAACGTACAGAATATCGATTATACAAGAGACATGTCGTGAGAAGAATATTTTTGTATTTTTGATTTTATATTGTTTTTGTATTTTTGAAAATTTTATATTTTTATATTTTGCTTTTGTTGGATTTTCAAATTTTGTATTTTGTTTTTCAAAAATATTTACAAAGAAGATTTGGAGAAAGAGAAATTAAGTTGGGACAAGTAAAAGTGGAGATAAGAGTGGAAGTAGAAAAGGATTTCCACATGCGAAATTGGCATAAAGTTCTTCTTTACCACACGGGGTATATGAACCTTCAACACTTTTACAAGTACCTGCAACCACAGAAGAATAATTTTCACAAATAACAGTGTTAGAAGTACATGTTTCCTCACGGTGAGGGTGATCACTAGCAACAGTTGCAGTGGTTTTGACTTCCTTAACATGATGAGTTTCACTATTATCTGTGTTGGTGCAAGTATCAAAAATCTTTCCTGTGGGAATCCATCTAAGACCTATTTTGTTGAAAACTTTGCCCGTGGGTATCCACCTAAGGTAAGATCTGGGAGTTGTTTTCTTATCAGATTCAGCGGAAGACTCATTTTTTGAAAAACTACGTCCTAAAGAGATCCACCTATTAGGTTTCCTTTTGATGTTCATCTTGTCAACGGGTTTGTTTCTATTTGGTGTCTTAGTGGATTGTGCCTTGGCACGAGAATTATCTTTCTTGAGATATTGTAAGGCACATGCATCATGATTAGCTGAAAAGATACATTTTTTACATGTAGTACAGAAAAATTCAATATTCTTGTTTAAAACAGCAGCTCTAACTTTGTCACTATAGTCTTTTGGAAATTGATTTTTGTTCGAAAAAGACTTAGAATTCCTGGTGTTGTTTTCTAAGGGCATAGCATTTTCTTTTGCGCAACTACTCTTAGATGCAAGCCAATCCCTAGTCTTTTGTAGAGTGTTCTAGGTAATGGTTTACTACTACTAGCAGTGCCTTGAAATCTTGTAGAATTCATCACCCTAGATGTTGCACCTAGAATTCCATCTTTTCGAGTCTATGCCTTTTTCCTAGCTTCTTCTAGATAGTGATTGTTGACCATGTTGTTAGAACCAACAGATTCTTTAACTGGATTTTTGGTCACATTCCGTGTACTATTCCTAGAAATGCCAGGTGTAATCACTTTAGGTTTTTCAGCAACTGCTTTTTATTTTTCAAAACCTTTGATAATTCTCTTTTTAATAGGCAGGGACTGTGGAGTGACTGTTTTTGACAAATCATTTTTCTCATTGACTCTTGGAGGAGGCTGAGAAATAGACATTTTTGGTTTGAAAACCGTTTTTGGAACATTGGTTTTCTCCTCAGTCAATGGTTTTGCAATCTTAGTATCCACAGCCTTTCCTTTTAGACATCCCAGCTGAGCTCTCAAAAGATCATTTTGCTCTTGCATGTCCTTGTAGGCACGCTCATACGACAGTTTGTCATACTTGCATTCCTCGGTTTTTCGATCAAGTTTAAAATATGAGACATTTTCTTTTTCAATTTTTTCAAGAGCTTTTTCATATTTTGAAACAATTGCAGAGGTCTCAAACTGGAGTCTTTCATGATCTTCAACAAAATATGTTTGTAAAATAATGGACATGATATCGGTAGTCATAACATCTTCGAAGAGAGAATCATTTAGATTTTCCAAAACTTTGATGTGTTCAAAACTTTCATTAGCTTGCTTTACCAGGGATTTATGGTCCTTGACAAAGTCAGTTGTTTCTTTCAAAAGTGCTTGTTCAACATGAATTACCCTCGCACTGATGGCAGTTAACGGAGGGGCAATCTGGGTTTTAAAAAACTCTTTTGTTTCGTCATCATGACGAGTAAACCAGATGTTAGTTGTAATATTGGTTTTAGACTTGACAGTCTCTTGAAGATACCCAATTCTAGTTTTAACGTCATCTAAAATGCTTCTAGTATCACTTGTGTTAAAAGGATTGTTTGAAGACATTTGTTCGATTTTCGAAAGAGATTTGGAAACTACAACTGGTTTCGAAACTGGTTTTGAAACTGGTGTTGACACTTTGTTTGAAACACTTGGTGTGGTGGAAAACGTTGATTGTTCTTTTTGATTAACAAAAGTAATTCCATTAATTTTGTTCCATTTGTTATAATCAATCGGTTTAAGATTTGGATTCTTTTGTTTCATTTTTTATCTACTCTCCTCAGATAGTTCCAACGTTTCAAGAGAATCACGAACAATTATGGGTTTATGCAAAGGTTTTCCATTGTTCAACACATTCTGAGATTTCTGAGCTTTCTTGAGGAACGAAGGAGGTGAGTTACCAAGAGCCATTTTATGTGAAGTATGAAAAATCGGATTTGCTTGATTAGAAAGCATCTTGTTTGTTTTAGCGGAATGACCCGTTGTAAGAAGCAAATTATCCAATTTTTTGATTGTTTCATTTTTATCCAGAATTTCATCAAGAAGAGAATCTTCTCGTTTTGAAAAATCAGCAATCAACTTTTTCTTCTCTTTTTCAAGATCAGAAAACAGTGCTTTTTGTTTAGAAAGTTGGTTGTTTAGATCAGAAATTTCCTTGTTTAAAGATTTTATTTTCAAGTTCAAATTCACATCAAGTGTGTCATACTTGAGTTGCAATTGTTTTTCTCTTAAAACAGAATCTCGATAACCAATTTCTAATTCGGACATTTTGTTTGTATGAAATTCATAGGCTTTGGCGTGCTCCTTGTAACTCTCAAGCTCAGCGGCCAATTTTTTATTCGCGGCCTTAACCTCGCGATTGACCGTTCTAACTTTCTCAACTTCAATGCCACATTGATTGATTAATGATTCAACATAAGCACGTGTTTCCTCATCAGTCTCAGTATTTTGTGCCACACAGCCTCCACTAGGATCCACATATGGAGTTTCGGAGTTCGTATTGCTACAACTCGGATTGTCCAGGTATGTATCATAAGTGGGTACTGGCGTCACAGAATTCTGTTCATCATGAGTAAACACATCAGATATGACATTGTTATAACATGGATCAATGATTGGTACCTTAGATACTGCATTTGCGTCATAGACAGGAGGTGCGTCAGAGTCAGTGTCGTACTTAGTCTTCTGAAGATTTGCCATGAAGATGCAGTTTGCATTGATGTCCTCTCGGTCTTCCAAATCATCCATAATAGCCATAAAGTCATGTTCCTCAGCACTCAACTGCATTCCAGATTCTGCCTTTTGTGCTAACAGGATAGCTTTCTGAAGATACGCAAAATCCTTCTTTTTCGGCTTAGTAGGACAATTCCTTGCCATGTGACCCACTCCTTGACAGTTATAACACTTAATCTGATTACCCTGATTCACATTTCCATAATTCCCAACGACTGGAGCTGCAACATTTCCATTCTGATTACCCACTGCTCTATTCCCAACATTCTGTCCCATCTGATTTCCAACATGCTGACCCGACTGAATACCCTGATACGGAACCGCCTGATTACCGATGCGACTGTTAAATGCTTTATCCAATAAAGAAAATATCTGTTGCAAGGTCGCTTCTGGGTCAGTTTCAGGATCAGTGATTCCTTGTTCCTGGTATTGTTGATCTGGATAGAATTGTTGTTGTGGTTGTGGAATGTATTGCTGCAAGTTGTTGTTGTTGGAAGATGATGAAGTTTGTTGTTGTGTATTCACTGTCGTTTGAGTCTTAGCAATAAGTGCCAATGGATCATGATTCTTTGCCAATCTTTCTTTCCTGACTTCATTCACTTCAGCTTGGTTTTGTTTCAGAAAATCGTTGAGTTGATCAAAGTTCACCTGATGTAAGTCTTTTGTTTGGTTGACAATAGTGACATATCGTCCCCATTCTTCTGGAAGATTATTCAGGAACTTGATGTTTTGAACGATTGTTCTGGGTGCCAACTTGTTTCTGATAAGCTCATTCATCAAAGTGCAAAACCTTCCATAGTAGGATTCTATAGATTCTCCTAGTGTAGATGTAAACTTTTCCCATTCAGTTAGCAGCTTGTTCTCCATGTCTAGTTTACCAATTTCTGTTCCATAACATAGCCGTCTAACACGTTCCCACATATTGAAAGCAGTTTCACAACTGTCTACCGCACCAAAGATGTCTATTGGTAAACCCAGTTGGATAATATGAATTGCCATGTCATCTGCATCAACGTGTTTCTGATCCTCTTCAGTGTATTCTGATTCAGTTTGAAGATGAGAGGATGGTGGGATGGGAGGTGTTGCATCTGCATTTCCAGGTACATGAACTTGTCGAGGCTGGAAGGGTCCATCCTGAATGGATTTAATCATGAGTTTCCCATTAGGTTTGGTCTTGATGTAGCGGAGCATTCGACTTGTCCATTGAAGATAACCACCTTTTGCCAACATAGGAGGGCGGTTTTCGGCACCGGCTGCATGAATGTCTTGTTAAGTTGCCATTGATGAAGGTATGATCTGATAAAGTTGATGTAGGATCGATTCAACGATAAAGGAGTTGTGGTTGATGATGATTAAGCTCGGTTGAGGTGTTTCTGAAAGTCGTACTCGTAACCTTAGTTCTTAAAAAATTTCCGCCCAAAATTTGAAATTCACTATAAAAATCAATTCTAAGGGCATATGAAAAATTTGAGTTATGACAATTTTGACGCCAAATTAGACCCGAAAAATTTGAATTTAGGCCCAAAAATTTGAATTTTTTACCAAAATTTTCACAGTTAAACCAAAATTTGAATCTCACGTAAAAATTGAACGTTTAGTATCCTCAAAATTTAAATTTTACTCAAGTTTTCCCGTAGGATCTTAGAGAGAAGGAGTTACGAGTAGAATTGGTGCTTAGGCGTAGGATCTTATGCGTAGGATCTTAGGCGTAGGATTCTCATGCGTAGAAAGTATCTTAAGCGTAACCTTAGGCTTATGCGTAGACAAAAAAACTTAGTCGTAAAACCTTACGCGTAAGTGTGATCTTATGCGTAGAGTTCTACTCGTAAGAGTTTATGCTTATGCGTAAACTTAGGTTAAAAACCAAAAATCCTTTACACTGTCACAGCGTAAGGGATATCCACAAGTCGAAGTGTTCCACACACTTATCCAAGTGAGGGAAGCACTGAGTAACCTTTGATGCTCGAAGATTCTTAGCCAAAAGGTTATGAGTAGAAAACTAGGGTTTTGACTTTTTGACTTCTACTCGTAAGAAATTTCCAACGATTCAAATGATTTATTTTGCACAGATAGCCTTAAAAACACTCGAATAACCCAAAAATGTTGACCTTTTTCACCCAAAGTGCTTAGAAAAGTTACGAGTAGAAATGACCAATGAACCAAAAACGAGTTCAAAATGAAGAAAAACACGTAAAGCTTCAAACTTTTTTCAAAAAACTGAAACTTTAGCACCAAATAAACCTTAAACCACAAGAATCTTGAATTTTTGAGTGCAAAAAATAAAGCTTTAAGCTTTTCAAATATGACTAACGAGAGCTTTATGCTTATACCAAACTTCAAAACAAACACAAACACTCCTAAACCATTGTTAGGCGATTGATACCAATTGTTATGACCAAAGATATACCAACCTTATCAAAATACCCACGTTATGAACACAAGAATACCACGTTAAACCCAAACTGTTATGCGTAAATAAAGAGAAAGATTAAGATAAGATATGGTGACTTTATGTATATTCGTATGTATGTTAGAGAGGTAGAGAAAAGAAGATGAAAACAATAAGTTGTATATTGCTTCAAGGAAAAACACACACACACACACACTTTCAAGCACACCCCTCAAATGACATACTTGAGGGGTATTTATAGTAAGAGAGGATGATGCCCTAAGGCTTGGCCATGGGCCGTATATGGGCTTCGTGGGATTGGATTGGACTTGGATTTGATATAAGGCTAGCTTATCTTAACTTATATCTTACCTATTAAGAATAACACTAAACTAAGGTGGTGGTAGTCTATGTCTAATTATTGTGTGCTTGTATGATAGTTTAAAGATGTGTTTACTTAGGTTTTACTACTCCTTAATTATCTCCTATTGGTGGTTGAATTGTCACGTCCTTATTCCTAGTTGCGTTGTGTGTCTAAAGTTGTAGGGTATGCGTTTTTCCCTAACTCTTTGAAGTTACCAAAGGGTCTCGTCTACAAAACCCACTAGGGATGATAAACTCTAACTCTAAGGCCTCTTTGGATATTTTAGCTTACAACAACTCAAAGTGCTATAACCTAAGGTTCACAAAGATTAATCAAGCATTAAGTACACAATGAATGACCTATCGCATTACTAGATCATTAATCAACTAAGATAAGAAACAACCAATCAATATTCAATAATTAAGTTTCATATTCCCTAAGCAAACACACAAGTAAATTAGCCGGACATGGAGAACATGCAAGCATACACACAAATAATTGAAGACATAATTAAATTAATGAAGTAAACAACTTATCTTGGTGTAAGATAGGGTTTAAAACTCTAAAATACGACCTTGGTTCGGTTTAGGTTTTACTCCAAAAGTTTGCCCAAAAGACTACTCTCTGAAACTGAAAAATTCGGATTCTATATATAAGATTACATGTGCGACGGCGTCACCTTATGATTTGTGACGCCGTCTTCTTTATCTTCTGACGCCGTCTGGATTGAATCTAGGCCGTCTGAGTTGCGACGGCCTACTCTTTTAAAGCCCGACGCCGTCCTCCAAAAACTAGCAATTTCTCTTCTGTGTCGTCACAAATTCCTCCGACGGCGTCGCAGATTAAGCAGTGACGCCGTCCCCTTGTAATTTAGCAGCTTGAGTGTCTTGATTCTTGACTTTGGCCATTTTCTTCATATATCCGTGCCTTTTCGTCCAAATAAGTGCCATTACAGCAGTTTGCCTTCCAGAGACCTAAAAAGTGAAAAGGAACGATATTAAGCAATAACGGATACAAAAGTGATCAAATAAGGGCTTAAACGACCCCTCAAAAAGGTACATTTTAAAACCTTATCAATTTGGTCGGTCTTTTTGGTATTGTTCTTCTGCCATTGAAACCAATTGAAAACCATTTGAATAATCAATCCAGGTACTTGTGATATATGATCAAAGCATTTTGTACCTGAATTGTTTTTTAATTTCAGAAAAAGATCCCCCTCAACATGTGCATCGTATGTTTGAGCTTGCTTTGGCACATGGAGGCAAGGACTTGAAAATCTCAGATTGAGAATGAAGAATTCACTTCTTTAATCAACATTTTCTAAAAATATCGACATCACTTTCCCGATCAAAATAAGTATTTTAAATACTTTGTTAAAGATAATTTTTAGGAAAGGATGTGGTTTCTAAAAGATGCTCCCCCTCAATATGTGCATCGAAATTCGAAAGGGTTTTGCACATATTAGAGAGAACCTGCACTTAGTGACAAATCAATCACGTTTTAATCCTTTTTGGTTTGATATAGATGCTCCCCCTTAACATATGCTGGGAAAAATTTGAAATCATTTGGCATATGTAGAGAGGAGATCTTGCTAATCAATTACAAAACCATTTATCGAATTATCAGTTTAAATCCAATTTAAATAACAAATTCTCCCCCGATCACAATTTTCAAATCCATTGAGATTTGTGATCTCTATTGATTTAAATTAATTTTGAAAACTTTGGAGGAGAATTGTGACTTGCTTTTGAAAAACATTTTAATTGATAAGGATCATATTTTGAGACTTTAAACTCCAATGTTCAAGCATGCATAAGTATCTTATGAAAACATAACATTAGCCAAGGTCTTGAACCAATTGTATAAGACATTGCAATTGTTTGATTTAATTGAAATCATTCTCCCCCTCAATCAATGACATAAGTTGTTGATTGAGAGATAGAGATTTTGACAAATGACAAGTCCAGATGATTTTCAAAAATTGAGTCCGAGTTATTTTTCAAAACAATTTAGTTTTCATTAGATGACAAATATTTTTCAGAAGAATTTATAGAAGGAAAGATATTTGTGAAGGAAACATTTGTCTTTTTGGTGAAAAACATTTGTTTTTAGAATCAGAGCATGTGATTTGAAAAATGAGATTAACTGTTCTTACTTTCAACACGGGTTACTACCTGGAATGACAATAAACCACCATTTTTCTCCATCCCATTTTTTTTTAAGTTTATGTATAATCGAACTTCATCTAAATACCCGTGTCATTCTTAGAGTGACAAATCAAAGACCGTAGATGTTATCGAAGAATAGAAAGAGATGGGAAAAATAATATTTTTGAGCTTTTTCAAAGATTTTCTGATTTTTATGGACTTTTGAAATTTAATAATTTTCTATTTTCTTTTTTTGGGTTTTATAATTTTGTATTTTGCTTTTTTAAATATAAATTTACAAGAGTTGGATGAAGAAAACTTTTAATCCTCGTCTTCCTCTTGAAGGATAAACTCAAAACGTTCTCTAGGAAGAGCTTTGGTGAAGATGTCTGCTAACTAATATTCACTCGTCACAAAATATAGTTCCACCACACCGTTCTCCACTTGCTCCCTGATGAAATGATATCAAATGTCGATATGCTTTGCTCTTGAATGTTGAACGTTGTTGCATGAGAGAACAATGGCACTCTTGTTATCACAGTACAGAGGGATTTTGTTGAATTCAAAGCCATAGTCAGATAATTGGGATCTCATCCATAGGATTTGAGCACAACAAGATGACATGGCTATGTATTCTGCCTGTGTATAGGATATAGAGGTACTCATTTGTTTCTTTGAAGACCAGCTCACAAGTTTATCACCCAAAAACTGAGCACCTCCTGACGTGCTTCGACGTGTATCTTGACACCCTGCATGGTCAGCATCTGCATAGGCTGTTAGTGACATATCGGTGTCCTTCGGGTACCAAAGTCCCATGTGGATGGTCCCTTGGAGATACCGAAAGACCCGTTTAACCGCTTCAAGGTGCTTTTTGGTAGGCTTAGCCTGGTATCTAGCACACATGCATACAGCGAACAAAATGTCTGGTCTACTGGCAGTAAGGTACATCAGGGACCCAATCATATTACGATATTTAGTTTGGTCAGCCATGATCCCTAAGTGGTCCTTATCCAGTTTAGTACGCTCCACCATGGGAGTGTCAACAGGGTCACAAGATTCAAATCCAAATTTCTTTAAGATTTCATTAGCATATTTAGATTGATTGATAAAAATGCCTCCAGGACTTTGTGATATTTGTAATCCCAAGAAAAATGATGTTTGTCCCATCATTGACATTTGAAATTTGGAGCCCATTTCCTTAGAAAAACGGTCACATTCGTTGGGGTCAGTCGAGGCAAAAATAATATCATCAACATAGATTTGAACATGAATTAAGTGTTTGCCTGACTTTCTAGTGAACAATTTCGGATCAACTGCTCCTTTGCTGAATCCATTAGATACAAGAAACTTCGATAGCGTGTCGTACCATGCCCTTGGAGCTTGCTTCAATCCATAAAGGTCCTTCTTCAAGTGATAGACATGAGTAGGATGCTCTGGATTCACAAAACCTTCAGGTTGGCTGACGTATACTACTTCTTTCAGATCTCCGTTAAGAAAAGCAGTTTTTACATCCATCTGATAGACTACCATGTTCTTACTGGTGGCGTTAGCCAGGAAGATTCTGATTGCTTCGATACGTGCAACTAGAGCAAATGATTCTTCAAAGTCAATACCCTCCTCTTGACGGTATCCTTTTGCAATCAGTCATGCCTTGTTCTTTAGTACATCACCATGCTCATCCAGTTTTACTTTGAAGATCCATTTTAGAGCAATGATCATAGCACAGTCAAGAGCATGTACTAATTCCCATAAATCTAGTCGATCAAACTCATGAATTTCTTCTTGCATGGCATTGAACCAGCTGTCTTCAGTCATGGCTGCTTTAACGTCTTTTGGTTCGACTTTAGATAGTATGGAGTTGAAGAAGCACCACAAGGCATCAGTTGCAAGTTGTTTACGAGTGGATACTGGACGAGAGGGGTTTCCAATGATGTTGTCCAATGGATGGTCATGTGTCCATTTTCTAAGATGTTCGTGTGGTTTTTGTTGAGGGACTGAAGTAGCAGAGTTTGGATCTCCTAATGAAGATGGTTCTGAAGTTGGTTCAGGAGCAAATATGTTCGGCATCATAGTTTCCTGAAACATTTCCATGATGTTCACTCGATGACTGCGGATTTGATGATGATGATGAGTGATCTGCAGTAGGCGCTTCTTGACTCAATGACATAGAAACTGAAGGGTTATCTACGTTGACTGGTTTAGGGGCAGCCTCTATTGATGGATTACACAGATCATTAGTAATAGGCTCATAGTGTTCATCAAACATTGGATCAAACAATTTCTTCAAATCATCTTCCTAAGGGGGTACATATGGAATTGCTTGTGAGTGGTTTTGCATAAGAGAAGAACTAATGGGACTACTTATCAAATGTTGAGATGCGGGTCCAGAACTTGATTGTCCTGGAGCCATTTTCCCAGATAGCTCATCGAACGTGACGTGAATAGTTTCCATGATATCTCGTGTTCTTTTGTTGTAGATTTGGTAACCCTTCTTGTTTGGTGCATAACCCACAAAAACCCCAATGTCCGCTTTAGCTCTTAATTTACCTAAATCTTGACCGTCATTCGTTGGATAGCACAAAGCACCGAATACACGAAGGTAGGAGAGATCAGGTTTTTGTTTATGGATAAGTTTGTATGGAGTTTTTCCATGAGTGGTGTGTATGAGGGAACGATTTTGGGTGTAGCAAGCAGTGGCAATGGCTTCAGCCCAAATAAACATTGGAACCTTTGAGTAAATTAGCATTGTTCTTGCAGCTTCAACAAGGGTCCAATTTCGACTTTCAACTATATTGTTCTATTGAGGCGTACGTGGAACACTTCTTTGATGACTGATTCCAATGCTTTTATAGAATTGACTTAGGTCTTTGTTAACAAACTCAGTGCCATTGTCTGTTCGAATAATTCTAACAATCTTGTTAAGTTGAACCTGCAGCTGTTTGATAAGTTTGATGATGACATCTGGAGTTTCATCCTTTGTCCTCAAAAACTTAACCCAAGTAAATCGAGAGTAGTCATCAACAACGACTAATACATATTTCTTCCCATTTATTGTTTGCACTCTCATGGGTCCGCACAGATCCATACGAAGAGTATGAAGAACTTCCATAATTGAGTTTGCGGGTTTGGGTTTGTGGGCATATTTGTTGCTTTTTCCCAATTTGCATGCTGAACAAATATGATCTTTTTCATATTTTAGTCTTGGTAAGCCTCTTACTAGGTCTTTTCTGCAAAGGTCATTAATGGTGCCGAAGTTCAAGTGATTGAGACGACGATGCCATAACCATGACTTAGTTTTTGAAGCCTTTGACAACAAGCAGATTGGAGAAGACTTCATCATATCTTCGATAGAGATGGTGTATAAGTTTGTACCACGTGTTCCTCTTAAAAGTTCCACACCATCAAGTTCTCTAACGAAACAAGTATGTTTTCTAAAAGCCACTTCTAAATCAGAATCACAGAATTGACCGACAGAAAACAAATTATGACCAAGACCTTCAATATAGTATACCCGGGAAATTACACTATCACCAACCACATAATCTCCATAACCCATAATTTCCCCAAAATGGTCGTTCCCGAATCTAACAGTCCCGATAAATTTACTCACGAAGTTCATGAGCCGCTAGCGATCTCCAGTTATATGCTTGGAACAGCCTGAGTCCAGGTACCACAGAACGATTAGAACGACCTGCAGTTGAACACAGACAAGTATGGATGACTAGATAGTTTGGATCCCCATGCGAGAATGGGTTCCACTTGGTTAGAAAACGAGATTGGAGCATCCACATCAGAAAAAGAGTCAATGAAATCGTTAGAGGTAGATGTCGGACTAGTAGAAACAGTAGATCTATTCAAAGTATGTTCACTTCTAAAAGGTATAGTTCTACCAGTAGGCATCCATTTCCTAATGGGCATTGATCTAGATAATTTAGGGCACAACTCATTAAGATTGAATTTACGGCCAGTAGGTATCCATTGGTAACCTACATTCTTAAATTTTCTTCCTGTTGGTTTCCAATGTTTTCTAGCCCTCTTTTTCCTTGGTCTTCTGACCTTTTTATCCTGTTGTCTAGTGTTAACCATTTTAACAGGAGATTTTACAGTATTACTCATCTCATTGACAACACATTCATGATTAATACCAGAAATCAAGCATTCATTACATGTTTTGCAAATAGTAGCAGAATTAGAATTAATTACAGTACGCTTATAGCTAATACTAGAATCAACGCGATTCGTTTTATTCAAATCAAACTTAATGTTCCTAGGGTGGTCTTCTACTTTCTTCCATTGATCACTCTTAGCTTGCGAGGTCCTATCTTGCTTTGTATTTCCTGGAGGCTTTGACTCGCTCGCTTTTGTACCACTGATTACTCCTGTAGAGGGAATTATGGGAACATTAGTTGGTTTTGCTACTTTTTGCATTCCTGATCTAGAAGTGCTGGGATCTGAAGTACTTTTAGGCACATCAAAGCTCACACGCTTGACTTTTGTCACAGAACAAGGCATATCATGGGTTGCATGCTTAGCACTAGGCATAGAACAAGGCATAACAGCTTTATCATTCTCACAAAAGGATTTAGGGCATGTTGCTCTTAAACATTCTAAAAACTCCTGAGTTCGTTTGGCATATAAGCATGCATACCTAATTTCACTATCAAGTGGTTTACTTATGCGATCCTCTTTTACAATCGCACGGAGACATTCTAGACTATCCTTAAGGTGACAGAAATAGTCATGAAACACAAGTTCGTTATTTCTAAGATGAGGAGGAATATATTTTACAGTCACAGTATACTTAGAATCCGCTGATGCCTTTGATGCAACATTCTCATTACTGACAAGTGGCATTCTCCCTTTTACCTGACTCTTCACAATTTCCTTTTGCAAAGAAGTTATTTTTTCATTGTTCTTGTCATGAGTGACTTTCATTGAATCATATAACTCTTTAAAGTGTCGTTTAACCTTTTCATTTTCTTCTAGAAAACTCTCATTTTCTTGTTGTAATACATTAATGATGTTTTGAAGATGAAAGTTTTGAGAATACTGGGAATCTAAAGGAGGAGCCATTTGGGAGCCATTCACATTGTTCTTTTCACCCTTTAATTGTGAAATTTGGGTTTTCATCCTTCTGATCGTGTTATAGTGAGCTCGAATCTGTTCATCACGTTTGTTTATTTCAAAAACTGCATCAAACTCAGGAACATCCGAGGATGTCTTGATATTTGAGGTTTTAACATTTTCTTTGAGATGTTGATATTTTAGTTGTAAATTAAAATGTTCAACTTCCAGTTTAGAATAATGTTTTACCAAATTATCATGATCATCATGTTCTACTTTATCATGCAATTTTGAATTTGTGGTTTCAAGCTCAATGACACGATCATGGGAAACTTTTAATGCAACAGTTAATTCATGAAATTGAGACACAGTAATAGAACAATTTGTAACAGTGTAGAACACATCTTGAGCAACACACTGAGAGATCAGATTATCATTAATGATGTGCAGATTCTTTATCTCTATTTCATTACTCTTAAGCTCACGTTCATACATACTGACCTCAAGTTCCATATCATTAAACATTTTTTTCATTTCTTTAATCTCTATGTCCATTCCCTTTTGAAGACTCTCAAATTGTCCTTTAAGTTGTTTAAAGAAAGGCATGACCTCAGTTAAATAGCATTCTTTAGTTTTTTCAAAACCCCGTTCCCCTTTAGTTATCCCAGTGGGTGTGATTCTCTTCTTACACGTTTTCTCAAAATCAAAAAATAGTTGGTAAACTACGTAAAGGCTGATTTAGGTCTTGCTATTAGTGGGAAGATTTCTAGGCACTAAATGCATTGGTGTATTTGGGGGATACACAGTGGCAGGAGGCAATTTCCTACAAGGGGAATTCTTTTCAATAAAATCATCAGCTTTTTGTTTGTCCATATCCTTTTTCCAGAAAATTTGTTCAGGGGTCAGCTGGGTCTGAGGTCTAAATTTATTAAAGGCAATCCAGTTATCCTTAGAATAATTTGGTGTTTTAACGATGATTTTATCTCTTATGCACAAGGGACTATTAAATTTATCATCCAATTTTTTTCTAGAGACCTCTTCTAATTTTCTATCCTCCTCAGAGCACTCAGCACAAGTGGGTTTCTGTCTAGGCTTAAGAATCTCATTTCCATCGTAGATTACTTTTTGAGCTGCTTTAGCCTTACTACACGCCTTAGGATTTGGTTCATCTACAAGTGGAACGCTATGCTTATCACTTAGAACTCTATGCTTAGTGATCATGTGAGCAGTCTGAATGGTGTTCCCTTGTACGTACAATTTATTTTCAAGTTTGTTCTTCAAAGTTTTTAGGTTGGAAAATTCATTTAAAAGTTTTGATTCCTTAGCATTGAATTCTTGTTAAAGTACTTTCACATTATCTTGAAGTTCTTGTTTCTGTTTAACAGTTCTGTTAAGCTTTTCTTGTAAGGAATCTAACTTTTGTTTTAACATTTCTTCCCTAAAATTGCTTTTTCTGATAATTGTACGCATTTGGTCATCCATCTCCTGCTCACGGGTAGTAAGTTCAAACTTAGCACGTTGTTCATATATAGCAACTTGTTCTTTATATGCGTTTAGTTCATAAATAATAGAATCATCATGGGCACATGCAGTGAATTCATCAAAAACATAGTCATCATTGACTGCAGAAGATGCATTACTTGGTACAATTTCACTTTCATTTTGTTTCACATATTGATCATATGGGACAACATTGCTATTACCCATATTTTCAATATATGATTCAATAATTTCAGTTGATTGTACTTTGTCATGCGTCTTTTGCACATCAACATTATCGTATAGTTTTAATACCTCTGAAATGATAGATTCCCTGGAAGGAGTGGCCTGTTTAGGTGAAGAAGCCCTTGGAGTTACCATTGGTGAGATATTAGCCATGAAGATGGTATGGGCAGTTGGTTGATCATCAACATCTGAATCAAATGCATCACAGTCTGCGACTTGAAATGCATTGGGATTGTTCTTACCCATACCCTGCACTGGTTGTTCATCCACATCAGCATCATAAGTTCTGGCATTTCCCTCAGCAAGAAATAGCAATTCTTCCTCATTCAACATTGCTCCACTGTCTTGAGCTTGGACCAGCAGCATCTTGTCCCTTAAGTACTCTGCATTTTGTGGACGTTTTGGAAGAGTGCAATTCCTTGCGATGTGTCCTTCTCCACCACAGTTGTAACATTTAATGGGCTTTACTTGACCCTGACCCATGTTCCTTCCACGATTCTGATTACCCATATATCCACCACCACCGCCAGCATTCTCATTTCCTGCTCCAACATTCCCATATCCAGCTCCAACATTCCCTTGCTCATTATGTGGAAGGTATGCATTATGTCTTCTTTGCACACTCTACACCACTACCTTTCCATCTCTAACAGTAGCTTGATTGTGGGGATTGGAAGCTGTTCTAATGTTATTGTTGGTGTGTGGAGTGAGATTCAGATTTTGCCTAACTATAAGAGACAGTTGATTAACGAGATTTTCCATGAATGTTTCTGAATCTGGAGGCTTATACCCTGGATCTGGAATGAGTTTGTGATTACCATTACCAGTTGGTATCACTTGAGATGCTTTGGTGGTTATTCCTACATTTGTGTAGAATGCAGTTGAATCATTTGACGAGCTTGCATCACCATAATTAGTTTTGAACTTTTCCAGGATCATTCTTTCAAACATAGCATGTTTCTCATTCTGAAGCAAGTATGCATACAATTGCTCATAGTTAGTGTGCCTCAAACCTTTGGTTAGCTTGACTGAAGTGACAAATTTGTGCCATTCAGGATTCATGTTGTTCACAAACTTTGAATTGAGCTGAATATTTGGCATACTCATTTTGATATTCCTCATGTCATTCACTAGCTTGTGGAACCTCACATAGTATTCAGTGACATTTTCCCCTGGGTTCATCTTAAAGTTCTCAAAATCATCATACAGTTGAGACTCTATGTCTTCTTTAGTTAATTCTGAATCGGAGAGAAGCATCTTGACATTGTCCCAAACTGCTTTGGCTTCAGTGTTGTGATTGATTAACTTGTATATGTCCTTTGGTAGATCCTGAAGTACAATGTTTGAGGCCCTAATATAAGCATCGTATCTCTTTTTCTCCTTATCAGTAAGTTCATCATATGTCTTTGGTCTATCCAGTCCTAATGTCACTGAGCCATCAGTAGCAGTTTCAAGTATGTCTCTGGTAGTCTCAACTTGGTACGGTCCTTCATCAATTGATTTGAGAATGTTAACCTCATTTTCCTTACCCAAGCAGTACAATCTGATTCGTTGAGCCCATGAGTCATAATCAGTTCTGTCTAACATGGGTGGTCGAGTATCTGATCTTGCAGCTTGAACGTCCTCAGCTACAGAAGAGATGATTGTAGGCACGTTGGTAGACATGATTACAGATTCTACGGGATTTTATAATTCTTTGATTAAACCAGGAAATAGATTCTTTCACGGGATTTTACTAAATCAAAAGAAAAACCGTAAAATGTAACACGATGAAACGACAAGTCTCAATAGACAAGTAGTATACTTGACAAGTCGCACCCTGATAAACTCGCTTTGAAGACAACTCGCTTAATAGACAAGTCGCATAAAGAGACAACTCGCTTAATAGTCAAGTCGCATAAAACCCAACACGCTTCAACAACAACAACAACTCGCTTAGGGCACAACTCGCTTAAGTGATAACTCGCATAAGCTGACAACTTGCTTCCAAGACAACTCGCTTAAGATATAACTCGCTTAAATGACAACTCGCAGAAGCTGATAACTCGCTTCCAAAGAAACTCGCTTAAACGACAACTCGCTTAAGGTACAACTCGCTTATCTGACAACTCGCTTCATAGAACACGACAACTCGCACGCAAGAAATTCTCAACGAGACTCAACTCGCTTCGTACCAATATTCAAAAACCACCACTTTTCCATCCAAAAACAACCCAACCACAATGATGCAAGCCTTACAAATAAAAACCTAAACACTTATAATGATTCTAAACACAAAAGTACAATCAAAATCCAAACTTTAACACTAGAAATGATCCAAATGGTGCAAACTACTCTAAACTCGTTCAAACCCAAAAACCTTATGAAATCCACTAGAAATCCAAGAACATGAAAGATGAATGATCAAACCATGGCTCTTGATACCATTTGTAACATATTAGATTTAACAAAACACATCAAAACATATTAAAATAGGGGCGTATGGTTTGAAGGTTTAGAGAGAGAAAGTAGAGAGAGAATTGGGAACTTCATTAAACAAAGAAAAATGGTATTGAAGCTCCAACCCTCTACCTTGGGAGGTAGAGGGTATTTATAGTTTCTTACAAGACACGCCTCCTACGGGCTGTGGATCAAGCATACAGTGGGTAAAGACCCGTCCGTCCTCCACGGTGTTACATAACTAACTACTTATTAACATAACTTGACTACGACTACGAGCTTTCTAACGAATACATATACTTGAGGTGACCGACACTTCAACTAATGGATTTTCTAAATCCTAACAAACAAATAGTTGGAAGTCTTTTTTGTTTGTTGTTGTATGATCTAGTCTTGATTCATACATCATTGTTGTACCAAACGATCATAAACTTGTGAGTATGAGTGGTTAGTATTTTAGTCCTTCAAATACATTATGTGTGGGAGTGGTTGTACTCTTGGAAAAGAACTCGACATCTAGCTTAGTGTCGGAAATAGTGTGTAAGCGAAGTGTAAAGGTTTCTCCGCCGGTGAAAGGAGTTTGTGGACTAGTGAACTTAAACTATCGAGTGTGAGACTCGGGGAGTGGAGTAGGGCAAGGAAAAAGAGTCCTTGTAGACCGAACCACTATAAACAAGAGTCCATGCAGCGAAAGTAAGAATCAAATACTTGTAATTTGTTAACCAAATATAAAAGAATATGCATACCTTTTGCGATTCCTAGCGAAACAAGGAATAAGTTAATAAAGAAACCAAAACCATAATTATTTAGGGTTTATATAATTCGACTTAACCACAAGTCGACCAAGTAAAACAATAACAAACAATATTGTGTTTGTCATTCATTCTTGTACACACGTTGTTAATACAAATATCGTCATTAAACGTTATTTATATTTTTGATCTTTACCTAAGTTTAGTTTACGACAAAAGTAAATTTAATTTTTATAAAGCTTAAAGCTTGTCGAGTTTAATAGATATTAAAACAAGCTTTTTCAAATAATATGTTTATCACTCAAGCATTTACATTGTGATTAATCATATCTTGATATGACTCTAAACCATAATGTATGATAGTAGTTTTTAGAAATTTTTGGTTTCTTAAAAACTAAACATTACATATGTATTTACATATTTCTAAAAATAGAAAAACAAACACATGACATCATGTGATGCATCATTGAAATCATTGGAAGATTTCACTAGATACTTTGTGTAGATTTAGGCTCTAGATATCTTACACAATCTTGCATAGATACGGTTGACTTTGGCAAGATTTTGAGATCTTGCTGTCAGGCCTCGGTGGCACCAATTATTAACACGGGCGGAACCCTTTTAAGGATTCCGTGGTTCGTGGTGCTTGCTGAGTGTTTTGGCTATAAATAGCAAAGCCAAACCAAGTAGTTTTTCATCCCTTTCTATCATACTCTCATACATTCCTTTTCTCTAACCTTTCTAACTCGGTTTCATATCATATTAGTGATCTCTTTTGTAGCAAAGAAGATCAAGTCACATTTAAGCTTCAAAAAGAAGTTGGAAGTCTTGTTTGTTTGTTGTTGTATGATCTTGTGTTGATTCATACTTCATTGTTGTACCAAACCATCATAATCTTGTGAGTGTGAGTGGTTAGTATTTTAGTCCTTAAAATACATTGTGTGTGGGAGTGGTTGTACCCTTGAAAAGAACTCGACATTTAGCTTAGTGTCGGAAATAGAGTGTAAGCGAAGTGTAAAGGTTTCTCCGCCGGTGAAAGGAGCTTGTTGACTAGTGAAGTTAAACTCTCGAGTGTGAGACTTGGGGAGTGGAGTAGGGCAAGGAAAAAGAGTCCTTGTAGACCGAACCACTATAAACAACTTGTTGTGGTTTGATTGTTTCTTTCCTTATCTACTCTTTATATATTGTTTACATATTTCACTAACATATCTAAGATCAACATCAATTGATCTTTCAATAAGTTTCAAAACAAAGTTTTTAATCGGTAAACTATTCAACCCCCTTCTAGTTTTCCACAATTGGTACCAGAGCCTCGTTGCTCAAGAATTTCTAAAATATATTGTATTTTATAAACTTGAAATGATCCATGGATTCTGAAACTTTAAAGAAGAGCAATCTATGCAAAGACCACCACTCTTTGAAACCAATGGATTTATCTATTGGAAAACCCGTTTTGAAACATATGTAAAATCAAAAGATATAGATATTTGGTTTGTTATTGTTAAAGGGGATTTTAGTTCTACAACAAAAGATATTTCTGTTGATGAACAACAGAAATTAATTGCTAAAAATAATGAAGCTAAAATGATGCTTTATAATGCTTTGCCTAGAAAAGAATATGAAAGAATTTTTATGTGTGAAACCGCCAAAGATATTTGGGAATATATGATTGTTACACATCAAGGAAATTTACAAGTCAAGGATAACAAATTGATCTTCTTATTCAACAATATGAACAATTTGTTATTCCTGAAGATGAAACTATTGATTGTGGCTTTGCTCGCTTTAATACTATTATTACATCACTTAAAGCACTTGATGAATCTTTTCATAGTAAGAACTTTGTCAGGAAATTTCTTAGAGCACTCCATCCGAAGTGGAGAGCTAAAGTGACGGCCATTGAAGAATCAAAAGATCTCTCAAAAATGTCACTAGACGAGTTAATCAGAAATCTCAAAGTGCACGAAATGGTGATGGAGAAAGATTCGGAAATCATCAAAGGAAAAAGAGAGAAAATCAAATCCGTTGCTCTAAAAGCAAGAACGGAATCAAGTGATGAGGACGAATCTTGCTCCGGTAGTGAAGATGAAGAGTATGCCATGGTCGTTAGAGATTTCAAAAAGTTCTTTAGAAGAAGAGGAAAGTTCGTAAGATAACCTCGAGAAGAAAAGAAGCCATTCCGAAAAGATCGGGATGACAAAAAGGGTAAAGGTGAAAGAAAGTGCTTTAGATGCGGTGATGCAAGTCATCTAATAGGAGATTGTCCCAAGCCACCTAAAAGCAAAACTCAACGAGCTTTTGTAAGTGGTGCTTGGAGTGATAGTGAAGATGATGAAGAGTCAAGCAAGGAGGAGATCGCTCTAATGGCATATGAGTCAAACGAGGTACATTCTGACTCATCTTATTCCTCTATTGATGATGACACTTTGTAAAGACAATACAATCAATTGTGTGAGCTAAGTCTAAAAATCATAACTAAAAATAAGTTTTTAAAGACTAAAAAGGAATTTTTAGAAAATGAAGTCTATGAGTTAAAAGAAAAGGCAAAATGATTAGAAAAAGGAAAAGCAAATGGCGATGGTTGCAAATCATGTCAAGAGCTTAATCTTGAAATAGGAAAACTAAAGGTCACACAAGATGTTCTAATCGAACATAATTCTAGATTTAAAAGGTTTAACAAAAACATCGCTTGTGCCAATGAAATAGTTAGAATTCAAAAAACACCAGGAAACATGAATGGGCTAGGATTTAATGAGGTATTAATTCCAAAGAGTCAAAACAAAACGGCAGAAAAAGACAAACAAACTGTCAAAACTACTGCAATGCAGCACGAACCAGACGGACCCAAAATAAGGGCTCCGTCCTTTGTAAAAAATGGTGCCGTGGGGACAGTAGCAGGACAGAATGCTTGTGATACGGACCGTAGCGAATTTGTCAAAGTAACAAAGAAAACCAATGATAGTGTTAAACTAAAACCTACTGTTACATCAGGAGTAGGACTTGCTAAAAATGAATTTAGATCAAAAACTACACAATAACGACATAAAACACCTTTTGCCAAACGCCCCTTTCCTAAAAGCACCCACAACATACAACCCAATTATCAACATAACGGTTGGAATCAAAACTTCCCTAGACCATATCAAACTCCAGATTACATGTCATGGAACTCTTACCCATCATTTCCATACATGAATCAAGTAAATAGTATGTTTAACCCAAACGGACCCATGAGATATTGGGGACCAAACGCTTGAGTTATTTGTATCTTAGTTATGCTTGAAAGTTGGATTGGAACCTGATGAGTGGATAAAAGATAGTGGATGCTCACGGCACATGACGGGCAACAAAAGTCTCTTCTCAACATACCAAGAGTATGACAGAGGTAATGTCACTTTTGGTAGCAATATCAAAAGCAAAATCATTGGCAAAGGTACGATCGCTCATAACTCCCTAACTATTGAAAATGTTGCTCATGTCGATAGGTTAGGATTTAATCTACTTAGTATTAGCCAATTATGTGATAAAAAGTATAAAGTACTATTTGAAAAAAGTAGTAGTAAAATACTAAAAGATGGTATCGCCATAGCTAAAGGAGTTAGGAAAAATAACATATACGTCATGAAAATAGATAAAACATCTAATGACAAACTTTGTCTAACAACATTAGATGATAGCTCAACTCTTTGGCATAGACGCTTAGGTCACGCTAATATGAGACTTATACAAAACCTATCTTCAAAAGAGCTAGTTAGGAATTTACCAAAACTTAAATATGACCAACATTTTTGCGACGCTTGCAAAATTGGTAAACAAACCCATAGTAGTCATAAGGCTAAAAACATGGTGTCCACATCTAAGTGTCTAGAACTTTTTCATATGGACTTGTTTGGTCCATCTGCTATAAGAAGCTATGGAGGCAACTTATAAACTTTGGTCATAGTAGATGATTACTCAAGGTTTACTTGGACGTTGTTTTTGAAAACCAAAAATGAAGCTTTTGATAAATTTGAAATTCTTAGCAAGAAAATTGAAAATCAACTAGGTGTTAAAATTGTGTCGATCCGAACGGATCATGGTCGTGAATTTGACAATGAAACACAATTTGGAAACTTTTGTGATACAAATGGTGTAACACATAACTTTTCAGCTCCTCGAACACATCAATCAAATGGAGTTGTAGAACGTAAAAATAGAACCATTCAAGAAATGAGTAGAATAATGCTTAATAAACAAAACATTCCTCAAAAGTTTTGGTGTAACTCCGTTGACACTTCTACATATATTTTAAATAGAGTCCTAATACGTCCTTTCTTAAACAAAACACCATATGAGCTTTATAGAGGTAAAAAGCCAACTTTAGGATATTTTAGAGTATTTGGATGTAAATGTTTTATTCTTAATACTAAAGATTATCTCACCAAGTTTGACCCAAAGTCTTATGAAGGTGTATTTCTTGGTTATTCTCAAACTAGTAAAGCTTACATTGTCTTAAACAAAGAAACAATGAGAGTCGAGGAATCGTTGAACATAACATTCGACGAAAGTCCACCTCCCTCTAAGACATCACCTTTGGTAGATGATGACTTAGTTGAAAGTCAACTTGTAGAAAGTCAAGAAATAATTAAAAATGACAAGGAAGATGGACCATTAAATAATGAGATTATAAACATCAAAGAATCCAAAATTCATCCTTTAGAAAAGGTCATAGGACAACTAAATCAAAGAACCTTAAGATCACAAGCCCAAAATCAAAGTAATCATTTTTGTTTTGTGTTTATCATCGAACCGAAAAACATAAATGAAGCAATAAAAGATGAATCTTGGGTAATTTCTATGCAAGAAGAGTTAAACCAATTCGTTAGAAATGATGTTTGGAAATTAGTTTCAAAACCTAAAGATCAAACTATAATTGGAACGAAATGGGATTTTCAAAATAAAATGGATGAAAATGGTGTAGTATCTAGAAACAAAGCTAGGCTTGTCGCACAAGGTTATAATCAACAAGATGGGATTGATTATGATAAAACTAATGCACCGGTAGCTAGGCTCGAGTCTATTAGAATCTTACTTGCATATGCATGTGCTTATGACTTTAAATTATTTCAAATGGATGTTAAGAGTGCGTTTCTTAATGGGTTTATTAACGAAGAAGTATATGTTGCTCAACCTCCCGGTTTTACCGACTTTGAGAAACCACATCATGTCTTCAAACTCAAGAAAGCATTATACGGTCTTAGGCAAGCACCAAAAGCTTGGTACGATAGACTTAAGACTTTTCTTGTTGAAAACAAATACACCATGGGATTAGTAGATAATACTCTTTTTACCAAGAAAAAGGAATCACATATTATCATTGTTCAAATATATGTTGATGACATCATATTTGGAGCTATGTGATGATTTCTCTAAAATCATGCACGATGAGTTTGAGATGAGTATGATGGGTGAATTAAATTTCTTTCTAGGACTTCAAATTAAACAACTAGAAGATGGCATATTCTTTAACCAATCTAAATATATAAAAGATATGCTTAAGAAATTTGGTCTTGAAGACTCAAAACCAACTAAGACACCCATGTCCTCAGACACTAAACTCACCAAGGATGAGGAAGGTGAATTGTCACACCCCCAATTTACCTGTTTTGCAGCGGAATGGAATACATGGGGCATGACTGCCATAGCATCACAGTTATAGTTATATTGAACGACCTAAAGTGTCGTTTTGAAAATATCATTTGATTAAGTAAAATAATCAGAGTTTACAAAACATAGGTCCCAAAAGATTTCCAAAGTACCAAAATGAGTTTGTTACAATCAAACGATAGTTAAGTGCATAAAATATATGTGAGACGTGTCAGCTCAGCGACTCCATGCAAGCCATGATGATATGCTAATACCTGAGATAAAACATGCTTAAAACAGTCAACACAAAGGTTGAGTGAAATCCATAGGTTTAATTAATTCGTTTGAACACAATATTCGTAGTGTGAGTTACATTATTTCACACTCATCGTTGAAAACAAAACAGCATTTTTTTCACTAAGTCCATGACAACCAAAGCGTAAACCTCGTACCAATAGAAATTGGTAAAATCGTTTCATCGCAGCCCTAGTAGGTAAACTTGCCAATCTACCTTATTGATTCGAATATAGTGCGTTCGATTTCCCCTAACTGGGTCAATAAGAACGGGTGTGTTAATTCCAATAGGCCTATTCACAATATTCGTGCTCACTCGCAAGTGACTAATGGTGCATGATGTAGGGACTTCAAACATGGCAATAGAATACTTAGTGACAATAAAGCATTTGGATATAACGTACAGTTCAAAGCATTTGTGTTCGATTAAAAATATAGCATGTATCTCCCCCAAGAGTTTGTAAAACCATTAAGTAATAAAAAGTGGGGCTATGAACTCACCTGATGCAATGATTATGATGACAAGAGTGGATACACTGAAATGAATCGAATACTCTAACTGCAACCTATATGAATGATATGATCTATTATAAGTTATGAATTTATATCGTACATGCAAATCCACATGTAGTCTATACCACTTGTGCATTTTTGAAAATATAGTTTATCGTCGAAATACATGTTTATGTCATATTGTCAAGTTATAAAATACTTTACGCGTATATATGTTGTAACAACATCCCACGATAGTCGTTTAGAAATAGAACAAGAATTTATAGTTTTTCGTCGTAAAATAATATACTTTGACAACTCATGAAAATAACTAAGTAACCTCGCGAAGCTTAGTCGCAAAATGGTGAATATTGATTGTTAGTGTTGAAGAAAATAGTTGTGATCGTCGTATTTCAAACGCAAGTATCTTGGTCGATATAGGTCCGTTTTCTACGATCTATATATCATTGGTTTCGTGTTAATGTATACTAATATATTTTTGATAAGTCGACTCATTTAGATTATGTTTAAAACTCGGTTTTGCCCCTTGAAAATCCCTTGACAGCTTGTATTATTTTAGAAAATTAGTTTTCGTCGTTAAACTTGAAGTTAGCGTATCTTTTTCGTTATAAACCCGTTTTAACCCGTTCAAGCGGCCACGGTTTCGTTTTTAAGTCTATTTTCTGAAAATATAACCCAAAATAATCCACAACGCACTGAAATATCCAGATTTTACAAAATAGGACAGCCCTGAATTATTTGTTGTCGAAAATGATTTTTCTAGTTCAAAGCTTGTACTAAACCTTTCCAATCAACACCAAAGCTATTCTAAACCTACCATACACCTTCCTAGGGTGTCATGGGTTCCTAAAATTCACCAAAATTGATAGGTTCAATTAAATCACTAGTTATTAAATTTTAGGTCCAAATAATTAGAAAATCTCATATACAGTGGTATGAAACATATGTATTACTTGCATGCTTGTTTCTAAAAATTAAAATAGAGAAAGTATGGATATTTAAAGAGTAGGAAAAATAATTTAGAACTTACTTGAGTGATGAAGGGATTGTTGCAAATATATAATCAACCTAGAGGTTTATATTTCAAAACCTTAAAATATAAGACTAATAGAGATTGTAAAACACTTGATCTTGAAAAAAATGATGGATTCTTCTTTTGATCTAAGCTTGGTCGATCCACATGGATGATGAGGAGAGAGTTTTCTTTCAATTTTGCTTCTAAAGATATTTTGTATGTGTTTGTATGTATCTTAGATTAATAAATTACTTTTATAACATAAATATCTAGTCAATTAGAGTATGTGTACACTTCTTTTGGTCAAGATATTTAATAAAAGGATGACAAAGGGGGGGGGGGGGGGGGGGAGGTCGGCAAGGGTATAATGGGGAAGTAAGTTGTGTATTCTTGATGATTAAATGTGTTTAAAGTTAAGTAAAAGGTATGTTTTGTACATATAACTAGTTATTAAGTGTAGCGTTAGCTAGGAATCGATTTGAACGGAACAAAATGAAATATATCAAAGTCATAAAATTTATAAAGTTACATTTCTCGCAAGTATCGGGTGAATAAATAATTATCGTATCGCAATTAAGTAAACCGTCGTAAATATATATATATATATATATATATATATATATATATATATATAGGCGAGTACCCGTGCCTAGCGGCATCGGTTTCTAGCGGCAGCGGTTTCTAGCCGAGTGTCCGCGCGTAGCGGCAACGGTATCTAGCGGAGTAGCCATGTCTTACGGCAGTGGTATCTAGCAGAGTACCCGCGCCTAGCGGCAGCGGTGTTTAGTTTTCGACAAAATTCCTGCGGCGAATAATTTTTTTTTCAAAAAATTGTATATGTATCGCTCGGGAATCCTTTTCGAAGAGCACTTTTTCTGAAGGCATGATTGCACAACGACAATAGATTATTGTGTTTTTATGAAGGTATAGGGGTGGCGACGATTATTTACCGGAAAACATCTTATTCAACGTGTAATTTTTTTTATAAATTGTTGTGGTTTGTGTTTTTATGAAGGTATATGAGTACCCGCGCCTAGCGACGACGGTGTCTAGTCTTCGGCAAAATTCGAGCGGCAAAAAAATTTATTTCGACGAACTATATTCAAAGTGTTAGGAATCCGTTTAGAAGAATTGTTTTTCTGGTGCCATGGTAGCATAGCGGAGGCAATATATAATTTTTAAGAAAGTCTGCTAGCGCTGATGTTGTGCGTGTTTTTCCTGATTGCGTTGTTTTATATTGTAGTTGTCAATATAAATTGTAATAATAGACCTTTACTTCTTCCTTCTCAAAATTATAATCCATATTTCTTATTTAGGATATTTTAAAATAATTGTCCATGAAAAATCAAATTAAGGTGTTTTTCTCGAGCATCCGCGTCTAGCGGCAATAGTATATAGTTTTTGACAATATCCATCTGATATGTGTGTGCGCCTCTTATTTTCCTCTTCTTCTTGGTTTAGTGGTTATAATAAGATGCCAACACATATTGGCGACGATCAATATATTAGAATTCTAATTCAAGTATGTTATGTGGCACCGTTCCAAGCATGTGCGATGGTAGTCAGTTCAAGCGTATGTACACCACCACAAGTGATGTGCATACCACAAATTACATTTTTAATATACATGATACAACACTACATATGTGTCTTTATGATGTACAACTTATTTTAATCGCATATGACCAATCTCATCAAACCTTTTAAAGTGTAAAAAATACGACTTCCACTTTTTTGTTCAAAGCTTTTTGAAACACTGATAATGACCTATCCTTTTTCATGTTCAAAGCTTTTTGAAACTTTGATAGTGACCTATCATCTTTTTAGAACTGCTTTCAATGTTACTTTTATGTTTCATTATTCAAGTCTCAAAACTCATTTTTTATTGAATTCAAATTTCATCTTTTGATTCTAGCAAGTGTGAAGGCCAGAATTTATTTTTCAAACGAGGTGAAAACCCGAGTTTTAAATTTTTTTTTTTAAAACCTTGGATACGCTGCATTAACTATATTATTGAAATGTCTCGTTTTTCTTTCATTCCAGTTTGCATCAACTGGAAAATATAAAATATCATCCGACATTTCAAAGCCAACAACCATATTTGAGATGAAAAATGTAACTTCCAGTTAATATAAACAATATTAATAACTTGATAAAAATGCTATATTACAGAGTACTAAGCAAAACCTTTACACTGAACCAATTATAGACGCATAATATATAAAATAGACATAAATTAGAGTGATGGATGTTCTTATCTCATTTTTTGATCATGGATCGTAAACCTAAAGAAAAAAGAAAACATCTAACATGTTAGTTAAATACAATGAAATCCAAATTACATGAGGACACCAAACTTATGCATTCCTGAAAGTATAGTGATTGTTGTTACATTTGATTTGCAATATTTGAGTATCCATTAATTATTCATCAACAAACCTGGTAATCACTCCATTTCATTTCTAAAATAAAACCTATGCATTACATGAACACACAAAACTTATGCATTACATGAACACACCAAACAGCTCTAGTAACGGGTCCAGTAGCTATATCATGCGCTTATTGAGTCTTTGATCAAAAAACCTGGTAGTCGCTTTATTTCATTTCTAAATTGTTATCAATACAGTACAAAGTGTATAAGACGTAGCCGGAGTATATTCGCTTCTTACCTGATAGGCTCACCCCCTGAACACATCCCATGAACACACCTACTGAACCACACATAATCGAACTTATATATGTTGTCACCCGGCCAATGAATCACTGAACCACAATGACGTAGCTCACAATGTTACTTGATTTCTTGTCGTCATTGCGTCCTACCGCCGCTTACATGGGGGCTGCAATATCGGAACCCAAAAAGTCTTGTAATCAAGAATCGAAAAACATACTGTCATTTCATGAGCAGTACAAAAGTAAGATACCCTTCTTATTTTCGAATACTTTTAGACAATGTCAAATTTGTATTTGCATTCAAGAGTTTAGGAAGTTTAAGCATACCTGTAAGCGCATTCTCGATAATTTTGGGTTCTAACTTAGGTGGTCTACCCAATATCCTTTTTGGAGCAACAATCACGGCTGCATGTATTTTCATCATGTTGCCTGCAAGTAGCTTCCCGGATGAATGAAAAAAAATTTAGCCCGTCCATCTTACTACCTCTAATATGAAAAACTATAAATAAAGGTAAGAATACTCACCAAGTATAGGATTATTTGCGGGGGATCGAGGCCTTTTATTCTTTGTTGTCATCAGTTGAACGGATCTTTAGAACAGGACTCATATATGCCACAATCGCTCATAGAGGAACCCTTTTTGGTCTGACCATATACGTGGGATCATCCCACTGGACCTGAAACTAACGGCAGAAAAAAGTACATTATATTCAAGTGAAAGGAGAAGTGTCACACTAACATAATTATAGATTTAACAGATGCTTTATGTCATATGTTTACCTTGCTGGCCAGTTTGTAAAGACAATCACCTAAGACCATGAAAGTTGCATATTTAACTTACCAAGCGTGCAAATAGTTGCAGGCAACCAAAACCATAATAGTTGTAATATACGTTATTTATTACGAAAAAAACCTCGTTGCGTCTTTGTCTTTGAGCCAATCTATTCATTTAATACATGATACTACATACATATTTGGTTCATAAATTAGCAGTTTTTCATTACTGTCCCAAGTTTATAAACGCATATTTATGTTTTTTTCCGAGGAGAACTTGCTTGTACCTTTGAACGTAGACTACATAACGATGTTCCAGCTCTCCTTTTTTCATATGATGAAGAGCACCATCCCCTGTCCGAGAAAGGGAAACCTTTGTTGCTTTTCCATATTGGCCAAAGTATTATGTATGCTCCAATAGCTGCATCCATAAAGTAACTTATTATCTACATTTAACTGGTGTCTGTTTAAGCTTATTTCTTTGTTTATGTATTATAAGTAGTTTTTTTTTTTGGCTACTGAATTTAACTCCCAATAAGGCTCGGTCAATTTAAATTTATAAGGATTATTATATCTACGATATACGTTTCATACGTTTGGGTTGTTAATTCAATCGATGGTTTAACCTTAAATCAACATCATAGTCTCAAAATATCATGCAGGTAAGGTTTTCATTATCAAAGCAATATCAAAAAATTAAGCAAAAGACAACCTTAAATCAACATCATAGGCGCTAAAAATAGAAATGAAATTATATTAGGAGTTGTTGTAATAAAGTTACCTACATGCTCCTTTGGTAAAGATGACATAAAGCTACGAATTCCATCAACCTCAACAAATACATTAATTCTCTAACCTGCAAAAAGACATATATATTCTAATGTAAGATAACAACTAATGTAATAACCACTCTAAACTTAAAAACACAACAACAAACACCACATGATGCCACTTAATACCCGACATCCTAGTAGACAGTGAAGTTGATGTTTTTGTACTCGACAGTCTCGACATTAAACCCTGCAAAGAATCACATATATAACCGGTGAGAAATTGAGCTAAAGCCTGAAGCTGACGTATCTCATGATGAATGAAAATGCATTCTATGTCTGATTAAAATTGCTGATAGCAACTGAGATTACAGGTTATATCCAACAATATACATCAATTCTTCCCACAACTACAATCATTTTTGTTCTTTTATGACCTATTCTATATCAAAAGTGTGCCACCTGTACCCTTTAAATGGATCTAACACGCTTCTTTCCAGGCAGCTCATTTCTTCTTTCCAGGCAACTAATTTCTATTTTCGAAGTGATGTTATTGTGAAATCTGTAGATTAATAAGTGTAACAAAATGTGTTAGAAGAGATAAAAATCATAACCCAAATATATCAAAACACAAATTTTAACAATTTACCAACAAAACTTCATATATCTAAAATTATTTATGGTCACTAACCAACATGCGCGGTTTTCAGATCTAAAATTATTTATTGTCGGTTTCCAGTTCGTTGGTTAGATTTTTGGCGAGACATCAGCGGCGACAGCAAGTAGTCCATCGAGGCATAGGTGGCGGCAGCAACTTTCCCGGCAAGTGGTGGCTATTAAAAACCCAAAAAATTATAAAATCTCAAAGCTACAAATAATGACTATAAATCTACAGAAAGAAACCTCTCAAAACATAATTAATAGTAATTAATTTATTTAAAAAAACCTGAAATCATACCTCAAAATTAAAAAATACTTTTAGTTAGTGTTGGTTTTGATGGAAATATTATGTTGACGTCCGATGGAGGTTGAGGTCCAGTGGCGGCAGCTTGGTTTCCACCGGCGGCAAAAATGTTTCCGGCGAGAGCAGATTTTTCCTGCGAGGTATACGGGTGACCGAGGCAGTTATAACCAAAAAAAGTATATATCTACATATATAAAAGTTATAGATCTACACATAAAATGTATATATCTACATATAAAAGTTATAGATCTACACATAAAATGTATATATCTACATATAAAAGTTATAGATCTATAAAAAAACCTTGAAATGTATATATCTTGGTGGTCGTGGTGGCTCGTCGCAGTGGCTATGTGATCGTGGGTTTTCCACAGTGGTGACTTCCGATTGTGTTTTAATGGTGAAGGGATTCAGTGGTCCGGATGGTGGTCGTGGTGGAGTTGTGGTAGTGACGGAGATGAAGAGTTTTTTTGAGATGTGAAAATGAGGAGTGAGTGTTTTGTTTTTAGGTTTTTTTAGTTTGAGTGAAAATGAGGAGTGTGTGTGAGAGTTGGTTGGAAGATGAGGCGTGTGTGTTTTTTTTAAAATAAAGGGATGGGAGGATAAGTATATGTGGGGTATTTGTTTGTTTGGTAGTTTATATGTTTTTGTTGGTTTGGTAAATTTTTAGGATTGGATGTTGGTTTGGTGTGTGTAAATTTAGGCTTGGATTAAGGTGTGGATGGCTGAATCTTAATTTTCAGGTTTGGAGTTAGGAGGGGGATATGCATGCATTATAAGTAGTATAGATATATATATATATATATATATATATATATATGTACAAAATAAATCCAAATCATCGGGTAAACTAATAATATAATTTTAATAGTCTTAAAATGAGTATAAAAATATATCTGGACAATTGTCGAAAGTGTTGGATCAATTGATCAAAATAAATGATCGTGCGATAATGTTTATTTAATAAATAAATATACGTTAATAAAATATGCAAACCCATGCATGAACTAATATGAAAGTGATGTTACTGATGATATGTAGACTAACTCTAGTCTATATGAAATGTTCTCAATGATGTTCCATCAATACGTAGCTTAACCCTCAAGGTTACGCGTATTTGATACTCATAAACCTAGTTTACGAAATGATGAATAATAACCATGAATAGATTTTTTTTTCTCCGGGAATGAATAGTGTTTCGTGAATAGTAAAATTTTAAAATAACATTTCAAAGTCGCAAACTGACCTCAAAAACGATGAATAGTAAAATGATGAATAGTAATTGATGAATAGTAATCTCCCGAGATGAATAGTGAAATTTTCAAAGTTTGATAAATGAACTGAAATTACGATTTGTCACATGAATCGGTAAATAACACTAAATATAGAGGAAAGATCGGTGTAACCACTCGTAAATTTTCAAGTCCTTACTCAGCCCCAGGCTCAAAATTTATTAATTTTGGAAGTTTACACATTTACCTTTATGTAATACTATTAAATTAAATGACGTAAAACAAGAAACACCCTTTTTGTGCACTATGATTAAGACTGTATTTAGTCTATGACATTACAATATATTGCCACTACTTGATTTCATAATTTAATTGCTAGGCATTTGCATTTTAGTTACTCACGATTATTAATTTAATAAAATATTTTCACAATTTAAATGAACACTGAACGTATCCGACACTCTCAACGATATTTTAACACATCCTTACATCCCTTAAAACTATTACAAACATACAAAAAATTTATTTCTTATACCTCTGATAATTCTTTTTTTAAAACAACACGTAATTTTACATATTTAACTTCGACTACGAAACTAATACCCAATACCTATTTTTAATACCCAATACACTTATAGAATACATTATTACATAAAACAATACATAATTTTCTCTTTTCTACTAAATGCCGCACCTCCCTTTCAATAAAATAATAGCTATAAGATTATTGTCCTCCAATTTTTCATATTTTTTTTATCTAGCTATTTAGGATCTTGTTAAAATATATACAACTTACCTAGTTATGCTATATAAGAAAAGGCTTGTAAACATTTCATTTGACCTCAACACAAAACACAAAGTTTCTCCTTTGAGAACCCACGGCACACTTTAAATTCCAAGGACAAGCATGTATTTTTTTTATTCACTTAATAGCTCCTAGAGCCTTATTAAAACATTAAACCCCATGCTTTGTACAAGCGTCATAATTATAAATCATGTACCATTGGTTTTGAAACAAAAGTTGACAAACTTTATCTCCATTTTTTTTACACCCACGTTACACAACAAATCAAGGAAGGCATGCTTATATTTTTTTTATATACTGTGACAACCCGTACTTTCAGGTCATTTCTCGACACAATTTATGCCTCATTATTTCAACATTTATAGTAAACTTGGTTTACTTGTTCCAAATTCGCGTAACCTTAAAGGTTTAGCGGCGAATTCATGATCATAACATCACGAACATTTCATATGGACTAAGATTAGTCTACATTTCATTGACATCATTTGCATCTCATTAGTTCATTCATGACATTTCATTTCACATTCAACGCGTAATTTTTATATTTAATAATCGTTATCGCGTGAGTTATTATTTTAACATTTAACCCGTTATTTTCAAAAATGATCCCGATGTATTTTTAAACTTACATTTAGTTTATAAAAACTATATTTTTAGTTTTCCTAGTGTTTCAAATTTATTTGGTACATAAATCGTTAAAGTTAAATTATTAAGACGTTTTCTTAAAAATCTTACGATAATTTTTATAGCACTCAAATTTCACAAGGAATGTATTTTTACAATTTTTATTATCTCATTACATTCTATTTTGAACTATTAAAAATTTACTTGTACCAAAAAGTTACAATTATCTACACTTTACTTACATTTCTTACAAATTACATAAACTTTACACATTATATACAAGTAAATGCAAGAAAAGAAAAAAAAAAATTATATATTGAGGAACAACACCCCAAAAATCCGGCCCCTAGGGAGGGTTTGCATTAAATGGAACATGGTCTTTGATTATATATGTTTTTACTCTATCTAAAAGTCTTACTACATCATTTTCTCATTCACTTCACTTTTATCAAGTGTTAAAAACTTTTTCTCTTTGTTTTCTCTCCTTCCTAACCGGTTCTACATCAAGAAGCTCATAGGGATCAAAATTTTCAAGTTCAAGTGTTTTATCAATCTAGTTTATACTCTATATAAGGTTTTGAAATAAAAACCAAGAGTGTTTAGGTTTACCCTTGTTACTTGCACCTCATCATATTCACTTGTAAGCTTGTTTCTTTCATTTTTCATGTTTTCTTATCATCTCACATGTATCTCTTCATTTTTGGAGCAAGCATGCATGATATGTGATTTATACCATTTTTAACATGATATTAGAGTATATATATATATATTTGGTCATCCTATAAATATCCCCTTGGTATTCATTGGTCTTGATGGTGATTAGGAACCCATGACACCCTAAGAAGGTGTATGGTAGGATTAGATTAGCTTTGGAGTTGATTTGAAGGGATTAGAATAGGTTTTGTCCGAGAAAAACTATTTTCGATAACTATAATTTATGTTCTGTCCTTATTTAGATTTTCTGGAAAAACCGACAGTTGGTACGAAACTTTGGCCTTGATATTTAGAAAATATACTTTAAAACGAATCCGTGGCCGCTTGAACGGATAAAAACGGAGTTATAACGAAGAAGTTATGGATTTTTAAAGTTTGACGACGAAAAATATACTTTTCAGAAATTTCAGCAACGTATATTTATCTTGTTCGGGTCAAAAACGAGCCTTAAGCTTCACAAATTATTTCGACTTGTCAAAAATATATTAGTATACTTTGATACGAAGCTAAGGACATATTATACGTAGAAAACGGATTTGAAACGACAAAGATATGCACGTTTTCATAAACTTGCCGTAACTATTATTTTCTGAAAATCTATATTATTTTTACGATACAAGTATTTTAGTAGCTGTAACATCCATGTTGAGGGCTGATTTTAACCATGATGTGAAACTTTTTGGAACGAATTGTCTTCTAGTAAAATCAAGTTCACCGGCCATATTTTTCAAAATGACGAGCCGTGTGTATAGCGGAGTTGTAGTAAATTAATTACGGATGTTCAAACTTGGCCGAAACTCATTTTCTGCACAACAATTAGCAAAAATCACTATCTTTAACCCTTGATATCTTTATGATCGAGACCTTTTAGACGACCATATCGGCGTAAACTTTAAATACTATATTTTTTCAAATATATTATTTAACTACGACTTCAATAAATATATATATATATATATATACCTTCACACTTCGAAATCAAATAAATCAAATAAATACAATTCTATTTTTATTTAACTTGAACCTATATTCAACGCTCTATCATTTTAGTCGTAAACCAAATGTTATCATTATTCTGAGACATGCCATATTATATCTAGGTTTCGTGTTAAGGCCGTTGTCATATAGTACTTGCTATTGTTGTGCATTTCCTACCGTATCACTAAGGTGAGTTCATAGCCCCACTTTTACTCTTTTAACTGTTTTATAAACTCCTAGGGGGAGAATACATGCTACTACTACTTTTATGATCACAATTGCTTGAAAACTGTTTGTTGTACTCTTGATATTATGACTCTGCCTAAGTTGTTAGCCAAAAGTCCCCTACATCATGAACCATTAATCACTTGCGAGTGAACGCAAATATCGTGGATAGTACTATGGGAACCGACGACCCCGACTCGGTTATCGGAAATAACCGGGGCGCACTATATTTGGTATCTCTATGTAATTGGCTATTACATCTCAGAGGGGCAATTTTATTTACTTACACCAGTAATTTAGGTGTATGCCGTTAGTTTGGTGTCATGAGCTTAGTGCAATAATATCAACTATCGTTTATGGGCGTATAACAACGTAGCCCATGGCTTCTTTTAAACTTGAAAATCTTGTGATCAACTGCCTTATTACTAAACCTATGAATTCACTCAACCATTGTGTTGACTTTTTAGCATGTATTTTCAGGATGAAAAGGCGATAGCTAACTCTGGAGGCGCTTGGGCATTTGGCATGGCATGGTCATAGATGACTCTGATATACGAATTGGGACCACATTTTATTAATGGGCCATTTTCCGCAACAATTAAATTTTGTAAACTTTGTTTTACTACAATAAATGAAATCTCTTAAGAAAAATCTTTATTTTTCACTTTGTGTTATGATCCAATTGAGTAGCATCCCAAAAACCTTTTCTTCCGCTGCAAACCATTTTTGGGGGTGTTACAGATTGGCATCAGAGCCTTGGTTATAGAGAACTAGGTATTTTCTAACCTAGACTATAACCACTTTTTTTCAAAAACTTAACCCTATGATCGACACATGCCTGCCTGCCAAGCTGATTGCCTCACTTATGACTCATTGAAGTCATCTTTGATAAGATATGTGTTTTATTACTAAGAACTTAGTCTCACTATTAGCTATGATTGCCTTACTTATATGTATGATTATATAACATTGCGTTATGCCTTCTCCCCCATATAAATGAAATATTTGTTCAATCTTTCATACCAAACTTTAAAGGCATTAGGACATGTTACTAGTATAACTAAGCTAAGCATTGCAAGATTCATTGAACCTCGGGTGAATATAGCCTGATCACCTATATTCAGCCAGGGACAGTGAGACATAGCCTGATCACCTATGTCTGACTCAGAGGTGAATGTTGCAATACTGAAAGTAGTTATAATGGTGGTATGTCTAGTTGACCTCCTCATTGACTTCTAAAAATGGTAAAATTTTCATGTGTGTTCATTATAAGAGTTGTAAAGGTTTTACTCCTACACATCACACACTGACGTCACAATATTTTCTCACTACGATACTTTTCTCCTAAGTGGAACGCCCTTCTCATTACTACACTCTCTAAACTCACCATTTTACACCACTACTTTACGCCTCCGCACCAACGTGCATAGAGATTTGCATGGCAGATGATGCACACTACCACTTCGCGTAAAGACACCACAATGATTCATGTTGAATGAACCACTTTACACCGCCACTCCGCGCCCGTCGTGCCTACATTATGTATGAGATTTGCTTATCAGACAATACATAACCAGCAAAAACATTGCATGATGCGAGTTAATGATTATAAGTACCATTTAGACTTGCTTAGCACATTACGCGCGACTAACTAAATTTTATTTACGCACGACATTACTCTAGGTTTAGATTATATTTTTGGGTTGCTACAATACCATGTCTTCTGTTTCCCATCTCATCGACTTATCGTCTTCATTACTGGACTATTAAACCTCTATTACTGGGTCATTGCAACTCATGTCTCCATCATCCCATCCTATTATCATTCTCTTAGCTGTTGAGATCGAAGTCACCTCATCACCCATTGCGGTAACAGTTTCACCTCTACCCCAAAACTCGTACTTAATCGATGAACCGAATTACATCTCTAGCCGTTCTAGGAACGACACACCTCGACATCTACAAAGGGAACCCCTCGCTAAACATAAATAATAAACGAATGACTAAAAGATCTAAAAACATACCAAGAATCAATTTGCAACTAAAGTCACTTTTCTAGGAACGTATCCCTAACCTTTCACTCATTCCTTTGAAATACCAACGGTCCGTCCTACTACCCTCATATGAAATATGAACTTCATCATAATCTAACGTGAATTGCTTTCAATTGTTTTACCAATCACTTCACGGTCATTTTACAAAAAAAAAAGTCTTACTACTGCGTCATTAAACCAAAAATTTACGACTTTACTAATACTTTATAAATAATGACCTTACTAATATTTTGCAAACTATCTTCTTATAATGGGATAAACCGATTCATTACCTTACTACTATTTTATAAAACAACAAACTATATTACTAGCAATATGTAAACTATGCAAGTTTTATTACACTCTTATAAACTATTTTACCCTTTTGGTGAACTACTTTAGCCACTGTATGATTTAAAACCATAAAACTTTGTACTCTTATCTCAAAAACTATTCGCTCTTACCTTACTGACTATTTATTATCACTCCATAAACCACCTTGATATTAATTGAACTATGAAATCTTCTACTCTTTGACAAACGATAAGTTGTTTTCGTATAAGCTCTTTTACAAATCATCTCACGAGTTATTTTATAACCTGAATTGTGTCTTACCAAAATATTTCACTACCATTGACAAACCATTTTCTATTGCTTTATAAACTGTTTTAAAAATCACCTTACCAAGTTGTTGCTTTAATACCAAACCGCAAACTACGATTTATCATGATAGAAATATTTTCTTCTCACTCAATAAAGTAGTTTTACAAACCTTTTCATAAATATTACTACAATTTCCTCATAAACTACTTACTCCTCTCGGAAAACTTTAAAGGATAACCGATATTTTCTTTTGTAAATAGAACAAATGCTCGAAGTAAAAATAAGCGCTTTGTTATGAAACAATAGATACACATTTTAATGGGAAATGCTTGGAAACAAAACTGACTCATCATCTACAAATGCTAAGGTATTTGAAACTATTTAAAATTTCGAAACGACTTTTGAATTCACATAAAAACCTCCAACTTGGAACCGATTTCATGTTGTCGCCTAAAACCTTATTTAACAAGTTTTCTTCACAAGAGCTGAAATTTAGCAACTTTATTTACATACATCAAGCTCTCCCTTCAAATTTTAAAGACTTTGTATTCTTCAAATTCGAGAAGCATAACCTTAACAACTGAATCTTATCCATAAACTTTTAAACTTATCGAAGCATACGCACCCAACCACATCTTCTTCTCTAACGCTTTCACTTTCAATGATTCATTTTTAAATAACAATTGTGTCAACAAGTGAAACGCATTGTGACATTTTTATAAAAATATTTATGCTAATGAGTCAAAATAAATAAATAAATAAATAAATAAATAAATTTAGTCAAACCTTATCAAAACTTCTTATGCTAAGAAACATCAATCATCGACCTTTACGAGATTGTTTTATTTGCATCACGTATAAAAATTGGTTTTATGGGATCCTTTCGAGGATACAAATCTCTTACCCAATTTTTCATCCCAAAGAAATTGTGCCTCTTGGAAATATTCTTTTATTCGAATAAATATATCCACATCACGTTTGCGAAAAAAACTAGAAAATTTCAAAAATTTCCCTTTGTCACATAAGCGACTAACACAAACTTAACCTCGAGGAACGAGGTTCCCATAAGGGATAGGTATTGTAACCACCCGTAAATTTTCAAGTCCTTACTCAGCCCCAGGCTCAAAATTTATTAATTTTGGAAGTTTACACATTTACCTTTATGTAATACTATTAAATTAGATGACGTAAAACAAGAAACACCCTTTTTGTGCACTATGATTTAGACTGTATTTAGTCTATGACATTACAATATATTGCCACTACTTGATTTCATAATTTAATTGCTAGGCATTTGCATTTTAGTTGCTCACTATTATTAATTTAATAAAAGATTTTCACAATTTAAATGAACACTGAACGTATCCGACACTCTCAACGATATTTTAACACATCCTTACATCCCTTAAAACTATTACAAACATACAAAAAATTTATTTCTTATACCTCTGATAATTCTTTTTTTTAAACAACACGTAATTTTACATATTTAACTTCGACTACGAAACTAATACCCAATACCTACTTTTAATACCCAATACACTTATAGAATACATTATTACATAAAACAATACATAATTTTCTCTTTTCTACTAAATGCCGCACCTCCCTTTCAATAAAATAATAGCTATAAGATTATTGTCCTCCAATTTTTCATATTTTTTTATCTAGCTATTTAGGATCTTGTTAAAATATATACAACTTACCTAGTTATGCTATATAAGAAAAGGCTTGTAAACATTTCATTTGACCTCAACACAAAACACAAAGTTTCTCCTTTGAGAACCCACGGCACACTTTAAATTCCAAGGACAAGCATGTATTTTTTTTATTCACTTAATAGCTCCTAGAGCCTTATTAAAACATTAAACCCCATGCTTTGTACAAGCATCATAATTATAAATCATGTACCATTGGTTTTGAAACAAAAGTTGACAAACTTTATCTCCATTTTTTTTACACCCACGTTACACAACAAATCAAGGAAGGCATGCTTATATTTTTTTTATATACCTAGTAGGTTTCTAGATCATTAGTTTATAATATAGCCCATCCCTTTGTTTTATATAAAAGAAGGAGTTTAGTGTGTGTTTCTATGAAGACAAAAGCACAAAACGTCAACTATTGATCTATATATTTTTTTTTTTCTTTCTCATGCGTGCATGTGTGTAGTAGACAAGGAGACAAGAACCTAACCCAAGAAACCAAGGACATTTCTTTTTTTTTCTTCTGTGAACGAAACCCAAGCAAAGAAACCTTGACATTCTCTTTTGTAGCATGCGTGTATGAGTAATAGGGAGTAGGGACAAACCTAGTTACCTTTATATATATTTTTACCTTGACTCAAGAACCCACCTCAAGCATGAACCATCTCTTTCACTAGACTAAGACAACACAAAAATCACCCCTTTAGCTCATGAAATCTGTCGAGAAGCACAAGCATCCACACACTTTTATTTTTTCTTGGTCAAATATCACATGAGAAGCTTGGTATCAACGCTTGAAGAAGATGTCTCCTCAAAATATCCTATCACAAGATTTCATTAACAAAAGCAAAAGAAAAGAAAATTCCCTTCTTGTTCTTTATAAACTGTCGAGCCATCACACAATCATACACCCATATTTCTTCTTCAATATCCCACAAAAACATACAAGTCCAAGTACTTCTTTTCTTTCTTATCTTTCATCTCCACTGTCAAGCTACAAAGGAAAAGAAAAGGGTTCTTGGTTTCATTCTCATTCAACACACTACTCCCTCTCTCACTCACTGTAAGAATGAACCAAAACTCACTACTCTCACACTTTCACTAAATAAATCGTCCACTGTGGAGATTGGGACAAGCAAAGGAAAGACGCAAAAGAACTTGGTCATTTCGTCCGGGTATAAAGGTCGAAGAAGTTGCTTGATCACATTCACATCTACTTAAAATCTCGTCACCACCCTTCCTTTGGGTGTCGTAAGTTTCTTGAACTCGCTTCCAAATTCATTCTTATTGTACGTATATTTGTTAATACACCTTTAGGGTCGATCTTAAAAACACGTTTCTACAAGAAAAACACATGTCAAAACTTAAAAGAAACAAAACGTAAGTGTTGGCTCTTGTTTGGAATGTTGGGTCCTTTTCGTTTGCGTCGTGAGAAAACACAAATAAGTCAAAGCTTATTGGGTACTTGTTCTAAAAAGTTACTAAATAATAGACATACAAAAACTCATATTTAGAAGAAAAGAAGAAACACAAATGCATACCATGCACGTATGAAACTGTAGGAAATATAACAAGTAGTATCTTCAGTAAAAGGTTACATAAATACTAAACGCTTGCATTATTTGACAAGAAAGCACCCTAGCTCAGTTGGTTATGTCGCTTGGCTTTTGAGCGAGGGGTCACGGGTTCAATACTTGGCAGTGGCAGTTTTGCCACATTTTTGCAATTTTTGATAAAATACGATTTTTACAAGTTCAGCCCTCCCATTTTGATCCACTTACCCTTTTCTCAAGAAACTTTTATAAGTTTTGAAACATATAATAATCATTACAACTTAAATCCTCATGCTCGATGCTTTGACACTTGTCACCCTAAAACTTTTACAAACTTGATTAACTTATACATTTTGCCACTTTTTCGTTTAAGTAAATAAATTTAACACACATCTTTAGACGATCATATCGGCGTAAACTTTAAATACTATATTTTTTCAAATATATTATTTAACTACGACTTCAATAAATATATATATATACCTTCACACTTCGAAATCAAATAAATACAATTCTATTTGTATTTAACTTGAACCTATATTCAACGCTCTATCATTTTAGTCGTAAACCAAATGTTATCATTATTCTGAGACATGCCATATTATATCTAGGTTTCGTGTTGAGGCCGTTGTCATATAGTACTTGCTATTATTGTGCATTTCCTACCGTATCACTAAGGTGAGTTCATAGCCCCACTTTTACTCTTTTAACTGTTTTATAAACTCCTTGGAGGAGAATACATGCTACTACTACTTTTATGATCACAATTGCTTGAAAACTGTTTGCTGTACTCTTGATATTATGACTCTGCCTAAGTTGCTAGCCAAAAGTCCCCTACATCATGAACCATTAATCACTTGCGAGTGAACGCAAATATCGTGGATAGTACTATGGGAACCGACGACCCCGACTCGGTTATCGGAAATAACCAAGGCGCACTATATTTGGTATCTCTATGTAATTGGCTATTACATCTCAGAGGGGCAATTTTATTTACTTACACCAGTAATTTAGGTGTATGCAGTTAGTTTGGTGTCATGAGCTTAGTGCAATAATATCAACTATCTTTTATGGGCGTATAACAACGTAGCCCATGGCTTATTTTAAACTTGAAAATCTTGTGATCAACTGCCTTATTACTAAACCTATGAATTCACTCATCCATTGTGTTGACTTTTTAGCATGTATTTTCAGGATGAAAAGGCGATAGCTAACTCTGGAGGCGCTTGGGCATTTGGCATGGCATGGTCATAGATGACTTTGATATACGAATTGGGACCACATTTTATTAATGGGCCATTTTCCGCAACAATTAAATTTTGTAAACTTTGTTTTACTACAATAAATGAAATCTCTTAAGAAAAATCTTTATTTTTCACTTTGTGTTATGATCCAATTGAGTAGCATCCCAAAAACCTTTTCTTCCGCTGCAAACCATTTTTGGGGGTGTTACAATCGGTAGCTTACTCTATCTCATGGCTAGTAGACCCGACATTATGTTTAGTGTTTGTCTATGTGCTCGCTTTCAAGAAAATCCCAAAGCTTGACACTTAGAAGCCTTGAAAAGGATATTTAGATACATTAAGGGAACGACATGTTTAGGATTATGGTATCACAAAGGAACGGGTGTAGAAACTATAATGTATGTCGATTCGGATCATGCCGGTGACTATGTCGATAGAAAAAGTACAAGTGGTATTTGCAAAGAAGAAAACGGCTTTAGCTATCTCAACTACTGAAGCCGAGTACGTCTCAGTCGAAAAAGCATGTCAACAAGCTCTTTGGATGAAGCAAGCTCTCGTGGACTACGGAATTCATCTCAACGATATCGTTATATTTTGCGACAATAAAGGAGCTATTGATCTCAGCAAAAATCCCGTCCAACATGCTCGTACAAAGCATATTGAAATCCGTCATCACTTTCTTCGCGACAATGTTCAAAAAAGAAACATCTCAATTGATAAAGTATCCTCCGAAGACAACATTGCCGACATTCTAACCAAGCCTCTCAAACGAGAACCATTTAGTCTTCTTAGACTTGGTTTGGGGTTAATGGAACCAAACATGTAGGCAAAACATATTCTAAACCTTAGAACAAACAAAACAAAACAAATTTGTTTTGAACCTGCTACTGTTCCCACGGCACCAAACGACAACAAAGGCGGAACCATATTTTTGGTGTCGTCTGGTCCGTGGTGACAACAGTGGCAAAAATGCTACCTACAAAACATCTTCTTCCTCACAACCCACTTTACCAAAACGTGTAAACATTAGACCTAACTCATTGCTGACATTTTCTCACCCACTAATCATTGGAGATAACATCATTGTAAGTATCCTAACTACATTTTATCTCTTAAATCTGAGTCTATGATTCTAATTTGTGCACAAAATCATTACATGGGGATTATGTGTATTCTTGTACAAAACATGGATTCATTTGGAAAATTGCATAACTAGTCATTTAAATTAGGTACTACATTGTCATATTGCATAAACAAACCATGTTTCCCACTAATCAAAAGATAATGACTATAAGGTTTTGTTCAAATAACCAAACACCCCATGTCAAAAAATTTGAAAAGCTTCTCACTTGTAGGAAAACAATTTTTCATTGTTAATACAGATAGAAACGTTAAATTTTCATCACTTGCATGCTCTTGAATACTAAAGGTATTGCATAACTAATATGCATTCCCGGGTATATTCAAATGAAGCCACATTGAATTAGGAGCGTTTGGGTTATCTCATGCCGTTTGCCAAACACCCCCACTAAAAACCATTTTATGCATAAAATGAGTCGAGATAACCGCAACTCCAAATCGTTTTCCTATAGGCACACACTAGAATCAAAACGTTAATTTTATTCTCATTTTTAACATGTAAATTCTTGGTCATAGGAATAACCATGGTAGCCGCAAGATTCTATGATCACAAGGATACCGTTAACTACATTCCCAAACATCACAAAACCAAAGGACTTTCCAAGGAACAAGTCGAAATTTTTAAGAGTCTAGAAACAAGGTACTTCCATGAGGGTAGAACCATTCACTCCTCTTTTGTCGACAATACTAATCTCCTTCAAGAACTAGCCGCTATTCAATTCGATTGTCTCCTTGACATCGATGAACCTATTTGTCCTAGGTTTCTGTTAGAGTTCTATGCTAGTGTCATCGGTTTCATTGATGAAGAAGATGAGTTTAGCCTTAGGTTTAAGATCAATCAAAATGACTACACCATCTCCCTAACCCAATTTGCTCAAGTGTTAGGAATTCCCAACCGAGGGACTTGTGTCTACTCGGATAAGTGGTCACTCACTATCCTTGATGGAATCAATGACCGCTCTCTTACCTACCAAACTCCTCTAGCGGATAAGGATGTCATCCGTGAGCGCCTCTTTAACCCAAGAGCCACTCCAACCCATGTCACCCGAAAGGGAAAGGAGGTGAACCGAGATCCATATGGAATGGAGCTCAATGAACTAAACCCCGAATTTAAGAAATAGGAGGAACTTCTTAGAGCCAACATCATTAGCACCATAGGGAATAAGGACCATATCAACACTTGCCTTTGTCACATGCTATACAACTTGTCCACCCGTCAACCATTCAATCTAGCCTACTACATTGCTAGGAGAATGATTGATATTCCAACTCAAGGATCGGTTGCTCTTCCTTACGGGATGCTTCTCATCCGTCTCTATAGAGCCTTTGCACCAATTCCACCAAGCCCAAAAGGGTTGCAGCTTGACTATGAGCTCATCCCTCACATCTTTGTGCCATTAAGTGACGATCGAGTGGCTAAGACAAAAGGCAAAAGAGCAAAACCTCCAACTCCATCATCATCATCATCAAATAGCTCTGAGGATGGTCTTCCAAATTCTCGCCTTCCACCTCATGTGTACTATGCGTCTCTTCCCGAGATTGAGAATGAATCAGCGGAGTTCAAGCAAACCAAGGGGATGTTCAAGTGCCTTAGTAGGATGATGAACAAGATTTACAAATAGTTGGACAAGTGAGGGTCCTTTTAAGGAGTGTTTGGAACAAGACATTAACGTTAATGTTTGATACAATTTGGTTGTTTTTAATTTGTAGGATGATAATATAACCCAAAACAATGATGTATGCTAACAATCTCATGCAGGGGGATAGCACAAGTGTGTTATCAAATTTTACCCATTTTCACTTTAATGTGAAAATCGCTAGCCCTTGGTCAAAGTCTATGCTCCACTATGTTTGTGTATGTGTTATTTACTTTTCCTAACTAGAAATAATTAATGTCACATGTTTTGAGCAAAATTTCAGGTTTCGGAAAAGTCCCCGACCCTTAAAAACCTGTTCTGCGGAGTTTTCTGGTGTCCACGGATCAGACGGCACCAAATTTTTGGTACCATCTGTTGTAAAAATTGGTACCGTCGTACATGTACAGGCGTACCAGGCGGCACCCTTTTTTGGGTTCCGCCTGTGTATTTTTTTGGTGCCGTGGATCCTACAGGTAATTTTCTGAATTTCGCTTATTTCGACATTTCAAATTACCATACATTGCTTCTAAGTTAATCTTAACTAGTTATTACAATTATTAGAACTAGTATAACACACTTAGGAACATAGGATATCCATTTCCCACCAAAATTGAAAAAATTCAAAAATCCACCCAAGGAGCCCTTTTGCATAAAGGAAAGAACCAAAAATTTGGTTCCTTGCAATCCATGGATAGTCTGATTGTTAGGATCTCACAATCATTAGAACACATTTATTGTAAATCTTTGTCTTTTCACTCCATCCTTCTTGTATGGATTGACTTAGGTGATATGACTAGCATTAAACCCACTTCAAAATCATTAGAAACCTCATCTTTTCTATGGTTTAACATCAAATCAAACACACTTCTCCATAATTCTTCATTCCTATAAATTAAGAGCTTTTACCATGATCATCTTCACACCTTCTCAATTCTCACCATCTACTAGCAAAAGCTTAAGTCAAAATGACAAAAACTTCACCATCAACCAAGCCTTGCAAGAAAATCACTAGAATTAGCGTAAGACCTTGTTGCTTTTTCAACATAAGTTCTTCATCCGAGTCATCTCCACTAACCATCTCATCTCCCATAAGAGATGACACAAACCTCACCTTGGCTACTCCTACACCACCTCCAAAATCACCTATCATCATCACTACTCCACCACCAACAAAGACTCTTAGCTCACCACCACCGGCTCCCATCCAAACATCCAAAACACTATCACCTCCAAAATCTCCAACACTCATCCCATTGGAGTTATTCTCCACACCACCTACATCTCCAAATCCGTTCTTGGAAGACTTGGAGGACTTGCCTCCTAGGCCAAATCATCCACCTCCACTACCATCTTTTGGTACTATTGAGCGAATTGCTCATGAGTCTCCACAACCTTCTTTTGACCCAAACGCCCCGTTAGGGCCAAGGCCTCTTCTCTTCCACCCTATCCACAAGGAAATCCATGGTTCTTTGTATGGGGATCAACCACTTCCTACATCAATGTCTCCTCACATAGAGGACATTGAGGAATCCATGTGGGAAGATCATCACACAAGAGAAGAGATTCAAGCCGAACTCCAACATCTCCACCAATTTTCAAATATGGTGGATTCTCATCTAAGTGATGCTATGCAAATGCAAAGTGCTTTGATAGCCTCCATAATCACCACAACAAACACCAACACCAACACCAACACCTCTACCATTCCACCACCACAAACTCATCAACCATACTACCCTCCTAGGCATTGTTGCTCCAATTGTGAGCAAACCGCCCAAATAACCGAAAGGACCCGGGTGATGGTCCATGAGTTCCAAGAGGAAATGAGGTTCATCCTCAATCACATCCTAGAGCGCCTAAATGCTCTTTCTCATCCACCACCTCAATAGGATGGTCCTAGATTAGTTCTTTTAAGCATTTTTTATTTTCTAGGATTTTTTTTCCTTGTATTTTTTTTAGGATAATTTTTTTTCTCATTGTACTAAACACTTCATTGTGTTCCCTTTTCATGATTCTTAAATCATAAAAAATTTTAACAAATGAATGATGTTTCTTATATATTGTTGTTGCGTGTTACATGGTGTTTGGAAATGCTTGTGATAATGCTTATTACTAACATTTTTTTGTAGCTTTTTCACAATCCACGTATCTTTCTCTTGGCACCCAATTTAGGGGAAGCATTGGTCAAGGGGGAGATAATGGCTCGGGCTCATTACACATTCCGCCTCGCATCTTCTTTTTGTTAAGACAAAAAAGGGGAGAAATATATAGAACTTGGTGATATTTGACTTTCTGAAAAAGTCAACATGATACTTCATTGGTAATATTTGACTTCCTGAAAAAGTCAACTGCACACTTTGACTTTCTGAAAAAGTCAACATCATGTTTCAACTAGTGAAGACTTTGACTTTCTGAAAAAGTTAACATCATGCCTATATTGGACATACTTGCATTATCATTTTTCTCTCAAGTTCTAAAACTAATATTTTTATAACTCTTGTACAATCTTTACATCTTTTATAAAAATAAAATTTATGTTTTGTTCTCAACAAAAAGGGGAATATTGTTAATACAAATATCGTCATTAAACGTTATTTATATTTTTTATCTTTACCTAAGTTTTGTTTACGACAAAAGTAAATTTAATTTTTATAAAGCTTAAAGCTTGTCGAGTTTAATAGATATTAAAACAAGCTTTTTCAAATAATATCTTTATCACTCAAGCATTTACATTGTGATTAATCATATCTTGATATGACTCTAAACCATAATGTATGATAGTAGTTTTTAGAATGTTTTGGTTTCTTAAAAACTAAACATTACATATGTATTTACATATTTCTAAAAATAGAAAAACAAACACATGACATTATGTGATGCATCATTGAAATCATTGGAAGATTTCACTAGATACTTTGTGTAGATTTAGGCTCTAGATATCTTACACAATCTTGCATAGATATGGTTGACTTTGGCAAGATTTTGAGATCTTGCTGTCAGACCTCGGTGGCACCAATTATTAACACGGGCGGAACCCTTTTAAGGGTTCCGTGGTCCGTGGTGCTTGCTGAGTGTTTTGGCTATAAATAGCAAAGCCAAACCAAGTAGTTTTTCATCCCTTTCTATCATACTCTCATACATTCCTTCTCTCTAACCTTTCTAACTCAGTTTCATATCATATTAGTGATCTCTTTTGTACCAAAGAAGATCAAGTCACATTCAAGCTTCAACGAGAAGTTGGAAGTCTTGTTTGTTTGTTGTTGTATGATCTTGTATTGATTCATACTTCATTGTTGTACCAAACCATCGTAATCTTGTGAGTGTGAGTGGTTAGTATTTTAGTCCTTAAAATACATTCTGTATGGGAGTGGTTGTACCCTTGAAAAGAATTCGACATTTAGCTTAGTGTCGAAAATAGTGTGTAAGCGAAGTGTAAAGGTTTCCCCGCCGGTGAAAGGAGCTTGTTGACTAGTGAAGTTAAACTCTCGAGTGTGAGACTCGGGGAGTGGAGTAGGGCAAGGAAAAAGAGTCCTTGTAGACCGAACCACTATATATTGTTGTGGTTTGATTGTTTCTTTCCTTATCTACTCTTTATATATTGTTTACATATTTCACTAACATATCTAAGATCAACATCAATTGATCTTTCAATAAGTTTCAAAACAAAGTTTTTAATCGGTAAACTATTCAACCCCCCTTCTAGTTTTCCACACACGTATTACTAACGTTTCAATGAGAAAAGCTAGGTTCTTGATCACAAAACAAACCAAACACTTTGTTTGAGCTATAGAAAATTGATCCTTAAGGGTTTTGGGGAAGAACCGATCGGCTATAGCACAAGGGAGGAGAGAAAAGAGGAAGTATGGCTTGTAAAGGAACCAAGATTAGTTTAGAAGGAATACAAGAGGTTTGTATATATACTAAAGCAATCTTGGAGTCCAAGCTAGGGTGGAATTGGGTTTGTAAACCCATTCGACGGGTTTTAGATCCCTAAGGGGATTCTAGAACCTTCCCGACTTCTATTTCACCTATAGTCCCTTAAGTTAACATTTACGTTTTTGTTTGCACCGTTAGTCCTTTTGACTAACGACCGTTTGCAATTAACTCAAAAATATGTTTTTCTTACGTTTTCGTACATTTTCGTACGTTTTTATACGTTTTCATAAAAACGGACGAAAACGTTTAAAAACAAATAAAAACGTATGAAAACGTAAGAAAACGGCCGAAAACGTATAAAAATGGATAGAAACGTATGAAAACATATGAAATGTATGAAAATATAAGAAAACATATTTTTTAGTTAATTACAAATGTTGGTTAGTCAAAATGACTAACGGTGCAAAAAAAAACATAAAGAAAACGGGCAAAATCATATAAAAACGGATAAAAGCGTATGAAAACGTAAGAAAAACATATTTTTAAGTTAATTACAAATGGTCGTTAGTCAAAAGTGCAAACAAAATGTATGATAATGAAACAAAATTTGAAAGTTGAAACAAATGAGAAAGTACGTTGTTATTACATGATATTAAACTTTTTTATTAACATCTTTATTTAGCACATATAATATTATTATTTTTTTGACATAAAGAACCGCATTGTAATGTTTTGTTTTTTCTTTTTTTTGGAAACTTTAGTTGCCTAAGAAGGCTTCTCAGTTTGTGACTCGCATTTTTGTTTACGTTTGTATTTAACAAGCTAGTATATATTTGTTGCAAACGCATGCTTTAACCCAAGTAGGAAATGTGGATGACAGATGAACCCAAGACCTTTACAAAACATCTAATATTTTAATAATTTGGCTGGTACATAATCCGAAGAACTAGGTCACTTCTATGTATGCTGCTAATCTAAACATCTTCACCTAGGACCATCAACAAGCTCCGATGGGTCAAAGCTACCAGGGTAAAGTTCACCGAGGGTATGCCAGCAGTTCTATTGATGGCCCTAATTGGATCTATTATTCCATTATACATTTGCTAACAATAATATTAACTCTCTATGCTTATTTTTAACTCATTTACTAATATCTCCGTCATTTTGAGATGTGTCTTCATAATATAAATATATGGGTTGAATACAATCAAACTTAGCAAAAACGGTAATGGGACATACGCGTTGATATCAGAGTCATAATTATCAAATCGACACATATATTAGTAAACGAATAAAAAATTGCTGTCTTAAAGTCAATATTATTGTTAGCAAATGTATAATGGAATAATAGATCCGATTAGGGCCATCAATATAATCACTTTTGATTAATGATGTTGTCAGTCTATGTCGGAGAAACCTCATCAACAGCTTCACTTCCATTTGAGGGCTCACTTCCATTTGTAGGCTCACTTCTATTAGTGGGTTGGGACTCATCAAGATAATGTTGATACACATAAGAACCAAAACCCCAAATGGCCAACACGGTGGCAATAGCCTTCATCGCATTCATCTTTTCATGGTATATGATAACCGCAAGAATCGGAATAATGGGCAGCGCCAAAGTACTAATCACGTTCGAGAAGAGGGATGACACCTCAAAGATCAACCCAACAGCACCAATTGTAGAAATTTGCCAACAAACCGCAATGCTAGTTATGATAATTAAGTAAATTATCTTTCCTAGCTCAAAACTCATCATTTCACTATACAAGTCATTCCATTGACCACTAATGAATAGAGCCATGATGGTGACAATAGATGCAACTAATGACTGGTATATTATCATATTCAATACCATACGAAAAGTTTCATCTTTTATCACTTTCTGAAATGCTAGTTGTGTAAGTGAAAGACCCAATGAATAAAGCGCTGATGCGCCGATTGTACATATAAATCCCACCTTTAAAGATTTTTTTAGTAACATACCTGCTTGAGTTTCTTCAGAATCACTTTGAAGAACTAGTAAAACGGCAGATAATGTCAATAGGACTAATGAGTTGATAATTAAATGAGTCAACTTTTGCGCGTTAAGAAAATAAGAAAAAAAGGCATTGAAAGCGAGTTGTGTCGTGCTAATGAGTGAAAATGTTGACAAAGGAAGGTAGAATAGTCCAACTGAGTATAATATACTAGATAGTGACTGGAACAGTCCTAGACCGATGTAGATTGCTGAAAGGATCAAAAGGGATGGTGGGTTGCTGGTTCTATTGTTATTCTCGGTTAACTGTTGACGTGCTAATGGTCTAAAGTATAGATAAAAAGGGACGAGGATAGGAAAGCCTACAGTTTCCACAAGTGATGTTAACCATACGCTTTTTCCTCCTTTGTTGTAGTATAGTCGTATTAATAGTGTAGCACTGGTCTGCCCAAACAGGACACATAGCGTATATGCAGCCATTCTCAGCCACCAGTTTCTGTTGTGAACCACGGTGGCTTCAGTTGCGGCAACATGATTGGCTGACGATTGAGGTGGTGGTGATGACATGGTGGGATAGGATGAGTGACTAGAAATATATATACTCCGTATATTGTTAGGGAGGTTTTTGGTTTTTAATTCTTTAATCAGTGAGTACTAGTAATCTCATCATCCATGATTTTATATTAGTTCAACATTACTACGCACCATGTTTCCTACATGACATACCTACTTGTGAAGGTGGGTATTTTATGGGTTGATGGGTAGGCTGGTGTATATTATGCTTGTTCGAATTCACGCCTTTTGTGTGCTAGTGTACATGACTAACTGAGTGAAACTATTTGATCATTTAGTTCGTAAAAACCTCTATTATAAGTTCTATTCATGTGGAATAAGAAACCTATAGGTTCAGATTAAGTAGCTATTCGCATGTTTAATTACAATGGAGTTTGCTCAATCCTTCTTGTTTATATAAAGATATATGCTTTAAAATGATACATGCTATTATTTTCAAATGCGTAATGCAAGTACTGGTGAATCTTGGTAAAGTGTCGCATATTACAACATTCGCAAGGCCTAATGCAAGTACTGGCATCTGTGATGAAAGTTTGCATTATTCATCTTAATTTCAGGAAAAAAAAAATCTTAATATAATTCCTACCCTTGTTAAACTAATTTAAGAATACTACAATTTTATATTAGTCACTCTAACTATTATAGATCGATTTAATGCCTAAAGTTTTGAATTCGTATCAACGCATACTGATTTGAATGGATGAGGAAGAAACATATATTTTTAGCAATTGGAATTTGAAAGTGATTTCAAGATGATGCAAGAACAGAAAAGCTAAAAACTGGAGATTTTGGATATAATAAAGGAAAATCAAATAATTGTTTAAAATAAAAAATGCAATGCAAAGTTTGTGGTAGAAAAAAATTGACAACGGGTGACAATTAATTGTCTCCATTTTGGGAGAAATATCAAAGGCTTGTGGTGCACAGAGAATTGCCAACTGGAGAAAGCCAAAAAAAAAAATCCTTGTAGCCAATGAAAATGGTATTAAAGATTAAACAAGATAAGATATCTAACAAAAATATTCATTATAAAGTTAGTCCATTGATTCACCAATTTTCATAACTCAAAGAAAATATCCAATTGTCGAAACATTTTCTTTCTGAGCAGTGAACAATGGCAGCCTCCAACATGGCTCTTTCCTCTGCATTTGCAGGTGTTGAAGCATATTTCTGTCGGGTTGATCTTGATGGCTTCCACGTACCGTTCATCTTTTCCCGAGCTTGAAAGTATACTACAAACATGAAAGAACCCGTTAGAAGGGGACCCGAGGCCGAAGCCCCGGGAACCACCCTCCAACGGTCAAGTCAGAACCTCGTAGGTAGAGGATTTTAGCATAAGTATATATGCGTGAATATAATGTTGTGAGAATAATCTGCGATGTATGTTATCTTGAAATGTGTATGTGATGTATTACTGTATTGTATATGTTCTATATGAGATATGATGCTACACTTATATATAGAAATAGGAGGAGGTAGGTGTAAGAAAACTTCCTTGTCCATATACCTGATGGCGACATATTTAGGCGGCAACCATTTAGGCGGGAAAGAGTTTAGGCGGGAAATAGTTTAGGCGGGAAAGATTTTAGGCGGGAAACATTTTAGGCGGGAAACTGCAATATTTCCTTTCGGTACCTGTCGTTCGGCTAGAGTGATTCGGCATAGGCCGTTCGGCAGTAACTCGTTCGACGTGGGCCATCCGGCCATATACGTCAACATGTCCCCCCAGTATTGTACTATTGGTAGAAGACCGATTGTGCAATACTTAAAGAATGTTTTTACGCCTTTCGGCACCTATCGTTTGGCGTGGGCCATCCGGCCATATACGTCAACATGTCTCCCCAGTATTGCATTATTAGTAAAAGACTAATGATGTAATACTTAAATAGTATCTTATGGCCTTTAGGCTTGTATTATACAACATAACTGTATCGTCTTCCGTCCGGCGTGTGTCCTTCGGACACATACATTAACACGTCCTCCCAGTATTGCATTATTAGTAAAAGACTAATGATGTAATACTTAGATAGAACCATTCGAACATTTTGCCTTTCCGGTGCTTTTTGCACCAAGGTCTTCCGAAGTTCTTTGCACTTGAATATTTTACCTTTCCGGTGCTTTTTGCACCAAAGTCTTCCGGAGTGTTATATCACTCGAACATTTTACCTTTGTTATTGTCACACCCCCAAATTACCTGTTTTGCAGCGGAATGGAATTCCTGGGGATTGACTGTCATAGCATCACAGATACAGATATATTGAACGACCTAAAGTGTCGTTTGGAAAACACATCGTTTGATTTAATAAAACAATCAGAGTTTACAAAGTTCAGGTCCCAAATAAAAATCAACTTGTGCGGAAATAAGTTTGTTACAATTCAAACGATGTTTAAAGTGAGTAAAACCCAAGTGAGACGCGTCGTCACCGCGACTCTAAGATGTGTCCACATGCATGCCATGAAGTGAATGCCTTAGATACCTGAGATAAAACATGCTAAAAAGTGTCAACACAAAGGTTGAGTGAGTTCATAGGGTTTGTATTGAAATGTAAAGCCTTTCAAAATCGTTTATGCAGCAAAGGCATTGTAAATTCACTCAGTTCCAAGTTCCGCCCATACAAAACTTGCAACCTGTGTATTCACAACCCATTGCCAAAATGTATATAGTTTATATTCAAGCGCATGATGTCAAATGAATTCACATAATAATGCATGACTTAATGTATCAATGTTTACTTGACATAATTATACCAAGACATTCAGTTCAATGAAAATCCCAAGACATCCAGCTCAATGATGTTCCCAAGACATTCAGCTCAATGATAATCCCAAGACATTCAGCTCAATGATAATCCCAAGACATTCAGCCCAATGATAATCCCAAGACATTCAGCCCAATGATAATCCCAAGACATTCAGCTCAATGATTTATGATATAAGATATGACTAAACATTAAGTTCAGTTAAGCATGTAGTTTCAAATAATCAAGATAGTCATAAAAATAGTTGAGCATGTATCTCCCCCAAAACAGTTATGAAAGGAAGTAAAAGCAGGGGCTATGAAACTCACTTGGTGGAATGATGCGAAGACAAAAGTGAGTACACCGAGATGTAGTGTGATACGTTAATCTTGACCTATTATGAATGATATGATATGTTATGAGTTATGATATAATGTTATGCATGCATTTCGTAGGTTATTTATACCATTTGTGAGTTTTGAAAATAATACTTATCGTCGAAAAATACTCTTTTGACGTCTTGACCATTCTTAAATCACTTTACAAGTATTTACGTCAAAATGTTATCCTACAATGGTTTTGTAATGATTTATTGTGAAATTTTACTTTTCGTCGTAAAATAAAGTCGTCGGAAATTTCTTGAAAGTGACAAAAATGGCTTCGAAAAACTAGTCGTAAAATGGTGTACGTCGAACGTTAGGAAACGAACTCAACGGTTTTGGAAAGTTTGTATCAAAATCTAAAAGTTTCAGTTCATGAGTTTTCGACATTGAGGTCTCGAACATAAAGATAATAAGGGCTAAAGATGGTGATTTTGTCTAATGGTTGTGTAAAAATGAGTTTCGGCCAATTTTAAACAACTGTAATTAATTTATTAAAACTCCGCTATACAAACGGTTGATTGTTTTGAAAAATATGCTCGGTGATCTTAATTTCATTAGAAGACATTTCGTTCCAAAAAGTTCCACATCATGGTTAAAAACAGCCTCCAACATGGTCGTTTCAGCTACCGTAACACTTGTATCGTAAAAATAATATAGTTTTTCAGAAAATAATAGTTACGGCAATTTTATGAAAACGTGCATATCTTTGTCGTTTCAAATCCGTTTTCTACGTATTATATGTCCTTAGCTTCGTATCAAAGTATACTAATATATTTTTGATAAGTCGAAATAATTTATGAAGCTTACGGCTCGTTTTTGACTCGAATAAAACAATAATAGGTTGCTGAAATTTTCTGAAAAATATATATTTCGTCGTCAAACTTTAAAAATTCATAACTTCTTCGTTATAACTCCGTTTTTATCCGTTCAAGCGGCCACGGATTCGTTTTAAAGTATATTTTCTAAATATCAAGGCCAAAAAGTCGTGCCTACAGTCGGATTTTCCAGAAAATCAAAACAAGGACAGAACATATTTTATACGTATCGAAAATAGTTTTTCTCGTACTAAACCTATTCTAATCCCTTCAAATCAACTCCAAAGCTAGTCTAATCCTACCATACACCTTCTTAGGGTGTCATGGGTTCCTAGACATCATCAAGACCAACATATACCAAGGGGATAATTATAGGATGACCATATATATATATATATATATATATATATATATATATATATATATATATATATATATCTAAAAATCATGTAAAAATGGTATAAACAACACAAATCATGCATGCTTGCTCCAAAAATGAAGAGATACTTATGAAATGAAAAGGAGATATGAAAAATATAAATGATATGCTTACAAGTATTATGATGAGGTGCAAAGAACAAGGTTTAGCCTAAATACTCTAGATTTTTATTTCAAAATCTTAATAAGAGTATTATCTAGATTGTATAAAACTTGGACTTGAAAATTTTTTGATGAATCCTTGCTACTCCTTTGGTAGTGGCCAGTTATGGAAGGAAAACCAAAGAGAAGAGAGAACTTTGTCTAACTTAAATAATTGGTTGAATGAAATGTGAAGTGAAATGTGAAGTAAATATCTATAAAATCAATAGAGTGTACCAACTTAATAAATGAAATCACCCAATCCCCCCCCCCCCCCCTTGGCCGGATTTTGGGGGGATTATGTCTCTCAAATATATATATATATATATATATATATTTTTCTATCTTGTGTAAAATTTGTTAAAAGTGTAAGAAAAGTGTAGGAAATATGTTAATATTAATAACTTGTAAGGTAAATGGTACTTTTAGGTACAAGTAAAATTTTAATAGATCAAAATAGAGTATAATGATATTATAAAAATTGTAAAAATACATTCCTTGTGAAATTTGAGTGATATAATAATTATCGTGTAATTTTTAAGAAAAACGTCGTAATAATATAATTTAACGATTTATATACCAAATAAATTTAAAACACTAGGAAAACTCAAAATATAGTTTTTATAAACTAAATGTAAGTATAAAATATATCGGGATCATTTTTGAAAGTAACTGATTAAATATTCAAAATAATAACTCACGCGATAACGTTTATTTAATATAAAAATTTACGCGTTTAATGTGAAATGCAAAGTCATGAATGAACTATCATGATGCAAATGATGTTAATGAAATGTAGACTAAACTTATTCCATATGAAATGTTAGTGATGTTATGATCATGAATTCGCCGCTAAACCATAAAGGTTACGCGAATTTGGAACACGTAAACCTAGTTTACGATAAATGTTGAAATAGTGAAACTTGAGAAATGACTTGAAATTGCGAGTTGTCACATTCGCCCATCCAAAAAGGAATTCAGTCCCTGAATTCAGTTCATGTTAGTCTATCGAATTTTTGAGTTTATGATGAATAACGAGGAGAAAAGACATGGAGAAGTGTCGTTACGGTTATCGATGATTGAGAGTGTACAAAACATCGTAGTAAGGAAAATATCGGATGAATCTCTCATAAGTAACACTTTGAATTGGAACATGTGAAGATTTTGCTTGCACTAAGATTTATAATTAACTGCTCCCAACGTAACATGATCCCTCCAGAATTAGACATAGTTAGCTAGGCTATGTATAATTAAGGAACGATGATGTGACGTTCGGTTTAGTTATTATAACTCTCAATGTTTACAAGGATTTAAACCGTGTCGTCAAAATGGTAGTTAAAGTAAAAGGAAGTAAGATTCTCGTAAGAAATAACAAATCGGAAAGAAAATAAGTACGATAGATGAGAATATTTTACAACGAGTGGTTTAGCAAAAGTAGTACATCTTAAGTTATAAAGATTCGGATACGATGGAAAACATAAACTTAGTACGACATAGTACATAAGGATAAATAAGACTGTTAGTTTCCGAACTTCTTTAGTCTTCCGCGTCGTTGATACCTTGACGACCTCCTCCTCCTCCTAACATATATACATTCCCATGAGCACCTTCGACTTGTTGACCTTGGTTTTGAGGACATTGACTTCGATAGTGTCCTTGCTCCCCACATCCGAAGCACGTAACTATGGTCTTGCCTCTACAATTTCTGGCATGGTGTCCTAGTTTTTGACACTTGTAGCACTTAACAGGACAAAGACCCGTGTGATGATACTTACATCGATTACATAGTGGGTAGGTTCCAGCATAACCTCTGCCTTCTATTGGTGCAGCAGCATAAACCATTGCAGTTTCTTGCCCTCTATTCTGTTGTTGATGATGGTTAGTGTTACGGTTTTGGTTGTTGTTGTTATAACCTCCTCGGTCGTTTTCCCATTTCCTTTTATTGTGGTTAGTTTGGTTGTTGGTGTTGTTGTTGATGGTGTGATTATTGTTATTGTTGTCGTGGTTATTGTTGTAGTTGGTGCGGTTGTTGGTATTGTTGTTGTTTTGGTTGGTGTTGGTGGTGTTGCCCCTCTTTACTACTTGTGCCATAAGCTTTTGAGACAATCGAATAGATTCCTCAATTGTTTGCGGATCAAAGGAAGTCACATCACCTTGAATAATTTCGGGAAGTCCTTCAATGAAAGCCTCCAGTAGCTTCTCATTATCCGAAACCATAGATGGGCATAATACGGCCAATTCTTGAAACCTTCGAATGTAAGTGTCAATGTCATACCCAATAGTTACCAACTCATAGAATTCAGTCTCCAACTTCTTCACCTCCGTACGTGGACAAAACTTCTTTGTTACCAAACCTTTAAATTGCTCCCAAGTGAGCTTGAAAGCATTCTCCATTCCCATCGGCTGAGCATATGAGTTCCACCACGACAATGCTCCATCGAGTAGTGTACTTGTAGCAAACTTGACCTTACTATCATCCGGGCAATTACACAGCAAAAACACGGACTCCAATTTCTCGAACCATCGCACCATGGCAGTGGCTCCTTCAGTCCCTTTAAAGTTGGTGGGATCTCCACTTTTGAAATCCTTGTAAGAACAGCTCTTAACTCCGGATCCTCCTGCATTTCCAGTAGCAGCAGCAAGCCTTGCGGCTTCAGCAGCAGCCGCGGCCTCGGCAGCAGCAGCAGCCACCGTTTCCCTTTCAATCCTTAATGCCTCTGCTACACTATCCCTTACCAACTTTTGAATAGCCGCTTGGGTCATTTCAGCTGTGGCTTTCTTCGGTGCCATATCTTCTTCAAAACAAGAGGAAATGTGAGACGTAGCAAAATCCGATGTTAATAATAAACGCTCCAAAGAAATGTGATAAGAAATGATAAGTTTGAGGTTATTTTTTTCAAAATGATCGACGGTTTCCTAAGAAATGAATTATGAGGTGTTGTAAGTGCTTCAAACGTATGATGGTTTAGTGACTAAGTGTGTGAATAACGTGTAACTCGACATGTTAGTGGTAAAACAAAGGAGTGAGAGTGACTTCGCCCTACTTAAAGGTTTATCTCGGCATTCGACGTTATCGGTGATGAGTCAATTTATGTGAAAATTTTGATGGGGAATAACAAGGCATTCTCGACATTGGAGTATGAAGAAAAATAATGGAATGGGCATTTAAAGGCATCCATGTGACAATCGATATGAAATGAAAGTAAATAACTCGAAAAATGTACGTATAAATCGCACGCAAAGTAAACATGCACTTATGATGAAATGATGAGATGCTATGATGATGTAGTTATAGTCTAGGGTCAATGATGCAACCTAGTTCTCTATAACCGAAGCTCTGATACCAATCTGTCACACCCCCAAATTACCTGTTTTGCAGCGGAATGGAATTCCTGGGGATTGACTGTCATAGCATCACAGTTACAGATATATTGAACGACCTAAAGTGTCGTTTGGAAAACACATCATTTGATTTAATAAAACAATCAGAGTTTACAAAGTTCAGGTCCCAAATAAAAATCAACTTGTGCGGAAATAAGTTTGTTACAATTCAAACGATGTTTAAAGTGAGTAAAACCCAAGTGAGACGCGTCGTCACCGCGACTCTAAGATGTGTCCACATGCATGCCATGAAGTGAATGCCTTAGATACCTGAGATAAAACATGCTAAAAAGTGTCAACACAAAGGTTGAGTGAGTTCATAGGGTTTGTATTGAAATGTAAAGCCTTTCAAAATCGTTTATGCAGCAAAGGCATTGTAAATTCACTCAGTTCCAAGTTCCGCCCATACAAAACTTGCAACCTGTGTATTCACAACCCATTGCCAAAATGTATATAGTTTATATTCAAGCGCATGATGTCAAATGAATTCACATAATAATGCATGACTTAATGTATCAATGTTTACTTGACATAATTATACCAAGACATTCAGTTCAATGAAAATCCCAAGACATCCAGCTCAATGATGTTCCCAAGACATTCAGCTCAATGATAATCCCAAGACATTCAGCCCAATGATAATCCCAAGACATTCAGCCCAATGATAATCCCAAGACATTCAGCTCAATGATTTATGATATAAGATATGACTAAACATTAAGTTCAGTTAAGCATGTAGTTTCAAATAATCAAGATAGTCATAAAAATAGTTGAGCATGTATCTCCCCCAAAACAGTTATGAAAGCAAGTAAAAGCAGGGGCTATGAAACTCACTTGGTGGAATGATGCGAAGACAAAAGTGAGTACACCGAGATGTAGTGTGATACGTTAATCTTGACCTATTATGAATGATATGATATGTTATGAGTTATGATATAATGTTATGCATGCATTTCGTAGGTTATTTATACCATTTGTGAGTTTTGAAAATAATACTTATCGTCGAAAAATACTCTTTTGACGTCTTGACCATTCTTAAATCACTTTACAAGTATTTACGTCAAAATGTTATCCTACAATGGTTTTGTAATGATTTATTGTGAAATTTTACTTTTCGTCGTAAAATAAAGTCGTCGGAAATTTCTTGAAAGTGACAAAAATGGCTTCGAAAAACTAGTCGTAAAATGGTTTACGTCGAACGTTAGGAAACGAACTCAACGGTTTTGGAAAGTTTGTATCAAAATCTAAAAGTTTCAGTTCATGAGTTTTCGACATCGAGGTCTCGAACATAAAGATAATAAGGGCTAAAGATGGTGATTTTGTCTAATGGTTGTGTAAAAATGAGTTTCGGCCAATTTTAAACAACTGTAATTAATTTATTAAAACTCCGCTATATAAACGGTTGATTGTTTTGAAAAATATGCTCGGTGATCTTAATTTCATTAGAAGACATTTCGTTCCAAAAAGTTCCACATCATGGTTAAAAACAGCCTCCAACATGGTCGTTTCAGCTACCGTAACACTTGTATCGTAAAAATAATATAGTTTTTCAGAAAATAATAGTTACGGCAATTTTATGAAAACGTGCATATCTTTGTCGTTTCAAATCCGTTTTCTACGTATTATATGTCCTTAGCTTCGTATCAAAGTATACTAATATATTTTTGATAAGTCGAAATAATTTATGAAGCTTACGGCTCGTTTTTGACTCGAATAAAACAATAATAGGTTGCTGAAATTTTCTGAAAAATATATATTTCGTCGTCAAACTTTAAAAATTCATAACTTCTTCGTTATAACTCCGTTTTTATCCGTTCAAGCGGCCAAGGATTCGTTTTAAAGTATATTTTCTAAATATCAAGGCCAAAAAGTCGTGCCTACAGTCGGATTTTCCAGAAAATCAAAACAAGGACAGAACATATTTTATACGTATCGAAAATAGTTTTTCTCGTACTAAACCTATTCTAATCCCTTCAAATCAACTCCAAAGCTAGTCTAATCCTACCATACACCTTCTTAGGGTGTCATGGGTTCCTAGACATCATCAAGACCAACATATACCAAGGGGATAATTATAGGATGACCATATATATATATCTCTAAAAATCATGTAAAAATGGTATAAACAACACAAATCATGCATGCTTGCTCCAAAAATGAAGAGATACTTATGAAATGAAAAGGAGATATGAAAAATATAAATGATATGCTTACAAGTATTATGATGAGGTGCAAAGAACAAGGTTTAGCCTAAATACTCTAGATTTTTATTTCAAAATCTTAATAAGAGTATTATCTAGATTGTATAAAACTTGGACTTGAAAATTTTTTGATGAATCCTTGCTACTCCTTTGGTAGTGGCCGGTTATGGAAGGAAAACCAAAGAGAAGAGAGAACTTTGTCTAACTTGAATAATTGGTTGAATGAAATGTGAAGTGAAATGTGAAGTAAATATCTATAAAATCAATAGAGTGTACCAACTTAATAAATGAAATCACCCAATCCCCCCCCCCCTTGGCCGGATTTTGGGGGGATTATGTCTCTCAAATATATATATATATATATATTTTTTTTCTATCTTGTGTAAAATTTGTTAAAAGTGTAAGAAAAGTGTAGGAAATATGTTAATATTAATAACTTGTAAGGTAAATGGTACTTTTAGGTACAAGTAAAATTTTAATAGATCAAAATAGAGTATAATGATATTATAAAAATTGTAAAAATACATTCCTTGTGAAATTTGAGTGATATAATAATTATCGTGTAATTTTTAAGAAAAACGTCGTAATAATATAATTTAACGATTTATATACCAAATAAATTTAAAACACTAGGAAAACTCAAAATATAGTTTTTATTAACTAAATGTAAGTATAAAATATATCGGGATCATTTTTGAAAGTAACTGATTAAATATTCAAAATAATAACTCACGCGATAACGTTTATTTAATATAAAAATTTACGCGTTTAATGTGAAATGCAAAGTCATGAATGAACTATCATGATGCAAATGATGTTAATGAAATGTAGACTAAACTTATTCCATATGAAATGTTAGTGATGTTATGATCATGAATTCGCCGCTAAACCATAAAGGTTACGCGAATTTGGAACACGTAAACCTAGTTTACGATAAATGTTGAAATAGTGAAACTTGAGAAATGACTTGAAATTGCGAGTTGTCACAGTTATGATCTTTCTTCGTGATGTCTTTGTTTTGTCCCCCTTTTATAGATATGTATACTGTCACTTTGGTCGGTTGGGTTGTTTTTCATCCTTCGAAGAGACCAATTTAAAATGCTTGAGTGATATAAGCCTTACGACTGATTTTTGTCATGGCAACCTTTTTTAGGTATGAATCATTCGCCTTCTTTCGTTATGGCAACCCTTTTTGGGTATGAACCATTCGGAGTTCTTCAGTTATGGCAACCCTTTTTAGGTATGAACCATTCGGCCTTCTTTAGTTATGGCAACCCTTTTTGGGTATGAACCATTCGACTTTCTGTAGCTATGGCAACCCTTTTTGGGTATGAACCATTCGGAGTTCTTCAGTTATGGCAACCCTTTTTATGTATGAACCATTCGGCTTTCTTTAGTTATGGCCACCCTTTTTGGGTATGAACCATTCGGAGTTCTTCAGTTATGGCAACCCTTTTTGGGTATGAACCATTCGGCCTTCTTTAGTTATGGCAACCCTTTTTGGGTATGAACCATTCGGAGTTCTTCAGTTATGGCAACCCTTTTTGGGTATGAACCATTCGGCCTTCTTTAGTTATGGCAACCCTTTTTGGGTATGAACCATTCGACTTTTTGTAGCTATGGCAACCCTTTTTGGGTATGAACCATTCGGAGTTCTTCAGTTATGGCAACCCTTTTTGGGTATGAACCATCTAGTTTACTACCTCGGCAACCTTTTTTAGGTATGAACCGTTCGGTATTTACATGGCAACCTTTTTTAGATATGAACCATCTTTGCTACCTCGGCAACCTTTTTTAGGTATTAACCGTTCGGTATTTTATGGCAACCTTTTTTAGGTATGAACCATCTTTGCTACCTCGGCAACCTTTTTTAGGTATGAACCGTTCGGTATTTTATGGCAACCTTTTTTAGGTATGAACCATCTTTGCTACCTCGGCAACCTTTTTTAGGTATGAACCGTTCGATATTTTATGGCAACCCTTTTTGGGTATGAACCATCTTTGAACATTGACTACATTTCCCCGGAGGTCGCGAGCCAACCGGGGGAGTCACATTAAACTTATGTTCAGAAAATTGGCCTTCTGGTGATTTAGCACCTAGGTTCTTCCTTTTTTCCGTGAGATATCCCTGTAAAGTAAAACATGAAAACTCTTCTCTTTTTTCGTTAGATATGAAAAATATAATTTTCATATGTATCAATTCAAAAATTGGGTCATAACCGAACCGTAACATAACCGGTGGAGATATCATACCACTATACTTCCCCAGTTCAACGGTGCTATATCTCACTAGCATCGTTGAACTTAAAATAAAACAAAATATTAGATACATAATCAACAAATAACAGCAACACTTGCCCATGAATAATAACTATAAAAAATGTGATGTTTTCTCGTACTTGGCAATATGGTGCCAACTATTGTGAACTCAACGTTATGTCCCAATGTTTTAATACACCAATCAAATATACATTTCTTTTAGTTAATGGTAAATAATAGTGATTCAAAACATTATTTTTTGTACTGATGTGTGAACAACCTATAGTCCATGCATAGAAACCGGTCGTTGATCAACAATCTTGTAACATTGTTCTTTGGAGATCATGTCTCAAATGTTGTTTTAATACTCTTAACAAGAGAGTTAGCAACTTCTCTTTTGGAATCTCCTTTCGATTGGAGGTAGTTTTGAGAACTATTTTTAGAGGTTTCCGAAAGGTGACGACTATCAGCACAGATGGATTCAAGTGTAATAATTGGGCATAGATATTTAGGTTCTCCAAACAATTCAATTGCCCCGCAGTCTCTTGTGAACAGTTAGCGCAACTCGTGGAGTTATGGAATAAAAACTTGTTGATAATAGCTTATGACTTTGTATATCCTATTCCTATATATATATAAGATAATAGCCCAAGGTACTATTTATGAATTTGTGGATGTGAGAGGGTGTGCTATTTGAGATAACATCTAATAAGGTCAGAGCTCCCATCCAGGTAGAAATTGAAAAAAGGTTTACGTGACTAATGTCAAAGCTCATGAAGATTGGAGCTTATATTGATATTTGTTCCGCAGTTCATGCGGTAGCCCTGTCTAGAGTTTGACAGTTACGAAGATTGAACTTACAAAGCTTGGATTAAGAAAAATGGTCGACACTAAAGGGATCAATAAAGGTGATTCTAATGTTTAAAAGCCTTCGGGCCCAGAGCATCTGAGACTCTAAATAAGAAGTATTCTAATCCGAATTATTGGTCATAATTTTATAAAAAACGTTATCATTGTGGTGGTGGTTTTTATGTGCGAGCTAATTAATTTGTAAAGAACTCTAAATCGTTTTTTTTTTTTTTTTTTTTTTTTTTTTTTTTTTTTTTTTTTTTTTACGAAGGTATGAAGATAAATAAGTATGCTTTTGAGATAACTATGAACGTTCCTTAGGAGTCCTGATGAATCACGTGATTCCATCTCTCTTTTTTATGAGATAAAAAAAGAGAGATTACCCAACGGTCGGAAGGTTTGGGGTAAAAAGCCCACCATACATCCATACCCATCCTCCATTCTATCCCTTGCTTTATGACTTAAAGGTATATACTTCTATTAAGTTAGTTATTTGACAGAGCAAATCAAGTGATGCGAGTCACGGGTAATGTTGGTTTACCCGTACCATGCCCTACATATATTTAATGGAGATTTTTTTTAGTACCAAATGCCATATCGCTTGTACATTAGTTGTGATAGCCGATTAGTGCATGAGGGTACTTTTGATGTAACCTGTTGCTTTACCTTTAGATATGAAACAACTTTGAAAGGCTCTATGCCTTTAGTACTACTATTATTTTGGAAGAGAGATATATGAGTAGTATCTTAAAAAGAGTACAGAAAAGGTATCATAGTAGGCTTACTTTTGACTTTGGGAGCATAAAATAATTCACGTGTCTCCCTTCTAAGTTTGGACCATCGTACTGTAAATTTAACTTTTGTAGCTTTCCATCCTCTTCATTTTTGTCGCAATTTATGGGTTTTTTTACGGTTGCGGCCTTAGATAATAGTTCTACTAGGCTTTAACCATGCTTCTTTTGTGTACACATGTTTTAATTTCCCCATATATGCACCTTTAACCTTGAAGGTAGGAACATAACTTTTGAATAAATAAAAAGTATAATTGCTGTGTGTAGCAAATCTTGTCTTTGTATTTTTCCCATTCCTAATATAAAGTACGTATGGTGTAACTACATTTTACCAAGCCCCCTGGTATCGATTTGTAAATCATACGCAAAAGTTTTAGTTATTAAAGTGCGAGTATTTTTAATAACATGACAATTTTTAGTCGCATATAGCATGGTCTCAAACTCTTGATTCTGATATATGTACATATACATTTTTGGCCTGGTTTTGGTTTTAACATATCCATACACCCTGTTAGTTTTGACCAAATAATATATATGTCTATTACTTGTTCTTCATGCTATATTTTGATGTTTGAACTTTTGCTATACGCATAATAATATGTACGCATTAAAGTTTGGCGATTTACACTTGGTTGTATTTTGAGTACTTTTATGCTCATGTGACAATATGGGCTTCACAGGTTGCATTTTTTTTATCGCATAGATACTAGTTGTATTTATGTTTACATGGTTATTGGTTAATAAAGTCGTATAAAAACATAACCATAGAGAAAAGTGCGTGTCTTTATTTCCAGAAAGAACAGTGATTCTTTTTTCCACAAACACCATGTCATGTCCTTTTCTAGTATCTCTCATAGAATGAAACTAGCTTTAAAACAAAAGTAAAAAATATTGTACAACATTTAATTTAGGCCTTCCAAAGGCAAACGTCACCTATCACTAGCGCAACTTTCAACCTAGTCCATCATTTAGTATAGGTGCATAATCAGGTACATGAAAACCTTTGCTTCTCAAATAACCAAAGGTCTTAAGTTTCGATCAGGGAGCATATTACCATTTTTATTTTTATTTTAAACCATATGTATCCATGTTAGCAAGATAAAGATGCCAAATTGCATATGACAGAAAGTGTAGTAATTAAAATGATAATACCATAGTTTTTCAACATATCTTCTTATGCAGTTATGCTTTGTCATGGCAGCCGGCGAAAACCAAAGGGATCGAAAACATACCGATGTGGCGACATGGAAGAGTTAACGAAATTGTATCAGGAGTATATCCATGGGTCCGGACGTCAGCCTTCACCATTTTGCTTTTCACGTCCAACAGACCAAACCCGTCACCAGTATATCCAAACAAGATGGTACCCCCGAAGAACACAGTACCTCCGAGAAACCCTTAGTTGATCCATCCCGTTTGCACTCAACGTCCATACTGGATGTCTATACCAAACGTCCATACCGGAGGTTTGTACCAAATGTCCATGACGGACTGAAAAGGTGACCCATCATTCTTAACTCTCGGTAGAGTGAATAACGGGTCCCACGGATGGCGCCAAATGTTGAAGCATATTTCTGTCGGGTTGATCTTGATGGCTTCCACGTACCGTTCATCTTTTCCCGAGCTTGAAAGTATACTACAAACATGAAAGAACCCGTTAGAAGGGGACCCGAGGTCGAAGCCCCGGGAACCACCCTCCAACGGTGAAGTCAGAACCTCGTAGGTAGAGGATTTTAGCATAAGTATATATGCGTGAATATAATGTTGTGAGAATAATCTGTGATGTATGTTATCTTGAAATGTGTATGTGATGTATTACTGTATTGTATATGTTCTATATGAGATATGATGCTACACTTATATATAGAAATAAGAGGAGGTAGGTGTAAGAAAACTTCCTTGTCCATATACCTGATGGCGACATATTTAGGCGGCAACCATTTAGGCGGGAAAGAGTTTAGGCGGGAAATAGTTTAGGCGGGAAAGATTTTAGGCGGGAAACATTTTAGGCGGGAAACTGCAATATTTCCTTTCGGTACCTGTCGTTCGGCTAGAGTGATTCGGCATAGGCCGTTTGGCAGTAACTCGTTCGACGTGGGCCATCCGGCCATATACGTCAACAGCAGGACAAGCACTAAAAGTAGCTCCATCTGGGTCCGAGATTTTTGGGAATGGTCGGATATCAATGAGAAAGCCTGCAGTCAAGCAGGTTGCCTCTGGAAGCCCATGGTATGGCCCTGACCGTGTTAAGTACTTGGGCCCATTTTCCGGAGAGTCACCAGCTATCTTACAGGTGAGTTCCCAGGTGACTACGGGTGGGACACTGCTGGGCTTTCCGCGGACCCCGAAACCTTTGCCAAGAACCGTGAACTAGAAGTTATCCACAGCAGGTGGGCAATGCTTGCTGCTCTAGGATGTGTCTTTTCGGAGATTTTAGCTAGAAATGGTGTCAAGTTCGGCGAGGTTGTCTGGTTCAAGGCTGGAGCCCAAATATTCAGCGAGGGTGGCCTTGATTACTTGGGCAACCCGAGTTTGATTCATGCCCAGAGTATCTTAGCTATTTGGGCTACACAAGTTATTTTGATGGGTGCTGTCGAGAGTTACAGAATTGCTGGTGGACCCCTTGGAGAGGTTGTTGACCCACTTTACCCAGGTGGTAGCTTCGACCCATTGGGTCTTGCTGATGATCTAGAAGCTTTCGCTGAGCTCAAGGTGAAGGAGCAAAAGAATGGTCGTCTGGCTATGTTTTCAATGTTTGGATTCTTTGTTCATGCCATTGTTACTGGAAAGGGTCCATTGGAGAACCTCGCCGACCACCTTGCTGACCCTGTTGCCAACAATGCTTGGTCGTATGCCACTAACTTTGTTCCCGGAAAAAAAAATTAATGTACATATGAGAAGAGTGGTTAGATGACATGTAACTCGAATTTGTTTGTGAATTAATATTAAATAGTATATGGTTGTTTTTTTAATTAAATTGAGTCTGAATCAGTTTGGTGTATAACTTTATTTCAATATCTGCTTTTTAGTCAATATGTCTCTATCTAATTGACGATTAGCAACTTCTTTGGGCAGAACTGATCTACATATATTTGCACAGCTTGGTTCTAAAATTGTTTTCAGCTTATATAGAAACATATATTTTTAGTAGTGCATGCAAATAGTTTAGTGTGGTACACATTGCGTATAGCATGCTTTGTGTCAAACATAGAAATTCCCAAAAGTTACATCACTATCGTGATCCACATTTAAAAAAGTTCTACTTCATTAATTTTTATATTACTGATGAATTTGCATGTACTGGGCTTAGGGTTGGACGGCAAAGGCTCACTAGAATTGACAAAAGAAGTCGACTAAATGTCAATACTAGTAAAATATCCAGTCGCAAAAGTATCCATGTATTTTACCTAAATATAAAAAAGTGTACGTAAATGTGCCATTGGTATACCTATATATGTTCGGTCCTATAACTTCTGATTCAATATAAGTGGCGTACAAGTGGATATAAACTTCTGATAATGAAACAAAATTTTGAAAGTTGGATGGGTATTGTTGTATTATTTTGGGTTCGTATTTGATGATGGAACAAATGGAAAACTACGTTGTTATTACATGCCATTAACCCTAATAAAAAATATGTGTCACATATTGGACTGATAAACACCAACTGATCTGATAAACACCAATTGATATGGCTGCCTTACCACCTATGCTAAATTTTCCATCAGTGCAGATTCTCAACGCAGTTAGAAAAGTTGGGGAATAGTGGAAAATAACATTTATGTAAGAATTAATTTGATTCACAAACAATAAATTAGGCTCAAAATATAAATGGTATATATTTAAATGCTAATTCACAAAAAAATTGCATCAAATGTTATCTAAACACTCTTTCCATAAATATAAATCTACTTGCTGGGAGCAAAGTTTGTGGCATATGACCAAGCATTATTAGCAACAGGGTCAGCAAGGTGGTCGGCGAGGTTCTCCAATGGACCTTTTTCTGTAACAATGGCTTGAACAAAGAACCCAAACATTGAAAACATAGCAAGCCTGTCGTTCTTCAACTCATTAATCTTGAGCTCATCAAAAGCCTCTGGGTCATCAGAAAGCCCCAATGGGCCAAAGCTACCACCTGGGTAAAGTGGGTCAACAACCTCACCGAGGGGTCCACCAGCAATTCTGTAACCCTCAACACTACCCATCAAGATAACTTGTGTAGCCCAAATGGCCAAGATGCTTTGTGTATGAATCAAGCTCGGGTTTCCCAAATAGTCAAGACCACCCTCGCTGAAGATTTGGGCTCCAGCCTTAAACCAAACAGTCGCACTGAACTTGACGCCATTTCTAGCTAACAGCTCACGAAAGACACATCCAAGAGCACCAAGCATGGCCCACCTGTTGTGGATAACTTCCAGTTCACGGTTCTTAGCAAAGGTTTCAGGGTCTGCGGAAAGCCTAGGAATTTTATGCTTTCTAATAAGAAACAGTTTTCAACTGAGTGTAATGACAATGTTAATGTTTTATCTAAAGATATTACTTATGTTTGTGTTGCTTGTGGTGAATGTGTTGTTTCCGGAAATCATGATAATTGTGTTTCTCAATTCATCAATGTTTTGAATGCAAATTCAATACCATCTACTAGTAGGGCATCTAAACTTAGATGACCTAGGAAACCCAGGGTTCCTGAAACTAGTGTAGAAAAGCATCAAAACCTAGTGTCAAGAAAACACATGTTGTAAAACCACTGTCCAAATCCCAAATCAAAAACAACTAAAAATGAGTCTTCCTTTAAGAAACCTAAGCAAAGTAGTGCGTATTGGAATAGACCTTGGTAGTTGTATAGTCTACCTCCACCTTGCTATAAGTGGGTAACTAAGAAAATATCAGAAAATGTGACCCCCACTGCACCAATCCAAGAGGCCAGGAAGAAAATAGTTGAAATTGTGACTTTGAGTGTTAAGAAGATAATTGACACTTGAACCTTATGCTTCTAATGCCTCAGAACCCATTGAAAGATGGGGATCCATGTTTTTTCATCTTCCATAGTCCTCTCCAACTTTCATTGCAGATGATTCAAATATGTCTTTGGAATGTCGATTCTGGTTGTTCAAAACACATGACTGGCAACAATGCACTTTTAAAGAAATTTGTCGATAAGCTTTTGGGCACCGTTCAATTCGAAAATGATCACTTTGCACCGATTATAGGTTATGAGTATTTACAACAAGAAAATTATTTGATTACATGGGTATATTACGTCGAGGGTTTTGGACATAATCTCTTTTCAGTAGCGAAAATTTGTGATTCAGATCTCGAGGTCACATTTAGGAAAGACACTTGCTACATCATAAATTTAGAAGGTGTTGATCTAATGAAAGGGTCTTGTGACAAAGCCAGTTCTACGCTTTACACAATAAACCTTTTTCAACCTATCTCTACATCACCAATATGTCTCATGACCAAAGCCTCTTCAACTAAGTCTTGGTTGTGGCATCATCGTTTATCACATGTAAACTTCGATACCATTAACAAGCTTGAAAAAGATAACCTTGTCATCGTTCTACCAACACTTAAATACGAAAAATAACACCTTTTTACATCATGTGAATTATGTAAAAGTAAACATGACACATACAAACCAGAACTTACACCGAGTTCAAAGGAAAGGTTAAACCTATTACACATGGATTTATGCAGCCCGCTGAGAGTTGAGAGCATAAACGAGAAGAAGTATATCTTGGTAATTGTTGATAATTATTCTGTTGGGTTCAGTGAATACCCAAACCCCTTAATTCTAGGATTTGAATAGAAAATACCCTAAGTATTTAGATCCTTAAACACTAACAAGTCACTGAGCGCATAGCCACTATGTGAGCTGTCTTCGGGATACTCAGTAAGAGACAAGAAGAAGTCTCTCCACTCAGTAAGGCGGAACTTAAGGGGTGAAGACTAAGTCAAGAAGAAGATGGTGGATTCAGTGAGTGATGACAATAACTCACTGAATCCCAAAACTCCTCACCAACTACTATCACTGAAGACAATACTGAAGATAAAGACTGAAGGCTAAAAAGACTGAAGAATGAGCGGGACAAGGCGGGATAAGTTTGAACAAATAAGACGAAGTCCTTATCAACCAAATTCAAACTTTCCCTGAATCGCTAACTACCAGGCTCAGTGTCATCACTGACAAGAAGAAAGCAGCCTTGTCACTTACTCTAAATAGACATTGTAAACAGAGACAAAATACATAAGTATTTTGTCTACTATAACCTGTCAGTTTTGTAACACCCCCAAAGTACCGCAGCGGAAGATTGTGTCATTGGGGTGCTACTTCATAATACAAAGTACAAGTTATAGAAAACGACCTCTAAATGAGACGTTTTGAAAAGTTACCATTCGATTAATGAAATCAGAGTTACAAACAATGAGGTCCCAAAGTATAATATATAAATGTTTACAAAATGTTTCGAATGGTAAATACGAATGCATAAAGTCTTCATAATATGTCGTGCGACTCTATGCTTCAAACTCTAGCTACCGCCTTAAGACCTGAGATAAACATGCTAAAAAGTGTCAACACAAAGGTTGGTGAGTTCATAAAGTTTGTTTTGAATAAGTTGAAAAGCCTTTAAAGAATGTTCACACAACAAAAGCATTGTAAATCCACTCAGTTCCAAGTTCCGCCCATACAAAACTTGCAACCTGTGTGTTTACAACCCACTGCTAAAATATAGCACGTCAATCATGTATGCATGTATCATAGTAGTTAAAAGTATATATGTTTTAAGTATGTAACTAGTATATTGATCACGTACACATGCATCAAAACCTATGCAATTAGCCATGAGTCTCCACTTCATCTCCAGAAACCTCATGTGGGTATGTTGCTCACAAGGAGTGTAATAGCATTGGTTCTACTTCCTCTCCGAAACCCAATGCATGTGTTGTCCAAGGAGACTTATCATGCGAACGAGGGGACTGCTCCGTGTATGTTGGGAGACTTATCATCCGAACGAGGGGACTGCTCCGTGTATGTTGGGAGACTTATCATCGACTTATCAAGTATAATGCAATCATGTATAATGCAATCAAGTATAATGTTTTGAGTATTTGTAAAAGTAAAAGCAAGTAGTTGAGCATGTATCTCCCCCAAAAGTTTCAAACGAGTATAAAAACGGGGCTAAGAACTCATGGTAATCAGTAAAATTTTAGAGTACTTATAAAAGTAAATGAAAGTAGTTGAGCATGTATCTCCCCCAAAGAGTTTATAAAGTAATTAAACGAGTAAAAGTGGGGCTACGAACTCACTTTAATAATGATATCACCACGTATAATGGGATCGATGGATAAGCCTGGAAGTCTCTACGTATAATCTAGAATATGATGTCAACTCTTAGGTTCAGAATAATGCCTAAGAAAACATGAACGATCCTATATATGTAGCATTTGTATGTTTGTTAATAGAAATTGTTTTAGTTTGTATATCTCGTACTACCGTTCGGGCCATCACAATTCAGAGGTCATGCAGTAAACGTTCGAGGAGCTAGGACACTTTAAATCGTAAATCCAACAACTCGTCGATCCGTTTACCCAAATGAACCCCTCACATGAAGTTCCTTAGTGTTGTAGTGCTCAATACGTAAAACATGTATTTTAATTATTTGATTGTATGATAAATTAAGAGTTTATAAATACGATAAATAAACTAACAAAGTTTATAAGTATTTAAATAAGTTTGAGTTATATATATACTTACCTTAAAATAGAATGCTTGAGTATTATGAAAAAATAAAATATTAGCGGAGCTTCGACGTAGACTTTGCAATCTTTGAAAACCCACGACTATTAGAAAATTATAACAACGCCTTCTTGAGAACCCGAAGAAGAAAAGAATATTATAACGACGTCTTTTTGGAGACTTGAAGTTATTTGAAGATTATAATGACTCTTTCTTGAAAACTTCCAAGAACGAAGATCAAACGCTAGTTTTCTTCAAGAACACATGAATGTTCTTACAAGATCTATAAGAAATGCCTTAGGTTTAGGACTTTAGATGTTAAGAAGGTGTGGTGCAAGAAAAAATGAAGTGATTTGCTTGGTATTTATAGGCTAGAGATTATGGTTAACTATATATTGGGTTAAAAACTAACCATGGTTAAGTTTACACATGTAATGATCTAAAGAAAGCATGCTTAAGATCAAGCCACCAAGGTGATGACTCCCCTCCCTAATTTCGTTCATATAGAGATAAGATGACTTAGGTGGATAGTTTTGGTATTATCTTGATTACGGAGTGAGTTTTGGTTCTGTTAAATGCTAACCGAAGCCATAAAAGGTAAAACCGGGTATTGTAAAAATATGAAACTTGCAGGAATGATGAAACTAATCATTATACTCCATATAAAAATTTAAAATGGGTGATAAGTCTTATTGGGTGCAAAAACGCTGCTTAAAGCTGGAAATACGGGTCAAAAACGCGTAATTCGCAGTTTTATCGGAAAAGAACGAAATTTCAGGGAAATGACCGTGAATTTATTTAGAGTAGACTAAAATTAGTCTAAAAGTGATATGAGATGTCAAACTTTGGTTTTCGTCGTACGTGGGATAACTTAACAGTTATACGTGAAGTTTAAAAGTTACGCGATTTAAGCAAAAACGTAGAACATACAAGGTTAATTTCTTTATGGTCAAAGGATGAGGGAAATATGTTTGACTTTTCCAAAAATATAAAAGTTTCTAATCATCTTAGGAAATACAGTGCAGGAATCGTTAAGTCTGGATGTAAGTAGAATCGTTTAAAACGTAAGTTTAGTTTCATACTGCGCTGGGCTTATTTGGTAATATTAAAAATAAATCTTAAAAATTCTCAAATTAATCATGAGTGATTTAAAATATTATCTGATGCGGGGAAAATTGTCAGAGGCGGTTTTCGTTATGCGCGGGATGTTGAAATGGTGTTCCGATCAAAATGAAACTTTAAGACGATGTTTTCTTAATAACTTTTGCGAAAATGATCTAACAATTGTCGAACTCTCAGGTCATTACTAAAATAATTTATCCTACGAGAATGTGAAATAAAAATTTTACGGGATGAATAGTTACAGTGAATAGTAAAAATGAATAGTGACCCGAAAATGAGAATTGTTACAAGTTTGTCCTCTAGGATAGAGTTAAAAACCATACTTTTATAAATAACCATAAGAGTTGGAGTGAAAGATTTTAATCTTGTGCATTAACTGTGAATCACACACACAAGCAATCTTTTACTCCTCCAAATACAACTATGTCCTTGATATAGCTCAGTGGTACCTAAGTAGTTGTGCTTAGACTTAGTGTAAGCTTAGTGAGGAGTTACACCATACTTGTCATTCAATCCCAAGTGCTGTTCCGCAAGAACTTGGGTAATATATTCTTTTTTATTCATCATTAATAAAGGATATACACGTTGAAAAATCTCAGTGTGCTTAAAGTATTCTTATCTTGTTTAATTGTGATTTTTCATAAATCTTACTTCAGTCATGTGTCACTCTTAGTGTAAATTTGTCTTTTTACTAATTGTGAAACGGGAACAACATATTCAAGATTTACATGGTTACAATTTCTTCGATCAAAGGATTAAGCACCGACCATCATCAAAACATTTCTAAAGCGCGTGCAAGTTCGTCTACAAGTTCCCGTAAGAATTGTAAGAACTGACAATGGCACTGATTTCACTAACAAGCAACTATAGGCTTATTTTGATGACGTTGGCATAACTCATCAAACATCCAATGTATGAACACCGCAACAGAATGGAGTCGTAGAAAGAAGAAATCGCACGTTGGTAGAAGCTGCTTGTACGATGTTGATTTTCTCAAATGCACCATAGTTTCTATGGGCAGATGCACACCGCGTGTTACACCCAAAACCGTTCTCTTATCCATCCATGATTCAACAAAACTCCTTACGAGTTCCTCAACAAACGTAAACTAGATGTCTCGTTTTTACATGTCTTCGGTGCTTTTTGTTACTCATTAAACGATCGAGAAGATCTAGGAAAGTACAAGGCGAAGGGGGATATTGGCATCTTCATTAGATATGTTGAAAATTTTAGGGCTTATAGAGTGTATAACCGGAGGAAAAAATGGATAATGGAGACAATAATTATAAGTTTTGATGAGATATCTACAATGGCTTCGGAACAACTCAGTTTCGGACCTAACTCGATGACTTCTAAACAAATACGTCAGAACCCGCGCTCAAACTATTGACTGCTAAACACATCAGTTCAGGAGATGCGCCTAACCCTGCTCAATCAACAACACCAATCATTACACCAACAGAGCATGACTTGAATATTCTGTTTGAGTCAATGCATGATGAGTACTTCGTAAATCAACAGCGTGATGCTCCTACAACAAATTTCGATGCACTTACAATGCATAATTAACAGACACAAGCTGCATCAACAATCGTTGAACCCGAAGAACCATCATCGATAACAACAAATACATCGCTAGAGACTCAAGATATTGCAATAACAATGCATTTCAAGTTTTTATATGGTAACCTGGATTACCTTAAACAATAAATTTTGAGATAACTTAGGAGCAAAAGATAAATGGTTAACTAAGATAGATATTGGACCTAAGTGGTTATCTATTTTTGCAATTAACCCATCATTTTTTGTATCAATTTTTGTGATTAATATGTTGTAAAGTTAAAATCATAACTGTTTCTCAAGATAATGGAAGTAAACTGGTTACATATATTTCCACAGAATTAGTGTGAAAACCCAATGGGGTAGGACCCGAGAACAATTATTTGTGGTTGGGCTAAGTCTTCCTGCAGATCCTCTATGCTGGAGAACGACACCACTAATGATCCTGGAGAAGAGTTATGCCGCCAGGTTGATCTTCTCTTATTTGTTTCCAATTGTGTCAGGAGGGGAATGGCAGAGTTGAGTTGTAGGTGGAATTGAAATCTCATATGCAGTCTAAGAACTCTGAGATTTCTCTACAATTTGCCAAAACTATATTACTATGTTGCTGTAAATCAGGAGATATCCCAGAGAAATCAAGAAGGTATCAGCGAGATTTGATTAGCATATTATCTTTCAAAACTACGTTATGCATGTCTCCCCATTTATTACTACCATTAAGGGCGACAACTCTATATACTTACTAACGTTCCATTTGGGTCTAACGGGTTGCTAATTGGCGAAAGTCTTTTTTATATGCATACATGATACAACATCATCCTAAATCGTTTTTTATTCAAAGATTTAGATTATTATTCTTATACTATTTTTTTTGTATAGTCATAATACAATGCATTATTTAATTTTAATAATGCACATAAAGATTATTAGCTTTGAAACCTAAACTACCCGTGCCCATTTGACCTTTACCAAAATTGACCAATTTCAACCCATCTGTACACCTCTAGTATAATTACTTATCAATGGACTTTGGTAAGTATAAGCAACAATCTTCTTAAACTGTTATATTAATCATGTGTAATTAATCTACACGTTTTGCCTTAATGATCACATATGTTATGTGTTCATAAACCATGTGTCGTCTTAGGAGAAAGAGGAAGAAGACAGAGGTAGATTTGGGGTTCAATTAGTGTTGCAATTATGCTCGGAAGTGCTGCCTTAGCTTGGTCTTACCTTCCAACCGGGAAAGGACCGTCTCCTCACACTTCTGAAAGCAAACATTATGCACAGTGACAACTAAACTTACTAGATGCTAAAGATGACGTAAGAAATTTCAAGTGTTTTAGTTAGCGGTTGTAACACCCCCAATTTCGTGATACGCAGCGGAATTCAAACTGGTGTTACTTCATGGCACAACAGTCATAACAATAGAAAACGAACTCTAATGGAGTCGTTTTAAAAGATTTATCATTCAATTTATATAAATATCAGAGTTTACAAAAATGAGGTCCCAAATGGTTCCAAGTTTACAAAATACATTAAATGCGTTTTCGAATGATAATAAAATTTATAGCCTTCTTGAGTATCCGCGCTCCTCCATGCCAGCCTCGTACAATATGGACCTGAAATACATGCTTAAAACTGTCAACACAAAGGTTGAGTGAAATTCATAGAGTTTGTTTGATGGTTGAACACATTATGTTTGTAGTGTGAGCTATAGACTCACACCAATGGTTTGAAAAAAAAAACAGTTATTATTAGACTAAGCATCATGCAATCAAGGCGTTAACGTGTTCCAAAATTAATTGGTGAAAATGTTGGTGCGTGCCCTATCAGGTAAAAATTGCCGTTTTTACCAATGTTACTCAAATATAGTGCGTTTGTTTGCCTACCCGGTCAACACAAACGGGATTCGTCAATCCCAATAGATCTATTCACAACTATTCGCGCCCACTCTCACTAGTGATTAATGATTCATGATTAAGGGACTTAAGTTTGGCAAATGCGGTAACTTAGTGCTAATAAAACAATCAGATAAGTATACATTTTGAAAGCAATGTGTTCGGTTTAAAATAAAGCATGTATCTCCCCCAAGGGTTTGTAAAACAGTTAAGTAATAGAAAGTGGGGCTATGAACTCACGGTAATCAGTAAAAGTTTAGAGTACTTATGAAAGTAAATGAAAATAGTTGAGCATGTATCTCCCCCAAAAGTAATTCAAAAGGTATAAAAGTAGGGGCTATGAACTCACCTCAGAGTAAATGATATCAAATGTATAATAAGAATGATGGATATGCCGTGAGAACTTCTACGAGAAACCTAGAATAGGATGTTGCGACTTAGGTTTGAAATAATGATGCGAAAGAAATAAAACCTATATACGTCTCTATGTTGATCATGATGTAGTACATGGTTTTTATGTATGTCGTTTATAGAAATGGTCTAGTTGTGAAAACGTGTTTAGTTTATATATATCATACTACCGTTCGGGCCATCACAATTCAGAGGTCATGTAGTAAACGTTCGAGGAGCTAGGACACTTTAAATCGTAAATCCAGCAACTCGTCGATACGTTTTACTCAAATGAAACCCCTCACATGAAGCTCCCTAGTATTGTAGCACTTAGTAGATAAAACATATGATTTTTTTATATATCATAAGTGTCATATGGTTTGTAAACACAAGTTACAAGGTTGTTTGGTTATGATTAAGAAATCATAATGGTTATCACAAGTATCGTCATTTCATAAATATGATCATTTGATAATGTAAGTATATAAAGTTATGTCGTTTGGTTTATGTTGGTGTCGATTTGCCAAGGTTAACACCTTAGTTAACGGTCTTGGGTAAATAAGCCTTGAGGCTTTAGCCATGGCCTTGCCGTAGCTTTGGTCTTGACTACCATGGTCTTGAGACTCAGCTTTGACCTTAGCCGTGGCCGTAGTCTTGGCTTATGGCCATTAGGCCTCTTGGTTTGCTTTTAGTTGTGACAAAAGTATAGTCGTGAGACTATATATAGGGCAGTTTCAGTTTTTGAAATATAATGGCCTGTTTAAGCGTTTTCAGGATCCGAGCTTCTTCAATATCGAAGGAAAACGTCGTTCTGGACAACTTTCGTGTTTTAACTTTTTGATGATTCGGACCAGAAGTACCACTTTCAAAACGGACAGACCCTTAACAGATTCAATTTGGCAGTTTCGGCGTTTTGGTTTTGCTAACTTCTTTTGGCCATATCTTTTGACTCGTGAACTTGTTTTAGGTGATTCAAATTGCTACGTTTTCCTTTTTATCTTGTCTACCATATTATGTAAGTTAGAAATTCCATATGTGACTGGTTTTAATGGTCTCAAATGTGTAGAATGTGACTAGTTTACTAGTTTGTTACTTTTACGACAATATGTGAATTAAAACATGTGATTGAGTATATGTACATCATGAATCAACATAGTAACTATATATATATAGCATGAAATTGTTAAGATTATAAATAATAAACATGTGATGATGGTGGTGATTAGTTGCTTACAACTTTTGGCTTTCAATTAAGAAAGGAGTAACTAGTAAGGATCGGACTTTGATTGAACACTTAGGACCTTGAGTTGAGCTAGCTTTCTACACCTTGGCACCCTTGTAATCTTGAAGAGTTGGTGATGAAGTACTAAGTGACTTGAGTGGATCTAAACTCAAGAAGATCACTTAAACTTGCTAGAGATTTGATGTAGTAACTTACTACTTGAAACTTCTTTGCATAAACTTGGAATTTATAGATTAAATTATGGAAGATATGAATGTTTTGTGATATGAACGACCCAAATCAGAATATGAGGGTTCTTAGGATGCATTTTACTTGTTATTTATAGAAGGGTAAGTTTGGTTAACCATATATTGGGTTAAATGTTAACCATGGTTAAGTTAGGACACATGTAATGATCTAAATGAAGCATGGTTAGGATCAAGCCACCAAGATTGTAACACCCCAACCCGACAAGGGTAGAAGTGTCACATTCTGGTATCATATCAGAACATACAAATAAAATTTTACAAGCGAAAGCCTTAAAGAATAAAATACCAAGTCATATAGACGAATGACTTACAAGGAAAAAATACAAAATCCAATATGTCTAAAATAAAATGAAATCTCCAAACAATAGCCCAACAAAATAAATCCGAATCATAAGGTATCTAGGGTTGGTCCACTCAAATAATCCAACTCTCAGCCCATCAAAGCCCATCTTCAACCTAACACCTGCCGCAGGAAAAGAAATGCGGCTGAGCTTAAAAAGCCCAGTGAACAGATATAACAAAACGAAAGCTAAATAAAATCTGAAATGCGAAATGAAACAAAGGAAACGGATAACAAAGTCGCAACGAAATGAGAACAATGAGTCAACGAGGATCCTGCAGAACACAATTATACAGATATCCAAAAAGAACAGATAACAAGGAGAACGAAGCAAAGCAAAGCATCGATGACATAAAAACAAGCACCTACAAACCAGACATACAAGAACTGAAACATAAGCAAGCATAGCAGACGACATAACCACACAACATATACATCATACAATCAATTCAGGAAATCAGAAGACATACAAGCCAAACAGATATCTACAGGAAAGCGGAAGCAATTAATTAATAAGTGAGCATGGCAATTCTGTCCCATAAAAACCCAGATTATTTCACTTACAAAATTCGATCTATGACACACACAAATTCGACATATGATGCTGTCTAGTTTTAGGGTCCATTGAAACCATTATAATCACATGTTTTACGTATCCAAACGCACCCACTTCGATCCAAAACAGCCCCCATTCAATGTTTTTGCTCTTTTCTTTTCTAATCTTTTTGGTAACAATTTTATTATACGACTACGTTATCATTTTATGTGACAAACATATCCCATCATTTTATGTGACTTATTTTCATATTACAAGCCCTAGAAAAGCTTCATTTTATCAAACCCACGGTAGAATAATGAAACCCACGACCTAGCTTTCTTTTGAACCAAACACGATCACCACGTCCACCAATCGATCACACACGATCACGAGCCTCCTAGGAACACTTTGGTTGTTTGATTTTCGGATGAAAATGGAGGATTTAGTGAGGATGTCGCCAATATGGAGAAGGAGAGATTAGGGTTTTTCTTTGTGTGCTTTTGAAATGAAAGGATAGGTATAAATGAGATTTATGATAATTGATATTGTGATTATGGAGGAGTGAATTAGGGGCCGGCCATCAAGGAGGGGGAATGACTAAATCAATGACTTTCCAAGCTTATCTTTTCCAAGTGTATGTAGTCTCTTTTCTAGTCTAGGTGAATTGTGTACATGTTGATATGTTTATTTGTTACTTAGAGTTTAATCATTTATGTTCTTTTAATTCATAACATAAGTTAATTACTCTCATTATTTGTGTATATTATTGATGATATAAATTGTTAAACGATGTTGACGTGTTTTTCCGAGTTTGTATAATTTTAAGTTTGAGGGCAAAATTGTCATTTCACGCGTTTGAGATTTTAGGGTTTTACAACTCTTCCCCTCTAAAGAAAATTTTCGTCCTCGAAAATTGAAGTCGCAGAGGTACACAGAGACGTACCGGCTTAAGGCAGACGTAGCAATCCATAGTTTCATACAGATCATAATCGTATTAGTTTCAAAGCGTACAAATCTTACACGTAACAGATATCGGTGAGAATCTCACAAAGAGGTACAGAATTCCAATCGAACATGAGGAGTGACAAATAACGGTTATAAGTCTTAGTCCATTCACGTACCAACCCCAGGCATTTCCCAAAACGTCGTATGATTCCAATAAGTTCAAATTATATGATCTCGGTATTATCACGTTGATCAGGCGTCATAATACTTGCATCACATAACAAGCCCTTATTGTCACCATATTCTGTCCCGGGTCATGACAAACCACATAGCCAATATCACACAAAACATATCACATATAGATAACAAGTAACATACCAAAGCAGGCCAGATCACATACATACAACATATACTACATCAAACAACTTACCATATCACAATGAAAGAAAGCCACCAACTAGCACAAAACGGTTCCTCATGACTCATTACTGACAATCCAAGATAAAGCTGGGATAAAACCAAAATGCGAAATCATAAACTTCACGATTCAAACCGAGTTCTGAACGAATCAAGGAGAAGCAATACTGATCAAAATCACTTAACAAAATATCAAACCGCCTCAAAACGCATGACAAACGAATCGGAGTAACACAAGTCGCGCCCAAATCACATGAAGTAGATGAACCTTCTCAGCCACCGATTGAATCTTGTCTCCGTCTTTTGCGTCTTTGGTTGATCCGTCCAGCTTCCTCCAGAAGCATCCTGATGTCTCCGGCAGCACGGCAGTCGGGTGTGGCTTCTGCTTCACGTACCTCTCCAGCTCAGGGACTGTTGCTGCATTGCAGGGTCGGCACCATCATCTTCGGCTCCACGGGTAGTCTCCATCTAACGATCGACAAACGGACGTGCGAAGACAAAATAACAAAATTCGATACGAAAAGAGGAAGGCCAAATCAGTGAAGAAAACGAATATCAAAGTCAAATCTGGAAGACAATCAAATGAATCGGAGAAGATCAGAACAGACGGAAGCCTAGTGTCTACCCGGTCCTCACAGGTCAATCCTAAGGTCAACAAGATGAAACCTGAGCTCTGATACCATAATTGTAACACCCCAACCTGACAAGGGTAGAAGTGTCACATTCTGGTGTCATATCAGAACATACAAATAAAATTTTACAAGCGAAAGCCTTAAAGAATAAAATACCAAGTCATATAGAAGAATGACTTACAAGGAAAAAATACAAAATCCAATATGTCTAAAATAAAATGAAATCTCCAAACAATAGCCCAACAAAATAAATCCGAATCATAAGGTATCTAGGGTTGGTTCACTCAAATAATCCAACTCTCAGCCCATCAAAGCCCATCTTCAACCTAACACCTGCCGCAGGAAAAGAAATGCGGCTGAGCTAAAAAAGCCCAGTGAACAGATATAACAAAACGAAAGCTAAATAAAATCTGAAATGCGAAATGAAACAAAGGAAACGGATAACAAAGTCGCAGCGAAATGAGAACAATGAGTCAATGAGGATCCTGCAGAACACAATTATACAGCTATCCAAAAAGAACAGATAACAAGGAGAACGAAGCAAAGCAAAGCATCGATGACATAAAAACAAGCACCTACAAACCAGACATACAAGAACTGAAACATAAGCAAGCATAGCAGACGACATAACCACACAACATATACATCATACAATCAATTCAGGAAATCAGAAGACATACAAGCCAAACAGATATCTACAGGAAAGCGGAAGCAATTAATTAATAAGTGAGCATGGCAATTCAAACATGTCAAAACCCTTAGTTGAAGACATAATCAGTATCATAACGGTAGTCAAAACATGGCAGTCACACGTAACAAGTAGGAATACAGTATGAACATTATAATTAAATGAATTAAATACATAGCAGGGCAATTAAACAAGTTAACAAGCTAGACCTCATAAGTTGAATCATTTACCCAATCAAATCGTAACATAAACAGAAATGCAAACATGGCAGGTCAACAACAAGCAGATAAGGGTACCACGAATAGTCATAGTCCACGAGATTAATCGAACGAGGTACAAAAGATAAACAGATCAACAATCGGTTTCACACAAGCACGGTTACCAGACAAATCAAAGGATCACATAACAGTAACATAGCATATCATCAGATGACAATAGGTAAATCTTATATCGCATACATACATATCATACAGAGTAATCAGTAGTCGTATAAACTTGAATATCATAATCAATCCAATGACATATAATAACCCGGTACGTGAATGGAACCATAGTCTGAAGTAACGGAAATGAAAGTGTGACAGATCAATGTAATGGAGTATCTATATCTTGGTAAAAGTGAATCATATAGGGGTATTGAGTAATGAACAAGTAATACAGATTATGGTGCGTTGTGGAATACGGAAGGTACAATATAGGTTTATCAAAAGTGTAAGGGTTATCAGAAATCTACCCGAGCCCGGAAACATATCATATCATATCATATCATAAGTAGCCATTGTATTCGGAGGGGTGGCCTCGGAATACCATACATAATAGGAGGGGAGACCTCAGTAACAAATGGAGTAGCTAGCTCCCAGAATTTGTTAAGACGCGGATTGCACCCGACATCATTCACCATATATATCTCCAAACAGATCAAATCCCTCGAACATATCATATCTAGGATGCATCCATACGCCCCCCAGTGGCCAAATCATATACATATAGTGAGCTCATAATCATATCATATCATAATGGGGGACGGTGTGTATCATCACTTGTACACACTGGAGTCATGCCATTGGTGCATCAATGACACGGTCATGTTACCTTCATGACTAGGAAACACATATTTGGCTCGGGTATCAAACTGAAGGGTTAAAGCATAATCATATCATAAGGGTTCATATCAAAGGTTCAGAAGTCAAAGGTTCATATCAGATTTCCATAACATAAGTTCATAATCAGAGGTTCATAATCAGATGGTTCATAATCATAAGGTTCATAATCATAAGGTTCATAATCAGAAGTTCATAATCATAACAAACGAATATCATAGCGAACAGAATCATATCAAAGGATTATGTCGGAATCATATCAAAAGGATCATGGCATAAGGAATTTATAGCAAAGGAATATCATAAGTGAAGTAAGGTCAAGGATCGAAAAGTTATGAGAAATCCCTACTGAAAAGGGATAGAATATCTGTACCTTAGCAACAAAATCAAAGCAAACAAGAAAGTTACACCGGGAAGCAACGTCGTATCTCCTTCAACGTATCTACACGAATTGATATCATATATTACTTATGTACTCATTTTATAAGCTTCTTATGCAATTGTAAGTGTTTTACTTATTGATATCATATTTTATCTTTTATTTTCTTAAACTCATATTTGGACCAGACTTTAGCGATTTTTATAAAATACTTACTTAGCTCAATTGAAATCAAGTAAAATCCCAGGGGTTCCCATATGAGTTAAAAGAGGCTCCAAAATATGGTGGTTTCTATCTCTATGCCAAATGGCCTATGGAAAATCACAAGTCCAGACCTGTCCAGAAAGTAATCAGAAAATACACCTTAAAAGTTTATACTTATTGGACCTGTTTAGACACCTTGGAAAAATTCCCAAAACTCCCAGAAATTCATTTATATCCTAAATGTCAATTCTGTAAAAGGAGAGCTCCCAATTCTTTATGGTTTGAAAATGAAAAATCAAACAATCCAACCAAATTTCAGACCCGTTTTCTCAGCTTTGACACTTGATCTTGTAAAATTCAAAAATACGACTTAGACAACTCCAAATTCGACCACAACACTTGGAAAACTTAACTAAGACATAAAATAAACTTTTCCCATAAAAACCCAGATTATTTCACTTACAAAATTCGATCTATGACACACACAAATTCGACATATGATGCTGTCTAGTTTTAGGGTCCATTGAAACCATTATAATCACATGTTTTACGTATCCAAACGCACCCACTTCGATCCAAAACAGCCCCCATTCAATGTTTTTGCTCTTTTCTTTTCTAATCTTTTTGGTAACAATTTTATTATACGACTACGTTATCATTTTATGTGACAAACATATCCCATCATTTTATGTGACTTATTTTCATATTACAAGCCCTAGAAAAGCTTCATATGCCACGACTTGAATAAGAAACAAAGAGGAAAAAGACTTGAGATGATGATACGTTACCCTAGTAGCGTGTACGTGACAAGGAACAAGAAATAAACCACCACGATCAAAACCAAGCCTTCCTTGGCTATATCAAACCCACGGCCGAATAATGAAACCCACGACCTAGCTTTCTTTTGAACCAAACACGATCACCACGTCCACCAATCGATCACACACGATCACGAGCCTCCTAGGAACACTTTGGTTGTTTGATTTTCGGATGAAAATGGAGGATTTAGTGAGGATGCCGCCAATATGGAGAAGGAGAGATTAGGGTTTTTCTTTGTGTGCTTTTGAAATGAAAGGATAGGTATAAATGAGATTTATGATAATTGATATTGTGATTATGGAGGAGTGAATTAGGGGCCGACCATCAAGGAGGGGGAAGGACTAAATCAATGACTTTCCAAGCTTATCTTTTCCAAGTGTATGTAGTCTCTTTTCTAGTCTAGGTGAATTGTGTACATGTTGATATGTTTATTTGTTACTTAGAGTTTAATCATTTATGTTCTTTTAATTCATAACATAAGTTAATTACTCTCATTATTTGTGTATATTATTGATGATATAAATTGTTAAACGATGTTGACGTGTTTTTCCGAGTTTGTATAATTTTAAGTTTGAGGGCAAAATTGTCATTTCACGCGTTTGAGATTTTAGGGTTTTACAACTCTTCCCCTCTAAAGAAAATTTTCGTCCTCGAAAATTAAAGTCGCAGAGGTACACAGAGACGTACCGGCTTAAGGCAGACGTAGCAATCCATAGTTTCATACAGATCATAATCGTATCAGTTTCAAAGCGTACAAATCTTACACGTAACAGATATCGGTGAGAATCTCACAAAGAGGTACAGAATTCCAATCGAACATGAGGAGTGACAAATAACGGTTATAAGTCTTAGTCCATTCACGTACCAACCCCAGGCATTTCCCAAAACGTCGTATGATTCCAATAAGTTCAAATTATATGATCTCGGTATTATCACGTTGATCAGGCGTCATAATACTTGCATCACATAACAAGCCCTTATTGTCACCATATTCTGTCCCGGGTCATGACAAACCACATAGCCAATATCACACAAAACATATCACATATAGATAACAAGTAACATACCAAAGCAGGCCAGATCACATACATACAACATATACTACATCAAACAACTTACCATATCACAATGAAAGAAAGCCACCAACTAGCACAAAACGGCTCCTCATGACTCATTACTGACAATCCAAGATAAAGCTGGGATAAAACCAAAATGCGATATCATAAACTTCACGATTCAAACCGAGTTCTGAACGAATCAAGGAGAAGCAATACTGATCAAAATCACTTAACAAAATATCAAACCGCCTCAAAACGCATGACAAACGAATCGGAGTAACACAAGTCGCGCCCAAATCACATGAAGTAGATGAACCTTCTCAGCCACCGATTGAATCTTGTCTCCGTCTTTTGCGTCTTTGGTTGATCCGTCCAGCTTCCTCCAGAAGCATCCTGATGTCTCCGGCAGCACGGCAGTCGGGTGTGGCTTCTGCTTCACGTACCTCTCCAGCTCAGGGACTGTTGCTGCATTGCAGGGTCGGCACCATCATCTTCGGCTCCACGGGTAGTCTCCATCTAACGATCGACAAACGGACGTGCGAAGACAAAATAACAAAATTCGATACGAAAAGAGGAAGGCCAAATCAGTGAAGACAAACGAATATCAAAGTCAAATCTGGAAGACAATCAAATGAATCGGAGAAGATCAGAACAGACGGAAGCCTAGTGTCTACCCGGTCCTCACAGGTCAATCCTAAGGTCAACAAGATGAAACCTGGGCTCTGATACCATAATTGTAACACCCCAACCTGACAAGGGTAGAAGTGTCACATTCTGGTGTCATATCAGAACATACAAATAAAATTTTACAAGCGAAAGCCTTAAAGAATAAAATACCAAGTCATATAGAAGAATGACTTACAAGGAAAAAATACAAAATCCAATATGTCTAAAATAAAATGAAATCTCCAAACAATAGCCCAACAAAATAAATCCGAATCATAAGGTATCTAGGGTTGGTTCACTCAAATAATCCAACTCTCAGCCCATCAAAGCCCATCTTCAACCTAACACCTGCCGCAGGAAAAGAAATGCGGCTGAGCTAAAAAAGCCCAGTGAACAGATATAACAAAACGAAAGCTAAATAAAATCTGAAATGCGAAATGAAACAAAGGAAACGGATAACAAAGTCGCAGCGAAATGAGAACAATGAGTCAATGAGGATCCTGCAGAACACAATTATACAGATATCCAAAAAGAACAGATAACAAGGAGAACGAAGCAAAGCAAAGCATCGATGACATAAAAACAAGCACCTACAAACCAGACATACAAGAACTGAAACATAAGCAAGCATAGCAGACGACATAACCACACAACATATACATCATACAATCAATTCAGGAAATCAGAAGACATACAAGCCAAACAGATATCTACAGGAAAGCGGAAGCAATTAATTAATAAGTGAGCATGGCAATTCAAACATGTCAAAACCTTTAGTTGAAGACATAATCAGTATCATAACGGTAGTCAAAACATGGCAGTCACACGTAACAAGTAGGAATACAGTATGAACATTATAATTAAATGAATTAAATACATAGCAGGGCAATTAAACAAGTTAACAAGCTAGACCTCATAAGTTGAATCATTTACCCAATCAAATCGTAACATAAACAGAAATGCAAACATGGCAGGTCAACAACAAGCAGATAAGGGTACCACGAATAGTCATAGTCCACGAGATTAATCGAACGAGGTACAAAAGATAAACAGATCAACAATCGGTTTCACACAAGCACGGTTACCAGACAAATCAAAGGATCACATAACAGTAACATAGCATATCATCAGATGACAATAGGTAAATCTTATATCGCATACATACATATCATACAGAGTAATCAGTAGTCGTATAAACTTGAATATCATAATCAATCCAATGACATATAATAACCCGGTACGTGAATGGAACCATAGTCTGAAGTAACGGAAATGAAAGTGTGACAGATCAATGTAATGGAGTATCTATATCTTGGTAAAAGTGAATCATATAGGGGTATTGAGTAATGAACAAGTAATACAGATTATGGTGCGTTGGGGAATACGGAAGGTACAATATAGGTTTATCAAAAGTGTAAGGGTTATCAGAAATCTACCCGAGCCCGGAAACATATCATATCATATCATATCATAAGTAGCCATTGTATTCGGAGGGGTGGCCTCGGAATACCATACATAATAGGAGGGGAGACCTCAGTAACAAATGGAGTAGCTAGCTCCCAGAATTTGTTAAGACGCGGATTGCACCCGACATCATTCACCATATATATCTCCAAACAGATCAAATCCCTCGAACATATCATATCTAGGATGCATCCATACGCCCCCCAGTGGCCAAATCATATACATATAGTGAGCTCATAATCATATCATATCATAATGGGGGACGGTGTGTATCATCACTCGTACACACTGGAGTCATGCCATTGGTGCATCAATGACACGGTCATGTTACCTTCATGACTAGGAAACACATATTTGGCTCGGGTATCAAACTGAAGGGTTAAAGCATAATCATATCATAAGGGTTCATATCAAAGGTTCAGAAGTCAAAGGTTCATATCAGATTTCCATAACATAAGTTCATAATCAGAGGTTCATAATCAGATGGTTCATAATCATAAGGTTCATAATCATAAGGTTCATAATCAGAAGTTCATAATCATAACAAACGAATATCATAGCGAACAGAATCATATCAAAGGATTATGTCGGAATCATATCAAAAGGATCATGGCATAAGGAATTTATAGCAAAGGAATATCATAAGTGAAGTAAGGTCAAGGATCGAAAAGTTATGAGAAATCCCTACTGAAAAGGGATAGAATATCTGTACCTTAGCAACGAAATCAAAGCAAACAAGAAAGTTACACCGGGAAGCAACGTCGTATCTCCTTCAACGTATCTACACGAATTGATATCATATATTACTTATGTACTCATTTTATAAGCTTCTTATGCAATTGTAAGTGTTTTACTTATTGATATCATATTTTATCTTTTATTTTCTTAAACTCATATTTGGACCAGACTTTAGCGATTTTTATAAAATACTTACTTAGCTCAATTGAAATCAAGTAAAATCCCAGGGGTTCACATATGAGTTAAAAGAGTCTCCAAAAATTGGTGGTTTTTATCTCTATGCCAAATGGCCTATGGAAAATCACAAGTCCAGACCTGTCCAGAAAGTAATCAGAAAATACACCTTAAAAGTTTACACTTATTGGACCTGTTTAGACACCTTGGAAAAATTCCCAAAACTCCCAGAAATTCATTTATATCCTAAATGTCAATTCTGTAAAAGGAGAGCTCCCAATTCTTTATGGTTTGAAAATGAAAAATCAAACAATCCAACCAAATTTCAGACCCGTTTTCTCAGCTTTGACACTTGATCTTGTAAAATTCAAAAATATGACTTAGACAACTCCAAATTCGACCACACCACTTGGAAAACTTAACTAAGACATAAAATAAACTTTTCCCACAAAAACCCAGATTATTTCACTTACAAAATTCGATCTATGACACACACAAATTCGACATATGATGCTGTCTAGTTTTAGGGTCCATTGAAACCATTCTAATCATATGTTTTACGTATCCAAACGCACCCACTTCGATCCAAAACAGCCCCCATTCAATGTTTTTTCTCTTTTATTTTCTAATCTTTTTGGTAACAATTTTATTATACGACTACGTTATCATTTTATGTGACAAACATATCCCATCATTTTATGTGACTTATTTTCATATTACAAGCCCTAGAAAAGCTTCATATGCCACGACTTGAATAAGAAACAAAGAGGAAAAAGACTTGAGATGATGATACATTACCCTAGTAGCGTGTACGTGACAAGGAACAAGAAATAAACCACCACGATCAAAACCAAGCCTTCCTTGGCTATATCAAACCCACGGCCGAATAATGAAACCCACGACCTAGCTTTCTTTTGAACCAAACACGATCACCACGTCCACCAATCGATCACACACGATCACGAGCCTCCTAGGAACACTTTGGTTGTTTGATTTTCGGATGAAAATGGAGGATTTAGTGAGGATGCCGCCAATATGGAGAAGGAGAGATTAGGGTTTTTCTTTGTGTGCTTTTGAAATGAAAGGATAGGTATAAATGAGATTTATGATAATTGATATTGTGATTATGGAGGAGTGAATTAGGGGCCGGCCATCAAGGAGGGGGAAGGACTAAATCAATGACTTTCCAAGCTTATCTTTTCCAAGTGTATGTAGTCTCTTTTCTAGTCTAGGTGAATTGTGTACATGTTGATATGTTTATTTGTTACTTAGAGTTTAATCATTTATGTTCTTTTAATTCATAACATAAGTTAATTACTCTCATTATTTGTGTATATTATTGATGATATAAATTGTTAAACGATGTTGACGTGTTTTTTCGAGTTTGTATAATTTTAAGTTTGAGGGCAAAATTGTCATTTCACGCGTTTGAGATTTTAGGGTTTTACAAAGATGATGACTCCCCCCCTAAGGTCGGCCAAATGAAGATAAGATGATTTAGGTGGATAGTCTTGGTATTATCTTGGTTACGGAGTGAGTTTTGGTCCCGTTAAATGCCAACCGTAAGTTGTTAAGCCATAAAACGTAAAACCGGGTATCGTAAAAATACGAAACTTGTAGGAATGATGAAACTCATCATTATACTCCATCTAAAAATATAAAATGAGTGATAAGTCTTATTGGGTGCAAAAACGCTGCCTAAAGCTAGAAACACGGGTCAAAAACGTGTAAAATGCAATTTATCAGAAAAGAACGAGATTTCAGGGAAATGACTGTAAATGTATTTAAAGTAGACTAAAATTATTCTATAAGTGATATGAGATGTCAAAATGTGGTTTTCGTTATACGTGGGATAACTTAACAGTTATACGTGAAGTTTAAAGTTACGCGATTTAAGCAAAAATGTAGAACGTACAAGGTTAATTTCTTTATGGTTAAAGGAGGAGCGAAATATGTTTGACTTTTCCAAAAATGTAAAAGTGTCTAAACATCTTAGAAAATACAGTGCATGAATGGTTAAGTCAGGGTCAACGTAGATTTGTTTAAAACGTAAGTTAATTCTCGTACGGCTCAGGGTTTATTTGGTAACATTTAAAAAAAATCTTAAAAATTCTATAATTGATTATGAGTGATTTAAAAATTAATCTGATGTGAGGAAAATTGTCAGAGTTGATTTTCGTTATGCGCGTGATGTTTAAATGGTGTTCCGACCAAAACGAAACTTTAAAACGATGTTTTCTTAATAACTTTTGCGAAGATGATCTAAGGATTGTCAAACTCTCAGGATATTACTAAAATAATTTAACTTACGAGAATGTGAAATAAAAATTTTACGGGATGAATAGTGAAAGTGAATAGTAAATTCTCGAGATGAATAGTAAAAATTTGAGAATTGATAGAAATCCTGAAAATGCGAATTGTTACAGTCTCACCACCTTAATGGGAATTCCGTCCCGGAATTCAATGTGTGTTATCCGATGTTGAAGTGTCTAGAAAAATGAGGATGTATACGCCGAATTCTAATCTTTGCGTTCTCAAGTTTCTGGTCATAGAATGTGTTATGTACCATTTTATGTTTTTGGTGGTGGCTTAAGTTGATCACCTAAAGTTATAAGATGTTGTTGATGTGAAATGGTTTATAATGATGTGATAATTGTCGTTTGTAGGAAAGTCTTGATAGTCGCAAGTGGTTATCCAAACCATTTCCAAAGTTGATCATGTCTTAGGTGGTTTCGGGATGAAGGCTATATCGTATAGTGTTTATGTCTACTAGTGTTTGAAAAAAATGTGGTACTGTAAAGTTTTACATACTGAATTTCAATGGGGTTCAGATAATGATGTGATACGTTGACGATTAGAAGAGTATAGCGTACGCTTACCATCATTCTTAGGTAGAGATGTCAAGCTTGTTTTAAAATCAAAAGTGAATTTTAAAGGAATATGGCGGAATGATATCCTTGAAACCTAATCAGGCTAGTACTTCTAAGAAATGACGAGAAGATTTGATGATTATCCCAAGATAGTAGTTCGGATTATCTCATGTATGAAAATTTAAAGAATGAAATTAGGTAGTATAAATAAGATGTTAAGATTTTGCTGAGTGGTAAGACACTATCGTGTCTCTAGATCTTTTTAATGAATTCTGGTGGTTTATCGAGTTTAAGTAGGAAATTAACCTGAATATAACCCTTGTATAACTGTTCTCAGTGTTTGAAAATTTTAAGTCGAACATAGTTAATCAGACTATGTTCCACTATCCCTAGGTTAAATATAGGTGATTAAGCTATATTTAGCCGAGGTTCGATAAATTTTCCAAATACCTAAATTAGGTATACTTGTGATATGTCCATAGCTTTTGAGAAATTGTCCACTAAGCAAAGGCGATATCAAACCATCCAGTTGTAAGTCCTGGCCATAAAAGACTTGTAACCTATGTTTTCACATTCCATTGCATAGAAGATAGTATGGGTAGATACGTGTGGAAAGGAAATCTTAAGTAATTCTAAAAGAGTCTATACTTGGCTAGAATCACGAACCTTTAACAATGAAGGTTTCAGAAAAGAATTTTGATGAATGTAGAGAACGTTGCTGAACTTCAGCTTTTGTAGATGATGAGTCAGTTTATCTTTTAGAAATCCCATTTCTTGTATTTCCATTAGGGAAATTGATAGACTGTGACAGGTTTCATGTAAAACAATATCATATAATGTTTATAAGATAATTTTTAGAGACTTTGTATAACTTACAATGTTTGTGAAGTAAACTAAACCATTGTGTAACTCACCATGTCTTGAGAAATGATAGAGAGGTCATTGTGTAACCCACAATGTTTTGAGAAATGATAGAGAGATCATTGTGTAACTCACAATGTCTTGAGAAATGATGGAGAGACCATTGTGTAACTCACAATATCTTGAGAAATGATAGAGAGATCATTGTGTAACTCACAATGTCTTGAGAAATGATGGAGAGACCATTGTGTAACTCACAATGTCTTGAGAAAAGATGGAGAGACCATTGTGTAACTCACAATGTCTTGAGAAATGATGGAGAGGTCATTGTGTAACTCACAATGTCTTGAGAAATGATGGAGAGATCATTGTGTACTCACGAAATAAATAAGACCACTATAGAATTTACAGTGTCTGAGAATGTAATAGAGACCACTGTAGGATTTACAATGTCTGAGAGTGTAATAGAGACCACTGTATCTCACAGAGTCTTGAAAAAAAAATGAATGAGAGCATTGTATCTTACAATGTCTGGGAAGTAGGAAAGATCATTGTAATCAGTTACAATGTCTTGGATAAAGTTTCGTAATCCTAAAATGCACGAGTAGATACATGATTTGGGAAAATATGATTGTGTCGTAATGCCTTAGAATAGGCATACGCAGATATGTTTAGTCTATCGTTTAGCTAAAATGATTGAAAATATTTCAAGTGTATATCTCAATATACTAGTATGTTTGTGTAGCTTAAAATGTTTAAAAGTCACATAATCGTCTAGAGGATGGAAGGCACGGAGAATGGAAGGCTATAAAATATTTTTGTTTGTAAAAGTAGTTATAGTTTAAGTCTCAATTAGACCCGTTTCTTTATAATTGTGGCTCTGATACCAATCTGTAACACCCTCAATTTCGTGATACGCAGCGGAATTCAAACTGGGTGTTACTTCATGGCACAACAGTCATAACAATAGAAAACGAACTCTAATGGAGTCGTTTTAAAAGATTTATCATTCGATTTATATAAATATCAGAGTTTACAAAAATGAAGTCCCAAATGGTTCCAAGTTTACAAAATACATTAAATGGGTTTTCGAATGATAATAAAATTTATAGCCTTTTTGAGTATCCGCGCTCCTCCGTGCCAGCCTCGTACAATATGGACCTGAAATACATGCTTAAAACTGTCAACACAAAGGTTGAGTGAAATTCATAGAGTTTGTTTGATGGTTGAACACATTATGTTTGTAGTGTGAGCTATAGACTCACACCAATGGTTTGAAAAAAAAAAGTTATTATTAGACTACGCATCATGCAATCAAGGCGTTAACGTGTTCCAAAATTAATTGGTGAAAATGTTGGTGCATGCCCTATCAGGTAAAAATTGACGTTTTTACCAGTGTTACTCAAATATAGTGCGTTTGTTTGCCTACCCGGTCAACACAAACGGGATTCGTCAATCCCAATAGATCTATTCACAATATTCGCGCCCACTCTCACTAGTGATTAATGATTCATGATTAAGGGACTTAAGTTTGGCAAATGCGGTAACTTAGTGCTAATAAAACAATCAGATAAGTATACATTTTGAAAGCAATGTGTTCGGTTTAAAATAAAGCACGTATCTCCCCCAAGGGTTTGTAAAACAGTTAAGTAATAGAAAGTGGGGCTATGAACTCACGGTAATCAGTAAAAGTTTAGAGTACTTATGAAAGTAAATGAAAATAGTTGAGCATGTATCTCCCCCAAAAGTAATTCAAAAGGTATAAAAGTAGGGGCTATGAACTCACCTCAGAGTAAATGATATCAAATGTATAATGAGAATGATGGATATGCCGTGAGAACTTCTACGAGAAACCTAGAATAGGATGTTGCGACTTAGGTTTGAAATAATGATGCGAAAGAAATAACAAACCTATATACGTCTCTATGTTGATCATGATGTAGTACATGGTTTTTGTGTATGTCGTTTATAGAAATGGTCTAGTTGTGAAAACGTGTTTAGTTTATATATATCATACTACCGTTCGGGCCATCACAATTCAGAGGTCATGTAGTAAACGTTCGAGGAGCTAGGACACTTTAAATCGTAAATCCAGCAACTCGTCGATACGTTTTACTCAAATGAAACCCCTCACATGGAGCTCCCTAGTATTGTAGCACTTAGTTGATAAAATATATGATTTTTTTATATATCATAAGTGTCATATGGTTTGTAAACACAAGTTACAAGGTTGTTTGGTTATGATTAAGAAATCATAATAGTTATCACAAGTATCGTCATTTCATAAATATGATCATTTGATAATGTAAGTATATAAAGTTATGTCGTTTGGTTTATGTTGGTGTCGATTTACCAAGGTTAACACCTTAGTTAACGGTCTTGGGTAAATAAGCCTTGAGGCTTTAGCCATGGCCTTGCCGTGGCTTTGGTCTTGACTACCATGGTCTTGAGACTCAACTTTGACCTTAGCCGTGGCCGTGGTCTTGGCTTATGACCATTAGGCCTCTTGGTTTGCTTTTAGTTGTGACAAAAGTATAGTCGTGAGACTATATATAGGGCAGTTTCAGTTTTTGAAATATAATGGCCTGTTTAAGCGTTTTCAGGGTCCGAGCTTCTTAATCATTGAAGGAAAACGTCGTTCCGGACAACTTTTGTGTTTTAACTTTTTGATGATTCGGACCAGAAGGCAGTTTCGGCGTTTTGGTTTTGCTAACTTCTTGTGGCCGTATCTTTTGACTTGTGTACTCGTTTTAGGTGATTCAAATCGCTACGTTTTCCTTTTTATCTCGTCGTCCGCTCACCACCACACCGACTTAGCTTGCCATTTTGGTTCTCGTCGTGGAAGTGGGGAAGAAAACGACAAACCACTTTTTGCAGGTTTTGTTTTGTTCTTTTCTTGATTTCTTTTATTTTTAGATCTATAATACAATTCTTTTTTTAGATCTTTAGTACCGTCCTGCTGCTTGGCTGCTATGAGCATTGAGTAGAGAAGGAAGAAGATATGGATAGGTGGCTAGTATAAAGTATAATATATAACCCTATTTTTATTACCAAATATTTTTATTTTTATTTAGCCCAACATATTAAAAGCCTATTAAGCAAATACAAGTGTACAAGTGTGATATATAGGTATTACTGAAACCTATTTGATATGTTTTTTTTTTCGTCGTATTTTACTTTGTGTTTTATTTGAATGAGATAAATTTAGTTTGTTTGAAAAATAGAAAAGAAAAGAAAATTAAGGATGTGTGAGCCTAAATGAGGAGTTGAAGCTTGTTTTGAGTGAGTGGGTATTTGGAAGTGGGAGTGTTGAAGTGAGGCGACACCCGATGGAGCTCAAATGAAGAGTTTTACCTCCTCACCATACCTTTCGCTCTAAATATGTTGAAACATGACTAAAACCTAGTTAAGTGGGTCCTTTAAGTGTCAAATTTCTAAAGGGATAAGTTATAAAGACCTTTTGTTTTTACAAGTTCTACTGCTGGATTTTCCATTTTTTTTATTTAATTTTATTTATATTAGAAAACTATAAACCTGAAAATAAGAAACATACAATATAAAGTTTAACAAGTTAAAAATATTTGAACAAATAAAATATTATATTGTAAAAAGGTAGATAAAAGTAATTTTTGTACTCGACCAACGTACCTATAACAAATCCAATTTTCGTACAATATAAGAGCATGCTCATCCATAACTTGAGTTATAGTTTAACACCTGTCACGTCAGAGCCACATCAGCTTTAACATTTCACCTTAACATCCCCAAAAAACACCCACATCAATAACATCCCAAGTTAAACTTTAACATTTCATATTTTCAATTTCAACCCCTAAACTAAAACAAACACTTCATTTATTAAAAAAAAACATAATCTTAACTTAAACATATTACAATACTAAATATAAAATAACTAAAGAAAATTACAACGAAAAAAAAAAACAAAACATAGCAAATACTTATTCATCATCGTCGCTCTCTTGTTGTTGTTCATGTCGTTCAAGATTCTTCTGCCAAACATGCTCCATAAGGTCCTGTTGGAGTTAGGTATGCGTTTGTCGGTCGTGTATTTCTTTTGCCTTACGACTGTGAGTATCACATCTTTCGACCCATCTTCGTTGCCTCAAATTTGCTTACGGATCCACCCACACTTCGTTATAGTCACGTAATGCAAATTTTTGATCTTTTATAATCATGTTATGCAAAATAATGCAAGAATACATGATTCTACGTATCGTGACAATTTCCCATTGGCGTGCCGGTTGTTGTAGTATACCCCAACGGCCTTGAAGCACACCAAAAGTAAGTTCAATATCCTTTCGGCCACTTTCTTGTCTCCTTTTAAAGTACGTATGTTTTTCGTCAGTTGTTGCCGAGAAGGATTTGACGAAAGTTGCCCACTATGGATAAATTCCATCAGCCAAGTATTACCCATGTTCATACCTAGTTTCATTGACCATATAAAGTGCTCTTGGGGCATTGTCAGTAAGAATGTCGTCGAACAACGGAGACTGGTCTAAAACATTAATATCGTTATTCGCACCCGCCATCCCAAAGTATGTATGCCAAATCCATAAATCTTGAGAAGCAACAGCTTCAAGCATAATTGTTGGGTATTTTTTTTATCACCCCTAGCAAATTGCCCTTGCCAAGTCACTGGACAATTTTTCCATTCCCAGTGCATACAGTCAATGCTACCAAGCATTCCCGGAAAACCATGTTTTTCTTCATGTTGTTGATAAAGTTTTTGAATGTCGGCCCATGTTGGTTTTCTTAAATACTCCGACATAAACAAATCAATAATGCATTTGTTAAAATTATCAAGACATAATTTTGAAGTACTCGCACCCATTTGCAAGTATTCATCAAATGCATCGGGTGAGGTGCCGTACACCAATTGCCGTATGGCAGACGTACACTTCATTAAAGCACTTAAACTCATTCGACCCCGTACAATCGGGTGTTTGCTTAAAGTAAGTAAAATGATCTGGAATATTATCGGAAGTATAAGATTCAATACCTTCAACTATTTGCAGGAATAGTTTCCGGCTCATACGAAATCTTCTACGAAAATTCCGGTTTGAATACTTACAACCTTCAACGAAATAGTCATTGCGCAGACGTTCTTCTGCAATCTCAAGTTCACGATATATGTGGCTACGAGCACGAGTAGGAGGTTCAGATGCTTCTTCTTGTTCCAACTGAAGGTGATACTCGTACGCGGACTCCATAAATTGGAAGTCAGTTTCGTCATCAACGTCTGAGCAATGCAGAGGAAATTCATCAAATTGATTCGAATCCATTGTGAACGAACTTGATTCTTGAATTATGGAAGTGTGAGAAGAAGTATATAAATTGTGAATTTGAATTATGGAAGTGTGAAAAAATGGTGTTTTAGTTGGGTATTTATAGTGGTAAAAAAATGTTTTTGATTTTTTTTTAAAAACTAGCCGTTAGGGGGTTTTTTGTAATTTTTTTTAAATATTAACGGCCACTAGCCGTTTTAGGAGGTCATTTTTTTAAGCCTTTAACGCTCGTTGATCCACTAATGCATGGGGACTATCATTGCAATAACGCCGGAGGTCCAACGGCTTAACGCCCGTTAACGCCGTTATTGGCCCACTAACGCCCGTTATGGAGTTACTAATGTAAATTCTCTAAGGTTTAACAAGTTAAAATTATTAAACTTGAACCATGAAATATTGTTTCGTAAAAACGTGGACAAAAGCAATTTTTGTACCGGGCCAGCAACAAATCCCTACACACAGTTGAGATATGAAGAAGAAAGTGTGTTGAAGTGGGGAGTTAATGATATGGGAAAAGATGAGGGGAAAATGTACAATGACAAAGAGTGAGTTTAGATAAGCCCAATACCTCATAAAAAAGCCTCATTTTCTTGGCTTATTAAAACTCTCATAAAATAAGCTCATAGGCCAGCTCAAATAAGCTTAGGGAAACACTTGATTTGATTTGGGCTTATGATAAGCTGATAAGCCCACTAAATAAGCTTAGCCTAACACCCGTCTAATAAGTCTCACTGCCTTCCTACCACCGGAAAGAAACCCCCTGGCGGCCTCTATTCTTCCGAATCTCCCATTTGACACTCAAAACAAAAGGTACGCTCTTCACAACATCAATCATCACTCTTCATTCAAATACTAATTCACTATTTCATATCAATTTTATATATAAAAAAAAAAAAAAAAATCAATCACAGGTCCAAAACCCTAAAAAATGATGAAAACTAGAAAAGTTAGCGGTAGAGGCGAAACATCAACAGCAGCAGCAACAACATCTTCACATTACGCATTCGGACCACAAGAAGACGATATCATAATCAAACACCGTTTACTAACCCGAACAACCACCACTCGAGGCGAACCGCCTCTTAAAAAGCTTCAAAAGAAGTTCACATCATTCGCTTTAGAAACCGAAAAACCTACCGACAATTACGCCGACTGCGAGAAGCTTGCCAAGGCGTTTCTGCAAGAGCTTAAGACGTTTGTGGTTCCGTTAGTTAAGACGAAAGCGGTTATTGATGCCAATGTCAGAGAGAAGGAGAATTTCAATGAGTTGAATGATGAGATTAATAGGAAGATTGTTGAAGCCATGGATGATATCGAGGAGTTGAAGAAGGTGTTGGAGGAGAGTAAAGTTGAGCGCAAGCATAAGGAGGAGTGTGAGATGATTAGGAAGCTCATTGCCGTGCAGACGCCGAGGAGTGAGACGCAGAAGGTGATTGATGATTTGGAGAAGGAGATTGTTGCTTTGGAAGCGGAGAATACTGCCAGTTCTAGGACGCTTGAGCTTCGGAAGAAGCAGTTTGCGCTTTTGTTGCACGTGGTATGTATTTTTTTTGTGTACAGAATGGTTTTGTTTTATGATTGTTGCTTGCTGCTATCAATGTTGCAAAAATCACTAGGCGCTAGGCAGTTGACCTTGACACCCTTGTAGGTAGTAATCGGTTTAGACGCAGATTAATTGGGGACTAATTGGATAGGAATTTTCTATGTATAATTTTTGAAATTATATCTAAGAAATGAAACATAATACTTCGAATACTTCTGTAATTGAAATAGTTCAAAGTTCACATACTTTTCTCAAATCGATTTTCAGTTTTTCACCAACATAGTTTTTGACTTATTTTGACCAATTATGACTGATGTTGATCATTTTTTGCTAGTCCGATTAGTATGGCCGATATACTCAAATCGCCAAGGCATGATTAATCCGCCGCCTAGAGAGATTTTTGCAACACCGGCTACTATGCTATTTGATGTTTACATCGTACTTGATAGTGTATTGATTGATTTCTTAAGACAAGTTTGTTGTGTAGAGTTCTCTTGGCCTAAAGTAGATATACATGAAGCTTAAAATAGCTTTAGGGTTATCACTTATCAGTTTCAATAGTTTTGGTTCTAACTTATTTACTTGCCAGGAGGGTCTTATGAGTTCTGCTAGCTAATCTAATTGACATTTTTTTGTAGCTTACGGTTCTTCTTATTCTCCCGTTTAAAACGAGTGAAGGAAGAGTGAACGCTAAGTTGCAGAAATTTACTTCTAGATTTTAGCTTGAAATAGCTGCATATCACCTTTTCTAGGGTCCCAAAACACATATGTGTCCGTTTCGTTTACTTTACGGTATTACCTAAAAGTAGCCATGACTATCTGATTTTTCTCGGTTGATCATTTTGATTGTCACCCTCTCAGTCACACCCTGGAAAGACACCCCAATCCACATGTTTACTCATTTTTTATTTGCAAACTTTATAAAGTAGCTAGTATTTTATGTAAATGTTTGGTGCTCATAGTTGATATGGTATATAAGATTTTCTAAAACCGTAAGTTATCAATTGATTAATAATTTTTCAGTTTTATTGTAAGATTTCATATGTCCATATCCAACCTTTCATCTTATATACCATATTAATTTTAATTACGAGCACCTATGAGTTAGCTAAAAAAATGTTAGTTAAAACATTTTGCATTCTATAGATTCAGAAGTGGGTAACATTGTGGATTCGGGTGTCTTTCCATGGTTGTGACCCATGAGAGAGTGACAGACAATGCCGACAAGTTCATGGATCAACCAGGGAAGATATATAGTCATGGCTATTCTTAGGCAACACTAAACGAACTTATCGGCAATTTTTTTGGAATTCTAGAACATGTATTTAATTTATGCATCTATTTTACACTAAAATCTGCGGGAGCTTATGTAATTCCTACTTAGAGTATAGTTAGTGTTTGCTCTTATCTTACTATCTAAAAAGGCGTAACTAGAAAGAACCTAAAGGTACATGATATGTCAATAATATGAGCACAACACTTTAGATCCATTTAGAAAGTATATAAATATAATATAATGAAACTAATAAGACACAACCTAAAGCTATGAAGTTTTCTGTATGTTTATGTTAGCCTGTTATCTCTGAGAAATTAACCAATGCACTCTTATCATATGTCAAAATACAAAGCACACATCATGAATATATGTAACATATGGAGAGTTATTACATGTCAATGATGGTGTTGGTTTTGATTCTTTAGATTTACTTAATTGTTGATTTGTTTCTATGTAATATTAGGATTAACCATGATCATAAAAGTCCATGCTTATTAAAATACTGTAGTGATACCTATTTAGCTACAACTCCTAGTTCTCTCACCTGATGTAGTATTATATATTGCTCATCACGTGTTTTCTATCAATTTATACTTGGACGTGCAATCTAGTTAGAAGTTAATATGTACGATACATTGAGTTTCCTGAATTTTTTGGAACTAGGTTACTAGCTTCATGATCGTACATATTAGCTTCATGATGTCTAGTCAGAACGTTTTTTGTTTGTTCAATTTGGAAAATGTAGGTAACAAGGTTGGTTGTTTGTTCGTTCCTGTATTATAATCTGATAACACATTGCAGACAGCCATAGAGGTTGGACATCACTAGTTGAACCATCAATAGAATTGCATGGGCTGAAAGGTTGATAAGATATTTTACTTGAGTGGATTAAAAAAAAAAAAAAACTGATAATAAATCCTTATGCATACTGAAGCTTTTCTATATTAGACTATAATGTGAAAAATGTTGTAATCTAAATGCATTTTATCAACACGTAGTTCCCCTCTGGCCAAAGACAATCTACTCTTTAACAGAATGTTGTCTTAGTCCTTTGTCGTTTTATAGAAAGTATTAGGAACCAACTTTGTATCCAAAGTATACATGCTTTTATATGCATTGATTTAATGGAAAGGGTGAAAATAAAACCTACTACCTCATGCAGAAAGTTAATTCATTCTCAATTTTGTTTAAATTTTAAATAATAAAATGAATCCCTCAAACCACCTGCTTTTAAAGGCAAAACACATGCACACAGGTCCATTCATTATCCAAATGGAGCCAATGCACCATATACCCATGGTCATGTATGATAGCAACTGAAGTATATTCATTTGGCAAATTCTAATTCAAATTTACATCTGTTCGACATAACCGGCTACAAATTTTATTATAGTTATCAGTCTCAATAAATAATCAACTTATTTTCTTTAACTTTTTAATATTAACTTATTAATATATTTCGTTTATTTACAATTTAACCAACACAAATCACTGAAACAGTACCGAAGTTGATATTAACTTATCAAAGGCAAACTCACACCCACCTACACTAAATCTAATTTCCACATTTGTCCCAATTGGGACTTGAACCCTCGACCACATTTAATATGTTTTTTGGAACTGTAATGGCGTTTTATACATTGAAGGGACCTGGTGAGTTTGCCCATGGATAGTTTCTCTATTTCCAGAACTGCGCGGGTTTAGAGTTCAAGTAGAGATTTCACTTGAGAGGTTTTTGAAACTTAAAATAGTTAAAGTATTTAATATTTGTAAATGGTTAAGGTGAACAATGTATCTTAATTTAGTCTTTATTGTGAGATTATGGTTTGTAGATGCTTTCTGCACGACAAAGTCGACCCCCTTCTCTTTTAAGGACACTTGGTCCTATATCATGATTTCTGTTACTTTCCATAAGAAAAAGTAAGCGTGGCTATACTTTTTATTTTCGATTCCAATACGGAAACATTTTTATTTATAACTGGTTCTGCTTCTAAACTCAATCTATTTCCTCTTGTAATGGAGGTATATTAAGATTTCAGTACCCCTGGTTAGATGTGATAGAATAGGCTGCATTTTTAGTGCCCAATAATCAATTTATTACTGACTTGAGGGCTTTTCATTCAATAAGAGCCAACTTGATGTTATGACACCACTATTAAAAAAAGCTTATGGCTCATGCAAGGCAACCATTAGTTTTCATATGTTTACTCTAATAGCAGCAACTTCTATAACTATCTTGATCTGAACAAAAACTTCATCTAGGTAACTGAAAAACTAAAAACATTTTATCAGAATGATTGGTTCAAAGTAATATATAGCATTGAATTTTCAGCCCATACAATTCTGGAGATATTTAAATATTCATGCCCGAGCTCTATGGCTCTCTTCACAGTATCACCAAATTATAATATACAAACCAACCAACCATTTATCTACATCTTACAAACTAAGCAAACTAAAATGATCTATTAGACATCACAAATTGGGTTTTAAATGAGCTTTTCACCTCTTACCACAATTTTCTTTATTTCGGGCAAGTGTTACATTAGAAAATATGCTTTCCCGGTCTGGGAACATATGTAATCGATCTAGTTGCCTGAACATTCAATCTTCGATTTAGTCCCAAAGAAAAGAAGTTAAGTGGAGTTTGAAGTCATATGTGTATAAAATATTAATACTCTGACTGGGCATACTGCATTTGTTTTGTGTTGAACTGTCGATGTTTAGATTTATGGAATGCATTTTGGTAGTTTAGTAGTTTCAGTGTTAATATGCAGATATTGTTAGGTTCAAACAAATGTACGAGTGTTCACAGCTGATAGGGTGACGCATACTGCTTGTAATTTTTTTGGGTAAAAGGGTATAATGTTTCAGGCATGTGAATGGTTCAGGTTAAACCTTTGGATAGCAGACCGAAAGCTATGAACCATGGGATTGGGGTTTTTGTTGAAACATAATGGCTTTTGTATTCTGGATATGCTCTAATGTCTTCAAAACTATAAGAGATAAAATATATGTACATTTTTATATAAAAGTTCCTATAGCCATAGGATTACTAGTAACGGTTTGTCTGCAAGTCAACTGTCCCATCTGTTTATAACCATGCCCTGTGCAATGTTGCTATAGTGTTAGTGGGCACAAACTTTTAGGACTTAAATAGGCCAGTGAACACTTTGGTGTCCGAAAAGACTGGTTTATAATATTTGCAATTTCTCCTAGTTTGGGGACTCCTTTTGTAAGTTTTCCTTTTGCTAATTGGTCTTAACTGAAAAACTAATGTCACATATAGGTCATCTATGGTGCTAGTTTTGATACTTATGGTCTTTTATTTGGTTTTTTTTATGGTCATACAAGTGTATGCTCATCAAATTACTCGAGTGACATTAAATTAGCTAAATAAACCTTCAGGTTTCCAGTTTGAGGTCACATAACTCCTAATTCTCCCACGTGATGTAGGAACTTTTTTAGCAGAAATGCATTCTAGTCAAAATTTAACCTGTTACTCTACTTTCTTGAATAGTTTGGTAAGGATACAAGCATGATGATGTCCAAACAGAACACCTTTGTTTGATATGATATTTTACTTCAGAGGTTCTTGTCCTCTTGAACATCAAAATAGTGATAATAAAACCCATAGATATTGAAGCTAATCGCACATCAAATATTCCACTATAATGTTTGAAGTTTTCTGATCTAAATGCTTTCGTCAGCACATGTTGCTCCTTCTTAAACTCCCTGTAGGTAATGATAATGAACCATCCATATATACCCAAAGTATATATGCTCTGACGTATATCTGTTTCTGCCTTGTTGAATTAGAAGGAAGAAAAAGAAACCCTGCTCTGCCTTACAGAAAGTAATTTCAATCGCATGCTTTTATGCATATCGGTTTCTGTCTTGGTATTAGCACCTGTTTTAACCATCTCCAAGATGGCCTAGTGGTAAGGTGCCCCCAAAGTCTGAGAAGAGATCAAGGGTTCAAACCTCTCTGGATGAACATCTTGGGATGGCCAGGGAAAGTCAGCAAAAGGTCATGGAAATACCAGTTAGACTTTGTACATAGAGCCAGAGAGACTCGAATAGGGATCAATGTTGCAAAACTCGCTAGGCGCTAGTCGGGCGGTCGACCATCGCCTAGCGCCTAGGCGGGGCCTAGGCGGATTGAACTTTTCTATATAAAAAATTTAAAAATTATATGTATTTGGTATAAAATATGCATAAACATATATTTCTAATAATTTTATTATTTATATATCTTTTGTATATGTTGCAAAATATACACTATATGTGATTTTGATTAAGTTTTTGGTCTTTTATTAAAGCCCACATAGACATAGTTATTTATTGGGCTTGTATAAGCTTTTTAATGGGCTATAAAAAATATATATAATATTATTAGGGTTACATTAGGGTTATATGGTATTTATAACACAGCCACCTTTCTTTTCTTTTCCCCCTTTCTTCTCTATGCTAAAAAAACATCCTTTGGCTCAAATTAAAACAAAATCAAAAAAATCAAAACCCCGAATGTGTTCCAATCGGTGCAAAGAGGCGTGAATTTGAAGAAAAAAAACTAGATCTGGAGTTTGACCGGCGTTGACCGGTATTGACTGTCGTTGACCGTCATTGACCGGCGTTGACCGACCCGCTGCCTAGGCCGATTTGGCCCGCCTAGGCGGTTTGTTGACCGCCTTTTGACCAAAACGCCTAATTCGGCCGATTTGCTCAAAATCGGGGCGGTGGGTGACCGACTAGCGCCTAGGCGGCCGCCTAGGCCGCTTTTTACAACACTGATAGGGATCCTTCTTCTTATATTTTAAAGGCACCTTTTTTAGAAGCCTACATCACCCGCAAACTGGTCAATCTACTTGTCCAAAATAGAGCCCAAATACGATGTCCCATGGTCATCCATGAATTATGTGATGCTCCTGATGATCACTCTCCTATAGTTAGTGTCGTGGATTAGGGAAAGGTACCATATCTAACCCTCAAATGTCCGGAAAAATGCAAGTAAATTTTACATTATGCCCTGCATGAGCCAGAGTTCAGACAATAAATGGACTTTTACTTTGAGTGAAAAGCCCTCAAGCATAGCTGTTGGACTCGTACGAGGGCCTCAAGCTATAACAAAGTTAGTCTTTGGGCACTCAAGGTGCGGTTGTTCTGCTTTGGGAGAAAATACCTCGTGTCTGGTCCACAAAATGGATTTGATATGAGGGATTCACCTGCTATGACAATTCTGTACTTTTTTTGGGTAAATGTTATACAAAACAGAGGCTTTCATGGATTGTAAACGTATTTGACTGATGCTGCTGCCTGCAAATTTCTGTCTTACATTTTGGTTGCAAAGGAAAATAGGGTAACTGGAGTTTTAAGTCTTGCTTATATATAATTATTATGTATTTTATATATATTCTGAGTTGGCATACTGTATTTTATGTGTTACTGTATAGATTATTGAACCACATCATGGTTGGTTCAGTGTTGCTGGTGTTTTCATGGCTGTTATCGTTGAATCAATTGAACATAGGGCGTGTCAAATTGTTTGGAACTTTGTCTAGAATGTTCAGAGTCCTTGGATCACATGGTGTATATAGACTTTTAGAGTATGCCTCCAGTGGCTCGATTTAAATTTTGGGCCCCTAGCTCTCTTTTTAGGACTTTTGGATTAAAGGTCTATATGGCACTATTAGGTTCATATAATCAAATGTACAAACAAATGATTGGCAGAGGCACCCAGTCTGTAATAATGTATAGCTTTGCAGTTGGTCTCTTTCAGTTACTGTTTCATGTATATAAATAGCTAAGGTTAATCTTATTGTGCTCAATTCTTTCAAAGTATAAGAGCATGCCATTTGCCTATTAATGACTTATTTTGACACATGGCCGATACAAGTATCACTGGGATAATAACCAACCAAAGTGAGAAAAATAAAAAGAGCATAATAAGTGGAGTTAATGTACATGCATAAAACTAATCTAATAATTACCTCAAGATAAGATGACAAGATGTTGAAACATCAACAATCAACTAATAATAAGAGCTCTTAATAGCATTATACTTGTATTGTATGTATATGTGATACATTCGACACTTGAAGAGGCAAATATCATAGAGTTTTGAAGTTTTTTAAGGGTGCTTGGGGATTGCTTATCTGATCATTGTGCTTTGATACAACGGATAAGCAATTTTGGGGTCGTTTGGAATTGCTTGTCTGAGTGAAATAAGCTTTTCTGCACAAGCAACTTGAAACTGCTTTATTTAAGACAGCTCTATCACGATAAAACAGTTTGACTAAGCAGTTCCGGACACCCCTCCCTTATTTGGTTTGCTATTCTAAACAGCGGTGTGATTGCTATTACTACTATCATCAGGCTTGGAACTTACATTTCTTTCTTTCTTTTTTCTTGCCTTTTCTCGTCTTTCTGAGCTTTAAAAGGTGCCTTATCAAAGAAGACGTGTTAATTACTACTTTCATTTTCAACATTCATTGAGTGAGCGGAACTTACAATCTCCCAGCATCAAGTAGCAATCATAAATAGTTCGTCATGGCTTATTGTTATATGATTCCCTGGTCTCATTGTTTCTTTTTGATGGTCATGTTTCTTTTATATGGTTTGCAGGTAGATGAGTTACAAAATACCATTGAGGAAGAGCAAAAGAGTATGATCGAGGAAATGCGAATGGCGATTTATGAGAACAAGAGCATTGTGGAGGATGCTCCTGGGAGTTCAGAAGCTATGGCCATTGATTAATGTATGCTGACGTACTCTTATGTTGTATCTCGTATTTAAACCCAGTAGCTGCTCCTGAATTCATGAACCTACATTTTAAGGTCTTTTATAGCTGCAGTTTTTTATATAACATTTGCAGTTTTGTGACTATTACTTTTATAAATGTTGACCAAGAAGAGTCTTTCAGCCCTATAATGGCTTCCCATTTCATCAGAAAAGTGATTTTCTGAAGGTAATATTTGCCTCTAGAAAGATTATTTCAGATGGATAATTCATCTTGTGACAAATAATAAAGTGAAAATCTCTTGCAATAAAAAGAAAAGTGAAACTTTCTCATACTAACATTGAGATAATTGAAGTTATTGAACATTCACTCATTCATAAAAAAGATACTAACATTGAGACAAACACGTCATTGTGGCTCTAAATCGAAAGAACAATCTCTTTTTCTAAGATGGGGTTAAGTTTAAGAAACATAAGGGACGAATATGGAAGAATCTGTAATATTTTTTCGAGTAAAGTCCAAAATACATCCTTGTGGTTTATCCCGTGTCTCGCTTTACATCCCTAAACTTTTTTTTGGCACAAAACCATCCTTCCGTTAGTAAAGTTGGCACAAATACATCCCTCTGTTAGTAAAATCAGTTAATGAGGACTAACGGTGCAAATATTTCTCCGTTATCTCCTAACGGAAGAGAAAATTTTGCACCGTTAGTCCTTAGGACTAACAATGCAATAAAATAAATTGCATCGTTAGTCCTAAGGACTAACGGTGCACTCCACCGCCACCTACCATCCAACGCCACCACCACCATCAACGCCACCTCCACCCACCACCACCCAACGCCACCCCCTCCACCTCCACCGTCGCCACCCACCGCCACCACTACCACCACCCCCACCCCCACCTCCACCGTCGCCACCCACCGCTAACTGTTTTTGTTTTCAGTTCTTTTGTGGTTCATGGATCCAATTACAAATTGTTGGAGCATACAGTTCCATGTGGCTAAACGTTGACAACTTATGGCACAAGTGGTAAATAATCGGAATCTGTTTATTCAACAAGTGGAGATGCCTAAACGGAGCAAAGCTTGGCAAATTGCATATCATACTCGTGACAAGAATCAAATGTTAATGCAACAATCATGAACAAATTGTGGCAAAAATCTAGGCTATAGTGTTTTCATAATCTAATTATCGGCTTATCGCCCAACTACAATTCCATGAGAATAGTTACAAATTAATAAAAATAGTTCGAACACTTGTGAAATGCACACCAAGTGAAAAGCAGGTACTATTCAAATAGTTTTTTTCTTTTTCCTCCTTTGGGTAGAGCATCAGTAGACAATACATTATATAATGTCTTTTCTAGCTTGTGTTTCTTCTAGTAAAACACAAATCACATTTCCTTAAACTCCTATGTTGAATGCAATATTCAACCTTTATGTCATATTCAAAACTTTCAAACATGTTTTCAAAGATCAAAGAACTATCCTTAAACAGAAACTGGCACGAGATACTGTCGTTATACAACAACTTAAACAAATCAGGAGTTAAGTTAACAGAACCATCATTATTACATCCAATACTAAAAGCATGTTCCGCGACATCTTTTAAACATGGGCAGTCACTTCATGCATCGGTTATTAAGCTCGGTGTCGAATCTTGCGCATTTATAGGAAACTCCATTATGGACTTTTACGCTAAAAATGGACATATAGATTCGACGTTTAACATCTTAAGTGGTATTAAGATAAAAGATTCTGTTTCGTGGAATATAATGATATGTGGGTACATTGATCATGGTTTTGACGGTGCAATCGGTTCGGAATGATGTTTTGTGTATGTATGCGGATATGGGAATGGAGTTTGCGCGAAAGGTGTTTGATGAAATGCGTGACATGGATGTTGTTGCATGGAGTGTTATGGGTGGTGGTGGTGGCGGTGGAGGTGGCGGTGGTAGATGGCGGGGGTGGAGGTGAGTGGTGGTGGCAGTGGTGGGTGGTGGTGGCGTTGATGATGGTGGTGGCGTTGGGTGGTAGGTGGCGGTGGAGTGCACCGTTAGTCCTTAGAACTAACGATGCAATTTATTTTATTGCATTGTTAGTCCTAAGGACTAACGGTGCAAATATTTTCTCTTCCGTTAGGAGATAACGGAGAAATATTTGTACCGTTAGTCCTCATTAACTGATTTTACTAACAGAGGGATGTATTTGTGCCAACTTTACTAACGGAGGGATGGTTTTGTGCCAAAAAAAAGTTTAGGGATGTAAAGCGAGACACGAGATAAACCACAAGATGTATTTTGGACTTTACTCTATTTTTTCATTCACTCTAATAAGACGTTTAAAAAAAACACACTGTTGCAAAGATAATACAAAAGTTCGTCTACACCGTATATTGTTATTGACTTACTGGAAAGACTCCATTTGAGCAAGCATTGTTAAAAATAAACACATTCGACACTAGCCTTTTTGCACTCAAGTATCTTTTTGCACTCAAGTATCCAGTATCTCTACTACTGTATAGTGGTTTATTATAAATGGTAACACATATTTTCATATTGGGCCACATAAAAGTTGTTTTACTTTGGGTGTGTAGGGATGAGTATGGTAGTAGAATGGTATCGAACCCGTATCGAATTAGTAGTATTGATTTTTTCTTGAGTATGAAAGTGGGTATTTGTATTGTACTGGACGGGATTCGGGTATCGAATTCGGTACCAGTACTAGATACCGGAAAATCGATGCCTATACGGTTTTCCCCTTTTTTGTTAAATCAGAAAGGATTTAAAAAAAATGCAACAAAAAATAAGAAAAAAACATACATTTTCAAGTGATTTCAAACCAGAACGTCTCACAAATCGCAACCAACACTTAAATAAATACATCACCAAAATATTCGTAACATACAAACATTTCAAAACTTATAAAATAGGTTCGGGTCTAATTTTTGTGAGCAGTTATGAAGGATCTATAATTGCTACAGTAAGTTTTTTGAACGTTTGATTTCTTTCTATATGTTTTACATGACTATTGTTTGACATGAAACGGGTCAAATGGGTGTTTGGATAAGTTATTTAATTAAAAAAAATGACTACTCAATTTTTGGGGTTTTTTTGGGTACTTCCCGCTTTGGTGTCGGTACCGTATTAGTGGTACCGAATTTTTTTTGGGCTCATTTCATGGTACCGGTACCGTACCGTGTATTGAGAGTCGGTACCGTTTCGGTACGGTATCGGTACGATTCCGTTCTATCAGGATTCGGGTATAAATGCTCATCCCTATGGCTGTGTTTGGCGAAGGGCTTATGGGGCTTGGGCTTTTAAAATAAGTCGGCTTATAAAATAAGTCTCGTTTATGATGCGGGCTTATGAAATCATAAGCCCCTAAAAAGAGCTTAAAACTTTAGCCTCATAAAAGGGGCTAAAAACTTTAGCCCAAGGCGTTTAAACAATAAATTACTTATTTACCCATAAAAATATCAAACATATACAAAAACTCATTTAATTATGTATTTTTTAGTAATTTTACAATAATAAGCCTAAGCTTAAACCCATTTGCCAAACAAGTTTACAAAAATACAAATTTCAATTTCGCCTTATAATAAAAACCCAATCCTAACCCCTGCCTATTGCACCAAACATACCCTTATGTTTTTGTCCAATTAGATCTCACTTTACTACTGTTTTTTTATATCTTAGTTTTTTAGTCATTGTACTATCAAAACTTGCCATTAAAGTAATTGTACTATCAAAATTTGCTAACTAAGTCACTGTACTTTACATTTTTGTTTACTTAAATCACTAAATTATTTCTATAATTTTAGAAGGAAAAAAAAAATAGATTATTTCGGTAACCGGATACCTAATATAAATTGGTTACTCTTTTAAAGTGTCTAAATTACGTGTCATATCATCCAACACGTCTCTTCTAAATCACTTTTATGAGTTACGGTGTATTATATTTTAACAAATATTTATTTACTATTAATTTTCTTCTCGAACTCTTTGCACCCTCTCATACTTAAAGAAGAAAAAGACATTTTACTTTTAAAAGTAGAGTGAGTTTTTTGTCTAACTCATTTTATTTTATACGAAACCAAACTAAGTTTTAGCGATCCGCTTCGACTTGGTCACATAAAACCCAACACGTCAAATTGAGTTCACCCCAAAAAAAAAAAGACTAATATTGAAACTTTTTTTTAATCGAAGCATGTTCAACCGGTTGAACCGGCTAGATCGAACACTAAGTCAACCAGTTGTAGTAGAGGGACCATTTTCGTAGTTTACATTTATCTCGCTTTGGCGGGAAAAAGACCAACAAATTTGGCGGGAAAACACAATCAATATAATAATGATGTTCATTCAATCAAAACCATTAGGGTTTCAACCATCTCCATCACATTCTATCAAACTAAACCTTTAAAAGAGAAGATGATGTTCTCCGAAAGCCAATTCGACAGCGGATCTCAGATCGCCAGTTCTCCGGCTACCGCAGCCGCGGTAATTCCTCTCTTTATTACTCATTTTAATTGCTATTGTTTGTATTAATTTTTTATAATTTTTTTGTAGAGCCGAGACACGGTGGGGCTGGTGCCGCTAACGATAAAGCAGATTAGTGAAGCTTCTCACTCTGGTGATGATAAGTCTAATTTTGTCCTTTCTGGTGCTGATGTTGTTAATGTATGCTTTTTTTTTATATCGTTTTCAGTTAATAAGTTTAATAGTTTTTTTTTTTTTTTTTTTTTTTAATTTATTTATGATGAACTGATTGTAGCTAGTTTACTAGGATAGTTAGTAAAATTGAAAAAGTGGGGAATCGGGCTTATAAAAGAATGTAAAATTGAAGTGGAAAAACTTCATTTTGTCTCTTATGTCTAAAAACAAACAACAATAACGCTTGCGCGCCTACAGACATTAGAGCAAAAAACAAATGCTATTTTTCAAAAACGTTTGCCCGCATCTGTAGACTTAATAGGAAAAAAACACTTTCTTGAAAAAACAAACACAACTTTAGTGATGAATTGCCTTGGATCGGTTCAATTCAAGTTTTTTTAAGTGAGTTTTTAGAGGCTGTGTGGGATTGCTTATTAAAGTGCTTATCTGCCATATCTGCTTTTGTTTAAGCAGATAAGCAGTTTCAAGTGTTTGATAAGATTTGCTTAGCTAATTTTGTTACACTTGATAAGGATTTAAATGTAACCAGTTGGTAGCTGCTTATTTATAACTAGATAAGCACTTTAAATTAACCTATTCCTAACATCACTTCAAAGTAATAAAGCAACTAAGGTGCTTTTCTGGTTAAAAAATCTGCAGATACCACCAAGCTCTTATTTTTAGTTGCTTAATTTGGAGTAAAATAAGTAGATTTATCCAAACACTCAAAATCGCTTAGTTGCTATTAAATAAATAGATAAGCACTTAAATAAGCAAATGTCTTTGTGTTTGTTTTGGTGCTATAACAAAAACTTTTTATCTTTTGATTGTTTGTTTGTTGAACTTAAGTTTTGTATTTATTTCAAAATTTTAGGTTACGATTGTGGGGATGGTGTCCAACAAAGTGGAAAGGAATATTGATGTTACCTTCACTGTTGATGATGGAACTGGAAAACTGGCATGCAAGAAATGGTAAAACTATAGACTATGACTTTTTTGTGAAACTTGATTTAATACATGTTGTCGATTGAACTGCTAAAATCGAAGCTGAGTGGAATATTATCTTTTCGTCAAGCTAATATTTTAAGTACTGTTTGGTAGGGTTAACGAACCAGTTGATAAATTGCTAATGGAAGAAGTTAGGTAAACTATTATTTTCTTGATTGTTATTTCTAAGCTTAGTTAGAGTTAATTTTTTGGGTGGTCTTGGTTTTGTTATGAAATGCTTATGATATTTGCTGTTTTGCAGAGAAGGGATTTATGTCCATGTTGATGGACACTTGAAAAGTTTCAGAGGTGAAAGGCATGTTGATGTCTTCTCTGTTAGGTATGCTCTGCGTGATGATCTTAATGCATATCTCATGTCATCAATGCTGAATGCTCATATATCTACTTAAAGCATTTCTGACCTTAATGAATTATCCTCGGTTTTCAAGCAGAAAAAACTAAAATTAGTAATCAAGTTTAGGGAAACTATTTATAGGTGTTTGTTTGCCGTTATTGTGATTGTTACACATGCATACTGACAGACTAGTATAGATACTGGTCTTTTAAAAATGTTTGAGGTCTTTTTGCAAATGTTGGAATAAATATCTTTCTTTGTGAACTTTCAGGCCTGTGACAAATTTCGATGAGATCACCTTTCACTTTGTTGCTTGTATACACAACCATGTGCGTACTTCCAAAGATCAGGTATGGAACATCAATTGCACATCATATTGGGAGTCATTTACATGCGCACTAAATCACCTTGTAGACGTAGATCAGTTGAGCTTGATATTAACATGAGCTCAACTTTGACTTGTAGAAAATGCAAGGTAACGGTACAACTATTTCCGACAGCCTAAATTCAACCCCACACACGCCCATTCAGAATGGGACGAACGGTTCTAAGTCAGCCCCCTCAAGTCAGGTATCATCACTTGAATGTATACTTATTATCGTTAACTGTTTTTTCCTTCACTTCTTTCATTAACGACCATCTGTTTCATTTCAGCTCTCTATACCTTTCAGTGTTGATGGTCTGAAAGGTTTTGATCAAATGGTTCTTGCTTATCTTCAGCTTCCTGAAAACTAGTAAGCTCTGTTGCATCTTAAAATTCATCATTACATGACATGCCATCACATTGATTTTACTGGTATGACACTGTTAAAGGTATAATATATAGCCAATTTGTCTGTTATAGTGATATATATTCGGAGTAACAAATATGGTGATGGTAAACGCCAGACTGCCAGAGTTTAAATTAAGGGGCCTTTTTTACGCTGTTATCCAAATTTCCACCTATAACCATCAACCTTTAACATTATCTTTAGACGCCAAAACAAAGAAGTCGTTTCAATCTCAGTGGTTGCTGTAAATAAACACACATTTCCGTTGGTCTATATATATCTGCTCCTTGTGTTTGTTTGGTACTTGAAAGTTAAACCCAAGACTCCAAAATTCAAAACTTGTCCTTAACCTTCAGTTTTTTTTTCCATAAACAATTTGAACGTTGAACTGTTTAGTTCTCAGTTGTTATTTCAAATTGGATTATTATACATATAAAGATCTTTAAGTAAATGCTCCACAACTATCTGACTTTAGCTGGTGTTCTGAATCATACAATATTTATTTCAAATTCTTAACTTAAAAGCCTCTAATTCAGGGTAGGAAATATGTTGTACTTTTTTCATTTGGTCTTCTCATATGTGTTATTGTAATCTCATTTGATCAATTTTGAAACTGGTTTGCGTTGTAGTGGTAATGAAAAAGGCTTCCACACAGATGAACTTGCACAGAAGCTGAAACTTCCTAAAAACAAGATCATGTACCTCTCTCTTCCTCTTTTTGAGTGTGTATGTTTGTGGCTCTTGCTTTCGTTCTTTCTAATTCATTTTCTTATTGTTGATATCTGACAGGGAATCCATCAGAGCACTTGAAGATGAAGGTATGATATACTCAACAATCGATGAATTCCACTACAAAGCAACCAGCAGCAGTTGATGGTCTAAAATTGCGATTTTGTGAAGATCTAAGCTCTATCTATCAGTTATTTAACAATGTCTTTTGGCTGGTAAGATTGTATTGGCGTTATAGAATGATCCAACATCTTAAACTTTATATTAGCTGCATTTTCTCTTCTACCATTAAGTTTTGACATCAGCAGTACTGTGTATAACACAGTTTTGCACTTTTGCACAATATGACCTCTCCTGAACTTTATCAGTCTATAATTTAAGATCCCAACAGCCACTACCATAGAGACCATCTTCACTCCATTCATATTATCAAGGAAGAAGACAACAGCTAGAATTGGAACAGTAGGCAACAGTATTAACAACATTAGAAAAGCAGTGAAGAAACTTTAAAAGTCAGCCTAACTGTCCCAATGGAGAAAATTTGCTAAGAAACCGCTTTACTTACCAGTATTGTCACATATAAAACCTCCCCAAGTTCAAACTTCATCATCTCCCCTCTTAACCTCTTCCGGTCGCTGCTAGCAAATAGCCTAATTCCAATCACATAAGACGATACCATTGCCTGGTATATAATCATGGCCGAAACCGCCCTAAAAGTTTCATCTTTTACTATCTTTTGATATGATAGCTGTGTTAAAGAAGTAGTAGTGCATAACCAACTGATGCACTCATGGTGCAAATGAACCCTAAAGCATACTTCCCTCTAGGTGTTAGTGGTCTCACTTGAATCACGTTGAAAAACCAATAGTATGGTCGATAGTGTGAGGATGAATATTGAGTTTATGACATAAGGTGTGAGTTTTTGCTGGTTGAGGAAGAAGGCAAAAACCGTATTGAATATTTGAATCCCAATTGGCTAGCACAAATTAGAGAATATGTAGATACCGGAAGGTATAACAACCCTTATTGAATACAAAACACACACCTAGGAAATGACATTGGGGCGGAGTGGCCATCCTCATCCTCAAACTCGATTACAAAAAACATCCTTAAACCTGCCCCAATGCGAGGAAAGGTATAAGGACGGGAAAGCCAACAGTTTGGACAAGTGTCACTAACCATATGCTCTTTCCACCTTTGTTGAAGTAGAGCCTACCCAATAGTGTAGCGATAGACTGGCCAAGAACACCAAATTCACACAAAAGCCAAAGGAAGTTCTTAATGATGGCAAATCACATACAAACGTAGTGAACTTTGGTTTATTTTAATTCGACCAACCAACTTTGTTTGTGTTGGAAACAACTGCATACTATCAACAATTTTTATTTAAGGCAATATCAAGTATCAACACTGCTAGCAGATGCATTAGTTGTCTAACATTAAAAAAGTTTACATGATTGAAATTAATTATACATTGTACAAAAACTCTTATTGATTATTTTCAATAAATAGAAACAGTTTAGTGAAACAAAAATTGCTCCAGGGCTGGTTACCCTTTTATGTAGGGGTGAGAGTGGTGCGGGTTGGTGCGGTTTTTGGTAAAAACCAACCCGCATCCGCAATTGAGGTTTTTAGAAAAAGAGAATCCATATCCGCGCGGTTTTGCGGTTTCGGTTTTTGCGGTTTATGCGGTTTTGCGGTTTTTTGGGTCAGTTTTTTCTTTATCCTTTTTTTTTTTTTTAAATTATAATTTTTGGTATATATTTATTATAGAATAAATATATTATAATGTTGCATGATGTGGTGAAACATATATATAAAATGTTGTGTATTAGTATGAAATTATAAATCAATATAATAGACTAATGGTAGAAGTCAAATGAGATGAAGACTTTTATAAACTTCGATAATAAAATGAAAGAAAAATAAAGTTATATTAACTAAAAACTAAGATAATAATTTACCATTAAAATGTGATTGAAATAATTTATTATAAAAGTATAAACAAAAGGCATATATAATTATAAATTTTAGTATGTTATTCTGAAAAATAAAAATAATATTTGAATATAACATAAGGGTGCGGTGCGGTTATTTTGGTGCGGTTTTTCGGTGAAAATCCAACTCGCACCGCAAAATGCGGTTTTTCTATTTTCAAGAACCGCACCATCAGTTTTTGTTGTGGATCGGTTTTTGCGGTGCGGATTTTGCGGTTTTTTTCGGTTTGCGGATTGCGGTGCGGTTTCTGCTCACCGTTACTTACTTTTATGGGATTTGCTCAAACTGTACATGTCATTAACTCACCAATGTTGTTGCCGATAAGTGCAAACTTATCTGAGCAAAGTTTCTTATATTGTGATTTGTGTCTAATGACCACTAGCATTTTTCTCTCGATTATTTGTCCAGCAACCCATATTTGTCACCTTATGTGGAAAACCACTTGACCTCTTTATAGTTCGGCTACTTCTGGCGTTTAGCTATCCGTCATGTAATCTTAGGATATGCAACATTGTACAGTTGTACTCTTGTTACTTACGATACATACAAGAAATTGACAAAAATAACATCTCAACATAAAGCATACTCATGAAAAATGGATGCTTTTATTGACTAATCCTTGTTTTTATAAGATCAACTTCACGATTTACAATTTTAGCCTTGGCTTTTTCCTTCTTGTCATCGAGATAATGTTGATAGATATACGAGGTCAACCCCCACATAGCTAACAACATTGCAATGACCTTCACTCCATTGATTTTTTCATGTAAAAACACTACTGCCAAAACCGGCATAATTGGGATACCTAAAATACTAATTACATTTGAGAATAGGGATGAAACTTCAAAGATCAAACCTATACAACCAATAGAGAAAACCTGCCATGAGATGGCTGTCCATACTAGGTTCATTATGTAAGAAACACTTCCGGACTCGTAACGACTCATCTCTCCCTTAATATCCTTCCATTCGCCACTAGCAAATAGCCCCACAAGAATCCAAAAACTAGCTATCATGTTTTGATACACAATCATATCGAATACTACCTTGTAACTTTGTGACTTAAGAACCTTCTTAAAAGCGAGCTGCGTTACTGAAAGCATCAACCCGTACCCTGCACAATTAAACTTTGGACTTTAAAGACCAACCAAACTACAAAGTGATTTACTACTTTAAACCTTAGTTTGACCTCAAACGTCTTAGATATCATATTCTCACGAATCATGATCGTAGTACGCTAAAGATTGTTGGTGTAAACCATTTTCTTCCACTCTCTATTTTGAAAGTTTCCAATTTCATATAATTTCATGTAACTAAGAACTCGCGATCATGTCCTAAAAATGACTCATTAATCTCGAAATCTTTTGTGTAAAAGACGGGTTAAGTGTTTATAATCAAAGCTAGATATGTTTAATAGACTCTAAAATCTATTGTTGCAAAATGCAGTCACACCATTTACATCATATAATTAATTCCATTTTGCAAGTTCAAACACCTAATGATTATACAAACGCGATACCTGCAGAGGCAGCGACCGTGCATACAAACCCAACTATATACTTGGTCTTCGACTTCTTTACACTTTGTTCAGAATCACTCTGAAACACAAGTAACGTAGACGAAAAACTAAGCAAAACAAGCGAATTGGCAATATACGGAGTGAACTTCTGGTCATTCAGAAAGTACGAAAAGAATGCATTGAAAGCAAGCTGACTTGCACATATCACCGAGTAAGTCGAAAGAGGCAAAAAGTTCAATCCAAGTGTATACAACATGCAGTCTGCAGCCAAGAATATACCAAGAAACATGTAGAGCATGAATAAGGTAATCCAAGAAGGTTTTGTAGTACTAACATGGTGTGGTTTTGGGGTTGTTTTAGAAGGTAAATACAAGAAGATCAAAGGTAACATTAGTGGGAAACCAATAGTTTGAACAAGTGTTGCCATCCATTTACTATTTTCTCCATTGTTAAGATAAAATCTTCCCAACATTGTTGCAACTGCTTGGCCTGAGAACACAAACATAGTGAACAATGCTATTTTTATCCACCACTTGTACTCTACAACCTTTGTTGATCCTCTGACTACATCTTGGGTTTCAAGTGAGGTAGCTTGATCTAGGAATACACCAAAAAGACACAGTTATCTTGATTTTGTAACACACTACAAAAATTGTGTTAATAGAGGTAGAATCACCGAACCATGTCTAAGTATAACAATTTATTCATGTAGTACACGTTTTTACATAAATAAAAATTATTGCACTCATGAATAATAACTTCATACCTTGTTGAGACGAGATTAAGTATTTTTGTTGTTGTGCACTCGGTGCATAATAAACATGTACTTTGTATGTAATTATTCACTCACAATATATATATATATATATATATATATATATATATATATATATATATATATATATATATATATATATATATATATATATATATATATAGGAATATATTAGCTACAATTTTGTGCTATATAATGTGGGTCCCTGATTCTTTTTGTGGGTCCTGATTCTTTTTTGTGAGTCCCTGATTCATTGCTAGTGTATTTTTTTATGAAGGATTGTAGCCATTTGAACTGCTATATTAAAGGAAAAAAAAAAAATCTCTATATTGGAAATGTTGATGTAAAGCTGATTATAGTTTCTTGATTATGAAATCCCAGCTAGAACAACCAAATCCATGATAACACAAAACTTCTATTTTATATTGTAAAACTAATACAACATGATCAATATTCAATATATCAATTTGATAGTTTTATTTTGCCTCAAACTCTACATTTCTATTGCATGTTGTAGACTTGTAGACGTACAAATTTTCATTTTTAATACAAGTTACTGTATTATTTGTGGGAGCTTACTTACCATTATTATTTGTAAAATTAAAATAAGCTTTGTAGGAGCTTACTTACCATTATTATTTGTTGCCCCTTCTTGAGCTTCCTTCATCTCGATACAAAAGAGAAGAAATAAACTCTTAGTTGAAAAGGTGTTATAACTCCAATGTTATCATCATCCTATGTATATATAGGAAACAAAAATAAGACGTTTATCTTTTTGTAGTTGTATGTTACTATCGAATATGACATGTTTTATACTGTTGAAAAAAGAAAACATGTTTTGCTCAAATATTATAATTGGAGTAACAACTTTAACTTAGATGTCATAACATGCACCATTAACATCAAAAACTTGTATCACCTAAACGTCATCTCATTATTCTCACTTTTAACACTAACACACCAAAATACCCTTCACTTATAACACCACTAATACCAACTTTTTAAAACTCATCATTTTTATTTTCTTTTTTCATTTTTTCAAACAAACTAATTTTTTATTTATTAAAATAAAATACAAATAACTATGACCTTATACACGTTTTTTCTCTTTACCACATGTATTTTTTGACTTAAATTATTAATTAGAAAAAATACATAATAAAAAATTAGTCATCTTCTTCTTAAAAAAAAAAAAAAAAACGCACGTACACACATAGTGCACACACTAGACACACATACACATTTTCACACACACTCTAACACACACACACACACAAAAACCCAACTCAAAAATCACAAAATAAACACAAACCCAACTATATTAAAAAAGAAACTTGCTTTTCCTCCATCAATGCACTTTGATGCGTCAACGTGATGATATCAAATAACAACAGATTATTAGCATCATTTATCCTATGTATGTTGCTTGTTTTGTATTATTTTATATGAGAATTGATACTTAATCGATTACTTATGTAAATCTCAGTTATAAACAAGCATTTGGTGAAAATTAGCTATTTTGGATGCAAATTGGAGCAAAATAGATCAAGTTGAAAAAGTCTACTAAACTAAAGGAAGATACGCCGTATCATTCTAGATAGATACGTCGAACACCAAGACTTACACGAATATGAAGACCATTTCCCGACTTTGAAGCATACACCGCATAGAGTTATTCCATGCGTCGTACATAAAATCTTGGTCAACGGAAGATCTGACTTATTCTGCTCAAGATACGCCGCATTATATCAATAACATGTGTCGTTTCAATCTCAAAACTTCACCAGAAAATCTAAGATACTGAAGATAGCATACGCCGCATGAGGAATGAAGATGCGCCGTATCATATGGCGGTGTATGAATATTCCAGAATATAATAATCTTAGACCCCACACGAAGTTATCTAGATACGGCATATCAGGTACACTGTGTGAAAAACTAGAAGGGGGGGGGGGTTGAATAGTTTTACCGTTTAAAATCTTTGTTTGAAACTTTATTGTAAAATCAATTGATATTGATCAATGATATGTTAGTGAGGAATAAATAATATGCAAGCAATATATAATAATACGTAAGTAAATAAGGAAAGAAACAATCAAACCACGACAAAGTTGTTTATAGTGGTTCGGTCTGCAAGGACTCTTTTTCCTTGCCCTACTCCACTCCTCGAGTCTCCAACTCGAGAGTTATCTTCACTAATCAACAAGCTCCTTTAACCGGCGGAGAAAACATTTACACGTCGCTTACACAATATTTCCGACACAAAGCTAGATGTCGAGTTCTTTTACAAGGGCACAACCACTACCAACACACTATGTATTTTGAGGACTAAAATACTAACCACTCACACTCAGAGGTTTAAGATGGTTTGGTACAACAATGATGTATGAACAATACTAGATCAGACAACAACAAAACAAACAAGCCTTCCAACTAATTGTTGAAGCTTGATTATGCCTTGATCTTTTTTGCTACAAAAGATGATCACTAGAATGAAATGAAACTGAGTTAGAAGTAATAGAATGAGAGAATTTATGTGTTTTATGCTAATGAGGGATGAGAAAACAACTTGGGTTTGCTTGCTATTTTTAGCCAAAATGTATAGTAGGACCACGGACTGGACAGAACCAAAAAAAGGGTTCCGCCCTTGTTAGTTTAAGAGTTTTAGTTAGGATGTCGACAATGTTATCTTTGGAGAAGACTTTCTTGATTGAGATGTTTCCTTTTTGAACATTGTCGCGAAGGAAGTGATGGCGAATTTCAATATGTTTCGTTCGACCATGTTGGACGGGATTTTTGCTGAGATCAATGGCTCCTTTGTTGTCACAAAGTATGGAGATGTCATTGAGATGAATACCGTAGTCCACAAGAGCTTGCTTCATCCAAAGAGCTTGTTGACATGCCTTTCCGGCTGAGACGCACTCGGCTTTGGTAGTTGAGATAGCGAGAGCCGTTTGTTTCTTTGCGAACCACCTGTACTCTTTCTATCGACATAGTCACCGGCATGGTCCGAGTCGGCATACATTATGGTTTTTACACCCGTTCCTTTGGGATATCATAATCCTAAACATGTAGTGCCTTTAATGTATCTAAATATTCGTTTTAAGGCTTCTAGGTGTGATGTTTTTGGATCTTCTTGAAAGCGAGCACATACACAAACACTAAACATAATGTCGGGTCTACTAGCCATGAGATAAAGTAGGCTACCAATCATTCCTCTATATTTAGTGTTATCTACGGATTCACCTTCCTCATCCTTGGTGAGTTTTGTTTCCGAGGACATGGGTATTTTAGTGGGTTTTGAGTCTTCAAGACCAAATTTCTTAAGCATATCCTTTATATATTTAGATTAGTTAAAGAATATGCCATCTTCTAGTTTTTTAATTTGAAGTCCTAAAAAAAAGTTTAACTCACCCACCATACTCATCTCAAACTCGTCGTGCATGATTTTAGAGAAATCATCACATAGCTCTTGACAAGTTGATCCAAATATGATGTCATCAACGTATATTTAAACTATGATAATGTGTGATTCCTTTTTCTTGGTAAAGAGAGTATTATCTACTAATCCCATGGTGTATTTGTGTTCAACTAAGAAAGTCTTAAGCCGATCGTACCAAGATTTTGGTGCTTGCTTAAGTCCATATAACGCCTTTTTAAGTTTGAAAACATGATGTGGTTTTTCAAAGTCGGTGAATCTGGGAGGTTGTGCAACATATACTTCTTCGTTAATGAACCCATTTGGAAATGCACTTTTAACATCCATTTGAAATAATTTGAAGTCATGAGCACATGCATATGCAAGTAAGATTCTAATAGATTTGATCCTAGCTACCGGTGCATAAGTTTCGTCGTAATCAATTCCTTCTTGTTGATTATAGCCTTGTTCTACAAGCCTAGCCTTGTTTCTAGACACTACACCATTTTCGTCTATTTTATTTCGAAAAACCCATTTTGTTCCAATTATAGTTTGATTTTTAGGTTTTGGAATTAATTTCCAAACATCATTTCTAACAAATTGGTTTAGCTCCTCTTGCATAGCAATTACCCAAGATTCGTCTTTTATTGCTTCCTTTATGTTTTTCGGTTCAACGGACGACACAAAGAAAAAGTAGTTACTTTGATTTTGGGCTTGTGATCTTAGCGTTCTTTGATTTAATTATCTATGACCTTTTTTAAAGGGTGACTTTTGGATTCTTTGATATTTTTAATTTCTTTATTTAATGGTTCATCTTCCTTGTTATTAATTTCTTGACTTTCAACAAGTTGACTTTCAACTAAGTCATTATCTACCAAAGGTGATGTCTTAGAGGGAGGTGGACTTTCGTCGAATGTTATGTTCAAGGATTCCTCGACTCTCATTGTTTCTTTGTTTAAAACTATGTATGCTTTGCTAGTTTGTGAGTAACAAAGAAACACACATTCATAAGACTTTGAGTCAAATTTGGTGAGATAGTCTTTGGTATTTATAATAAAACATTTACATCCAAACACTCTAAAGTATCCTAAAGTAGGATTTTTGCCTTTATAGATTTCATAAGGTGTTTTCTTTAAGAAAGGACGTATTAAAACTCTATTTAAAATGTATGTGGAAGTGTCAACGGCGTTACACCAAAACGTTTGAGGTATGTTTTGTTCATTAAGCATTGTTCTACTCATTTCTTGAATAGTTCTATTCTTACGTTCTACAACACCATTAGATTGGGGTGTTCGAGGAGCCGAAAAGTTATGTGTTATACCATTTGTATCACAAAAGTTTCCAAATTGTATTTCATTATCGAACTCGCAACCATGATCCATTCGAATCGACACAATGTTAACACCTAGTTGATTTTGAATTTTCTTACTAAGTATTTTAAATTTATCAAAGGCTTCGTTTTTATTTTTCAAAAACATTGTCCAAGTGAACCTTGAGTAATCATCTACTATGACCAAAGTGTAGAAGTTGGCTCCATAACTTTTTATAGCGGATGGACCAAACAAGTCCATATGCAAAATCTCTAGACACTTAGATGTGGAAACCATGTTTTTAGCCTTATGGCTACTATGAACTTGTTTACCAATTTTGCAAGCATCACAAAAGTGTTGGTCATATTTCAATTTGGGTAGGTTTCTAACTAGCTCTTTTGAGGATAGGGATTGAATGAGTCTTATATTAGCGTGACCTAAGCGTCTATGCCAAAGAGTAGAGTTATCATCTAAGGTTGTTAGGCCAAGTTTATCTTTAGATGTTCTATCTATTTTCATGACATATATGTTATTTTTCCTAACTCCTTTAGCTATGGTGATACCATCTTTTAGTATTTTACTACCATTTTCTTCAAATAGTACTTTATACTTTTTATCATATAGTTAAGTAATACTAAGTAGATTAAATCCTAATCTTTCAACATGAGCAAAATTTTCAATAGTTAAGGAGTTATGAGCGATCGTACCTTTGGCAATGATTTTCCTTTTGAGATTGCTACTAAAAGTAACATTACCTCCATCATACTCTTGGTATGTTGAGAAGAGGTGATGCGCTCCAGAACAGTCAAGCTTTATCACACAAGCCTGCCACTTGTGAATGGCAGACCGTAACAAGCTTAAAACGGCTCAGGAACGAATGCAATGAAGATCTGAGGAGTATAGAGTCTCCCCGGGTCGTTATGTCCCAGCGAGCTATGCAATGGATCAACTCACGTATAGTGATCGAGAAATTTGAATGGAAAAGAGATTTGTGAATATGATTATAACTAAGGAAAAAGAACATAAACTACAAGGGCTTAAATGTAAATCAAAGGAAATTAAAAAGATTAAAAATATTAAATAAACGCTATCACTATTTTTACAATGATGTTTTTGTTGATTTTATAAAACAAAATATCTTAAATAAACTATTTTAACTAAAACGTAAACTTAAAATATCTAAAAACGTAACTTAAAATGAAAACGTACGTTATTTATAAAAATTACGCTGGAGCGCAAGATAAAACGTAAAATTTGTAAAATAGAAGTCCTAAGAGTGTAAAAACAATTTTCCCACGTACTACATGACAAAAGAAAATTTTAGGAAAAAGCCGGGTATTTTTTTCTGACTTTTATTTTATTTATTACGAATTAAAAACTAATTAATTAATTAAAAGTAGTAACATTTTTATAAAATTATAAGGAAATTACAAAAATTACTTTACTTTAAACAAAATTTAATAAAAATAAAGAAGGTATGCACCTTAAGTTACAAACTAAGTGAATAAGTTGTTACGAAGGGAATTGCAAATTAAACTATTAAAAGAGAAAATGCTATAAAAGAGTAGTGATGCAAGGATATAACACAACATATGAGGAGCACAGATGGCAAAATGATGAGTTTTGTGTTGGGCGTGGGACTGTGACAGGAACTGAGTTCGAACCTGGCAGTTGCACTTTTCCATTTTTATTTTTTTTCTTTTGCCAAACTAAACAAGGGACAAAATAAGGCTTTTGATAAAACCAAAACTTTTAAAAAATTAGCACATTCTACTTCTTATACAACAGCAGACTTGGAGGAAAAAAGAAATATGAACATAAGGGACCGTTTGGCTGAGGAACTACCAAAAGCTACACCTAAAAAGAACTAAGCTAATAATCTAAAAACATCAAAGGATACTAAGCTCTAAAATGGATACCTACTGCTGCTGTATAAACTATACTAAAACAGGCCAAGGGGTGACTTTTGGCTAAAAATTAAGCTAACAAAAAGGCTTCAAATCCAAAGAAAACTAAAGGGAAGAAGGCTTATAATAAGCCTTCAAATAAGCTATAAAAAACTTGTAAAAAGCTAAAACCTAATGGGACTAAACTAGGCTACCTAAAAGAACTAATGGGGACATTAACATGCTAATACAAAATCTGAAAAAGCACAAAATGAAGCTAGTGGTGCTGCTGCTGTAACAGTCTGCTGTAGCAGTCCTATGTGGGTGGTTTGGGTTTTGGACAGATTTTGAGTGCAATTTAAAGTAAGCTAAACTATCCTAAGTGCCAAATAAGCTAAACCTATGTCTAGAGTGGCATGAGGAGATGCAATAGAAACTGATTTGGACAATTTTAAATGAGAAATAAGCTTGGAAAAGGCGTATAATCGAATTAAAAATCGGTTTT
>BPTQ01000001.1:181438723-181551521 GCA_019973895.1 Chrysanthemum seticuspe | reverse complement strand
ATAGTTTGAAGATTAATGTACGGTACCTTGGGTATGGGTATTAAATGTATGTACTTGGTTCATTTACCATACAAATTAGGTTTGCTTGGGTACTCTATAACCCCTGGTTTGCGAACTCAATGAACACAGTATCCATACGAACTTTCAACCGAATCTTGGACTACTTACCTATTTTCTATCACCTACGAGTTCTGTGTACTGCCCTTTGTTTTAGGAGAACTACTCACATATTTATGAGTAGTAAAAACCCAGTTAGACTTGACGTTTTGCAAATTTTTACGAGTCTTTACGTAGTTTTGTGACTTTTATAAGGTTTTAACGTAAAATATACAAAGTCTACGTTTTACAAATTTTAGTCAGGACTGATTTTTGCCAAATTTTGAAACTTGGGGGACTGAAACTGCCAATTATGCATATTTTGCTCGTTTTTCATCTGATTTTAAACATTTTGCATCTGAAACATATAAAATGCAATTTTGGAATATTTTCAGTGTTTTGATGCATTTCTGAGCATTTTTAAACGTTTTGCAGTTCAGATTGACCCAAAAATGATGAGTATTTATACACTCATCAAGAGGATTTTGTTTCCCGTCATGTGTCTTGAGCATCCACTATCTTTTATCCATTCATCAGGTTCTAAGCCAACTTTCAAGCATACCTATGACACAAGTAACTCAAGCGTTTGGTCCCCAATATCTCATGGGTTCGTTTGGATTAAACATACCATTTACTTGGTTCATGTATGTAAATTATGGGTATGGGTTCCATGGCATGTAATTAGAAGTTTGATATGGTCTAGGGTAGTTTTGATTCCAACCGGTATGATGATAGTTGGGTTGTATGTTGTAGTTGCTTTTGGGAAAGGGGCGTTTGGCAATAGGTGTTTTAGGCCGTTGTTGAGTAGTTTTAGATCTAAATTCATTTTTAGCAAGTCCTACTCCTAATGTAACAACAGGTTTTAGTTTAACAACATCCTTATATTTCTTAGTTACCTTGACAAATTCACTACGGTCCGTTTTCCAAACCTGCTGTCCTTCTACAGACACCACGAAACCATTTTTCATAACGAACGGACCCAAATTTTTGGTTCTGTCTGGTCTGTGGTGAACAACTGCAGTTGGGACAATTTGTTTTTCTTTTTTGGCTGTTTTGGTTTGACTACTTGGAATCATTACTTCATTAAAACGTAATCCACTTGTATTTCCTGGTACTTTTTGAATTCTTACTATTTCATCGGCACAAGAAATATTTTTGTTAAATCTCTTAAATTTAGAGTTATGTTCGATAAGAAATTCTTGTGTGATTTTTAGCTTTTATATTTCAAGACTAAGCTCTTGAAATGATTTACAACCATCGTCATTAGCCTTTCCTTTTTCTAATCGTTTTGCCTTTTCTTTTAGCTCATAGACTTCGTTTTCTAAAAATTCCTTTTTAGTCTTTAAAAACTTGTTTTTAGTTATGATTTTTAAGCTAAGCTCACACAATTAATTATATTGTTTTTGCAAAGTGTCATCATCAATTGAAGAGTAAGATGAGTCGGAATGTACCTCGTTTGATTCATGTGCCATGAAAGCGATGTCATCCTTACTTGATTCTTCGTCATCATCACTTTCACTCCAAGCACCGCTTACAAAAGCTCGTTGAGTTTCGCTTTTAGGTGGCTTGGGAAAATCTCCTATTAGATGACTTGTATCACCGCATCTAAAGCACTTCCTTTCAACTTTTCCCTTTTTGTCATCTCGGTCTTTTCGGAATGACTTCTTTTCATCTCGAGGTTGCCTTATGAACTTTTCTCTTCTTCTAAAGAACTTTTTGAAATATCTTACGGCCATGGCATACTCCTCGTCTTCACTATCCGAGCAAGATTCTTCATCATCACTAGATTCCGTTCTTGCCTTTAGATCAATGAATTTGACTCTCTCTCTTTTTCCTTTGATGATTTCCGAAGCTTTCTCTATCACCATTTTGTGTACTTTGAGATTTCCAATTAGCTCGTCAAGTGACAATATTGAGAGATCTTTTGATTCCTCAATAGCCGTTACTTTTGCTCTCCACTTTGGATGGAGTGCTCTAAGAAATTTTCTGACAAAGTTCTTGCTACGAAAAGATTCATCAAGTGCTTTAAGAGAAGTAACAATAGTATTCAAGCGAGCAAATCCACAATCAATGGTTTCATCTTCAGGGATAACGAATTGTTCATATTGTTGAACAAGAAGATCAATTTTGTTTTCCTTGACTTGTGAATTCGCTTGCTGTGTGATAATTAAAGATTCCCAAATATCTTTGGCTGTTTCACACATAAAAAATATTTCATATTCTTTTCTAGGCAAAGCATTATAAAGCAGCATTTTAGCTTCATGATTTTTAGCTATTAATTTCTTTTGTTCATCACTTGAAATATGTTTTGTTATAGGATTAAAATCACCTTTAATGATAACAAACCAAAGATCCATATCTTTTGATTTTACATATGTTTCAGAACGGTTTTACCAATAGATAAATCCATTGGTTTCAAAGAGTGGTGGTCTTTGCATAGATTGCCCTTCTTTAAAGCTTTCGGAATCCATGGATCGTTTCAAGTTTATAAAATACAATATATTTTAGAAAATCTTGAGCAACGAGGCTCTGGTACCAATTGTGGAAAACTAGAAGGGGGGTTGAATAGTTTTACCGTTTAAAATCTTTGTTTGAACTTTATTGTAAAATCAATTGATATTGATCAAGGATATGTTAGTGAGGAATATATAATATGCAAGAAATATATATAATAAGTAAATAAGGAAAGAAACAATCAAACCACGACAAAGTTGTTTATAGTGGTTCAGTCTACAAGGACTCTTTTTCCTTACCCTACTCCACTCCCCGAGTCTCCAACTCGAGAGTTCTCTTCACTAATCAACAAGCTCCTTTAACTGGCGGAGAAAACCTTTACACGTCGCTTACACAATATTTCCGACACAAAGCTATATGTCGAGTTCTTTTACAAGGACACAACCATTCTCAACACACTATGTATTTTGAGGACTAAAATACTAACCACTCACACTCAGAGGTTTAAGATGGTTTGGTACAACAATGATGTATGAACAATACTAGATCACACAACAACAAAACAAACAAGCCTTCCAACTAATTGTTGAAGCTTTATTATGCCTTGATCTTCTTTGCTACAAAAGATGATCACTAGAATGAAATGAAACTGAGTTAGAAGTAATAGAATAAGAGAATGTATGTGTTTTGTGCTAATGAGGGATGAGAAAACAACTTGGGTTTGCTTGCTATTTATAGGAAAAATGTACAACAGGACCACAGACTGGACGAACCAAAAAAAGGGTTCCGGCCTTGTTAATTTTTGGTTCCGCCAGTCTGACAGTAAAGATTACAAAAAATCTTTCCAAGATCACCCAAATCTCTCCAAGATCATGTAAGATATGATGATTGAATATTTAACCAAAATATTCTATGAAATCTTTCACATATTTCCAATGTGATGCAAGCCATGATGTAATATGTTGTTTTTATTTTTAGAATTAATATGTTATAAGTAAATACATATGTAATGTTATGTTTAAGAAACTAAACATACTTGTTCTAAAAATGTTGATGCACATTATAGTTAAGAAGGATATCAATGCTAATTGATACATACCTAATCAAAATGTGATAAGATGTAAATGCTTAAGTGATGAAGACTTTATTTAAGAAAAGCTTGTTTTAATGTCTATTAATCTTGACAAGATTTATACTTTGCAAAAATGAAATTTACTTTTGTCGTTAACAAAACAAGGTAAAGATCATAAAATATAAATAACATTTTAGGACGATATTTGTATTAACACACTAGATACGCTGTATCATTTCTGTTTCCAGAATGTATAAATACAGATTCGACTACCAGTTTTCAGGAGACACAATATACCACAGAAGGCAACGACTTGACCACACAAGACACAACCAGAAGGACGAATTCAGTGCAATAAGAAGGTCCTGCTAGTACTTCAATTCATAGGGAGATTCGTTTAAATTGTATTAGTAATTTTAATCGTTGAGTTAGCATCTTTTTTACTATTTGATCGGACTTAATTGTTTCCAGATTTTATAAAGAGTATTTGATGTTTTATTGGATGCTTATGCGTATGTTTTGATTACTTACATAATTTATCGTGCCTTGTCGAACTTAGGCTCGTATAATTACTTCATTAATATCATTTGCATGATTAATGTAAGCCCTAACGGGTTAATTAATAAATAAACTAAGTAACCATTAAGGTGGACTTAATGCAGATTTAAGTTACCGTGTCAAGATTAGTTTGTTAGAAGACTTAAATAAAGAATCTAGATATCTAGATGCATCTAGGCTTAGGAATTAGCACCCACTGAGAGAGAATAGATTATCTTATATAACTAAGCAATTAAATGAGTAACATATCTTCCTTACTATCGGCCAAGCCTCTTATCTGTATCTGATTTCTATCTGTGTACGTGTGTGTCATTCGCCTTATTACTTTTACTTGCAGTTTTACTTAATCTAAACATCGTGCCAGTCTCACAGGCTAAAAAACCCCCTCGCGTTAGATTAGGTTTAATTAGACTAACTTTAGGATTAAAATACTGATAGATATTTAAGTGTTAACGTTCCACTTTTAGTGATCGACTCTACTTACCAACTAGGCAGCTCGTTAGTGTTTGTTATAGGTTAAGTCGGCTAAATATAAATTTAAAACTTGAATACAAATAATCTGTACCTACAACGATATAAACACATCAAGTTTTTGGCGCCGCTGCCGTTGAGTGAATTGTTTAATACTTGCATATTTATTAGTATTTTGATTACGTTTTTAACATTAGTTTAAGGTTTTATTTTGTTTTATATTAATTTTTTTAATTTTTATTTGACTAACTTTGTTACATATTTGTTGCTTGTATATTTTTGTTTTTATGCATTCTTTTTATTTTATCTTTATTTGATTTCTGTATTTTGTGTTTGTTTTTGTTTTTGTGTTTTATGCGTTATTACTGTCTGTTGTATTTTGCTGAACGAAACGATGCAGCGCATCTAATCTCATAGATACAACGTGTTGCTTTTTTATTATTCGTACAACGCATCTTATTTAATTATTCGGGTACGATGCATCTAATCTCATAGATACGTCGTATTCTATTTTTAATCAGAATTAATTAAAACTCTTAAAAGTCATACGGCGCATAAGATTTTGCTTATACGACGTATTATTTTATTTGTCAAAAATTTTAAATCATAATATACGACGTATTGATTTATCTCGATACTGCATATTCATTTTATAAAATAAAAAGCTTGGATTTTGAACATAACGAGTGTATGACGTATTAGCTTTTGTCTATACGGTGTATTTATCTTTTATAAGCAAATTAGAAAATCAAACATACATCACATTGATTCTTGTCGGTACGGCGTATATTTTTATCTGATTAAAAGGCTGATTTGAATTTTTTCAAGCATACGGCGTACCCAGGTGACTGGATACGACGTATCTTTTGCAGATATCAGCAACTTTTGTTCTTTCATATTATGTATTCGTGCTTAGTATTTTGTGCCATCTTTCTTCTGGGCCCATCCTGCTGACGAATTTGTTTCCGTTCGCAGGAATGTCCATGGAGCATATCACTATGGATGACTACTTGGCTATGGAGCAAGGGAAGCTTTTGCAAAGCGTTGGTGGTTCAATGGAGAAACTATGGTTTCTAAGGAATAAAGATGATGAGTGCGATACTTATGAGATTGACTTGAGTGAATTCCCAACAGTTCGTATTCATGATCATTCCTAAGAAAATGAATCTATGCACTCTGACTTCGACGAAACTTATGATGCTATCACCACCCATATTGGATTATCTGTTAGCATCAAGACCTCATACTACTGTTCCAGTTTGTTCAATTGACTATGAAAGGAACATATGAAACTGAAGAGGTTCAATTCGATATACTTGCAACCAAATCTGATTTGTTTACTTGGGAAACACCTCTTGAAGCTACATTTAACGAGTTTATATGTTTAAGCAGAATGAGGGATGATTTGTTTACTTATAATTTTATGATGAGCTACACTGAAGATGAATTGCTCCTCTTATGGCTGATAATCGAGTCAAAGGGACTTGTTTGGACAACTAGTGAAGAAAATGAAGGCAAGTTTCAAATTGAGTATATGAAGAAAGCAAATGATACATGGGAACCACGCTTCCCATCTCGAGATAGAATAACTAGCCATGATAAGCATGTTGAAAACGCGACACCTATTTCCCCTATGTTGAGTAATCGAATGCTTTGACCGAGGATAATCTTGATGATGAAAGGATGTATGCCGAATATGAGATTTTGTTCAACAACATGTTTGTAAGACTTATGGACTTGAATTTGGAACAATGGTTAGACATTAAATACAAGAATCATAATAATGTTAATAAAGATGATTTGAGAAGCATTGTGGCTACGTTGTTGACTAGAAGTTTTAAGCAACAATTTGATGAGTACATGGTGATAAAAAGAAATTTAATGAAGTCCGGAATTGATACTAATGTTGAGTTTGATCCTAATAATGTTGATTTCGCTGAATGGTTGGCTTCCAAATCTAGTAACCATAAGACTATGGACAGAGCTACCAAAAATGTGCTTTGGCTATATTGGATAAGAGGAGATGATGAAGAAGTATTAACTGAGGAAGAATTATCCAGTGTAGTAAATGAAGTTTCTGGTGCATGTGATGAAGTTGGTATGCTCTTTGCCATTGAAGTTGATCTATTTGATTATGAGACACCTCTTTGCTAGGAATTTAGGGAATTTAACCATCTTCTTTAAATCGATATGGGATTTGGAGAGAGTCAACTGAAGAAATATACCATACATGCAGACCATTTTGTGGAAAACTAGAAAGGGGGCGGGGTTGAATAGTTTTGCCGATTAAAACTTTGTTTTAAAGTGTTTAGATTGAATTATGTCAATCAATTTAGATCGCACGTTAGATATTGATAGTTAGACATATACATAAATAATGCAAAGAGATAAAGAGTAAAGGAACACAAAACCACGACACAAGTATTTATAGTGGTTCGGCTACAAGGACTCCTTCCTTGCCCTACTCCACTCCCCGAGTACCCAACTCGAGAGTTTCTAAGCACTACACAACACAAGCTCCTTAATATGGCGGAGGCGCCTTCACAACGTCGCCTACACTTTATCCGGTACAAGGCTAGACACCGAGTTCTTCCACGAGGTAGAACCAAACCTATCACAACATCACCTACACTTTATCTAGTACAAGGCTAGATATCAAGTTACATTACAAAGAAGGAACTACTACCCAAAACTACAACCCAAAGAAGAAAAACTCCTTTTTACAACACTTCAAAGGATATCAATACCCTTTAACCTAAACAACCCAAATATACATCGACGCCCCATATAGAATGTACACCTTCGACACTATACACCAATGCCTCAACTTGACACACTAATGGAGGGAGAGAAGAACTATAAAAAAGATGTAACTCAGTGGTCTTGATGATGATGAAGCTTAGCAACTCATGACCTTGAGCTTGCACGTCTTCAAGAGGTTGTGATCTCGCCTTTAAGAAGAACCTAGAGAATCACACAAAGAAAAAACTACATAGAATGATCCTTTGGATATGAGGTTAAAGATGTTAGAACATAGAGAGAAGATATGTCTAAGAAAGGGTTTTGAGCAAGAGAGAAATGGCTCACTATTTATAGGCAAACTGCCTACAGTTCCCACGGATCCGGCAGATCCCTTACCCAAGAGATCCGGCCAGTGTAATCTAAGGGATCCGGTAGCCGGGTCAGGATACTCCGGATTTTGGTTTGCAAATCGGGTTATGGGTTATGGACCATGGGTCATGGATTTTGGATCATGGATACCCAACAAGATACATTGTACCTGGTCAATGGGTCATGGGCTATAGATCATGGATAATATCTAATATGATTTCATGCATGATGTCACGCAATGGATCATGGGTCATGGATCATTTTCCATGGGTATGGGTTATGGACTTTGATTTTTACCTATCAATTACCCATTTCAAGTTATACTAAGCACATATACATTTTTATACTAAGCCAATAGTAAACAAAATTACTTTGTAAGTGTTTTATAATTTTATTTTTATTTTTATATAACTTATTCAACTAAACATGTTTTGATGATTGTATAAGTTTATTAAAAGCGTGTTATTAAACTATTGGCTAAAAGCTTTTACATATTTTATTTATTTCGTTAAAATGATTTTACAGTTGTTATCGACAAAACATTAGAAGATCGTAGAATATAAATAAACGTTTTTATGGTTTATTTGTTTTAACAATCTCCCCCTTTTTTTTGATGACAAAACATAAAATTGTTTTACGTAAAGAATAAAATTCATAGAATTTCGAATTGGAGTTTTTACACTCTTCTCCTCCTTTTTGTCGAAACAAAAAGAGTGTCGAAAAGAAACTAACACATAATAGAAAAGAAAGATTTAGAAAGAGTTTTAAGAAAATATTTTAGAAAGTAAGAAATTTAGATAAGAAAGGTTTAGAGAAAGAAGTGTAGAGAGAAAAAGTAGTAAGGTAAGAAAAGAGTATCGCTTTAGCTCCCCCTTGACGGATTCTCTCCTTTGATGAGGGCATCAAGTAATTAAGAAGACTAAATGAGTGTATTACAAGTATTTTGAAATGTTTTGCTTTGACGGAAAGCTCCCCTTTGTTGAGGGTGTCAAGATCTCCATGTGTATTTTGAAAATCTACAAAACAAAGGTTAGTAAACAAGTATATGATGTGCTGTTTCCTGCAAATGAGCTTTAAAGTTAGCTCAAAAATATTTCTATCCACCCGGTTCTGCCGGATCCTTCATCTGAGGGATCCGCCAAGACAAAGTTGAGGGATCCGGGTACATGGAGCTTAGTAGCAGCAATATATCTACAAATATTGACGTAATAGTCCAAGTAAGTCATTTATTGTTGCACCAAGCATGTTCATATAACCATATAACATACAAACATGTAGTTTCATTTAATAAAATAAGAGAAATGATACACATATTTCAATTCTCTAAAACTAAGAAAATGATACAAACATGTAACAAAATAAGAAAAATCCTAACAACCTAAGTTGCGCCTAAGACTAGAAAGAACATCACTTGTGCTTGCATTTCAAGGTATAGGGACGGTTAGGTTTGTTGACTTCATCAAGATGCTCAAGAAGGTGATAGAACATGAAACGTACTTCATCACGTAGTTCACAGACTAACCCTTGGACATGTTAAAAATGATAGCAATCATTGTCATGGCTTGGAAATGGTGGTGGTAAGAATGGACCTAGTGGGGAAATTTGTAGAGGTAAGTTTGATGAAGAAGATGGTGGTTCCACAAAGGATAGACAAGTTTGTGGAGGTAAGTTTGATTTGTATGGTAAGAATGGAGAAGTTTGTGGAGGAAAGTTTGATGAAGAAGGTGGTGGTTCCACAAAGGATGAAGGTGGTAGCATATGTGTTGGTGGTGGAGGTAAGGAAGTATTAACATCCATGTGATCCGGTTGTTGTAGTTGAAAGTATCGCATAAATGGACCATTTGAGGGTGAAGGAGAGAAATACACGGGTGCTAGTGAAGTTCCAACACCGAGGTTTTGGGTGAAAAGGTTGTTGTGGTACCATTTTCTCAATTGATGAGAATGTGGTCAATGGTGGTGAATGAGAAGGCCTAGGTGGCAACTGTTATACAGAGTATTGGTTTGGTGATGAGTGAGGTGTGGTGAAGGAGAGAACTCTAGGTTCTAGAGGTGAAGGTTTGGTTGTTTTAGTAGATATGGGAGTGTTTGGTTTTTAAGGTATGGTGGTGTTTGGCAAAGGTTGTTCGGAAATAAGTCTTTGATGAGTTGGTTTAATGGGTAGAGTTGTTTGGAGAGGAACTCTAATTTTGTTGAGTGATGACTTGGGTGATGAAATTTCATGGACAACACGAGCAATTTTCCTTGGAGGGCTTTTGGTGAGTTTGCACTAGGTGCTTTTCTTATGGTGAAATGGTAAAAGGTAAAAGTTGAAAGAAGAAGTTTTCCTACTGAGAATGAGTGTTTGGATGATGGTTTAGAAGCACAAACACAAGTGGTTTATAAAGAGAGAAATTAGGCAAGTGAATTAAAGCCTAGACCACTAAAATTCTTCAAATTGCAAGGATTTGCATGCGCAAGAGTCAACTACAGCGTTGATCTGTTTTAGGGAGTCATTTAAGACAATGTGGAATGTTTAGGTTAACTAAGAGGGTTTGAAATGATTATCTCAAGTGATAATAATCATTCTGTGCAACCAGTTCCAATGGTTCCCTCACTTGAGGGATCCGACTAGCTTTAAGCTAGGGATCCGGCTATCAGAAGGTAGGAAAGAGGAATGATTGAGTTATAGCAAGCTCTAGTACCTACATATCCTGAGTGATTTGGTCCACTAAGGTGTCTTAAATGGTAGAAGACTTAAATGGCCAAGTATAATGAGTGAGAATAGTCAATGATGACTTTTATAGGGAAAATGGAGTTTTAGAAACACCAATGGGTTATCATGGATGACACTAAGAGTTTTAAAGATGGTAAATGGTTGTAGAAACCAGATGGTGATTAAGGAAAAATCTAGAAAATTCCTTAAAAATCATAAGAAATGAAAAGTAGGATTTTAGAGTATTTTAAGGTTAAAATGAGTAATATTAATTTGTTAAAAATGCGAGAAATATCAAACTAGGTGTTTTGAGATGAGAGAAACAATGTGTAAATATTTAAGCGGAAAAATGATGAGTTTTGAAGTAATGAAAAATAAAAAACACCTTGAATGTGATCTTAAGTCATCCGTGAGTGAATGTGAGATTAACTGAGCCTAAGGAAAACCTAAGTGATCCTAATATAGCATGTTTAACTAAGGTCTGGAAGGTTGGAATGATGCTAAAAGGCATAAGACAAGTTTCTGTCTACCCGGATCCTCCGGATCCTTCCCTTGAGACATATTTCATCACATAATGTTCTCAAAACATAGTTCCACATATTAAATTTTGAAACAAATGATCTCTACAGCAAGCATATATGTATGCAAGTAAAACATAGCAACCATAGCATGTAGAAGTTAGCATATGAGTATCGCATAGGATTTTGAGCAATTATTGACAAATCGATCAACCAACAACTATTTCATAGAAATGATCAAGTTACAATGGTGAACCAAAGAGAAACTAAAATATGATTTTAGAAAGGGTAGGAAGTCGTTTATTCATAAACTAAATTCTTTCATTCGTTGTTTTCGTTAGATGGATCATAAAGTGGGTCATGGGTGGTCGATGATTCAGGAATGAAGAAGGAGGCAATGAAGGATGCATTCAAAGGTTCCATCATTTTATTCACAAGTGAATGTTGAGGGCTTTGAAATTGTGGATGACAGTACATAAAGTGATGATAGAGGCATGTCAGGAACATCCCATAAGGTATTAGTTTGTTCTTATTACCTTGGAGGTTTACAATTCGCCTGGCAAAGAAATAGGCAAGATAGTATGGTTGTTGGGTTAGGAGACAGTAGATTATGTGAGCACAACATGCGGGAAGTATCTCACCATTTCTTGTAAAACTCCAAAGATTCTTACGTAGAATGACTGCAAGAGGTTTAAAGTCATCCCGGAGTTCACGTGTGTGAATTATGTTTGGATTTGGATAGTTGAAACATTGAGGAACACACATAAGACAAGTGATTTCCTGTGGAGAGGGTAGTGTTTGGAAGCACAAACACAAGTGGTTTATAAAGAGAGAAATTAGGCAAGTGAATTAAAGCCTAGACCACTAAAATTCTTCAAATTGCAAGGATTTGCATGCGCAAGAGTCAACTACAGTGTTGATCTGTTTTAGGGAGTCATTTAAGACAATGTGGAGTGTTTAGGTTAACTAAGAGGGTTTGAAATGATTATCTCAAGTGATAATAATCATTCTGTGCAACTAGTTCCAACAGTTCCCTCACTTGAGGGATCCGACTAGTTTTAAGCTAGGGATCCGGGTATCAGAAGGTAGGAAAGAGGAATGATTGAGTTATAGCAAGCTCTAGTACCTACATATCCTGAGTGATTTGGTCCACTAAGGTGTCTTAAATGGTAGAAGACTTAAATGTCCAAGTATAATGAGTGAGAATAGTCAATGATGACTTTTATAAGGAAAATGGAGTTTTAGAAACCCTAATGGGTGATCATGGATGACACTAAGAGTTTTAAAGATGGTAAATGGTTGTAGAAACCAAATGGTGATTAAGGAAAAATTTAGAAAATTCCTTAAAAATCATAAGAAATGAAAATTTTAGAGTATTTTAAGGTTAAAATGAGTAATATTAATTTGTTAAAAATGAGAGAAATATCAAACTAGGTATTTTGAGATGAGAGAAACAATGTGTAAATATTTGAGCGGAAAAATGATGAGTTTTGAAGTAATGAAAAATCAAAAACACCTTGAATGTGATCTTAAGTCATCCGTGAGTGAATGTGAGATCAACTGAGCCTAAGGAAAACCTAAGTGATCCTAATATAGCATGTTCAACTAAGGTCTGGAAGGTTGGAATGATGCTAAAAGGCATAAGACAAGTTTCTGTCTACCCGGATCCTTCGGATCCTTCCCTTGAGGGATCTGACTAGTTATAGCCAAGGGATCCGGCTTTTGAGACAGATTTCATCACATAATGTTCTCAAAACATAGTTCCACATATTAAATTTTGAAAAAAATGATCTCTACAGCAAGCATATATGTATGCAAGTAAAACATAGCAAATATAGCATGTAGAAGTTAGCATATGAGTATCGCATAGGATTTTGAGCAATTATTGACAAATCGATCAACCAACAACTATTTCATAGAAATGATCAAGTTACAATGGTGAACCAAAGAGAAACTAAAATATGATTTTAAAAAGGGTAGGAAGTCGTTTATTCATAAACTAAATTCTTTCATTCGTTGTTTTCGTTAGATGGATCATAAAGTGGGTCATGGGTGGTCGATGATTCAGGAATGAAGAAGGAGGCAATGAAGGATGCATTCAAAGGTTCCATCATTTTATTCACAAGTGAATATTGAGGGTGTGGAAAACTAGAAGGGGGGGAGGGTTGAATAGTTTTGCCGATTTTAAGTTAGTTTCAAAAACTTTAGATTCAATGTTATATGAGATCGTATAGATGAAGAGAAAGTATAGATCTAAGAGTAAAGCAAATAAAGAAAGAAAGTAAAGTAAGGGATATAAATGACACAACCGATTTATAGTGGTTCGGCTACAAGGACACCTTCCTTGCCCTACTCCACTCCCCGAGTCACCTACTCGAGAGTTCAAGCACTATGTCAACAAACTCCTTCAACTTGGTGGAGTAGCCTTTACAACTTCGCTTAAACTTTTTCCGGTACAAAGCTAAATACCGAATCCGTAACATGGAGGACCAAACCAACACTACGATAACACAACAAATATGTGAAATATGAAATACAAGATCTTTGCTACAGAAATCTTGTAGAGGAACAAATCAATCAAGGACCCCTTGCTTGGATGACTTGTAGAATGCTTGTGATCTCGCCTTAGAGAAGGACCTATATAAGAATCACAATAAAAGAAAGAAGAACAACTCTCTAGATCAAGTGATTTTTTGTTAGAAGAGTGTAAGAATATATGAAAGAGTTTGTAAGAAGAGGGGTGAGTAAAAATGAAGAAATGGCTCTCTATTTATAGGCAAATTCTTGCCACTGTTGTACAGATCCCTCACTTGAGGGATCCGTCCAGTGTATTACTGGGGATCCGTGGGACGCTCCTCTTTGCCCATGGGTTTTTGGGTTATGGGTCCTAGATTATGAACCATGGGCATCTAAATAGATGCAATGTATCTAATAGATGCAATGCATCTAGACAATGGGTATGGGTTAACTCCATGGGTTATGGATATGATCCATGGGTATGGGTCATGGGTTGTGGTTTTTACCCATCCTAATAAACTATTACAACAAATGAATTATTACAACAATTTGTATTAAATGACTATGTGTATATGCTTTACAAAAATAACATGTATCCTTATAATTTTACTTATGATAACATTATATTTGTTATCAACAAAAGACAAAGAGATCGCTAAGTATTAATAAACGTTTTTACGGTTTATTTCTATTAACAAAGGGCTTTGAAATTGTGGATGACAGTACATGAAGTGATGATAGAGGCATGTCAGGAACATCCCATAAGGTATTAGTTTGTTCTTGTTACCTTGGAGGTTTACAATTTGCCTGGCAAAGAAACAGGCAAGATTGTATGGTTATTGGGTTAGGAGATAGTAGATTATGTGAGCACAACATTGATGCACGTATAACGCGTTCGGGGTCAAAGGAACTTCCTTTTTTTCGAGCAAGTTTTTCAACACCCTAGGCAGTGAACATAATCGTTGTAGTGTAGTATTGGGTAAGCCTCGGGTATTGATATCGTTATCTAGGGGAATAGGAATGATAGTGAGAGATGTACTACGCTAAGGTTTGAGGTTGAGGAAGATTATTTTTTATCTTTTGATATTTTTTTAGAAAGCTAAGGGTAAAATCTCGGGGTTTGGATTTGGGGGTTGGTACTTCTACCGATTACTCTACTTATCTAATTATCTAAACTAAGGGGTAGTCTATGTCTATTGATGTGTGTTCGTATGATGATTAAAAATGTGTCTACCTAGATACTATTACTCCCTAGTTATCTTTTATTGGTGGTTGAATTGTCACGTCCTTATTCTTAACCCGTTGTGTCTTTTAAGGTCTTAGGATATGCTTTTTGTAGGATCATACATATTGTGTTGTTTGATAATTCTGATGGTCTAGGATTATGATGAAACAAGAGTGCCATGTTTAGAGAGATGAAGAGAGTAGAGAGGGAGTTCTAGAGAGAGAGAACTCGTCCTCCTGTCGGACTATGGATCAGGTATACAGTGGGTAAAGACCCTTCCTTCCTCCACGGTGTTACTCTAAACTAATCTACGCTAATAACTAACTAATTAACTATTGAATAATGTAAATAAAGATATGTCTACGAGCTAAAATATGCTAGACTATAATTGGGGTGACCGACACTTCCTTATGGAATTTCCAATTCCTAACAATCTCCCCCTAAGGGAGGTCACCCCTTGATTTACATTTTAAATCCTAGCATGCTATTTTATCTTTAGTTCTGAGCTCGTAGACTTCAATTCTTCACTTCCGCAATCTTTGTGCTTTAGTAGTGATTCTTCAAAGTCCGATTACTTTGTACTTTAAGTGGAGGCCTTTAACTGATCTACATCTTTGATGATCTTCGAGCTTTCTTTGAGATCATTAGCCACAATAAATCTCTGGATCACCCTTTATTGTGTTGCCTTCATGTGATGTTGTGACTTTTGGACCGACATGCTCACACTTTCTGGATCATGACATCTTTTCATCAGAGTAGCAGTAGAATCTTTGTATGTGTTTGATTGTCATGATTTTCTTCAATTATATTGGCGTAAGCTATGAGCATGCGGTTGTGAATTGACTTCTCAATAATGATCAGCTGCAACCATCCAATGTTTCTGCAAACAACAGTTAGCACTAAAACACACGAAAGTGTCTTTGTTCACTTTCGTTGAATATAGTTGCAAGAACCACGGTTCCCCGTTGATCAGTATAAATACTGCCTGTGATTAGGTAGAATTCCAAAGAATCTCCTTGACAGGGTTTAGCAGCTTGATCTAGCCGTTCTCAAACCGGAGCCTCCCAAAGTAGACAACATGGAGTGAGTGAACCAGCGAATTGAGATTCACTGATTGATGAAAATTTGATTTGAAAACAATCGCTTATTGCTTAGAAGAAAGAGTTTTGCAATACGACGAAGGTTTTATGAGAAAGATCAATTTTCAATCAGAAATACTTTTTGTATTTGAAAAAGAATACACATTTGATGTGCTAGAGAAAAGAAGAGATTTGCACATCGAACGGTTTTTCCAAAAGTATTTTTCAATCAGAGATACTTTTTGTGTTTGAAAACATGAATACACATTCGATGTGCTAGAGAAAAGAAGATTTGCACATCGAACGATTTTTCCAAAAGTATTCGTCAATTCACTTCCTGGACCAAGGTTGATTCAAGAATGAATCGCCTCATTGTTTCTATCCAGTTGTCACAAGCTTGATCTTTAGAAAAGATCTCACATGTCACCCACCAAGAGCTTGTTTGATGTTGGCTCTAGAAGGATTTCCATCTTCATCGTGAATACTTTTACATATCACTCGGATGTTCTGGCAATACCACAAGGATAATGCGTAGGACTCTCAATATATACTTACTTTCCACATTGTGTGAAACAGCAAGTCTTCATTAATTTTGTGTCCTAATGAGATTTTGTGGATGATCTCTTGGCTCTAGACTCAATTGTGCACTTTTGGTTTCCTATACCGGAGACTAGGGAGAGGGTCTCCTTCTTCAATATCAAAAATCTCTTAGAGAAAGTCGATAGATAATGTAGGTTCCCTGTGAGAATGAAACAAGTCCTTTTAAGAGGAACTTGAGTAGCTTGGGAAGTTAGGTGCAGTGCGTCACTGGGTCCATGACGTCTTGTCTTCAATACCAGTGTTACCTTAGTAACTACCAGTATCATATGTATTGAACCCGGTTTCTGCCCTAAGGTTGAATTGTTGGAGGGCTATTTCTTTTCACCCTTTTCACATTCATTTCTTTTTCATTCTTCAACCCCTTCAGTGCTTACCGAGAATTCATTACTAGAACCTTGTTGGGTTTATTCGAGTTCTAACTCTATCTCAATCGGCACTCTTCCCTTATTCTCACTTTTCTCCTTTTTTCATCATACCTAAGGACTTCTACACTATCTAGTGGATTGTCCCTGGGTAGATCCCTCCGGCTCTGGCGGGATTGTGGGAACAAATACCTAACCTAACCATCCTTATAACACCATGCATAAAGTAAATTGGTTGGTCTTTTGGTATTGTTCTTTCCTTCTTGAAACCAAATGAAAAATCATTTGGAAAATCAATCAAGGTACTTGTGATATAATATCAAAGCATTTTGTACCTTAATTGTTTTTGATCATTTAGAAATGCTCCCCCTCAACATGTGCATATGATTTTGAAATTGTTTAGCACATGGAGGCAAGAGTTCTTTGAAACAATTTCTTGATCACGATTTCCTTAGAAAAAGCCTTTTGATTTTCTTGGTAAATTCTCCCCCACAAAATGTGCGTTGGTTATTTGAAATCATTTAGCATATAGAGGAAAGAGGTTTTTAGAAGTACATCCATGATCACACAAGCCATTAAGAAACCATTAGAAAATCAATCAAGGTACTTTATGTTGAAACATAGAAATCTTTGTACCTTGAAAGTTTGTTTTCTTTTGAAATGCTCCCCCTTAATATGTGCTTCGAGATTCGAAACACACATGGGAGAGCAGCCTGCACTTTTGAATCAAATCGATCATCATTTATCAGATTTCGTAATTAAATCACAAATTCTCCCCCGATCAAAAATATCAAACCCTTTGAGATTTTGGATCCCAAGTGATTTAATAAGGTTTAGAAAACATGGGAGAAAATGTGGCCAGGTTTAATTTCTCATCTTGTTTTTGGATAAATGCTCCTCCCCAATCATGTGCATCATGTATTTGAAATCGGTTGGCACATGGAGGCAGGAGTGCCTATAAAGGATTAAAACAGATTTGAGATTTAAATCACGATTTCTCTCCCGATCAAAAATATCAAACCATTTGAGATTTGTGATCCCAATTGATTTAAATCATTTTAGAAAAGTTTGGGGATAGACGTGGCCTGATTTAATTTTGAAAATTGACTGATAAGGACCAATTTTTGACAATAAAGATTGTTAGTGTCAGGTATGATAGTTTTAAAGGATCTTTAAGTAAAATAAAACAATTTCACAATCAAACAAGAACAGAAAAAATTTCATTTTGAAAGATCTTTGAGTTTTAAAGAAAATCATACCATGACATAACATTAAATCTTTAGACCACCACTTTATATTGTACAAAACGGACTTTTATGAAGAAATATTGTTTGAAACTATTCAATTTGAAATCACTCTTCCCCTCAATCAGTGACCGTAGTTGTTGATTGAGTGGCTTAAGTTTTGAAAAAGTGAAGTCCAGTTGATTTCCAAAATTTAGTTCAATTAATTTTCAAACAAATATTTTTCCATTTTCAAAACAATATTTTTAAAATTGTAAAGAAAATGGTATCATCCACTACTTATCCTGCACAAAGATACGTGGTGGTTAAGCTGCTTTTGTTGTTGTTGCTGTAGGGCTTGAAGAAAACCATCTGCTGATGCAGTGAGACCTCTAAAGTTGCATCTATCGTGCCAACAATCCATAGAGATCCAATTAAGCTCCGTTTCTTCTTTTGTCTACCCAAAAAATAGTTGCCCTTTCTTTTCAGCATCCAATCATCTTCATTTGTGGGATCCGGACGGGAACAATCTTATAAACCATCTTATCTGCATACGTTAGTCAACACAAACATATATATGGTGGTCGACAACACCCAAACAACAATCGACTAATAAAAGTCAATCCAACACGTCAATCATATCATACAAAGGCATAGGGATTATGTGTTTATCAAACTATAGTCATCTAATCCTAACAATCATATCCTAGATTCCTAGTCCTTCAACATAGGCAAACATCGTTTTTCAGTTAAGCACGTAGGATGATTATATAAGCTCGTTAGATGATATAAATTTGAAAACATTCTCCCCATCAATCAATGACTCATTCTATCAAAAGTTTTAAATAAGCTGATGTCATTGATTGGGTTTTGCAAATTTATGAAAACTTGATTCTGATTGATTTTCAAGCAACTCATTTACCACCATTTTATTAAAACAAATATTTTTCTGAAGAATTCTAGAAGGAAAAATATTTGAGTAGGAACAACAGTCCTTCGACATACTTTCCTCATTTTGTTATAGGATAAGTGGACGAAATATTTGAAAATTGGTTTAGCGCAACACTTTCCTTTCTTGAAGAACGGGTTGCTATCTGTAATAATAGCTAACCATAGTTTAAGCACGGGTTACAGTCTGAAGTAACTGCAAGCCATATTTTGAGACATGTTTTGAAAAGAATATTTACAGCTTCTGCTCGAACTTCATCTATGGTCCCGTGCCATTATTGAATGACATTTCTACGATCGTAGATGTTATCGATACCAGAAGACATGTCTTGAGAAAACATCTTTTTGGCATTTTTCAAATTTTCTGATTTTTATGGGTTTTTGTTGGTTTTATATTTTACTATTTTCTTTTTGTTGGTTTTGTATTTTTGTATTTTTCTTTTTGATAGAATATTTACAAAGATAGAAGATGATATAGTTTAAGAAGGATGATGAAACGAGAACCGAGATAAGGATATCGAGCAGCCCCGTTGTAGAAGATAGAAATCATCATCTCTTAGACTTTCACCACCAAAGCTTTCGAGGCTCTTGAAAAGAAGAAATTGAGCCTTTAAGAATGCGAGACTTTGGCAGCTTTCCCCCAAACCGAAAATCCTTTAGCTGAGCAGATTCTAAGCTCTCTTTCAAGCTTGCCTTAGCCAGATGTACAAAGAAGCACACCATTATCATCGATCTTGATGCTCCTTTTACGAATGATCTTTGTGATTCTTCGTTCGGGGTTATATCATCAAGATAGAATAGCAACGTATCATCCCACACTTGAATAAAATCTTCTCATATTTCTTTTCCACTAAAGTCTGAAGCGATCCATACCTTAAAGTTGTCAAAAGACCACTTCCCCCAAGTAGATGAATTGATGCAGTCAGTCTCTCATAATAGAGCTCACGAACCCGAATACACATATACTCAAAGACAGAGAAACTTATAACATCGAAGTAGCAGATTAAGTCCGATAGCCAAAGAATAACCCCGATGTATACTTTTCTCTCCCTGATGATAGTGTCTGAAGCTCAAGAACCCGAAGTACCCAAATGCCCAAAGAAAGAATAACTAATAACACTGAAGTAGCATGCTGAATCACTGATTATCTCTGCGGATGTCATCTCCAGAATAAGTGATTATTACTGAATCACTGATTAATCTCTCAAGTGAAACAGCTGAGCGCCCCCAATGTGCACAATCTCTTTCCCCTGATGATTACGATATCATCGAAATCATCACACACTTGTGTACCTCTTTTATCACCAGAAACTAACTCTTCCATCTCTTCCCCCACATAGTTGGAACACGAACACTAAACGCCATGAGTCAAACCTTGAGTTTCTCTGCGGTAATGACATTTGTCTTCCCGGGATATCTTCAATCACTTAGAAGTATTAAGTTCATCAAGTTTACTCGCGTTTAGATGCGTGTCTCCTTCCCCCTTGCTGGTTTTGATACTTCAGAATCAGCAACACATTGTAATTCTAGATACTTGAAATCTTGTGAGAAGAATACCATTAGCTCAAACAAATATGTGAGAATCAACTTGCTGAAAAAGAATGTGAGCAAGTCTAATTGGAGATCAAATTTGTCTTTTCACTCTCCCCCAATTAGTTCTCTCCCCTAAACTGATAATCTTTTAGATAAATGCCTTGAATAAGATGAAGTGTTTAGATCGTTAAGTGCAACTCATCTTTTGTCTTCTAACATGCAGCAGAAAATGTAGAACAGACTGTAGACTCGACCTTCTTCAAGATTTTCCATTTGGGGAATAGAAAGTTAACATCTTCTTCTCACCACATGCATTCCCGTTAACTTGTATATAACAAATCTCCTTAAATCAAATCCCTCCCAATCAAACAATAATAGAAAGATGCTCATCAAGGAAATCAGCCCCGCAACTGGAAGCACTTTGTCGTTAAACTCATCAGTCCGTGAGAAGATTTCAACCAACGGCTCTTAGAAGAAACTCCATGTGAAGATGGCTCGATAAGAAGAAGCTCGGTTCTTACATGAGTTTACAGCCGTTTGACCATTTATTCTCAAAAATCAATCAACCATGCAGAATTATCATACTTCTTCTCCCCCTCAAGAATTACATACGGAGATGCCATTCGTGATTAAACAAGTGAATATCTTCAAAAATGTAGTCTATTCACACTTCTCCCCAACAAAAGTTGCATATGATGTCGCCATCGCTGTTTTAATTGAGCAAGTGGAATAAGACTAGCAATGGTAGTTCAGTTCACTTGATGATTGAACGCGCATGGAAAAAGTATGAAGCATGTTGATGAGAATGGTCATAATAATAAGATTTCTCTTCTTCCAAAGATAATGCGCACTGAAGCGTACACATTTCTTTTCTTTAGAGAACGAGGCTTGAACTGTTGTGTTCAAACGTCATAAGAAGATTTCTCTTTTGCAGAAGATAAAGCGCACTGAAACGTACACTTTTCTTTTCTTTAGAGAACGAGGCTTGAACTGTTGTGTTCAAACGTCATAAGAAGATTTCTCTCTTCTTGAAGATAAAGCGCACTGAAACGTACACTTTTCTTTTCTTTAGAGAATGAGGCTTGAACTGTTGTGTTCAAACGTCATAATCTCTCTCTTTTCAACTACTCTTGGCAAACTTGTAATCAACCCCATTATCATTCAGTAGGCTCTTTGTCGTGACAACTGATGGAGAAAAACCCAATATGATGAATTTGACCCTGAAGTAAAATAACCTGAACTCGTGACTTAAACTTGCACACATGTAACAAAGAGCGGTGCCGAGAATTCATGCCCATTTGAATCTCTAAGTACTCTATACTCTTCAACCAACCAACCATCAAGTATAAGACGTACATCACCTCTTGAAAATCCACAATTTTATGTGACACTGAGTACTACAACGTAACTCCTTAAAGTGATAGTTATTTTGTGGTGGTAAGAGACCAATTCCCCCAAGTGGTAAAAAGAAAAGGAAAAATCACCCAAAAATAACTAGATTTCCATGTCTTCGTTTTTGAAAATATTAAAAGCTCGAACAAGGATCTCGAAGAATCTTCATCCAACCATCCCCGGTACCTTCAGATACTAAGTACACTCGCCCGTGAAATTTCACTTCAACCTCAAAGAAATAATAATGAATTAACGCCGTTGTCACATCTTGTGCTTAAAAGCTCAAATCTAGCCTCCTTTGATGTTTTAAGTGAACTATGATAATGGTTTCATCCCGACCATGGTTAAATGAGCATAACCCTATAAAACTTTGAAATAACCAAACTGCCATGAAGAATATCCAAACAATCATCCAATTCATAAAGTAAACCCTTTATCCCTTCTTCGAAGAGAAAACCGTAGCACCAGCATCAGATAAGATCCAGTATTACACTTTATCCTTTCTCCAGGATGCTTCCATCATTACGGGATTTTACAATTCTATGGTTTAAACCGAGAAATAGTTTCTTTCGCGGGATTTTACAAAACCAAGAATAAACCGTAAAATAGATCCGGAAATACACATTACTTTTACCAGGATGTTTCTATTGTCACGGGATTTTACAAGTCTATGATTTAAACCGAGAAATAGATTCTTTCGCAGGATTTTACAAAATCAAGACTAAACCGTAAACAATGTCAGCTTGAATGTTTAATGGCGACTTTGGTTTCGGTGAACATCTGGTTTAGGGGAACATGCAGCGGTTCAACAACGATTCTTCTCCATCATCAACAATTCTGTACCCATATGTAGACAAATTCACAAACCATACTAAGTCAAGTAGTATAAACTACTTCCCCCTGGAGGTTGTCTAGAAAACCAAAGTACACGTTTCTCCCCCATGATGGTTTCGAACTTTCGGAAGCATCATAACATGTACGACCATCTGTACGAGAAGTTCTTGTCATAAGCAAATATCTTGAAAGATCATGAATGTCGTTGAGGATTTTTAAAGTTTTTGCTTAGACTGTGAAGTATCATAGACGTGCTGTAGCATCGAGTAACCCATGAGAATTGCTGATTACATCTCAACCATTAAACACTTTGGTAAACAAACCATTCACGTATTCTGACGGCTATAGCAATGACCACTTGGAGAAATAAACCCGATATACCAAAATTATACATGAAGTAGAATTCCCCAGATTTGTTACTTAAGCTTGTACTAATACTTGCAAAAAAGAAACGGTGTACCCAATGTACAAAACCTCTTGACGTATCCTCAACTACGTGAGACATCGAAGTGTTAGTTAGGTTATGGGTTAAGCGAGAAAGAATCACAAAAGTAACTAAATAGTCAAGTCTTTATCACACTCTATAAATGCCCAAACAAGTCATCTTCGCGGAAGGGTAGAAAGAAAGAAAACGAAATAAGTAAGCGCACCCGGAAAATCTCACTGCAAATCCAAATAGGAAATACCGTATAAACAACCCCGTAGTCAACTTTGTTTAATAACCAATTCAAGCCGAGACATAATATTCTTCGTTAGAATGTATAAACAAAAGTATCAAACCGTATAACTCAATGAATCTGATAAGGTTTTAAAAGGTACCATTTTGAGGGGTCGTTTAAGTCCTTATTTGATCACTTTTGTATCCGTTATTGCTTAATATCGTTCCTTTTCACTTTTTAGGTCTCTTGAAGGCAAAATGCTGGAATGGCACTTATTTGGATGAAAAGGCGCGAATATATGAAGAAAATGGCCAAAGTCAAAATCGAGACACTCAAAGCTGCTGAAAATAGAAGGCGACGGCGTCATGTGCTAATTGCGACGCCGTCCGAGGATTTTTGTGACGGTTCAGAACCCAAAACTCGTATTTTCAAGTGACGACGTCCAGTTGTAAAAGAGTAGGCCGTCGCTACTCAGACGGCCTAGATGCAATCCAGACGACGTCAGAAGCTGAAGAGGACGGCGTCACGGACATAATGTGACGCCGTCGCAAGGTTAACGTGGCCAAGAAGAAACCCTAATGACGGCGACACGACGGCGTCACGAAACATAAGGTGACCCCGTCGCATATGTAATCTTATATATAGAATCCAAATTTTTCAGTTTTAGAGAGTTTTTTGGAGTGAAAACCTAAAACCGAACCTAAGGTGTCTTGTACAGTATTTTAGGGTTTTAAACCCTATCTTACATCAAGATAAGTATTTACTTCATTAATTCAATTATGTCTTTGATTATTTGTGTGTATGCTTGCATGTTCTCCATGTCCGGCTAATTTATTTGTGTGTTTGCTTAGGAAGTATGAAACTTAATTATTGAATATTGATTGGTTGTTTCTTATCTTAGTTGATTAATGATCTAGTAATGCGATAGGTCATTCGTTGTGTACTTAATGCTTGATTCATCTTTATGAACCTTAGAATATAATTACCTGAGTAGTTGTAAGCTAAACCATCCAAAGAGTGCCTTAGAGTAAGAGTTTATTATCCCTAGTGGGTTTTGTAGACGAGACCCTTTGGTAAGTTCAAAGAGTTAGGGAGAAACGCATACCCTACAACTTTAGACACACAACGCAACTAAGAATAAGGACGTGACAACTCAACCATCAATAGGAGATAATTAAGGAGTAGTACAACCTAAGTAAACACATCTTTAAACTATCATACGAGCACACATTAATTAGATATAGACTCCCACAACCTTAGTTTAGATAATTAGATAATAGTAGAGTAATCGGTAGAAATACCAACCCCCCAAATCCAACACCCGAGATTCGTACCTTTCCATTTCATAAAATATAAAAATACAAAAAATAATCTTCCTCAACCTTAACCTTAGCGTAGTAACTTCTTACTAGCATTCCTATTCCCCTAGAGAACGATATCAATACCCGTGGCTTACCCTAATTACTACACTACAACGATTAGGTTCACTGCCTAGGGTGTTATAAAACTTGCTCGAAGAAAAGGAAGTTTCCTTGACCCCGAATGACGCGTGTAGCGTTATCAAGTTTTTGGCGCCGCTGCCGGGGAATAGAATAGCTAGTTAGTAATCCACCTCGTTTAGGTTCTTTGCTTGATTCCTATCAAGTAAATTTTTCTCATTTTTAGCTTTCTCATAGTCTATCCCCTTCTTCGTGACCTTTGTTCGTAATCTTATCACTTTTCATCATGGAAGGTGATAACCAACCACCACTCATCAACCCACCACCAAATGACCCGCCAAGAGCCCGTACTCTTGGTGAATACTCGAGACCAAGCCACCTAGGCTATAGGAACACCATTGAGCTTCCCGACCAAGCCCAAACTACGGCCCTGCGATCCGACACCATCCGGTTGGTGCAAAACGGATGTGCATTCCATGGACTTCGTTCCGAAGATCCAAATCAGCATCTGAGGGATTTCCTCAAAATTGTCGATTCCATCGACCTTGATGCTACTACTCGGGAGACCACACGCCTGCGTCTCTTCCAATTTTCTCTACGGGACCAAGCTAGTAATTGGCTTGAGCGACTTCCCGCCGGCTCCATCTCAAGTTGGGATGATCTTACCTCTCGCTTCCTTGCTCAATTTTTCCCACCGGGGAGAACCACTAAGCTTAGGAATGACATCTTGATGTTCCAACAACGTCAAGGTGAATCTCTCTACGAAGCATGGACTCGATTCAAGGACTTACTTCATAAAGTCCCTCATCACGGCATTGATCTTTGGCTCCAAGTCCAAATCTTTTATGATCATGTCAACTTCCCCACTAAGCGATCCATTGACCAAGCGGCCGGTGGAAAACTTAGTGATCTCACCGCGGAAGAATCATGGGGTATAATAGAGGACCTCGCCCTCTATGACAACGAAAGTTGGGATGACCCCCGTGAGCTGCCCAAAACCGTTAAGGCAATCTCCTTGCCTCCTTCCGACCGTAGGATGATCGAACTTGAAGATCAAGTTAGATTCCTCATGAGTTCCTACAAAAATCCTAAGTCCTCACGACAAGTGAATCAAATCACTCTACCTTGTGAGTTATGCAGTGGTCCCCATGACACTCGTGATTGCACAAGGCTCCCCGAACAAGCTTTTGCGGACTACGCCTCCATACGTACCGACGGAGCGGGAGAGAAGTGGTACACTTTCAAACCCGAACAAAACAACTTAGGAAACTCATACAACCCCTCATGGAGAAATCACCCTAACCTTAAGTGGAACCAAAACTCAAGCACACCCCAAAGCTCATCTAGTTCGCCTACTAGGTTCAATTCTTTTAATACCAGGAACCCCACTCATCTTGAGGCAATTGCATCTAGATTTTTGTCATCCCAAGAAACTCGATTGAATAAGCTTGAAGCCGATTTTAAGCAAAAACAAGGCGAGATGACAACCAAGCTTGATGCCCTCTTAAAAGCCTTCAATGAGCGGGAAGTTGGAGCACTCCCAAGTGATACCATAAAGAACCCAAAAGTGAATTCGATTGCATCGACTTCATGTTCTAGTTCACCATGGGAGAGTGCACATCCATGCCCCTCCCACCCGACGGTTCACTCGGTAAATGCTATCAAAAAGGGTTCCAAGCCATCCAAGAGGTACCAAGGCCTGGCACCTTTGGTAGAGCCTACTCTTGAGAAACCCGTCAGCCAAGAATCTAAACCTAGTTTAGAGGAGGAGTACAAGGAACTCCATCAAGAAAAACCGATTCTTGAAGTCTTAGCTCATGCACCTTATTATAATGCTTTAAAAGAAAAATATGAGTTAGAACTTAGGCTTGGAAAACATGGGTCCGCCTTTGTGCGAAACAACTTACCTAAGAAGCTAGACGATCCCGGGCTATTCACTCTTCCGTGTAGACTTGGAACTTCCAAACCACTCGATGCTCTAGCCGATTTAGGATCATGCATCAATCTTGTTCCGCTGTCCCTCCATAGAAGCCTTAATTTAGGTAAAATTGAACCAACGGAAACCATCTTAGGTCTAGCGGACGGTAGTGTAGCACGTCCGGTAGGAATAATAAAGGACATGGTAGTACACGTAGGAGAGTTGACTCTTTTGGCCGACTTTCATGTGCTAGACATGAATAAGGACCCGACATGCCCATTACTAGTTGGAAGAGGATTTTTAGCTACCACTAGTGCCATCATCGATTGTAAGATGTCCAAAATAGTGGCAAGGGAGGGGAGTGCTAGATCCGTTTACGATGTTAAAAAGCATACATACTACAAGGATGAGGAAGTCCCACAAGAGATAGGGTTGGATAGAGAGCCTTCTAGATATGGACCTTGGATTGATAAGAACATCATAGGCCCCCAAATACCTTTTTACCTAGATAAAGCCTTCGCTAGTGCAGCAACTTTCCAAGAAAAAGAAATGGCTAGGGACATGGAAGTGAACCCGTTCGAGGACGCCTTAGTATTTAGGAAGATGACCGAGTTCCTAGGAAGCTTGCCCGTTAACCTTATCATGAATAAGTGGAAAGTTGAGAAATCTGAACACAAGTGGGATTGGGATAGACCGCCTAGTGATGGTAATGGAGAGTGGCACATTAGGATACAAATCTATGATCCCGATGGTGAGAAGTTTGAAAAGACATATTTAACCAAACGTACTACTAGGAACTTGAATGATAAGTTTGATCCTTACGACATTGTTGAGGATAGACTTACATATATCGGTACGTAGGAGCACGACTATGAGTCTAGCTACAAGACTCTTTAATAAAGAAAAGCGCTTCGTGGGAGGCAACCCATGTTTAATTGTTTGCTTGTTAGTGTCATATATCTTTTATTAATTGTTTATCCTCATGTTTAAATTTGTAAAAATGCTTTATTTTGTTTTTAACCTCGTCTTAATTGCATATAAAGGTATTTTACATAAGGGATAAGTGTAGGGAGGATTACACACGTTTTCAAAAGAAACGTAAACATGAGAATAACAATTAACTAAAAGATATTTATGTTTGTTTGTTCGAGTCAAATGCTTGTATCGAGTCATAATGGATGTTTTGCAGAAATTTTTCCAGATTCTAAAGATGTAAATTTTCCAGAATTTTTTCCAGAAAATTGCAGACCAGTTTTTGTCAGGATAACCTGACGGCGTCAGGATTGCAACCTGACAGCGTCAGGAAGGAGTAAAAACATCAGATTACTTTTTTCTCGTTTTCTGAGCTACTTATAAATTTTTGGAATTTTCCAGGTCTTAATTTTCTTAGAAATTCTGTAAACATCCATTCCACAAGCATTATATCCTAGTTTAAATCGAGTCTTATATATATTATTACCGCCGATTTTACGCGAAGGTTTCATTTGTTTTCTTCAAGTGTGCTGGTTTAGTTTGTCAAGAAGAAGTTACATAAGATTGGAAGGAGCTTTTCACGCAATAATTCTTCTTGAAAAGGATTTAACCACCACTTTACACGGATCCTACCGAGCTAATCAGGGGAGTACTAGTTTCTTTCGTTTTTAATTACCTTCTTTTATCGTAACTTTGATACTTTCGGGGAACATTGGGGACAATGTTCAGTTTAAGTGTAGGGAGGGAAAATAAAACGGGAACTTTGAAACTATGCTTATCCTTGACTATTTGCTTTGTCCAATTGTGATTGTGTAATAAACCATGAGAAAATGTCGTTTAGGGTAATTTTGGCACCAAATTTAAAATTTTTCATGACATATAAGAGTGGGCCATTAGTCTTAACAAAAGCGTCTCATGGATAGGAAGTTGCATGACTAGCACAAAAACCCTTTACCACCCAAATTCCACCAAAATGTGAGGATCGCCCTTAGATTAGTAGGAATTAAAAGCAATCATCTTCAATGCTTAGAGTGTGAACCGGTAGTATATTAGATTCTAGAACTTGTTTTGTGATGCATTCTGAGATCGCAAGTGAGGCTACACTTGTGTAGTTAGGAATAACTAAATGATAAGAGGCATTAGGTTAACCCTTGTTTGATACCTGTAATATAATTACTTCTTCCATATCGGTTGAGTAATTCCCCCACACCCTTTGCGTTGTACTCATCTTTAGTACACGATACCCCTAGTTAACCCCTCAGAGCCTATCCTTTTCGCGGTTCTCGTGATGTTTCAGTTTTTTCGGAATATCAATGAAGAGCATTGTTTACACCCCACCCCCAAATATACACCCAAATCGCCTTAGCCTTCCCCTTATGCACTCACTTTTAGTGCAAATGTTTGTTATCACCCTAAACCCTTAGTTCAATTATCTAGTTGCTTGCATAAGTTGCTAAGTCGAGTCATATCCTTTGTATACAGTTTTGGGACGATTGGGATTCATGGGAAAAGTTAAAGTTTATGAAATGACGGGAAGGGAACGTTAAAATTCAAATTCCCTTTGTTTGCATAATAATGTACCCCAAGTGTTTTGATCTTTTCAAATCGGGTCAAATTAGTGTTAGAGTAATAAAAACTCAAGTGTAGGGATATGCCTATAAATCCCTAGTATTTTGATGTTATCGTAGAGGATGGTAGAGTAAAAGTGTATGAAAAAAAAAAAATCGAAAAAAAAAAAATAGAAAAAGAAAGAAAAAAAATATAGAGTGTAAAAAAAAAAAAAAAAAAAAAAAAAAAAAAAAAAACATACGGGCTACCATCCTACATCTATCTTTGAATTTATGTTTGTTTATTTCAGTTATCTAGAGTTTAGAGAGTCGAGTCTTGGCTTAGCAACACCATTCTTCGTATGCATTTAACATAGAGATTTTTGACTTGCCACCACTAAATAGCCTATCCCACCAAACCCTTTGTTTCCCTACCGTAAGCCTAACATCACAACCCTTTTAAAGACCTCTTTGATAGTCTTTCCTAGGTGCTTACGCCAAAGCGATGGAGGTTTGATCTATTCTCAAGCCTATGGTAATCTATGTACTAGGACCGGTTAATGAGTGTTTATCTTCCATTTCCTATTTGTTATATTTCATATATACACCCGAGAGAGATGTGAGTATCCAAACACCCCATGTGAGGTGCTAGTATGTAATTTCCGTGCTTGTTATGACTTTTGCGGGGCTTATATGTGTTGTGGACCGTTTTGAATTAATGCTTCATGACCCCTAACTTATAAATTAATTGGCTAAAAGCACATTTGCTTGAGGACAAGCAAATAACAAGTGTAGGGATATTTGATAAGGTTTTAAAAGGTACCATTTTGAGGGGTCGTTTAAGTCCTTATTTGATCACTTTTGTATCCGTTATTGCTTAATATCGTTCCTTTTCACTTTTTAGGTCTCTTGAAGGCAAAATGCTGGAATGGCACTTATTTGGACGAAAAGGCGCGAATATATGAAGAAAATGGCCAAAGTCAAAATCGAGACACTCAAAGCTGCTGAAAATAGAAGGCGACGGCGTCAGGTGCTAATTGCGACGCCGTCCGAGGATTTTTGTGACGGTTCAGAACCCAAAACTCGTATTTTCAAGTGACGACGTCCAGTTGTAAAAGAGTAGGCCGTCGCTACTCAGACGGCCTAGATGCAATCCAGACGACGTCAGAAGCTGAAGAGGACGGCGTCACGGACATAAGGTGACGCCGTCGCAAGGTTAACGTGGCCAAGACGAAACCCTAATGACGGCGACACGACGGCGTCACGAAACATAAGGTGACGCCGTCGCATATGTAATCTTATATATAGAATCCGAATTTTTCAGTTTTAGAAAGTTTTTTGGAGTGAAAACCTAAAACCGAACCTAAGGTGTCTTGTACAGTATTTTAGGGTTTTAAACCCTATCTTACATCAAGATAAGTATTTACTTCATTAATTCAATTATGTCTTTGATTATTTGTGTGTATGCTTGCATGTTCTCCATGTCCGGCTAATTTATTTGTGTGTTTGCTTAGGAAGTATGAAACTTAATTATTGAATATTGATTGGTTGTTTCTTATCTTAGTTGATTAATGATCTAGTAATGCGATAGGTCATTCGTTGTGTACTTAATGCTTGATTCATCTTTGTGAACCTTAGAATATAATTACCTGAGTAGTTGTAAGCTAAACCATCCAAAGAGTGCCTTAGAGTAAGAGTTTATTATCCCTAGTGGGTTTTGTAGACGAGACCCTTTGGTAAGTTCAAAGAGTTAGGGAGAAACGCATACCCTACAACTTTAGACACACAACGCAACTAAGAATAAGGACGTGACAACTCAACCATCAATAGGAGATAATTAAGGAGTAGTACAACCTAAGTAAACACATCTTTAAACTATCATACGAGCACACATTAATTAGACATAGACTCTCACAACCTTAGTTTAGATAATTAAATAATTGTAGAGTAATCGGTAGAAATACCAACCCCCCAAATCCAATACTCGAGATTCGTACCTTTCCATTTCATAAAATATAAAAATACAAAAAATAATCTTCCTCAACCTTAACCTTAGCGTAGTAACTTCTTACTAGCATTCCTATTCCCCTAGAGAACGATATCAATACCCGTGGCTTACCCTAATTACTACACTACAACGATTAGGTTCACTGCCTAGGGTGTTATAAAACTTGCTCGAAGAAAAGGAAGTTTCCTTGACCCCGAACGACGCGTGTAGCGTTATCAGAATCTCATCATCACACCTAATCACATCATCAAATCTCATAACTCAACAAGCCTCATTATCAAATCTCTATCAATTCCAAATCTTGAGAAGCCCATATTTTGTTACATAAACTCCAAAGCCCATATAATCAACACAAGAACCCCGTAGTCATTTTTTGATCAATTCTTAGTTCAAGCCGTGAATGCATATCCTCCGTAAAATTTTATAACCAAAATACCACTCATTTAAATATCAAAATTATTAAACGTTTATAATAATTTCGGATATCAAATTACAAACCAAATTGAGCCAGCCCAAGTCAATCCAATTATTATCACTAGTCCAAAACTTATAACCAATTTGAGTGATAGACTCGTTGAGGCCCAAATCCAATCTATAACAAATACAAACCGGATCCAACTAAACTCACGGGCCCAAATCCAATATATGTCGCACGCTAATAATATCCGGGTATTAAAGAGATTTGAGACCCTAATTTTACTCATATTATCCTAACCCTAATCACTTCTCAAAAACATGCGCCCCCACTATACGAAATCTCATCAATCACTGCCCCCATCTAAATCTCAATCTCTTCTTTATTCCTCATCAAATTCGAACATATTCATCAAGTGCAAGAGGAAGAAACTCATACCCACCTTTGATAGAAACTGATGAAGGCGAACCATGATAGTATCTTGAATTCTTCAAGATCCACAAGGGGTCTCGGGTAGGTTTGAATTTATTTTAACAGATATTGATATTCGTTTGTTTTCCAATCAAATGATGTTAAGAGGAACGAAACAATAAACTGATTTTAACAATCTTGTTAAAAATTATTTTATACATGTTTAGGATATAAAGTAAGAAGCAGAGCTTCACATATGTTTAATCTGATTATGTTGAGATTCGATTATGGGTTTGGATAGGTTAGTCTTGGACCGATGATGGTATAACCTGAGGTTGATTGATTCTGGTATTTGGTTATTGATTGGTCTTTGATAAGTATGGTCAACAAATCGCATTAGAGTCATTTTCTGTTAAGTCAAATCGCATATGGTATTGTCAAATATCATTCATTCAAACCACAAGGAGTTGGTCAAAACGCAACTCTATTTTAACAAACCGCACCCATGTTTTTGACAAACCGCATCAAGAACAAACGCATGTTTTGACAAACCGCATGTCATTCAAACCGCATAGAGTTGGTCAAAACGCAACTCCAATTTAACAAACCGCAACAATTATTTCCTGACAAATCGCATAGTTATCACAAATCGTAGTCAAGAAATTTCCCGACCATCGTTTCCGTTCAGGTTCATGGAAACCCAGAATATGACATAAAAAAGATTTAGATATGCCTGTTTGACCACATATGTTGACCAGTTGACTATCATTATATTCACAGAAATTTGGTAACAAACAAAGTCATAAGAAAATGATAGTACGAATATCTGTTTGGACAAAAGATGACACAAGACAATATTTGTAAACTTTAATAAAGCATTAGAGACCCGGGTACAGTGGCTGATGGCTCAAGCCATTGTGCTCAGCATGAGCCTATGGCGCGACAATCCACACCGGTGCTGGGCTAGTATGACCTGGCGCCGTGGCCTCCAGCCTACGCCAAAGGGTTTTTTTTGGTGGTTTGTTTCTCTTTTGTTTGTGTTTGTGTGTTGTGATGCCTTTGTGTGATGTGTTTTTTCTCTTATTGTTTTTTTGCAGGTTTTAGTGGAAGAAGATGAAGAAGGTTTTAGTGGAAAAAAGGTAGCAGAGAATGATGAAGAAGATAGTGGATGAAATGTGTGGCTGCGGGAGTAAATATTAATGAATGAAAAAAACCTAGTTACATATTAATTGGGCTTGGGCTGGTGTGATTCAATATTTTCCATACAGTTGGGTTGAATTTTTTGTTTTTGCTTTTTTGGTTTGACAATTTTTATCCGAGTTCTATTATTGTTTGATGATAAGTTGGGTTAAAATTTAGCGTATTAAGTGGTTAATGATAATATTTGGGTCTCGGGTAGGTTTATGTTATCTCAAAACTATTTTATTTTAATGTTTAAGTCTAATTTTTATTTTACGTACTTTTTTTTAAAATTAATGTATTTTTTTTATGTAATGTGTTTTTTATTAATATAAATAAATTTTTGTTATATATATAGTTTTATTTAAAAAATGAAGAAAAAAATGTACAATGGCATCACAAAAACTGGTGTTATGCTAGGGAGGGGGTTTTGGTGTCATAGCCAAAAGTGGTGTGATGAGAAAAAAAGTGCTGAGGTGGCACCACTTTTTCTCATGGCACCAATACAAAGAAAGACAGAAAACTGTTTACCACAAATGATAAAGGAAAAAAAATTTCCAGCATCACAAACCGCAAGGTAAAACATCTTAAACATAGATTCGAACCACAAAAAATCAATCAACACGAACAACCTGAGCTCTGATGCCAATTGTAAGATCATACATATTGTGTTGTTTGATCATTCTGGTGGTCCAGGATTATGATGAAACAAGAGTGCCATGTTTAGAGAGATAAAGAGAGTAGAGAGGGAGTTCTAGAGATAGAGATAAAACAAAAATGTGAAGGTTAGATTAAGAAGCTCCACCCCTTCCAAGGATGGAAGGGGTATTTATAGTTACAGACTACTCGTCCTCCTGTCGGACTCTGGATCAGGTATACAGTGGGTAAAGACCTGTCCTTCCTCCACGGTGTTACTCTAAACTAAACTACGCTAATAACAAACTAATTAACTACTGAATAACGTAAATAAAGATATGTCTACGAGCTAACATATGCTAGACTATAATTGGGGTGACCGACACTTCCTTATGGAATTTCCAATTCCTAACACTTTTATCCCTAACTCTTTAAGTATACCTCAAGGTTATTTCCTATGAGATCTATAGGATTCATAAACTAACACTAAGGTTATCTTTGGATATTTAGCCTACAATTACGCTAGGTGGTTATAAACTAAGGATCACAAAGATTACTCAAGCATTAAAAACACAACGATGGCCTAGTGCAATCCTAAGCAATTACAATTAAGATAATAGACAACCAGTCAATAATTAATAACTAGGTTTCATAGATCTAAGCAAACACACAAGAAATTTAGCTGGACGTGTTAAACATGCAAGCATAGACACATACAATCGAAGACATAATGAAATCAATGAAGTAAATTACTTATCTTGATGTAAAATAGGGTATGAGAACACTAAAATACTGTCCAAACCGGACCAAAATTGTTTTAGGATTTTACTCCACAAGTCTACCTCACTAAAGTCTGAAAATTCGATTTTTATATATAATTTTACATATGCGACGGCGTCACCTTATAGTTGGGACGCCGTCAGATCGTCGCCATTAGTGTTTCGTCTTGGCCAAGTCATCATTGGGACGGTGTCATGTTGTGGTTGTGACGCCGTCAGTCTTCAGCAGTGACATCTTCTGAATCTGGATCTAGGCCGTCTGAGAAGAAAAGTCTTCGTGACGCCCTTACTCTTCAAAGCCTGATGCCGTCAGTTGTAAAATAGCAAATTCGCTCCTAAGTCGTAAAAAAATAGGGACAACGTCGCCCTCTGTTTGGGACGCCGTCAGGTGTTATTTCAGCAGCTTGAGTGTCTTGATTTTGACTTAGCCATTTTCTTCATATATTCACTCCTTTTCGTCCAAAAATGCATCATTCCAACATTTTGCTTCCAAGAGACCTAAAAAGTGAAAAGGAAATAAATTAAGCAGTAACGGATATAAAATTGGACGATTAAGGGCTTAAATGACCCATTAAAAGTGTACGTTTTAAATCCTTATCAAATATCCCTACACTTGGTATTTGCTTGTCCTAAAAAAAATGTGCTTTTGGCCAATCAATTTATAAGTTAGGGGGCATAAAGTATTGGTTTAACATTATTCACAACAGGTAAAAGCACCGCAATAGTCATAACAAGCACGTAAATTATATACTAGCACCTCACAAGAGGTGTTTGGATTCTATCATCTCTCGGGTGTATATGAAATATATCAAATGGAAATGGAAGATAAACACTCATTAACCGGTCATAGTACATAGATTACCATAGTCTTGAGACTAGATCAAACCTCCACCGCTTTGGCATAAGCACCTAGGAACAACTATCTAAGAGGTCTTTTAAAGGGTTGTAACATCAGGCTTACGGTTAGGGAAACAAAGGGTTTGGTTGGATAGGCGATTTAGTGGTGGCAAGTCAAAAATCTTTATGTTACAAGCATGAAAAGAATGGCGTTGCTAAGCCAAGACTTAACTCTCTAAACTCTAGATAACTTTGAAACAAACAAACATAAATATAAAGATAGATGTGGGATGGTAGACCGTTTTTTTTTCAATACTCTTTTTTCGATTTTTTTTATTATTAGTTATTTGAATGCATACACTTTTACTCTACCATCCTCTACGATAACATCAAAATATAAGGGATTTATTAGCACATCCCTACACTTGAGTTTTTTTATTACTCTAACACTAATTTGACCCGAATTGAAAATATCAAAACACTTGGAGTACATTATTACGTAAGTAAAGGGAATTTGAATTTAACATTCTTTCCCGTCACTCCATAAAATTTAACTTTAACCATGAGTCCCAATCGTCCTAAAACTGTGTATAGAGATATGACTTGACTTAGCAACCATGCAAGTAACTAGATGAGTGAACTAAGGGTTTAGTATGATAACAATAATGCACTAAAAGTGAGTGCGTACAAGGTAGGCTAAGGCGATTTGGGTGTACATTTGGGGGTGGATTGTAAACAATGCTCTTCATTGATGTTCCGGAAAACCGAAACATCACGAGAACCGCGAAAAGGATAGGCTCTGAGGGGTTAGCTAGGGGTATCGTGTACTAAAGATGAGTACAACGCAAGGGTGTGGGGGAATTACTCAACCGATGTGGAAGAAGTAATTATAATACAGGTATCAAACAAGGGTTATCCTAATGCCTCTTATCATTTAGTTATTCCTAACTACACAAGTGTAGTCTCACTAGCGATCTCGGAATGCATCACAAAAAAAGTTATATAATCTATTATACCGCCGGTACACTCTTGAAGCATTAAAGGTGAATGCTTTAATTCCTATAAATCTAGGGGCAAAACTCACATTTTTGGGGTGGAATTTGAGTGGTAAAGGGTTTTTGTGCTAGTCATATAATTCCTATCCATGAGACGCTTTATTAAGACTAAATACCCACCCGCACAAGTCATGAAAAATTTTAAATTTTGCGCTAAAATTACCCTAACAAATATCTCTCATGGTTTATTACACAAATGAAATAGGACAAGACAAATGATCAAGGATAAGCATAGTTTCAAAGTTCCTGTTTTATTCTCCCTTCCTACACTTAAACTGAACATTGTCCCCAATGTTCCCCGAAAGTATCAAAGTTATGATAATGGAAGATAATTAAAAGAGAACGAAACTAATACTCCCCTGATTAGCTCGGTAAGATCCGTGTGAAGTAGTGGTTAAATTCTTTCCAAGAAGAATGTATGCGTGAAAAGCTCCATCCAATCTTATGTTTCTTCTTCTTGATAAATAAAACCTGCACACTTTAAGAAAATAGACAAAACCTTTGCTTAAAATCGGTGGTAAAATTATATATGACTCTACTAAACTAGTATATAATGCTTGTGGAATGAATGTTTGCAGATTATCTGGAAAATTAAGACCTGAGAATTTCCAAAAATTTATAAGTAGCATAGAAAACGAGAGAAAGTAATAAGCTGTTTCTACTCCTCCTGACGTCGTCAGGTTATAATCTTGACGCCGTCAGGTTATCCTGACAGAAACTGGTCTGCTGCGTTTTTCTGGAAAAATTACACCTTTAAAATTTGGAAAAATTCCTGCAAAACATCCATTATGACTCGATATAAGCATTTGACTCTAACAAACACACATATATATCATTTTCACTAATCGTAGTTCTCATGTTCACGTTCTTTTAAAAACGTGTGTAATCCTCCCTACACTTATCCCTTTTGTAAAATACCTTTATATGTAATTAAGACGAGGTTAAAGAGAAAATAAAGCATTTTCACAAATTTAAACATGAGAACAAACAATAATGAAAAGATATATGACACACAAACAAGCAAACAATTAAGCATGAGTTGCCTCCCACGATGCGCTTTTCTTTATTTATGAGTCTTGTAGCTAGACTCGAAGTCATGCTCCTACGTACCTATGTAAGTAAGTTTATCCTCAAGAATGTCATAAGGATCAAACTTATCCTTTAAGTTTCTAGTGGTACGCTTAGTCCGGTATGCCTTTTCTCCATCGGGGTCATTGATTGTTTTCCTAATGTGCCATTCTCCATTTCCATCATTAGGTGGTCTATCCCAATTCCAATTATGCTTAGGCTTCTCACTCTCAACTTTCCAATTATTCATGTTAAGATTAACGGGCAAGGTTCCTAGGAACTCGGTCATCTTCCTAAACACTAAGGCATCCTCGAACGGGTTCACTTCCATATCTCTAGCCAATTCTTGCTCATGGAAAGTTGAGTTACTAACAAAGGACTCTTCTAGATAAAAAGGTCGTTGAGGACCTATGAAGTCTTTATTAGTCCTAGGTCCATATCTAGATGGTGTTCTATCTAACATGATCTCGTAGGGAATTTCTTCCTCTTTGTAGTAGACATGCTTTTTGAAATCATAAATTGACCTAGCACTCCCTTCTCCTACCACTATCTTAGATATCTTACAATCAATTATGGCACTAGCGGTAGCTAAGAATCCTATTCCTGCTAACAATGGGCATGTCGAGTCTTTGTTCATGTCTAGCATATGGAAATCCGCTAAAAGAGTCAATTCACCTACATGTACTACCATGTCTTTTATTATCCCTACTGGATATGCCATACTACCGTCAGCTAGACCTAAGATGGTTTCCGTTGGTTCTATCTTACCTAAGTTAAGGTTTCTATGGAGGGATAACGGAAGAAGACTGATGCTTGATCCGAAGTCGGCTAAAGTGTCAAAAGGTTTGGAGTTTCCAAGCCTACACGGAAGAATGAATAGCCCAGGATCATCTAACTTCTTAGGTAATTTATTATTCACAAATGCAGACCCACGTTCTCCTAGCTTTAGTTCTTGCTCATATTTTTCTTTAAAAGCATTATAATAGGGTGCATGAGCCAAGACTTCAAGAACCGGTTTTTCTTGGTGGAGTTCCTTGTACTCCTCTTCTAGATTAGGTTTGGGTTCTTGGTTGACGGGTTTCTCAAGAGTTGGTTGGACCAATGGTTCGGGTCCTTGGTACTTCGTGAGGGATCGCTTGGAACCCATGTTGATAGCGTTAACCGGATGAACTTTCGGGATTCACTTTTGGGTTCTTTATAGTGTCACTTGGTAGTGCTCCAATTTTCCGGTCATTGAAGGCTTTTAAGAGGGCATCAAACTTGTTTGTCATCTCGCCTTGTCGTTGTTTGAAATCGGCTTCAAGCTTAGTCAATCGAGTTTCTTGAGATGACATGAATCTACACACAATTGCCTCAAGACTAGTGGAATTCCCGGTATTTGGAGGGTTGAACCTATTGGGTGGACTAGATGAGCTTTGGGGTGGGTTTGAGTTTTAGCTCAACTTATGGTTAGGGTGATTCCTCCATGAGGGGTTGTAGGAGTTTCCTAAGTTGTTTTGTTCGGGCTTGAAAGTATACCACTTCTCTCCCGCTCTGTCGGTACACGTGGAGGCATAGTCCGCAAAAGCTTGTTCAGGGAGTCTTGTGCAATCACGAGTGTCGTGGGGACCACTGCATAACTTACAAGGTAGAGTGATTTTGTTCACTTGGTGTGAAGACTTAGGATTTTCGTAGGAGCTCATTAGGAATTTGACTTGATCTTCAAGCTCGAGCATCCTACAATCGAAAGTTTGTGAGTCAATGGGAGGCAAGGAGATTGCCTTGATGGTTTTGGGCAACTCACGGGGGTCATTCCAACTTTCGTTGTCATAGAGGGAAAGGTCCTCTATTGTACCCCACGATTCTTCCGCGGTGAGATCACTAAGTTTGCCACCGGTCGCTTGGTCGATGGATTGCTTAGTTGAGAAGTTGACATGATCGTAAAAGATTTGGACTTGAAGCCAAAGATCGATGCTGTGATGAGGGACTTTATGGAGCAAGTCCTTGAATTGAGTCCATGCCTCGTAGAGAGATTCACCTTGGCGTTGTTGGAACATCAAGATTTCATTCTTAAGTTTGGTAGTTCTCCCCGGTGGGAAAAATTGGGCAAGGAAACGAGTAGTGAGATCATCCCAACTTGAGATGGATCCGGCGGGAAGTTGCTCAAGCCAATTACTAGCTTGGTCCCGTAGATAGAATTGGAAGAGACGCAAGCGCGTGGTCTCTCGAGTAGTAGCATCAAGGTCGATGGAATCGACTATTTTAAGGAAATCCTTAAGATGCTGATTAGGATCTTCGGAACGCAGTCCATGGATGCACATCCGTTTTGCACCAACCGGATGGTGTCGGATCGCAGGGCCGTAGTTTGAGCTTAATCGGGGAGCTCAATAGTGTTCCTGTAGCCTTGGTGGCTTGGTCTATAGTATTCACCAAGAGTACGGCCTCTTGGCGGGACAATGATTGGTGGATCGACGAGTGGTGGCGGGTTATCACCTTCCATGGTGAAAAGTGATGGGGCTACGAACAAATTCACGAAGAAGGGGGATAGACTACGAGGAAGCTAAAAATGAGAAAAAAAATCTTACTTGATAGGAATCAAGCAAGGAAACCTAAACGAGATGGAAATCTAACTAGCTATTCTATTCCCCGACAGCGGCGCCAAAAACTTGATGCGCGTATAACGCGTTCGGGGTCAAAGGAACTTCCTTTTCTTCGAGCAAAATTTTCAACAACCTAAGCAATGAACCTAATCATTGTAGTGTAGTATTGGGTAAGCCTCGGGTATTGATATCGTTCTCTAGGGGAATAGGAATGCTAGTGAGAGATGTACTACGCTAAGGTTTGAGGTTGAGGAAGATTATTTTTTATCTTTTGATATTTTTTTAGAAAGCTAAGGGTAAAATCTTGGGGTTTGGATTTGGGAATTGGCACTTCTACCGATTACTCTACTTATCTAATTATCTAAACTAAGGGGTAGTCTATGTCTATTGATGTGTGTTCCTATGATGATTAAAAATGTGTCTACCTAGATACTATTACTCCCTAGTTATCTTTTATTGGTGGTTGAATTGTTACGTCCTTATTCTTAATGCGTTATGTCTTCTAAGGTCGTAGGGTATGCTTTTGTCCCTAACTCTTTAAGTATACCTTAAGGTTTTGCCTACGAGATCTCTAGGATTTATAAACTAACACTAAGGTTATCTTTGGATATTTAGCCTACAATTACGCTAGGTGGTTATAAACTAAGGATCACAAAGATTACTCAAGCATTAAAAACACAACGATGGCCTAGTGCAATCCTAAGCCAATTACAATTAAGATAAGAGACAACCAATCAATAATTAATAACTAGGTTTCATAGATCTAAGCAAACACACAATAAATTTAGCCGGACATGTTAAACATGCAAGCATACACACATACAATCAAAGACATAATGAAATCAATGAAGTAAATTACTTATCTTGATGTAAAATAGGGTATGAGAACCCTAAAATACTGTCCAAACCGGACCAAAATCGTTTTAGGTTTTTACTCAACAAGTCTACCTCACTAAAGTATGAAAATTTGATTTCTATATATAATTTTACATATGCGACGGTGTCACCTTATAGTTGGGACGCCGTCAGATCGCCGCCATTAGGGTTTCGTCTTGGCCAAGTCATCATTGGGACGGCGTCACGTTGTGGTTGTGACGCCGTCAGTCTTCAGCCATGACGTCTTCTGAATCTGGATCTAGGCTGTCTGAGAAGAAAAGTCTTCGTGACGCCCTTACCCTTCAAAGCCTGAAGGCCGTCAAGTGTAAAATAACAAATTCGCTCATGAGTCTTCACAAAATAGGGACGGCATCGCCCACTGTTTGGGACGCCGTCAGGTGTTATTTCAGCAGCTTGAGTGTCTTGATCTTGACTTAGCCATTTTCTTTATATATTCACTCCTTTTCGTCCAAAAATGCATCATTCCAGCATTTTGCTTCCAAGAGACCTAAAAAGTGAAAAGGAACGAAATTAAGTAGTAACGGATATAAAATTGGGCGATTAAGGGCTTAAATAACCCCTTAAAAGTGTACGTTTTAAATCCTTATCAAACATGCGGGAAGTATCTCACGATTTCCTGTAAAACTCCAAAGATTCTCACGTAGAATGACTGCAAGAGGTTTTAAGTCATCCCGGAGTTCACGTGTGTGAATTATGTTTGGATTTGGATAGGTGAAACATTGAGGAACACACAGAAGACAAGTGATTTCCTGTGGAGAGGGTATGTATGAACATTATGGACTGTTTTCTTCATGATAGTTAAAGAGAGAATCAAGGGACAAATCTTCAGTAAAAGCGCAGATTGTTCATAATTTGGAATTCGGAAAATGTGAGCACGTTGCTCAAGAGTTAGAACAAACTTTTGGTTTTTGATCCAAAACCATAGTGATAGAGAACGATCCTCGTTACGAACGAGCTCAACTTGACCGAAGAATTCCAAAATGAACCGCGGTCAAATTTCTCGTTGATGGTGAGAAGACACTCAAGTCCTATGATGCAAAATGAAGTATTGATATCTTCTTGGAATATTAGAGGTGAATCAACAACCTTCCTTCATGAAAGAAACGAGTTTCAAGATTATTGAACCCACGAACATGATTTCTAGGGGTTTTTGGTTCAAGAGAGATGTTTGCAATGTAGACATAAGTGAGTTGATGATCGCATTCATACTCATGAGACATGTTGAGACCTATAGACATGGAACAAATGTTTACATAAGTATGTTAATACATATTAAAGCTTCGAGAATACGAATGTTTTCGATTGGTTACACTTTTAAGCATTCTTATTCACAGTTTTGGATTATAGTAAAGTGACAAGATAGGATCTCCTAACGTTTTTATTATATTTTTTTATTTTATTAACAATGACAACCCTGTATTTTTAATTCACTCTTTTTAACACTTATGAAACTACTTATTATAGCAAGTTTTCATAAAATGATTTTTAGGATGATATTAAGGTGTTATGTAGGAAAAGGAGAAGAGTGCACGAGTTTCACAAGTATTATGTCATCTGTTCTTCCGGTTCCGCTGGTTCCTTTTGAAAAGGGATCCGGCCAGTTAAGATCCAGGGATCCGGGAGACCTGCAGAGGTGACATATATTTGTTTTGGTTTTAGATGTATGTTTATTTATATAACTTATAGTTTCATGTGTTACAAAAGAAATGTGTTTGTGATTTCTTGAACTAACACTAATGGTTTTAAACAAGTCAATATTTTGAGTGCTCGTGTGAGAGAAAAAATAAAAAGAAAGCATATTACGCGGAAATGAAATGAGATAACTAAGACATCATTTATATTTCATTTCAATACCTAAAGAAATACAAAGGATTGGATAGACGATGAAATGTAGATTAACAAAACAAAAAACATGTCTCCATGCAAGAATGTGATCATGGGGGTAAACGAGGGTGATGAGCGAGATGACAATGATCACGAGATCAATGTAGACCATGATGACGAAGTTCTTCCTTGGATTGGATTTCTCGAAATGAGATGATGAAGGGGATGAAGTTGTGCGTGTGTGAGAATTTTGAAAGTGGAAGATGTGAAAAATGGGATTTGTTGGAGAGGGGGTTTGACGTTCGAGATTTTTATGGGGAAGGAGGAGTTTTTGAAATTTGTGTTTTGTTTTATTTGTGTTTAGAAAGCTTAGATTTTTAGAGACTAGGTTTAGACATTACACATTGACACACCTAGGTTTAGACAGACGACGACACATAAGCACGCAGTTCTCTAAGAACACCACGTATATCATATAAATATATTTAGACATTTAAAAAAAATAAACACATAATTTGCAATTAGTGACATGTATAGATCAAGCACACACATAATTACTAATATCACTTAGTGATAAGTCTTATGAAAGTCATACCTCTATTGCAATTTGAGTGTCCTTTTGAAGAGAATTATCAATGGACAACTCTAGGTTCTTCGAGATCTACTAGGTAATAGGTTTGGACAAAATTTTGGGGGAAAGTTATCTTATTACTGAAGAATCTTGATGGCCTACTTATTTTGGGATCTACTAAACAAAATAACAAGTAAGATTAGTGCATTTTGTAATATAGAAACAAAATAAAATGTAAGATAAAGTAGATGATAACATCTAACAACATCCAACGATATAAAAATTATTGAAATATAGTTTTTGTTTTAAGAAATTTTCTTCTTTGTAGTTTTCAAACATACACGGATCGTAACAAGTTTTTAAAGTAAAATATACTCTAAGAAACTTGGTAACGAAGCTTTGATGCCAATTGTTGAAAACTAGAAGGGGGTTGAATAGTTTTGCCGATTAAAACTTTATTTTAAAGTATTTAGATCGACTTATGTCAATCTATTTAGATCATATGATGGATATTGATAGATATACATATACATAAATAGTGCAAAGAGATAAGGAGTAAAGGAATACAAAACCATGACACAAGTATTTACAGTGGTTTGGCTACAAGGACTCCTTCCTTGCTCTACTCCACTCCCCGAGTACCCAACTCGAGAGTTTCTAAGCACCACACAACACAAGCTCCTTAATATGGCGGAGAAGACTTCACAACGTCGCCTACACTTTATTCGGTACAAGGCTAGACACCAAGTTCTTCCACGAGGTAGAACCAAACCTATCACAACATCGCCTACACTTTATCCAGTATAAGGCTAGACATCGAGTTCCATTACAAAGGAGGAACTACTACTCAACACTAAAACCCAAAGGAGACAAACTCTGTTTTACAAAACTTCAACGGATATCGATACCCTTTAACCCAACTACACAAATATACATCAATGCCCCATATCGAATGTACAGCTTTAGCACTATACACCAATGCCTTCAACTTGACACACTAATGGAGGGAGAGAAGAACTATCAACAAGATGCACTTCAGTGGTTTTGATGATGACAAAGCTTAGCAACTCATGACCTTGAGCTTGTACGTCTTCAAGAGGTTGTGATCTCGCCTTTAAGAGGAACCTAGAGAATCACACAAAGAGAAAACTACATAGAATGATCCTTTGGGTATGAGGTTAGAGATGGTAGAACATAGAGAGAAGATATGCCTAAAAAGAGGTTGTGAACAAGAGAACTGACTCACTATTTATAGGCAAACTGCCTACAGCTCCCACAGATTCGGTGGATCCCTTACCCAAGGGATCCGGCCAGTGCAATCTGAGGGATCCAATAGCTGGGTCAGGCTAGTCCAGATTTTGGGTTCCAAACTGGGTTAGGGGTTATGGGTTATGGGTTATGGATCATGGGTCATGGACTTTTGATCATGGATACCTAACAAGATACATTGTACATAGTCAATGGGTCATGGGTCTTGGGTCATGAACTTTGGGTCATGTATTATGGATAATATCCAACATGATTTCATGCATGATGTCATGTAATGGATCATGGCTCATGGATCATGCTCCATGGGTATGGGTTATGGACTTTGGTTTTTACCCATCATTTACCCATTACACGTTATTCTAAGCACAAATATATTTTTATCAAATATAAGTAAACAAAATTACTTTTTAAGTGTTTTATAAAAATGATTTTGTTTTTATATAATTTATTCAACTAAAAATGTTTTGATGATTTTATATATTTAGTAAAAGTGTGTTAGAAAACTATTGGCTCAAAGCTTTTAAATATTTTATTTATTATGTTTAAATGATTTTAAGATTGTTATCGACAAAACATTAGAAGATCATAAAATATAAATAAAAGTTTTTAAGGTTTATTTGTATTAACACAGTTCGTTTAAAAAATGGATATGCTGAATGGCCAACTTGTAATTGGAAGACGGATAAATGCTGCGATGGAGGAAGTTTACCGGGAATAGTTAAAATTGGGTATTTGACTTGTTGTCAAAGTTACGAATGGTATGAAGGACTTGAAGATGAAGATTTAAAGAATGAAGCCTTGCAGGAGAAAGCTAGATTAGAAGGATCATGGGGATTAGAGAATCGTGAATAAAAATCTGAGGCAAGCAAGAGCGAGTTGCGTGAAATCCTTTATAAAAAACCAAGATGGCTGGAACTTGAAAACCTAATTGACAAAGAGGACAATGAGTGGAAGGATGATCTTTTTAAAGAATTAGTAATGAATGAGTCTTTGGATATAAATGATTTAAGAGGTGAAGTTTTATTTCGTGATGAACTAAGAAGCTTAATAATGAAGTACTGTAATGGATGGGATAACAAAAAGAACGTTCAAAGAAAGATGCTTAATCATATTAAAGAAAATATCAACAATGGCTATGAATCAAGTTCTAGTAATGACACATGGTATAAGGAAGAATATGAAAAAGAGGAAATATTGAGATGTGAACATGAAGGAACTCGATATGAGCCACATACAATGAAGGTAGAAACTTATGTACTAAAAAGATATGAAATTTATGATGCTAAATGCCACATTTGCAAGAAGCGTATTAATGTTGAAGATGTACCGATAAGTGGAAAGAATATTTGGTTATTTAAAGATGGAATCATGAAAGAGATGGAGATGGAAGATCTTGTCAAGATACTGGATTAGAAGCTGAAGATGAGTCTAACTTAAAGACTCCAGAATAAAGAGAAGTGCTTACGGGAGACAACCCAGAATTTTTACTGTTTCTTCTTTCGAGTCTGTCAGACCTGCACATCGATATGGCGCATCCCATAAAAAGGGTGCGGTGTATCGACTGTACTGTTCATATCTATCCTTTTAGTTTTCTGCATTTTTGTTGGGATATATCTGATTTGATGAGACAAAGTGAATATAAGAATGAAACAAAGGGACTAAAAGTGACAAGAATGAAATCTACAAAAAGATGAAGGGACTTGCTTGAAAAAGAAGATTTACTTATTAGTCCTTCGTAGTATTTTGTAAACCCTAAATCTCTATTATATAAAAATATCAAGGATACAAGTTTTATAATTAAGTCTTCTTTAATGTAGACATCTAGTAAAGGTGTATGTGTGTCTAGGGCGTGTGTTCTTGTAAACACCTAGACTAGAGTAGTTTAGTTAATCTCAAAGATCAAAGGTGTCTTTGATCCTTGTTATAGGTAGATAACACGTTATATTCTGATCAAATATATTTGGAGGTGATTGTGGAAAAACATTGTGTCAATAACATGGTTGTTTATATATTTCGTTGTGCATTCGTGTTTGTCTATGTTATTGTTAAACCTTAGATGCTGAAAAACGATCAAAGAAACTATCTTTACTATGTTCTTAGTTTCAACAATTGGTATCAGAGCCAAGGGTCTCTTGATCTAGGGATTCACAAGGTTTTATGTGTCGAAGAATGACGAAAAAGAAGAAAAATTTGAATCTTAATTTTTTTCATAGAGTTTCTACAGGACAGTTTTCAAACGACGATAACGTTTTTGTTAACTGTTGGATCGGGCTGCAAATTTTTGTGGAGATTCTTGGTATATATAGCTACAATCTCACTAGAGGGATCGTCAATTGAAGCTTCAAGCAAAAGATACTGGTGCTTAAAGTCTGCTGCAGAACAGGTTTTGAAAGTTTGATTTTTAGGGTTTTAGGGTATTGTTTTCTGATTTTCTTATTCATATGGTATAAATCATTATAGAAGTCAGTGATACAGTATTTTATGATTATAATTCTTGCCCTAATAGCTTAAGGTGCTCGGTCTTGATGATTAACCATGAATCTGCTACTGTGATTCATATTAGGGTTCCTATTCTAAACCCTAATCGCTATGGTGTTATTGATTGATCTGGTTTCTTGACTATCATCTATTGAGTATATGTTTTTATGACTGGTATTGAATGAATCCATGTTACTACTGCTTCAAGTTTAAACATTTCTGCTACCTGATTACTGGTTATTTGCTGTTGCGTACTGATGCTACATGTTAAATTCCTACTGCTAATTTTTGCTCCTACTAAAGTTAAAGTTGCGCAAATTCTTAACGTGGGTAGTGGTGAGGGCATAAATAATTTATTCATTGCTACTTGATTGTAAATTGCTGCTACCTTCAGTTAATGCTCCAAGATATTTACTGCTGCTAGCTTCAGATTTGTGTTGCTTCAGTTAGTACTGCCAAGCTGCCAAGGATACTCTGCTATTGGAACTCGATTTATTACTTCTACTCTTGTGTTCTTTGTTTAGTTTCTACTTCCTACTTCCAATTATCACATTAGTACTGCTGAGTTGTTGGGTGTTTGTACTGCTAGTGTACGTGGAAAAAGATTAAGAAGAAAGTTGATTGTATTTGATAGGTCAGTGGAGACTAATACTTCTTGATATCATTTTGGTCGGTTGAAGGAGTATTTTGTTAAATTTAAAACATGGGACTCATAACTAGTGGGTCGGTTGCTCATGCAACTCATTGTTGCGTCCTATTGATTACTATTCTTCTATATGATTTCACTATATTCAATAATAGATTTAGGTATTATTGAGTATATTTTCTACAGTTTACGAGCAGCATATTACATAAAGTGAATATGGTTTGAGGGGAAGTTGATTATATCTAGGTATAGGATAATGAGAGCAGAGAGGTACATGGTTTTGGTTTTAGGATGAGATAGGAAGATGTCGGATTCACACACAATATGATTATTTGGTTCATACACACAAGGATTTTGGTTTTTGGTATTATATGTTCTTAAAGGTTTAAAAAGGCTCTTAGTTGATTTATTGGATTAGTTGATTATGAAGAAAGGTGATTATCATATTTTTGATGTTGTAGTTGAGTTTCACAGGTGCATGTTCTTATTATATTTTTAAACGGCTTACAACGTTTAAAAGTAACTTGTTCGTGCTTAAAAGATGTTGATGAAGAATTGCAAAATCTAGTTTTCATAGGTCAAGGGGTGGATCGACGAAGACCTAGTTAACTATCACTTAAAGGAGTTACATTGTAGTGCTCAGTGTCTCATTGAAGATGGGGATTATGTCAAGAGGTTGCGATCTACTTATATTTCTAGTTTCATATAAGTTTAGTGTCACGTGGATAGTACAAGATATAAGACACAAGTTTGGGTTATTTTACTTCTTCATCAAATTTGTTATACTTGGATTTCTTCATTAGTGATCATTACATAGAGCCTACAGATTAGGGGAATCATATTATGATGTGTTTAATCATTTGATGTACACGCACCGCTCGAGGGGAAGTTTCTAATGCTTACATTCCCCTATTTGTTGATAACAAAAAGGGGAAGAGATGTTGGAGTGGCATGTCATGGATTAAGGGAAAGACAAGATTTGTTTCATTCAGAGAGAGGTTTTCATCTCAACTTATCTACTTCGTCTAGGGAAGTTCGTACACGACTTTGTTTGTTTTGTCATCATCAAATAGGGGAAGATTGTTGTAACATCCCGCCTTACTCAGACCACAATATTGTCCGCTTTGCCAGCAGGCTCACGGCTTTGTTTTTGTGGCCTCATTTGAAGACTTCCCGGCAGGTCACCCAAGCTAGTACTACTCTCACATGAGCACGCTTAACTGCCAGTTCCTAAGAACTCCACTCGCAGTAGACCACAAAACGCGTTGTGTCATTGTAAGGCGAATGTTATCTTATGAGCCCAGCATCTCTCCAGGCCACAGCCGATGTGGGATTTTCCTAGGGTGTTACAATCACCCCCCTTAGGGACTCATCGTCCTCGATGAGGTTTGCCCCACCATCCCGAACGGCTCAGGAGTGGCTCTGATACCAATCTGTCACACCCCCAAATTACCTGTTTTGCAGCGGAATGGAATTCCTGGGGATTGACTGTCATAGCATCACAGTTACAGATATATTGAACGACCTAAAGTGTCGTTTGGAAAACACATCGTTTGATTTAATAAAACAATCAGAGTTTACAAAGTGTAGGTCCCAAATGAAAATCAACTGGTGCGGAAATAAGTTTGTTACAATTCAAACGATGTTTTAAAGTGCGTAAAACCCAAGTGAGACGAGTCGTCACCGCGACTCCATGATGTGTCCACATGCATGCCATGAAGTATATGCCTTAGTTACCTGAGATAAAACATGCTTAAAACAGTCAACACAAAGGTTGAGTGAAATCCATAGGTTTAATTAATTCGTTTGAACACAATATCGTAGTGTGAGTTAAATTGATTCACACTCATCGTTGAAAACAAAACAGCATTTATTTCACTAAGTTCATGACAACCAAAACGTAAACCTCGTACCAATAGAAATTGGTAATCATCGTTTCATAGCAGCCCTAATAGGTAAACTTGCCAATTTACCTTAATGATTCAAATATAGTGCGTTCGATTTCCCCTAACTGGGTCAATAAGAACGGGAGAGTTAATTCCAATAGGCCTATTCACAATATTCGCGCTCACTCGCAAGTGACTAATGGTGCATGATGTAGGGACTTCAAACATGGCAATTGATTACTTAGTGACAATAAAACATTTGGATATAGCATACAGTTCAAAGCATTTGTGTTCGATTAAAAATATAGCATGTATCTCCCCCAATAGTTTGTAAAACAATTAAGTAATAGAAAGTGGGGCTATGAACTCACCTGTTGCAATGATTACGATGACAAAAGTGGATACACTGAAATGTAGTGTGAATCTCGAAAATGACCTATTATGAATGATATGATATGTAATAAGTCATGAGGTAATGCTATGCATGCAATTCGGATGATATTTATACCACTTGTGAGTTTTTGAAAATAATACTCTTCGTCGAAAAAAATACTCTTTTGACGTCTTGACCTTTCTTAATTTACTTTGCAAGTATTTACGTCAAAATGACATCCTACAATAGTTTCGTAATGATTTATTGTGAAATTATAACTTTTCGTCGTAAAATACTGTCGTTGAAATTTCCATGTAAGTGACTAAAACGGCCTCTAAAATCTAGTCGTAAAATGGTGCACGTCGAGCGTTAGGAAACGAACTCAACGGTTTTGGGAAGCTCGTATCATTATCTCAAAGTTTTAGTGTTTAAGTTTTCGCCCTAGAGGTCTCGATCATATAGAAAAATATAGGTTAAGTATGGCATTTGCGTCCAAAATATTGCTTAAGGGTGGATTTTAGCAAAGTTGAAGTAACCGTATTTAATTCATTGTAACTCCGCTTGACAAACGGTTGGACATTTTGAAAAATATGCTTAGCGAACTTACTTTTACTAGAAGACATCTCTTTACAAAAAGTTCTACGTCAACGTTAAAAATAGCCTTCAATATGGTCACTTGTTTACCGTAACACTTGTCTAATAGAAATAATATAGTTTTTCTTAAATAATAAAGTTACGGCAATTTTGTGTAAACGTGTATAGTTTAAGTTCTACAAATCCGTTTTCTACGTATTATACGTCCTTAGCTTCGTATCAAAGTATACTAATATATTTTTGATAAGTCGAAATAATTTATAACGCTAAAGACTCGTTTTTGACTCGTACAAACTAGAATTAACATGCTGAAATTTCAGGATATATATATATTTCGTCGTCAAACTTGAAAAATTCATATCTTCTTCGTTATAGCTCCGTTTTAATCCGTTCAAGCGGCCACGGTTTCGTTTTAAAGTATATTTTCTAAATATCTTGGCCAAAAATTTATGTCTACTGTCGGATTTTCCAGATTTCCAAAATAAGGACAGACCCTTTTTAAGACTTGTCGAAATGAGTTTCTCTAGTACCAAACCTATTCCAATCCATTCAAAACAACTCCGAAGCTATTCTAATCCTACCATACACCTCTTAGGGTGTCATGGGTTCCTAGACATCACCAAAAGTGATATATAACAAGGATTAATTATAGGATGACTTATATATGTATAACTCTTAAAAACAATGTAAAAAGTGGTATAAACACCCATAAGACTTGCATGTTAACTCAAATATGATGAAATGAATATGAAATAAGTATGGAAGATGAAAAATGAATATGATATGCTTACAAGTTACTTGTTGAGGTGACTAGAACAAAGGATTTATCCTAAACACTCTAGGTTTTTATTTCAAAACCTATACAAAGAGTGATACTAGATTGAATAAAACTTGATTAGAAAATTTTGATGATCCCTCCTTCTTGATCCCCTTGGATGGCCGGTTATGGTGTTGAGATAGAAGAGAAGTTGGCTTTGATTTTTCATTTTACAAAAACAAGTTGTATGTGAAGTGAATGAATATAATATAATACACTTGTAGATATTTTGCCAATTCACAAGACAAGATCCATATTTCATGGAGAATACTATGGTGGTGGCGTGGGATTTATGACAAGAAAAGAAGAGTTGGCAATGAATTTTTATTTAGTAAATGTATTAATGTGTAGGTATAGTTTGTAAGTTGTAAGTTAAAATAGTATTTAGGGTAGCGTTAGCTAGAAATAAATTTTAACAGAACAAAATAAAATATATCGATGTCATAAAAATTATAAAAATACATTTCTTGCAAAATTTGAGTGAAATATAATTATCGTGTAATATTTAAGAAAACCGTCGTAATTATATAACTATAACAATTTATATACGAAATAAGTTTAAAACACCGGGTAAACTAAATAATATTATTTTGATAAACGTAATGTAAGTATAAAAATATATCGGGATAATTTTTGGAAGTGTCGGATCAAATGTTGAAAATAATAAATTACGCGATAGCGTTTATTTAATATGAAATTATTCGTTTTAGTGAAAGATGCAAATTCATGAATGAACTAACATGATGATAATGATGCCAATGAAATGTAGACTAAACTTAGTCTATATGAAATGTCCTCGATGATATGATCATGAATTCGCAGCTAAACCACTAAGGTTACGCGAATTTTGAAACTCGTAAACCTAGTTTACGATAAACGATGAAATAGTGAAACTTGAGAAATGACCTGAAATTGCGAGTTGTCACAATTGTTGGGATTCTTGATTTGACGAGACAAAGTGAATATAATAATGAAACAAAGGGACTAAAAGTGACTAGAATGAAATCTACAAAAAGATGGAGGGACTTGCTTGAAAAAGAAGATTTACTTATTAGTCCTTCGTAGTATTTTGTAAACCCTAAATCTCTATTATATAAAGAGATCAAGGATACAGGTTTTATAATTAAGTCTTCTTTAATGTAGACGTCTTGAAAAGGTGTGTGTGTGTCTAGGGTGTGTGTTCTTGTAAACGCCTAGACTAGAGTAGTTTAGTTAACCTCAAAGATCAAAGGTGTCTTTGATCCTTGTTATAGGTAGATAATACATTATATTCTGATCAAATATGTATGGAGGTGATTGTGGAAAAACATTGTGTCAATAACATAGTTGTTTATATATTCCCCTGTGCATTCGTGTCTGACTATGTTATTGTTAAACCCTAGATGCTCATAAACGATCAAAGAAACTATCTTTACTACGTTCTTAGTTTCAACAATTTTAATTTTATTTTTGCACTTAAAATTTTCTGTCAGATGGTTTTTGATACGTCGTATCCTGGTTTTGCGATGCGACGTATCACATCTGACTCTTACTTTATTTTAGTTTTTATTCCAGACTGGATACGGTGCATCTTACTTAATAAGGTGCGACGTACCAACTGACCTGATGATAATTTTCAGTTTTATTTTTTTTAGTTTTTATTCTAGCTAACCATCGATTAATCAAAAACGCACTAGTTGTGATTTTCATGTCATTAACACAGGGTGATAACAAGGAAGTGGTGGTATAGATACATTTTATATTTTCTGTGTGTTGTACTCATGCTAGGATCTAGACGCTTTTTCACAGAAGAAAATAAAAAGTTGCTAACAAACACATCTTGGAGGATCATACCGAGCAAATCCCACGGGAGTTTCCCGTTCTAATTCTTTCTATTTCCTATTTTTAATTTTATTTTTCACAACGAGGACGTTGTTTATCTTAAGTGGGGGGATGGAGAATTAGAACGTTTACTTGTCCTTAGTTTTCAAAAATATTCGTAATATGATCTTAATATATGCAAAATTTAAAATTATTTTAGCATGTTTTTGTGAAATTAAAGTTGCATAACCGCGCACATAACCCTTACTTTCAAAGTGTGAGAATTAAGCCTTATCAGTCTCCAATATTTACTCAAATTCCACAAAAATATGAGTGTGCCGGTGACTTGTAGTAAACTTTAGAACTTGGCTTGGTATACTATTCGAGACCACATAACCCTTACTTTCAAAGTGTGAGAATTAAGCCTTATCAGTCTCCAATATTTACTCAAATTCCACAAAAATATGAGTGTGCCGGTGACTTGTAGTAAACTTTAGAACTTGGCTTGGTATACTATTCGAGACCACCATAATGAGTATTATTGATATAATTGGAGTGACTTTTCTAACTTGGTAAATTTTTAGGATTACACCAAAAAATCCTTTATATGTTATGTTTTATTAACTAACTACACTGGTTAGTTAACCCCCGTATAAACCTTTCTATTACTCTCATTTTTAGAGTAAGATACCCCAAGAAAAACCCTTAGAGCCATTCCTTTAGCTTTTTAAACAGTTTCGTTACACCTATACACCTTAGCCTACCCTATAAATTAAGTCCGTGGTTAGTTACTTTTTGTAAAGTGTGTATTTCCTATGTTTTTGTGTATGTTTCTTGTCTATGGTTAGGTCGGGAATTGTACATCACAATGGCTGTATTTCTTGTCTACGTATTGGTCAGGAATTGCACATCGCAATAGGGAATGTATTCGTAGTAATTGTTTTTTTTCGTGTGTTTACTACCATCACTATTATTTTTATATCCGAAATATTGAAAAGTATGGAGAAAAATTATCAAGATTTATTGTTATGGTGAAGTGGTGAAATTTTGCACCATAAGTTTATGAAAAAAAAAATCAAAAAAAAGAGAGAAGAAAAGAGTGAGGATGTGAGATAATCGGTTTGTAAAAACTTAACCGAAGTGTTATTATGCGCTAATTGATTATTCGTTGGTACGTGTTATATACCAACGATGTAAGTTATGTATTAATGTAGATATCGCCACTATTTGTTGTACTATGTTTATGGATTACAAGGGAGTTGGCCGTTATGGGAACGCCAACTAAGGTTTATTCTTTGATTGAGTCATCGTTGAGTCTAATTCGTGTCTACCTATTAAGCTTGAGTCTTCATATTAAAACATGAGTTAGTTTATGATTTCTATCTTTTTAAAGGGAAGGTCGGGAAGTGATTAACCACATTGTTTCATTTTTGTTTGGACTTAATTTATTTGTTTTGTGATTTTACTTTAACAACAATTACCTTATCCCTACCCTTTTATAGCTTAGTGAGAATTTCAAATGCATGAATAAGGTAGTGACCATCCGAGTTTTTGAGGAATTGAATGACGCGCCAGCGATCTGGTGTGTATTTTGGTGACCATCCGTTATGCAAATAACGCGCCAGCGATCCAAGATACACACTAGTGACCATCCGTTGTTCGAGGAATCAAGGATTCGCGCCAGCGATCTATTGAGTTTGTGTAGAAGATGTTTGAACAAAAGCTATGTACAACCTTATCAAATTTAACCCAATTTACCGCTTTAGAATTGTTACTCCTTAGCTTTAGTGGGGAGATGTGTATCCTTGCCAAGCTTATAATAGAATACTCATCACGACCGAGCAATTGAGCTAGCTACTTAAATGTTACCACATAGATTAGTTGAGTGATTTGAGTGATTTCATTTTCCTATTTCATGAGGTGTTTGGTTGTGCAATCAAGACTAACAAATGAATGTTTAACTATAAAAAGATCCTAAATAATGTTTAGGATACATTTTCATAAGTTTAATCTAAAGGTTTACTTGAGGACAAGTAAAGTTCAAGTGGGGCGATATTTGATAATATCAAAATAACAAAAGATTTTTAGCATCATTTATCCTATGTATATTGCTTGTTTTGTATTATTTTATATGAGAATTAATACTTAATTGCTTACTTTTGTAAATTACAGTTATAAACAAGTATTTGGTGAAAGATAGCTATTTTGGATGCAAATTGGAGCAAAATGGATCAAGTTGGAAAAATATCCTGAACTGAAGGAAGATACGCCGTATCATTCTAGATAGATACGCCGTATCATTCTAGATAGATACACCATACACCAAGACTTAGATGAATATGAAAACCATTTCATGACTTTGAAACATACGCCGCATGGAGTTATTCCATGCGCCGTATATAAAACCTTGGTCAACGATGAAGATATGATTTATTATGCTCAAGATACGCCACATTATATCAATAACATGCGCCGTATCAATCTCAAGACTTCACCAGAAAATACAAGATACTGAAGATAGCATACGCCGCATGAGGAATGAAGGGTATAATAATCTTAGACTCTACGCGAAGTTACCTAGATACGGCGTATCAGGTACACTAGATACCCCGTATCGTTTCTGTTTCCAGAATGTATAAATACAGATTCGACTGCCAGTTTTCAGGAGACACAATATACCACAGAAGGCGAAGACTTGACGACACAAGACACAACCAGAAGGACAAATTCAGTGCAATAAGAAGGTCCTGCTAGCACTTTAATTCATTGGAAGATTCATTTAAACTGTATTTGTAATCTTTTAATCGTTGATTTTGCCCCTTTTTCACTATTTGATCGGACTTAATTGTTACCAGCTTTTATAAAGAATATTTGATGTTTATGCGTATGTTTTGATTACTTACATAGTTTATCGTGCCTTGTTGACCTTAGGCTCGCACAATTACTTCATTAATATCGTTTTCCTAATTAATATAAGCCCTAATGGGTTAATTAATAAATAAACTAAGTAATCATTAAGGTGGACTTAATGTAGATTTAATTAATCATGACAAGATTAGTTTGTTGGAAGATTTAAAGAAAGAATCTAGGGATCTAGATGCGTCTAGGCTTAGGAATGATATACGCATACACGTAAGCACCCACCGAGAGAGAATAGATTTTAGTACTCATCTTATACAACTAAGCAATTAAACGAGTAACATATCTTCCTTACTATCGGACAAGCCTCTTATCTGTATCCATTTTCTGTCTGTATACGTGTGTGTCATTCCCCTTATTACTTTTACTTGCAATTTAATTAATCTAAACATCGTGTAAGTCTCACTGGCTGAAAACCCCCTTCCCGTTAGATTAGGTTTTATTAGACTAACTTTAAGATTAAAATACTGATAGATATTTAAGTGTTAACGTTTCACTCTTAGTGATCGACACTCTACTTACCAACTAGGCTACATTGATTGGGTACACTGCTCGTTAGTGTTTGTTATATTATAGGTTAAGTCGGCTAAATATAAATTTAAAACTTGAATATATAAAATCTATACCTACAACGATAGAAACACATCACAACGCAATACCCAACAGTGTTATTTTTTTGTCGAGGCCGATGTGGTAACGCCGGCAATGCCAGTGCCAACTTAGCATAACGCCGAGTTGGGCATTACCATACCTAGAGCTCTAATATTATTTGTTTGTATAGATAAAAATGATAAGAATTATGGGTGTATGAGTTATTATAAAGACCATAAAAACATGAAGGTTGAGAGAAAAATTTGCGGCAATTTTTTTTAACTAGAATAAAACATCCACATCAACCCCCTCTCCCATCTTTTTAATTAAAACATTTCCGTGTGTCTATATATATGTATCATCTATCCGATCATTTGTATTTATTTAAGCATTGAAATGAAATAAATGACGTCGTAATTTTCTTGTTTCATTCTCGCGTAATATGCTTTCTTTTTATTGGTCGTGCATTCAAAACCCCAATGTGTTTAAAACTATTAATGTAAGTTCAAGAATTCACACTAGCTAAAACACATTTCATTTTGTAACACATGAGTTATAAAAATAGAATCTACGTCTAACCAAATTTCTACCAAATCTGCAGATCTCCCGGATACTTGGATCTTAACTGGCCGAATCCCTTTTAAAAAGGAACCGGAAAAACCATAGGAACAGATGATAGAAACTCATGCATTATTTTCTTTTTCCTACACAAACACCATACAAATTATCTCATGAAAACTTACTATAAAAGGAAAAATTTCACTAGATGTCAAAAAGGGAGTGATTTAAATATAGGAGTGTCATTGTTAATAAAATAGAATAGACAAAAACGTTAGGAGATCCTATCACTTTACTAAAGTTCAAAACTATGATTAAAATACTTAAAAGTGTCACCAATAAAAAACGCTCGTACTCTAGAAGTTTTACTATGTACTAACATAATCATGTAAAATATTCGTTCCATGCCTATAGGTCTCAACATGTCTCATGAGTATGAGTTCGATCATCAACTTACTTATGTTTACATTCCAAACATATCTCTTGAACTTAACACCCCTGGCAATCATGTTTGTGGGTTCAATAATCTCGAAACTCGTTTCTTTCATGAAGGACGTGTTGTTGACTCACCTCTAAGACTAGAAGGTCTTCTCGGGATAAACGAGAAAATTTGTCCGCGGTTTGTTTTGGAATTCTTTCATCAAGTTGAGCTCGTTCGTAACGAGGATCATTCTCTATCACTATGGTTTTGGATCAAAAACCAAAATTTTGTTTTGACTCTTGAGCAATTTGCACACATTCTCCGAATTCCAAATTATGGACAATGTGCTTTCATTGAAAATTGGTCCCTTGATTCTTTCTTTAACTATCGTGAAGAAAACAGTCCATACTATTCATACATACCCTCTCCTCAAGAAAAAACTCGCTTTTTATGCACTCCTTAACATTCTAACTACTTAAATCCAAACATAATTCATACACGTGAACTCTGGGATGATCTTAAACCTCTCGTAGTCATCCTACGTGAAAATGTTTAGAGTCTTACAGGAAATCGTGAGATACTTCTCGCATGTTGTGCTCACATGATTTAGTGTCTCCTAACTAAACAACCATACAATCTTGCCTACTTCTTCGCAAGGTGAATTGTAAACCTCCAAGGCAACAAGAACAAACTAATACTGTATGGGATGTTCCTGACACACCTTTATCATCATATCACGTACTATCATCCACAGTTTTAAAGCCCTCAATATTCACTTGTGAATAAAATGATGGAACCTCTGAATGCATCTCTCATCACTTCATTCTTCATCCTGAATCATCAACTGCTTACAACCCACTTGACGATCCATCAAACGAAAACAAAGAATAATAAAATTTAGCTTATGAATAAAAGATTTCCTTTAGAATATCAATCCTTAAGCTTTATCTTAATTTACCAATGTAACTTTGTGGAAAACTAGAAGGGGGGGGGGGTTGAATAGTTTTGCCAATTAAAAATCGTTTTAAAATATTTAGATCGACTTATGTCAATCTATTTGGGTGTGTGTTGGATGTTGATAAACAAACATATAGAATTATAAATATGTAATGAAAAGATAAGAGTAAGAAGCACAAAATCACAACGCGAGTATTTATAGTGGTTCGGCTACAAGGACACCTTCCTTGCCCTACTCCACTCCCCGAGTCACCTACTCGAGAGTTTGTAATCACTACACAACACCGACTCCTTATGGTGGAGAAACCTTCACACCGTTGCCTACTCTTTTTCCGGTACTAGGCTAACCACCGGGTTCTTTCACACCAAGGTGAACCACACCTACCACAACATCGCCTACCCTTTATCCGGTACTAGGCTAAGTACCGAGTTCCATTACAATGGAGGAACTACAACCCAACACTACACCAACGACTAATCCCAAAGGAGACCAACTCCTTATTACAACATCATCAAGGATATCAATATCCTTGGATCTAATGCTAATCTATCTTGTAAATCGAAACACACCATATCGAATGTACATCCTAGGAACCTTTCACTAATGCCTCTATTTAGATCTTCAAGACATCTTTCACTAATGTCTTGTGACTTGAATTCTAGGCACCCTTCACTAATGCCTACAATACGGACGATCGAAACCTTTCACTAATGTATTCGTCTTGACACTTGAGACATCTTTCACTAATGTCTTCAACACTACACTTCTTAGAAGAAAGAAAAGAACCATCAACAAGAGGACTTCAGTAGTCTTGATGATGAGGAAGCATGGCAACTCATGGACTTGAGCTTGCTTGACTTCAAAGGTGGTGATCTCGCCTTTAAGAGGAACCTAGAGAATCATACAAAAACAAAACTAAAAACATAGATCTCTTGGATCTGGGGTTAGAGAGTTTTTAAATCAAAGGGAAAGTATGTTGGAAAGGGGTGAGAAACAATGAAGAAATGACTCACTATTTATACAGGAAAATGTCTACTGTTACCCGGATCCCACGGATCCCTCCCACAAGGGATCCGTCTAGCGTAAAGCTAGGGATCCGTGGGACGCTCCTCTTTACCCATGGGTATTTTGGTCATGGGTCATAGGTTCATGGGTTGATCCATGGGTCTTATACTAGATACAATGTATCTTATGAGTGCAATGCACCTAGTCAAATGGGTATGGGTCAATACCATGGGTTATGGATATTATCCATATATGATATAAGCATGATGTCATGAAAAGTGTTATGGGTCAAGCTCCATGGATATGGGTCATTGACTTTGGGTTGTACCCAACTACATTAAATGTATTTGGTCAATGGGTTATGATACTTAAGTTTCTACCCATTTATATTATCCAATATACTAAATACTAGTTATGTGTATATTTTACCCAAATATGTAAACACTAGTTGTTGTACATATGTAATACTAAATCATAAAATCACTTATACTTGTTTTAGTGTTTTATGTGAGAACGTAAGTGTGTCAGAAACTGTTAGTTCACACTATTTACGTATTTTATTTGTTTCGTTAAAATGATTTTACGTTTGTTATCGACAAAACATTAGAAGATCGTAAAATATAAATAAACATTTTTACGGCTTATTTGTATTAACAATCTCCCCCCTTTTGTTGATGACAAAACATAAAATTATTTTAAAGAAAAGCTAAAATTCGTAAACGTTTGAATTTGTAGTTTTTACTTTCTTCTCCCCCTTCTTGTCGAAACAAAAAGAGCTTCGAAAGTACACAAACGCATTGTTTTAAGAAAAACATGTGAAAAATTGAAAATAAAGCAAAAAGTAGAGAGCAAGTAACGGGAAAGGATCTCGTCTTAACTCCCCCTTGACGAGCCCATCCCTATGTGAGGGCGTCAAGTAAATATAAACTAACATGATAACGAATTGCAATTTTGTTTGCAAATTGTTTCGTCCTTGTGACGAAAGGGCTCCCCCTAGAAGATTGCAACTTTGCAATGGGGAGGTCATGAAAAGTAATCCTAATATTGCAAGTAATTTGGCAATGTATTGCTTTGACAAAAAGCTCCACTAGCTTTAGGGTGTCAAAGTCTTCATGTGTAAATTGAATAACTACAAAACAAAGGTTAGAAAACAAGTATAATGCATAATTTCCTGCAAATAATACTCAAGTTAGTAGAAAATTAGTTTTCGGTCTCACGGATCCCACGGTTCCCTCCTTGTAGGGATCCGTCTAGGCAAATTTCAGGGATCCGTCTGGCTGATGACTGAATTCAGCAATGGTGATATAACAAATAATGTTAACAATAAAGTGAGATATGTATTATACAACATAATCATATACTCAGAAATATATAGCAAGTAGTATGTAATTTCATTTAATAAAACTAGAGGTATGATATATATAACTCTAAAAACTAAGAAAATGAACGATACATGACTTGAAATTACTAGATTTATCTAAGTAACGCTTGATACTAGGACACCACTAAAAATCCTCTAGCTCAAGTTTGTTTAGGTTTAATCTCGTCGAAACGTTCGAGGAGGTGATAGAACATGAAACATTGATCTTCTCGTACTTCATGTATCAAACTTTCAACATGTTAACAATGATAACAAACTTTGTCATGGCTAGGTAGTGGTGGTGGAAGAAATGAAATTGCTTGATGCGAAGGATCAAGTGAAGCGGGTTGGGGAGCCTCAAATGACGGAGGGATTGGTTGAGGCACATTTGAAGATGGCTTGACCAAGAATGATGGTGGTGGTAGAGAAGTGTCAACTTCCATATGTTCGGGTGGTTGACCTTGATAATTTCTCATAATCCAACTAGGATTATATGATGGTGATGGCGAAAAGGAAGCCGGAGCTAGTGTTGACTCAACACCTTGATTTTGTACCATTATTCCTTCTAATTAGGAGAATGTTGCCGGTGGTGGAGGATGAGACGGCCTAGGAGGCAAATCCTCTAAATTGTAGAGGTGTGGTGATGATAGTGGAGTTGTGAATAAGATAGTTCTAGGAAGTATGGTGGTTTTTGGCATAGGTAGTTTTGTGGGTACTATCCTTTTAGGGATTGGTTTGATTGGTTGAGTTGGTGGAGGAGAAATCCTTGCATTTGTAGACTTGAACGGAGATGATTCGGTTGAAGAGATTTCGTGTACAACACGAGCAATTTTCTAGGGTGGTTATTTGGTGGATAAGTTGCTACTTGGAGTCTTCCTCACGATGATATGATTTCAAGAGGTTTGTAAAGATTTCTAAGTGCTGATAATGAGAGTGAAGATGATGACTTTAGATGTCCTAACAATGTGGTTTATAAAGCAAAGGATTTGGCAAGTGCATTCAAGACTTTAGCCACTAAGATTCATAGGAATGTGATGATTAACATGCACAAGAGTCAACTTAAGAGTTGTACTGATCTAAGAACTCATTTAAGATGAGATGGAGTGTTTAAGGTAGCAAGATGAGCTTGAAATGATTTGTTAATACAAATAAGCCGTAAAAACGTTTATTTATATTTTACGATCTTCTAATGTTTTGTCGATAACAAAAGTAAAATCATTTTAACGAAACAAATAAAATACGTAAATGGTTTGAACTAATAGTTTCTAACATATTCACATTTTCACATAAAACACTAAAACAAGTATATGTGCTTTTATGATTTAATATTACATATGTACAACAACTAGTGTTTACATATTTGGGTAAAATATACACATAACTAGTATGTAATATATTGGGTAATATAAATGGGTAAAAACTTAAGTATCATAACCCATTGGGCTAATACATTGAATGTAGTTGGGTACAACCCAAAGCCCATGACCCATGGAGCTTGACCCATAACCCATTGCATGACATCATGCTTATATCATATATGGTTAATATCCATAACCCATGGTTTTGACCCATATCCATATGACTAGGTGCATTGCACTCAAGAGATACATTGTATCTAGCTAAAGACCCATGGATCAACCCATGACCCATGACCCATGACCCAAATACCCATGGGTAAAGGGGAGCGTCCCACGGATCCCTAGCTTTACGCTAGACGGATCCCTTGTGGAAGGGATTCGTGGGATCCGGGGAACAGTAGAATTTTTCCTCTATAAATAGTGAGCCATTTCCTCATTGTTTCTCACCCCTTTCTAACATACTTTCCCCTTGAGTTGAAAAATCTCTAACCTCAGATCCAAGAGATCTATGTTTGTAGTTTTTTTTTGTATGATCTTCTAGGTTCCTCTTAAAGACGAGATCACCACCTTTGAAGCCGAGCAAGCTCAAGTCTATGAGTTGCCATGCTTCCTCATCATCAAGACTACTGAAGTATTCTTGTTGATGATTATTTATCTTTTCCTAAGAAGTGTTGAAGACATTTGTGAAAGGTGTCTCAAGTGTCAAGACGAAGATATTAGTGAAGGGTATCTATCGTCCACATCATTAGCACTTGTGGTAGGTGCTTAGAAGTCAAGACTAGAAGCATTATTGAAGGGTGCTTAGAAGTAAAGACACAAGACATTAGTGAAGGGTGTCTTGAAGATCTAGTTAAAGGCATTAATGAAAGGTGTCTTAGATGTACATTCGATATGGTGTGTTTCGATGTACAAGATAGACTAGTACTAGATCCAAGGATATTGATATCCTTGATGATGTTGTAAAAAAGAGTGGATCTCCTTTGGGATTAGTCGTTGGTGTAGTGTTGGGTAATAGTTCCTCCATTGCAATGGAACTAGGTGCTTAGCCTAGTACCTTATAAAGGGTAGGTGACGTTGTGTAGGTGTGGTTCACCTTGGTGTGAAAGAACAAGGTACTTAGCCTAGTACCTTATAAAGGGTAGGCAACGTTGTGTAGGTGTGGTTCACCTTGGATTGAAAGAACCCGTTGGTTAGCCTAGCACCGGAAAAAGGGTAGGCGACGTTATGAAAGCTTCTCCGCCATAAGGAGATTGGTTTAGTGTTTACGAACTCTCGAGTAGGTGACTCAGGGAGTGGAGTAGGGCAAGGAAGGTGTCCTTGTAGCCGAACCACTATAAATACTCGCGTTGTGGTTTTGTGCTTCTTACTCTTATCTTTTCATTACATACTTTTATATGCTTGTTTATCAACATCCAACACACACGTCCAAATAGATTGACATAAGTCGATCTAAATTGTTTAAAAGGAAGTTTTAATTGGCAAAACTATTCAACCCCCCCTTTTAGTTTTCCACATGATTGTTTTAGCTAGAGTTGACATGAGTCTGTCATACGGATCCCACAGTTCCCTCCAATGAGGGATCCGTCTAGGCTAATCCTAGGGATCCGTCTCTCAGCAGCTAAGAAAGGATAGCAATGATGTTTGTAAGGTCTAATGCCTATTTCTTCTTGAGTGTTTCAGTTCATCTAAGTGTCTTAAATGAAGAGGTGCTTAAATACTTAAGGGTAATGAGTGATGTAGCTAATGATTGCCTTTTATGAAAGAAATTGAAACTTTCATGAGAACCAATAAATGAACAAAAATGACACTAAGGATTTTGAGAGTGTCAAATGGAGCTAAATGATCCTAGAGATCAGATAGTGACTTAGGATAATGTTTTGGGGAATATCCTAAAGACTTAAGATGGAAAAACTAGAATTTGATCAATTTTGAGGTAAGGATGATTATGATCAATTTAGCCATAATTGAAAGATTTCCAAGGCTAGATGTGAAGGATCATGTGAGAGATGATGAGTGAGCTTGAGAGCGGAAGAGTAATGGGTTTAAGTGAAACGGTAGATCTACAAGTGTCTTGAGTGTGATCTAGGTGAGTTATGTGTGAGTACGAAAGGATCCACTTAACTTGACAAGGACTCAATTTGCCTTAAGGCGCTATGTCTACCTTGGTGTGAAGTGTTCTAAAGGCATGTTTGAAATACAATGATTGCAATTTCATTTTCTGTTTGTCGGATCCCACGGTTCCCTCAGAGTAGGGATCCGTCAAGCACAAATTTTGGGATCCGTATATCTGCTAAGCAGAACCTTTACAAAGGTATGCAATGACTCTGACAATGCATCATATTTCAAAGTTAGTTTAAGAGGTTCTAACACTAAGATATCAAATGTAAGATATTTTATTTCATGAAGGAAATTGCATTACATTGATAAAACATGGATACTAAAAATTGATCCTATTTGGAAGAAAACTAAATTCCTTGAGTGTTTTCGCTAGATGGATCATCAAATAGTTGATGAGTGTTTGCCGATTCAGGAATGAAGAAAGTCTTCATGAGAGATATGTTAAGAGGATCCATCATCTTGTTCACAAGTACGTACAATGGGCTTTGAAATTGAGGATGAAAGTACATGATGTTATGATAAAGGTGCGTCAAGAACATTCCATAAGGGATGAGTTTATTCTTGGAGCCTTGAAGATTTACAATTCGCCTTGCGAAGAAGTAGGCGAGATTGTATGGTTGTTGTGTTAGCAAACAATACATTATGTGAGCACAACAAGCGGGAAGGATTTCTCGATTTCCCCTAAGGCTCCAAACATTTTCACGTAGGATGAGTGCAAGGGGCTTGTACTCTTCTCGGATATCCCGTGTGTAGATAATGTTTGGATCGGAGTGATGGGGTTTGCATATTATGCGAATCAATTCTTCCGAGGAAGGTATGTGAGAACAATATGGACTATTTTCTTCACGAAAGTTGAAGAGAGAATCAAGAGACCAATCTTCAGTGAAGGCACATTGTCCATGATTTGGAATCCGGAGGATGTGAGCAAATTGCCCAAGGGTTAAAACAAACTTTTTGGTTTTTAATCCAAAACCAAAGAGATAGAGAGCGATCCTCGTTACGAACGAGTTCGACTTGACGGAAGAATTCCAATACAAACCTTGGACATATTTTCTCGTTGATTTCGAGAAGACATTCCAATCCTATGGTTCGGAAGAAGGTATTGATTCCTTCTTCGTATTGTAGAGGAGTGTCGACAATACGTCCTTCGTGGAAGTGACGGGTTTCGAGATTATTGAACCCACGGACATGATTGCCAGATGTGTTGGGCTCAAGGGAGATGTTAGGAGTGTAGACGCTAGTGAGTGAAAAATCAAACTCATATTCATGCGACATAGCGAAACCTATAGGAAAGACAAGTTAATAGGATGTGACGTATTACGGGTAAAACAATGATTACCTAACGTTTTTACAAGGTGTTTATTAACAATGACATTTAACTACTTAATGTTTGACATTCTAGTAGAATATTTCTTTTAGGAAAGAAATGGTTTTTACTTTGCATGGAAAAATCTGTTATCCTGAAGGACGGTTCCCACGGTTCCCTTCTATAAGGGATCTGGCTAGTATATAACATAAGCAGATTTTTGATAAAAACATAAGGTTAATAGTTTTAAACCAAAATATGTGTTTTAATCCTACTTTTTCTTTTAGCATGCATTCATGGCTTCTAATGTATTGGGAGAGAATACGAAAGATATAAAACAAAAAAATGATAAACACATTGTGATAATAATAACCTAGATAAACTAGACTATTAGTAATATTTCATTTCAATGCTAAGAATGATACAAAGGATTGGGTATATAACCCCAATGTAGATTAACAACACAAAGTATATGTCTCCGTATGAGAACTTCATCGTAGGAAACTGTTGGGAATAATCTGTTACCACTAATAGTTGTGGAAGACACTGCTTGGATTACACTAGCAGTGGAAACGTATTACCACTGCTGGTACATTATTACCACTGCTATTAGATAATGGTTAAGAGAACGTGTCTAGATAAGTATAGAAAAGATCTTGTGTATATTCTATATTGTTAGCTTTATACTTATCTTGTAAAGGACTCCTTGTACTATAAAAGGAGGTCCTAGGTCATTGTCTTAGGTACGTACAAACCTACTTATCTACGTACTTATTATTCACGAAGGCTTCAAGGTGTAACCCTTGTGATAAGCAAAGATCACTCGTATTATTCATTAATAATATTGGAGCTTAAGTTTTGTGTTTAATCTGTGTTTACTTACAATACATCATACACTCATTCTTCTAAGTATTACTAAGTAAATTCCGTGTGCTTATTAATATTATACAAAATATCATTGACACAAGGTGTGTGTCCAGATCCATCAAGTGGTATCAGAGCGAAGGTTCTGATATTTTGTTTTAGAAGATCCAAATAATTAGCTTAACCTACTCACTGAATTCAATGGAGATGGAAAACAACCAGTCCAACTCTTCTACACCAAGGCTACCTAAGCTCAAACTTAATGAGTTTGAGATGTGGAGGATACTAATTGAGCAATACTCTCTCATTCAAGACTATGCTCTATGGGAGATCATCTTAATTGGTGATTCTTTCAAGCCTGTGACTAGTACTCAGAAGGTTGGTGACACAGAAGTGGTGACTGTTTATGTGCCTGAATCTAGTACTGAAAAGGCATTGAAAAAGAATGATCTAAAGGCTAGAAGTTTGTTGCTGATGACTCTTCCTAGAGACCAGATCATAGCTTTTAGCAAGTTCAAGACTGCAAAAGAACTTTTTGAAGAGATTTGCTCAGTGTTTGGTGGTAATGATGCTACAAAGAAGACACAAAAGACATTGTTAAAGCAAAGTTATGAAAACTTCTCTGCTTCAAGCAATGACTCACTTGATAGCATCTCCACCAAACTTCAGAAGATTGTTACACAATTGGCTGTGTTTGGCATTGAGGTAGAAAAGGAAGATCTCAATCTGAAGTTTCTAAGAAGTTTGCCTTCAGAGTTTCAAACTAATGTTACAGTCTGGGAAAACAAAGCAGACTTTGAAACAATGAAGCTCAATGATCTTTACAACAACTTTAAACTCATTGAAAAAAGACTGAAGAAGGCAGGAAAACTTGGTACAAGCTCAAGTAGCTTGGCTTTGATGTCAACCTCTATTGACAGTGATGATTCTGAAGATGACAGTGATGATGATATTGCCACCGCTGGTTCTACAGTTTCCACTAGTAATGTTAGTGTTACCACTGCAGGTTCAAAGAAGAAGATTGCTAGTATTAGAGATTCTATCTTTTATGCTTTATCTCTACTCAAGTTAATGGCTCTATATTAACTCATGAAGACATAGAGCAAATTGATGAAGATGACTTGGAAGAGATGGACATAAAGTGGCAGATAGCTCTTCTTAGCATGAGGGCTATGAAATTCTACAAGAAGACTGGCAAGCCTATTCACATCAATGGTGGTGAAACTGCAGGCTTTGATAAGAAGAAAGTGGAGTGTTTTAACTGCCACAAGTTGGGACACTTTGCTAGAGAATGTAGAAGACCAAAGACCAAGGACAATAGGTCTACTTGGTACAAGCAAAAGAAGGAACCAACTGTGGAAGAACCGAAGGAAATGTTGGCTATTAATGGTGTGAGCTATGATTGGAGTTTCATGGCTGATGAACAAGAAGAAGAATCATTAAATACTGCTCTTGTATCTACTGAAATTGCTCTCATGGCTTTCTCTGACTCTGAGGTACAAAACTTTGAAAGTTGTTCTAAAACATGTAGGGCTCCTAGAGAAGTTGAAAGCCTTAATGATCTATATTCTAATGAAAGACAAGAGTTGTATACTGCTAATTATACTGTGTCAAATCTTAGGAGAGCTATAGCAGTATTAGAAAAACAAATAGATCACTATAGAGAAAACGAGACAAAATTTAGTGATGATATGATTTTTCTTAGAAGAGAAATAGATCATAAAACAGCTGTGAATGAGGCATACCAAAAAGAGCTTGAAAAACTTAAAAAGATAAATGAAAATGTCAATTTAACTGTAGACACCTGTTATTATCAGTCTAAGTCAATTGATAAAATCTGGAATGCTCAAGTTCATAGTAAAGTTAAGTCTGGTATGGGTTATAATATAGTGCCTCCACCTCTAAGGGGTGTTTATTCACCTCCAGGTATAGATTTAGCTCATACAGGCTTAGAAGAGTTTCAGGATCTTGAACGTGAATATGGTCCTTTAAAGGACACAACTGTGAAATGTGAGGAAGAGGTTAAGAAGGAAAATGATGTTTTTGAAAGTGCTAGTGACTCATCAGTTGTTGATGAGAATGTTAAAAGGAATGAAGAGACTTCTAACCCAAAAGTTGTTAATACTATTACAGAGGAACCTAGGAAACCAGTTAATAAACCTAGATCAACTGTAAGGTATGCTGAGATGTATAGGAACAAGCCTACAGCTCCTAAGGGTAACCAGAGGAGTTAGAATCATGTTAAATCTCAACAACTAGGTAGTGATTTTGTGATGTACAATAAGGCATGCTATATCTGTGGTAGTTTTGATCATTTACATGCTTATTGTGAGTATCATATTGGGAGAAGGGAAGTCCATGGGAATAAAAGGGTGGAGTCTAACAGGTTTCAAGATAATGTACACCCTAACTCTCATTGCAAAATGATCCCAAGAGCAGTTCAACTAAGAAGTGGCCTCAAAACTTTTGCCACTGCAAAAACTGTTAACACTGCTCACCCTAAGTCACCTGTTAAAAGTGCACAGTCCAAAACAACTTTTGCAAAATCTGCACAAACATGGAAAGGAACTTTTCAAACTAAAAATGTTCATTATAACCAACAGTGGGTACCTAAAATCAAACCAGCAGTTTCCACTGCTTATTCAAAAGTTACCACTGCAAAGGTTGTAAACAAGAAAAAGGGGGACATGGGCAATGCTGTGAAGGCCTCAGCACGTTAGGAATGGAAACCTAACGGAACTACCTCTACAACCAATCCCAATGGTGTATCAATGACCTTTGATAGATTTAACTATATTGATACACGAGGCAGATCCAAGTCAATCATGGCTTGGGTCCCCAAAAGAAACTAACTCTTTACTTCTATGTGCAGGAACATCCAAGGACAAAAAGATTAGATCAAGGATATATAGATAGTGGGTGTTCAAGGCACATGAATGGCAACAAGTCCTATCTCTCAGACTTTGAACATTATGATGGACAATATGTCAGTTTTGGAGGTGGAGTTAATGGAAAAGTTGCTGGTAAAGGAGTCATCAAAACTGGTAACTTGGACTTTGAACCTGTGTACTATGTAAAAGAGCTTAAGTATAATCTTTTTAGTGTGTCACAAATGTGTGACAAAAAGAACAATGTTCTTTTTACCAAAGATATGTGCTTTGTTCTCTCTAAGGATTTTAAGATGCCTGATGAAAGTCAGATTCTTCTTAAAATTCCTAGAAAAGGCAACCTATATAGCTTTGATATGAACAACATTGTTGCTAAAGATGATTATGCTTGCTTGCTTGCAAAGGCCACAGTGGATGAATCCATGTTATGGCATAGAAGACTTGGTCATGTTAACTTCAAAACCATTAATAAGATTGTCAAAGATAGTTTGGTGAGAGGCTTACCGCAGAAGAGATTTGAAAATGATCAAACCTGTGTGGCTTGTCTCAAGGGCAAACAACACAGAGCTTCTTGCAGATCAAAGCTGGTTAACTCTATTGCTCACCCACTTCAAATGTTACATACGTACTTGTTTGGTCCTACATCTGTGAGCATCTTAAATCTTAAAAAGTATTGTCTTGTTGTAACTGATGATTTCAGCAGGTTTACATGGGTTTTCTTTCTAAATACAAAGGATGAAACAACTGGCATCCTTAAAACTTTTATCACACAAGTAGAAAACCAATATGATTTCAAAGTGAAAATCATCAGGTGTGACAATGGGACAGAGTTTAAGAATAGAGTTATGGACGATTTTTGCAGAGATAAAGGTATTAAAAGAGAATTTAGTGTTGCTAGAACTCCTCAACAAAATGGTGTTGCTGAGAGGAGGAACAGGACACTTATAGAGGCTGCTAGAACCATGTTGGCAGATTCTAAATTGCCAATCACTTTTTGGGCTGAAGCAGTTAACACTGCATGTTATGTGCAAAACAGGGTTTTAGTGGTAAAAACAAAGAACAAGACTCCTAATGAGTTATTTAGGGGTAGACCTCCTATCCTTGACTTCATGAGACCATTTGGATGTCATGTATCTATTCTCAATACCATATATTATCTGGGAAAGTTTGATGAAAAATATGATGAAGGGTATTTTGTTGGATATTCCATGGTCAGCAAAGCTTTTAGAGTATTCAACTTAAGAACTCAAAAGATTGAAGAGAATCTACATGTTGAGTTCCTGGAAAACAAAGAAAATCTCAAAGGAACTGGTCCAGAAAGGTTGTTTGATCTTGATACTCTAACCAATACTATGAATTATGTGCCTATCTCTACAGGTGCATCTTCTTTTGATTTTGCAGGTTCAGAAGAGTTTCTTGATGATGATGAACCAAGCAAGGATCATGTAGATGATCAAGATGAATTCCGTCTACCACTTTGGGACTATGCAGATAATGATGATGTACCAAAAACTGGAGATGCTCACCCTTCTAATGATTTTGGAAAGGAAGGAAGTAGCAATTTGAATGCTGAAAACTCTAAAAGCAGTGGCAATTCTGACTCCACTGCTAGTCCAGAAGTTTCCACTGCAACACCAGAAGTGGAAAATACAACTCCTTTTACAGAGGGAGCTCAAGCCGATGATGTTGAAATCTCAAATATGCCAAATGAGATTGCAGTTCCTCAGACTCCCCACACTTCTATTCATAAATCACATCCTCTTGAAAATGTGATTGGGGATGTCTACTCACCTGTGAAGACTAGAAGACAAACTATTAGAATCACTCCTAAACCTTAATTCAAGTGTTAGTGATTCATATTTAATAGTTAACTTAATATGGCCTTTATGTTTGTTATTGTTAGGTCACTAGTTTTACAACACAAGCACAATAGAAAGAGAGAGAGAAGAGAGAAGGCGGATGAACAATAAACCAAACACACACACTCGTATGAACTTGAGACAGTTACGCATAGGAGTATGAAAGAGATTTAAATTGAACAACCAACCCTCAATTGAGGGTTATTACAAGGTATTTATAGGAAGGGGAGCTAGGGCAACACTCCTACTCCTTTCCTTTCCTTAATGGACATGGGCCTAAGCTCATGGGCCTTCTACATAAGCTTAAGCTAATAATAAACATAAAGGCCATAATTAAGCTAACTATTACATATGAATCACTAACACTTGATTTAGGTTTAGGAGTGATTCCAACAATCTCCCCCTAAGTGTTGGTGATGAATGAATGTAAACGGTGAAGGTACTGATGTAATAGTAGCTTTGACGTCTTCTGACAATATTCTTTCTTGTGAGAAGAATTGCCTTGATTCGAACAATCTCCCCAGGGTATAGAAATTGCCTTCTTTGAACAGTTCTGCTTTGACGTCATAATTATCTTTGTTCTTTGTTCTTTGTGATGAAAGTGATAGTATGTTGTAGTCTGCATCAAGTCTGCCTCAGGTCTGCTTCGCTGCTCCAGTGCCTCCACGTCATTCTTGAACATGCTCACACGCTCTTTGACGTTGGATTTCAGTACTGATGAAGTTCTTTAAGTCTTTAACTTTGTAGATTCTTTGGCTTGACGAAGAATCATTCTGACTTTTGTGTTGCTTTTAGATAGAACCTCCTTTAGTGATGATGTTGGCATGAGCATGTGAAGAATCTGCACGATCATTCCGCTCCAGAGCTTCCATAAGAAGAAAACATGAAAATGGTTAGTAATAAGCGGATTCCGACACTTACAAGTTTGAACTTCGAGAGTGTTAACAGCATGGTGTGAAAACACAACTCTAATTCTTACAAAGGCCGTTCCTAAACTGGAGTCCCACAAGTGAGATAACGCGATGTACCAAAGTACACCTACAGTTCAGATGAGTCGCTGAGGTACACCGAAGCATCACCTCATGACTGTAGACCGTTTGAGACACACTAAGCGTAATCCACGGGGAGTTACCGAAGTGACCTGCTGTCAGGGCTATTTGATGTTGACCCTGGCAGGAGTTTCCATTCAATCACTGAGGATCACAGTTGTGAACCTCTCATAAATGTTCTTGACAGATTGCTAATATCTGTGAAGGACTCGATAACGTACCACTGATGTTCTTATTGTTGAACATCAAGTGATGAAATATTGTACCTAAGAGATCTTTTGATGAATCTCGTGGCTCTAGACTCAATAGTGCGTTTTGGTTTTCCTGAGCGGAGACTAGGGAGAGGGTCTCCTTCTTCAATATCAACAATCTCTAAGAGAAAGCCGATAGATTATGTAGGGTTCCCTGTGAGAATGAAACAAGCTTCTGTTGAGAGAAACTTGAGTGGCTAAGAATGTTTAGTGCATGCGTCACTGGGTCCATGACGACTTTTAATCTTCAATACCGGCGTCATCAAGTGACAACCAGTAGCATATGAATTGAACCCGGTGTCTGCCCTAAGTTAAATAATCTGGAGGGCTATTTCTTTTCACCCTTTTCTTTGCATATCTTTTTGATTCTTCAACTCCTTCTTTCTCTGATTCTCATTTTCTCCTTTTTACAATCATACCTAAGGACTTCTAGATTCTAACTATTTGTGGTGTCCTTGGGTAGATCCCTCCGGCTCTGGCGGATCATAAGACGGTTATTCCTAACCTTAGTCACCTTATAACTTCATGACTAACCTATGTTGCCATAAAACCAATTTTCAAGAAAATATCTCACAACGGTTATGATTGTAAAACATTTTGTACCACTGTAAGAGTTTGATCTTTTGTAGAAATACTCCCCCTCCATATGTGCTTAAGAGTTTTTACGAAAATCTGCACAGTGAGGAAAGAGCGCGCACTTTTTGAATTGATCAACTCAAGATAGACAATCCCCCGCGAGACACGGTTATGTTGTATAGTTAAAGAGTTACATTGTCAGCTTTTAGGTGACAACTAGCTCTAATAACTACCTTGAAGGTGTAGACAAACCTCGAAAGGTTGTCAAACCCGTCAGAGTTCATGTCTACCAAGAGTTTCTCGAATGGTACATTCTATTCGGACAAGTCCTTTGCGAGACACGTTTACATCACTAGCGAACTAGCTTGAAATTATTACCCGTCCCGGACAAGTCTTTTCGATTTACTAACAGTTAAGTATCGTCAATTCGTTGGTTAAGTCTATAGCACAAAGATTCATTTGCATTTACGCAACATATTTCTTATCACATAATTTTCTCCCCCTAAAAAATGGCATATAAAATGTTATTTTTGAAAAGTTGAGAATAAATATGACCATTTCGAGTGTTGCGGGAAGATGACTATTGTGAACAATTTGTGAACAAAGTTTTAATTCAAATACTCCCCCTCAACAAGTGATATAAACGGATGAGATTTTGAAAAAACATACGGGGAAGTACTTGTTCTTTTGAGTAAAACCTTTGAAAAATGAAAGGTTTGATAAGGTTTACTCAAAAGTAAGAAGCTTTCGCTCCTTATATAAGGATTGTGGCACTGAAGCGTACCACAGGGTCCTTTCTTGACAAGAACGGGTTGTACACTGAAATGTGTGCACAAACCATAGTCATAATTAGATCACACATCCAAAATATTATGAAATAGAAGCAGTTCAAGGGGTACCAGGAAGTCCATCAAGCTTGCCAGGAATGCGAACAGGGCGTTGATAGCCGGCGAGAGCAATCCTGGGACGACCACCTACAAAGCTCTCTAATGTTCTGAACTGATCCCTTTGATACAACCTTTCATCAATCATAGTGATGATCCTCTTCACATCCCTTATGTCTTGAGAATTCCATCGCTTTGGAGACCCAATGCCTTCATGTATCACCTTCAACCAATAAGCCAAGCCATCCCTAACCTTCTTCAATGTGTGATCCCCAAATTTGTGAAGATCTCTACACGCCATCAAGCAATTTCGTTGAAGTTCACTGCGATAAACGATGCCGATTGGTTTGCTGATGAGGGTGTATTGTGAAAGTTGGTTGATGTCAGGAAGATCTAGCTGTGGTGGAGTAAAATTGATACGGGTCTGATATGATTCAATTGCAAGCTGGAGATCTTTTACATGTTCTTTGATTACTATTCTTCTGATGAAGATAAGCAAGGACTTGATGAATTCACGTTGCACTTCAGTCGAGAATTGTCTTATGCGACCCTGTACTTTGGCAAGGTACATGTCTTCAATGTCGTTGATAGACAAATTCTCAAAGTCCGCTTCAGAGAATGCATAATCCCTTTCGTCTTGCCTTTTGACCACGATATTCTTGAGGAAAGTGTAGTCGCATTTAGACGAAAGATCAACATGTTTAATAGCCACGATTGCTTTAGTACTGAATACTTAATGTTGAGACTTCTGAACCTGGCAGCTTCTGTAGTAGATTCGTCGGCGTTCCGGCCAATGGTGAATCCCATACAATGCATCACGGTCATATACTGCCACATTGTTAGAGAACATGTGGTTAGCCCTTTCCTCGATTGCTATGCAGTTAGAGTATATGGTTGCCGGGAATGGAAGTGTCAGAGATGTAGCGTATTTCCTTGAACCATCGCCACCGTGTAGAAGAAATTCCAAGTCTTTGTTGAAGAAATATCGGAATGGAATCCTAGGCTGATCTGGTTGGCCAATTATTGGAAGAGGTTTAGACCAGTCGGTGTAATATGGAGGGTTGTCCCGTTTGGTGAAGTCGATGTTTGCTTCGGGGTTGAGCCAATCCATGTTGTTAGACATAGCTCGTGCTATATTATCAAGATGATACTCAACTTCAATAGCACTTTCCGAGCTGTCCTTGAGCAGTTGAAATGCTTCATTCTTGTTTCGCTTCAACTCGGATTTCGTCATCTTTTTCACACGGAATTTCTCTTGCAAGAACTTAGCATGCTCCAATGTACTACCGTCTTCCAGATCTTGACCTTCAGGTGGGTAGGGAGTAGAGTTAACAAGTGTAGAAAACCAGTCGTATTCCTCTGTGTCATCTTCGTCTAGCGATGATACGACGTCAGCCTTAGGCGCCTTCTTCTTCTTTTTCTTAGACCTAGATGAAGATTCTGGTTTCTTAACTTTGTCGGGAGAGGCGGGTTGTTGTTGGGGAGTTCATCTGAGAGAAGGAGATCCGGCAACACAGCACCTTGTTTCTTGGTAGTTGACTCCTTAAATCAGACTGTTAGAGTGGGTTCAGACAACACGTCAAGATTGTCGGGGTCATTGATTCTCTTAGGGATATCAGAATTGAGTCCAAGAGCTCTTTGGATCAACAGTTTTGTGTATCTGATATAAGGAATCTTTGAGCCAAGCTTTTTGAGGAAGGTTATCATGTCATCCCATATCAGAGCTTCAATTTCAATGTGTTTTATGTTGATCAGAGCCCAAAAGATTTGCAGTTCCACGAGCTTGGGATGCTCATAGCCACTGTCACGACCATAAACAGATTTTGTGATGATGATATAAAGGGTTCTCCAAGGCTGAGGAATTTTTTAAGATCCACGTGTTAATGCTTAGCGATAATTCCTGAGGCTTCGTCATACCCAATATCAATCAAGAATTGCAGAACCGTCTCTTCAGTAGGTGCAGCAGAGTATTCAGTTGGTATGATGTCAGGAATGAGGAGAACAACCCTTAAGTCTGCAGGGGTGATGGTGATTTGCTTGTGATTGAGCGTCACCGTCACAACATTTTGACCTTTGATTATCTGCATTGTATTCCAGAATTGCTGTATGTAGATCTCCGAAACAGTGGCAGAGTTGGTGAGCATGTTCTGATAAGGATGGTTCTTCAGAATATCAACAACAATGAGACAAGAAGATTCTGAACAGGTGAGGGTTTCAAAGTCAACACGAAGGTTGTTCTTTCCAATCTTCATTGGATAGCCATGAGGAAAGATATCAGCAATGGTGAGAACGTTTGGTGCATCCACATTCATTTGAGCTTCCATGTCGTGATCTGAAACACATTTAGCCAAAAGAACCAACATATCGAAAGACATAATGTTAGTCAACAGAAGGTTTTATTGACTAATTATTGAATGTGCTATGTCTATGATTGTTACGAGTCCAAAGTCACTTGTTTGTCCAATAGTCTAATGACGTCGTGATAAGTTTTGTGAGTTATTTAACTTTAGGTTTTAAAGTTTATGTTATCACATATTTTTCACAACACATTACACATTTAAGCTTATTAGTGACATTATTGGTTTCGTGACGTTATGATTTATTTATTTACAAGTTTGCACGCGTAACAATTCATAATGGAGGTTTGATCAAGGCTTAGGAGTAGAAATGGTAGCTTATGCGTAAACAGGAGAGGTATACGCGTAGACGAAAGCTTACGCGTAGGATCCTTACTTATTCGTAAGAAATATTACGCGTAGGAAAAGGGGACCTTATGCGTAAAGCTTACGCGTAGGCGTATATAAAACCTTACGCGTAAGGCTTACTCGTAAGAGTACACCTTATGCGTAGAGGTCACTGTTTACGCATATCCTTCACAGGATACGCGTAGTCCCTTAGTAGAACCTTACGCGTAAACGCTACGCGTAAGATTTCTCTTACGCATAACATGCTACGCGTAAGGTGATCCTTATGCGTAGATGGTTAACAACCTTGATTCTGATTTTTTTTACGAGTAGCAAACCTGAAATAACATCATCATAACATCATTATTTACACATTCAATCATTCTAAAACAGATCATGGCATGAAAACTTATCAAACAATTTACGCGTAAAAAGTATTACGCGTAAGACTAAACCCTAACGTTCATGAATTACGCATATGAAATTTAGCCATAGGATTTGCACCAAAGTTTTTCTGGTAAGTCTAGGAAGCCTATAGAGTTGTTTTATCCAAGTTTTAACATCAAACAAGTCATGAATCAAAAATACCCAAACCGTATGAACATAAACCCTAAATTTCAATTTATGAATCATTAGTGTTTTTGGGTGAAATCTGGGCCTAGATATGATCAATTCAACTTGACAACAACCTATTATAACAATCTTTATTACCAAAAACGTTCACATATGAAAACACCCAAACCCACGCATAAACCCTAATTTCCAAAATTCATCAATTCGTGTATCTGGGTGCATTTTGAGGATAAAAATGATATCATTGATGTAATAGAAACGTTTTGACACTATCTTTTTAACCACAAACACACAATCTTAATCATGTGTTCATACGCATATGCGTTGAACACAAAATCAAGCATATACAACATTTTGACCGTTGGATTGATGTAAAAATCAAAACCATTGTTTGAAAACATGTAAGAAACATTAAACCACTTACGAAATTATGATCCAAAACACGGATTTGTTGAACGATTCTTAGGCGTAGGATGAGTTTGGTTGTGTAATAAATGTGATGAAATAAATGAGGTTGGTGGAGTGTTTTTATTAAAATTAACTTTAAGCTTTTGACACTTTCAGTCCCTCCACCCTTTCCATTTTCATTCAAAGCCTTTTTACTTCTATTTTGGTTACCAAACGAAGAATATTTAGAAATAACTTTGACGACACTCCCCTTCGACTTAAGAAATAATGAAAGGTTATAAATTTTAGTCCGAGGAGTGTCAGAAACCAGAAATGTGACCACCAATATTAAAGAGACAACCAGGATAAGGTAACATGCAAGTACACGGTTATTTTGAAACAGTTTAGTGTTAAATTTTCTCCCCCTCAACACTTGATCGGAAAAATACTGAATTTTGAAAGATTATAGTGTTGACGGAAGAAATTTACTTGCAATGTTAAGAGAAAAATAGATAGAAGAATATTTTTGTTGATTTATCTGATTTTATATTTTTGTATTTTGTTTTTGAAAAAATTATTTACAAAAGAGATTGTGGTGTTTGACTGGTTTTTAAGACTGTTTAAAGAGTTCATCCAATTCTTCATGAGTCAAACACCGCATACCAATCCGGTGGACCAACTCATTAAACCTAGCGGGAGGCAAGGCTTTGGTGAGTAGATCTGCTAATTGGTATTCTGTACCCACGAAGTATAATTCAACTGTACCCTGTTCCACGTGGTCCTTGATGAAATGATAACGAAGATCGATGTGCTTTGATTTCGAATGCTGAACTGAGTTGCACGAGATCGCAATAACACTTCGATTGTCGCAGTACATCGGGATTCTGTCAAATACGTAACCATAGTCTTTGAGTTGTGTTCTCATCCAGATGACTTAAGCACAACACGCCGACATGGCTACATATTCTGCTTCGGTTGATGACAGCGATGTACAATCCTGCTTCTTCGATTGCCAGGACACCAGTTTATCACCAAGAAATTGTAGTGCTCCTGAAGTATTTTTCCGTGAATCTAAACATCCTGCGTGATCAGCATCTGAAAATGCGATTAGTTCAAAACCAGAATCCTTCGGATACCAGATCCCCAAGTTAATGGTTCCCTTGATGTATCAGAGGATTCATTTAGCCTCAGAGAGGTGGGTTTCAGTTGGTCTTGACTGATAACGGGAGCAGAGATAAACGACAAAGACAATATCAGGTCTGCTAGCTGTTAGATACATGAGAGACCCAATAATACTTCGGTATTTTGTCAGGTCGACTATTTTCCCATGTAAATCAACGTCTAGCTTCTTGGTATGAGTCATTGGTGTGGCATAAGTGTCACAGGTTTCATTCTAAATTTATTTAACAATTCAATGGCATATTTGGACTGACTCAAGAAAATACCACGGGGTGATTGATGAACTTGCAGTCCGAGAAAGAACGTAAGTTCACCCATCACAGACATTTCAAAATTTTTCTTCATTAGTTTTGCAAAAGCGATTGAGTACTTTTTATGTGTAGACCCAAAAATAATGTCATCCATGTAAATTTGAACAATTAAGATATGTGCCCCGTGATATTGAATGAAAAGAGTAGGGTAGACCAACCTTTGGTGAAATTATTGGCAATGAGGAAAGATGATAGCTTATCGTACCATGCCCGAGGAGCTTGTTTGAGACCATTCAAAGCTTTGTTCAGTTTGTAGACATGGTTCGGGAACTCGGGATCAACGAATCCTTCTGGTTGGCTGACATAAACTGTTTCTTTCAGTTGTCCGTTGAGAAATGCAGTTTTGACATCCATCTGAAAGACCGTCATATTCATATGAGCCGCGAACGCGAGAAATATCTGAACAGCCTCAAGACGAGCAACCGGATCAAATGATTCTTCAAAGTCAATACCCTCTTCCTGTCGGTAACCCTTAGCCACCAGACGTGGCTTGTTTCTAATTACGTTCCCTTCAGCATCCAATTTGTTCTTCCAAATCCATTTGAGACCAATGACGTAGACCCCTGTTGGTCTTTCAACCAGTTCCCATACTTCAAGACGTTTGAATTGGTTGAGTTCTTCCTGCATGGATTCAATCCAGTTGTCTTTTGTCATTGCGTCTTTAATGGTTTTAGGCTCAGATTAGCAGACAGTGAGTGCATAAATGAAATGTTCACCATCTGTGTGAAGACGTTGTCTCGTAACGACTGGTTGATTCGGGTTACCAATAATATTTTTCAGAGGATGGTCTTTTGTCCATCGATGTGTAGAGGGTTGATGTTGGTAAACATTGTGCAGATTCTGAGGATTCAAATGGTTTGTTGATGATTCCGCGACATCAGGTGTAGCAGTTCCATTAGCAAACGGGTTAAAGAATGCATTTGGATCAAAATCTGCAGGTGGGGGTACTTCATTAAGAACATCATCAGCCGGTTCATCATTGTTGGAAGCGGTTTGTTCAACTGTTGTGGTGGAGTCAACTGGTGGTGCTTCTTCAACATTAGTTGTTGTAGCAGGTGTATCAGGTATAAGAGTAGTATCAGGTTGAGCAACGGAAACAACGGATACACCTGGAGCACGTTCATCAATATCGTCACTGAACAGCGGAGCCAATAACCTTTCCATTTGTTGACGAGTGAGCTGGGGGCTTTGTTCAGCTGATGATGGGGTTTGAGGGAAGTTTAAGCGATTGTGACCGGGTTCCAAGCTGTTATGCTCAGATGCCATCTCCGTAAGTTCATCAAAATGAGCATGAATCATTTCCATAACCTGTTTTGTACGACGATTCCAGATCCGATAAACTTTAGAATTCTCACAATATCCAATAAAGACTCCAATGTCAGCTTTGGCTTTGAGCTTTCCAAAATCATCACGATCATTATTCGGATAGCAAAGGGATCCAAATACATGAAAGTGTTTGAGATTCGGTTTATGGTTGTGGAGAAGCTCAAAAGGTGTTTTGTTGTGGCGTTTAGTAATCATAGAACGGTTTTGAGTATAGCATGCAGTAGATACAGCTTCTGCCCATAAGTAATCTGGAAGTTTAGCATTGATTAACATTGTTCTTGCAGCTTCCACTAACGTTCGGTTTCATCTTTCAACAACTCCGTTTTGTTCTGGTGTTCGTGCAATAGATGTCTGATGCTTAATTCCTACTTTCTCATAAAATTCTCGAAGAGTTTGGTTAACAAATTTAGTTCCTTTGTCTGTTCTTATTTGGCGGACGGTGTTCCGGAGCTGAACTTGAATTTTCGTGAGAAAGGTGATGATCATTTGTGGAGCTTGGTCTTTGCTTCGAAGAAAGTAGACCCAAGTCCATCGTGAATAGTCATCAACAATTACTAAGATATAGCGTTTGCCATTGATCGTTTGCACGCTCATCGGGCCACACAAATCCATGTGAAGAAGATGAAGCACATGCAGAGAGCTGTGTTCCACCTTTGAAGGAAAATGAGCACGAGTGCTTTTCCCTTGTTCACAGGCTGAGCAAAGGTGATCTTTAGAATACCGGAATCGTGGGAGACCTTCAACTAGTTTGTGTCGAGCAAGATTGGTTATAGTTTGAAAGTTTAAATGTGAGAGACGACGGTGCCATAGCCAGGATTTTGTTGATGTTGCCTTTGAAAGTAAGCAGATGGGAGATGAAGCAACCATGTCTTGCATAGAGATAGTGTAAAGACTTGAGTTACGCAAGCCAGACATAAGGTCGTTTCCTTGTAGATTACGAATGAAACAAGATTTCTCCCTGAAAGTAACCTCCAAATCTCCATCACAGAATTGACCTACTAAAAACAGATTGTGACCGAGGCCTTCCACATAATAAACCCTGCTAATTTTGATGTTCCCATTGATATAGTCTCCGTAGCCCATGATAGCTGCGAAGTGATCATTCCCGAATCTGACAGTGCCAATGAACTTAGCAATAAAGTTTGATAACAGTTTAAGGTTGCCTGTCATGTGTCGGGAACATCCGCTATCAACAATCTAGAGAATGATCTGTATCACCTGCATTACACACAGATGACACAGATGGAATAGAAGTAGATGTGGAACCCGAAATCTTAGAGGGTTCCGGAGCAGTTATAGTAGACATACACACATCAATAACTTTAGGCATCCATTTAAATCCTAGTGTGTTATATATCCATTTCTGCCATCTCCAACTAGTATTTTCTTTAGTCTTAGTGAATGCACTAGGTGGTACTACATTCCTAGGAGGTGAAACTGGAGCTACAGGGACATCAATGATGTTCTTAGAATCTAAAGAGGGCGGTCTACCAAGCACGGACTTAGAATGATTAGTGGGCCTAAAGGTATTCCGATTCTTAGGATTCCTTAAACGAGAGATGATAGCTTTAGCAACACATTTGTCATGACAATCAGAATTCATACTTTTACAACATATAACACAAGGTGCATAACACTGAATATCAAAAGTACTTAAAAGTTTAGCATTCGTTACATCACTATTTCTATTACATTTGCCAGACGTAATATCAATAGTGGAAGCAACGTGAGTCTTATTCATAGTCCTAGGGTGTTCTTCTACTTTAGCATTCCTTATTGATCTTTTCTTAGGTCGCAACTTCCTATTCTTCGATGTAGTGCTTCTAGGCTGTGAAGTGCGAACGTTTGGAAAAGAGACAACTATTCCTGTTTCAGTAGAAGGAAGCACGTTAGCAACTTGTGTTTTGGCAGTAGGCATTCTAGGTTCACGATTACTAAGTGTTACTGGTGCTATTTTCTTAATCACAGTAGGCGGAAGTTGTTCATACTTTCCTAACATTTCTCTTAACTTAAAGATAGTGTGAATCAAATCTTGATTTTCAGAACGAATATTACCAGCAAAATTCATTACTTCTCTAGTGTGTGCAAGATAGTGATCAAGTTCGTTTGATGCTTCATGACGAGTCTTATTGAGTAAATCAAATATGACACCATATTCCTGTTTAACTTTTACAAGTTCTTGTTCATATTTTGAGATTTGACTTTTCAAAGACACATTTTGATCATCCAGTTGCTCAAATTTTGGATTAAAATTGTTTGATTGCAACTGGTGGATTTTGTTTTGCAAAGCAAGTTCACGATTTTGACAATCTTTTTGACACCATTGAAGACGACGTTTTGCATTTGAAAGCTCGTTTAAGAGACGTTCGTTTTCAAATTTTAAAGACTCGATCTGAAGCACATTATCAGTATTCTCAACAGTTACAACATTATCAACAGTATCAGCAGAGATATAATCAGATGCATATGACGCAAAATTCAATAACACAACATTATGGATATCAGCACAGATAACATCATTCAAGAGTCGATCAACATCTTTTCTCAACATTTTCTTTTTACGTTTAGTATTGGTAATAGATGTTTTTGTTTTCTCGAAAACGACCTTCATCACTCCAAGTTCCTTATGAAAGTCCCGTTCCCAAGAAATGCACAATGTTTCAAATTTTTAACATTTGGTAAAAGATTTTTCTGAAAAATGTCTCTTTGTTCTCGCGCCAGAGGCGATTGAAAGTGTTGAACTTTGATTTCAGAATGATATTCTATCTCATGTTGTAAACGTTTGAGGTCAGCCATGAAAAGGTCAAAATATCTAAGAATTTTGCGATTTTCAGGTTTTGAATTTACTTCACTGATGGAAGGTAAAGGACCATAAATTTGTGCATAATCTGGTTGGGGATTAACATTAGAAGACTCAGACGTTTTTATGATAATCCTTGGTGTGTTAGAAGAATCTGTTGGTGTGACGAAAGTGACCAGTTTTGAATAGTTAAAAGGTTTGTTGTAAACAACAGTTTCTAATTTTGATCGACTCTCGTCTTCTGCATCTAATTCCTCTTGACAATGATATTTAACAACACTCATAACAGAATTATCAATTTTATATTCTGCACTGGAAACTTCAGGATTTGGTTTGAATGCTTTGGTTGAAAGCTTAGGTTTGTAATCAGCAAGATTTGGTCCATATCCATTTGGATTGGGTTTTAAAGTAAACTTTTCAATAGCTGTGACCGACTCACCATGTTTGTAAAGAACAGTTTTAAACTCTTTAAGTTTGTTTTGCAAGCCGATAATTTCTTCAAGATGATCATCTATTCGTTTCGTTGAATGCTTTTTGTATGCAGAGAACTGTTTTTGACAAGTTAACAACTCAGCCTTAGCTTTTTGATTTTCCAAGGTGAGAGCGTTAATTTGCTTTTTATGTTCATGTTTCAATTGTTCTATTTCAGACAACAAAGCATTCTTCGAAGCGGCTAGATCACGCATCTGTCTCTCTAAATATTTTCCGTTTTGATGAGATTTAGCAAAGGCGGCTTCAAAACCCTTTTCACGTTTTTCTTGAGTTTTGAAAAAGTTAAGTTGCTTTTGTAAACATTCAAAATCCTTGATTAACAGTGCATTTTTACTTTTCAAGTCCTGATTTACTGCACGACATTCTTCCACTATGGATTGTTGGTTTTTAAGCCACAGATCAACATCTGGACGAGGCACAAGTTCGGCGTGTTCAACGTGAGTCACAACATGATCATTATTTAGATCCTCAAGTATAACCACGGAGTCAATTTGATTATCAATGGAAACCATAAGGTCATCTTGATCGTCAAATGTAACTACGGGGTCTAATTGAAAATCGTCGGAATGAAATGTGGATGACTCATTTTGAACATTCTGAGCCTTGCTGGATTCAGATGTTGGCGGAGATATTAGATCAGAGATAAATATGGTTTGTTCGGGTACCTGAGACAAGCCATCAGTGTCATACACTGGGCCTGTGTCACTCATGTGTAACTCATGCATATTAGCCATCAACATAACAACTGCATTGTCCTGCAAGTCCTCCATATCATCATCTAAGTCTGCATCTGCCATAAAACTGTGTTCTTTGTCTGTGAGAGTTCCACCAGCTTCATCCTTAAGAGCCAAAAGTAAAGCCTCCTTGTGATAAGCACTGCCCCTAGTCCTCGGCTTTGGGCATGCATTAGCCAGGTGTCCCTTCTCATTGCAGTTGTAGCATCGAAGACCATTCAACCCATTATGAGCATTTCCCTGTTCCACCACTTGAGCTCTGTTGTTATTCCTACCCATAGCATTAAACCCTTGACCACCGCCCATCTGACGACTATAACCACGATTCTGAACTTCAACTCGTCCATTGTTCACAACAGCCTGATTCCTGGTGTTTGATGAGGAACGAATGCGATTGTTGGATTTTTTTGTATAACGGCCAAAAGCATTAGCAATCATAACAAATCCTTGTTGCAATGCTTCGAACGGATCGGATTCCTCATTAGCCTGACTATAAAGTGCCTGATCATTGTTGTTGTTGTAAGGAACCAATTGATTATGTTGAGATTGCTGTGATTGATCATTTGGTGTGATAGTGGCAGTTGGTTGAGTTGCTGGTTGAGGAGGATAACTGTTTTGAGCATACAAGGCAAGTTGTTGATTTTCCGGATGTGAAGCTGAAGTAATTTGAGCATGGAGAATCCTTTCCTTAACAACTTCCTTTTGACGAGGCTTCAAGTAATCGTACAACAATCCGTATGTAGAATGATGCATGTTCTTCGCTTGACGGAGAAAAATGACATACTTCTCCCATTCAGGACCAAGACTACTCAGGAACTTAGTATTAACTGCAATTCTTGGCATGATGATATTGTGTTTATCCAAATCATTTATGATGTCTGAGAATCGATGATGATAAGACTCTAGTGTCTCTCCAGGTTCAATCATGAAATGTTCATAAGACAAGTAAATTTTGGATTCCATATCCTCCTGATTGAGTGCAGATCCTTCCATAAGAAGATGAATATGTTCCCACATTGCCTTTGCAGTCTTTTGAGCATCAACACTTCGAAGAATTGGGTTTGGTAATCCTAAAAGGATATATTGCATTGCAAGCTCATCAGCTTCATAGTGTAGAAGTTCTTCTGGATTTAGGTCTGCAACAGTAGCAATGTTTGATTGTTCATCTCTTGGTGGATTAGCATTTGGATCTCCTGGTACAATGACAGTAGGCATCTGAAATGGACCTTCCAAGATAACCTTCTTTAAGAACTTTCCATGTGGCTTCTTCAGATCACAAAACCTAAAGAACCTAATTAACCATTGATCGTAGTTTCCTGGAGTGAGCATTGGAGGTCTATCTAGTGATCCAGCCTCATGAATTGATTGTTGGCTGCTTAAAGCTTCACACATCTTTGCAAACCAAGTGGGTTCCTTCATAGTGTTCCTTGATGGATGTTGATTGAAATCGTTTATGTAGGGTTGAACTTGAAGACTTGGTGGTGGTTGAACCATTTGTGGTGGTGGAATTGCTCCAAGTTGTGGAGTATGTTGTTGATTAAATTGTTGTTGATAAATTGCTTGTTGTTGATTCCATTGTTGATGTTGTGGACTTAGTTATTGTTGTCGTTGAGTGTAAGTGTGAGGGAAATAGTTAGAGTATGGTGGTTGTGACATTTTGAAAAACTTGTGTTATAAAATGGATCTTTGTAGTCGAATGAACCTTTGTTGATGAAGTATCCTTAGGCGTAGAAATCACAATAAACCAAGTAGCACTTATGCGTAAAAACACCAAAGTTACGCTTAACAGCAAGAGTTACGCGTAAGATTTAGCTTACACGTAAGGAAGGTGAAAAACACTAAAGTTATGCGTAAAACAAGAAGTTAGGCGTAGAAAACTTAGGCGTAGGATTACCTTATGCGTAAGACTAAGCTTAGGCGTAAGATAAATCTTATGCGTAGGATTTTCTACGCGTAAGCTTTATGCTTATGCGTAATTTTAGGGTTTTTGCCCAAGTGATCTTTTACACTATCACAGTGCAAAAGATATCCCAAGTCGACGTATTTTCAGGCTTATCCAAGCAAGAAAACACAGAGTAAACCACGAAACTGAAGATCAATCCAAGGAGCAAGTTACGCGTAGAATTAGGGCTTTGATACGCGTAGTTCTACTCGTAAGATGACTTTTGCCCAAAGATGTTTCTAAACCAGATTTTTGTGATGCAATAGCTTCAATATCACCAAAATAACACAAAAGTTTGAAACTTGATGAACCAAAGCGTCTAAAATGGTTACGCGTAGAACAAAACCCTCGTACAAAAAAACTAGCCTTAAAACGATGATCCACGCGTAAAGTTTGAAACTTTTTTGCCAAAAACAGTTATTTTAACACCTTAAAACGTTGAAAGTACAATAATCTTGGATTAAAAAGTGAAAAAAATGCGTTTTTAAGCAAACCAAAGTATCAACCCACGAACCGTATGTTCTACGCGTAGGACCAAAACCCACTTCAAGAACAATACGTTCACCCAACTATTTGGCGATTGATACCACTATTAGGTCATTAGTTTTACAACACAAGCACAATAGAAAGAGATAGAGAAGAGAGAAGGCGGATGAACAATAAACCAAACACACACACTCGTATGAACTTGAGACAGTTACGCGTAGGAGTATGAAAAAGAGATAAATTGAACAACCAACCCTCAAGTGAGGGTTATTACAAGGTATTTATAGGAAGGGGAGCTAGGGCAACACTCCTACTCCCTTCCTTTCCTTAATGGACATGGGCCTAAGCTCATGGGCCTTCTACATAAGCTTAAGCTAATAACAAACATAAAGGCCATAATTAAGCTAACTATTATATATGAATCACTAACACTTGGTTTAGGTTTAGGAGTGATTCCAACAGTTATTAAGCTAAGGCTTATGTAGAAGGCCCATAAGCCTTGGCCCAAGCCCATAAGAAGGGAATGAGTCTAGATGTGTTGCCCTAGCTCCTTGTCCTATAAATACCTCTTGTAAACCTTCTATTGAAGGTTGGTTGTTCATTTCTAATATCACTCCTACGCATAACCTTTCTTATATTGTATTCGTGTGTGTGTTAGTGTGTTCAACCGATCTATCTCTTCTCTATTTCTTATATTGATGCTTGTGTTAGTAATATGGGAACCTAACAGTGGTATCAGAGCCATCTAGTTGGGTGAAACGGTTTGTTTTTTGTCTACTCGTAAGGTTTCACGTTTTTTAACCTTTCTCACGCATAAAGCTCAAATTTTTTCACTTTAAAATTCAAGATTCTTGTACTTTAAAGGTTATTTGGTGTTAAAGTTTAAGTTTTTGGCAAAAAGTTTAAAACTTTACGTGTGTAGAAGTGTTTTTGAGCTTGATTTCATTCGTGTACCTCTTTCTACTCGTAAGGTGAAAAACAGTTTTGGATCATCAAGTTTTAAACTTTCTTGTTATTTTGGTGATATTGAAGCTATTTCATCTTAAAAATCAAGTTTCTAAACACTTTTGGGCATAAAATCAGTTTTTGGTACTTTCTACTCGTAAGCGAAACCCTAAACTTACGCATAAGAAATCCGTGGTTTGATCTTCAGTTTTCTTGGTTTACTCAGTGTTTTCTTGCTTGGATAAGCCTGAAAACACTTCGACTTTGGATATCGTTTACACTGTGATAGTGTAACGGATTTTTGTGCAAAACCCTAATTTTACGCATAAGCTTAAACTTACGCGTAGAACTCTTTACGCCTAAGATTTTTATTACGCCTAAGCCTTGTCTTACGCATAAGCTAATCCTACGCATAAGTTTTCTACGTCTAACTTTCAGTTTACGCCTAATTTTAGTGTTTCTCAATTCTTACGCGTAAGCTAATTTTACACATAAGTCTCATTGTTACGCGTAAGGTGGTGCTTTTACGCGTAATCTCTTTCTATGCATAAGCTCTTTCTACGCGTAAGCTACTTGTCTACGCATAAGCTGGTTTTCTACGCCTAAGCACTTCTTCAACAAACAACGAGTTTCATTCGACTACAAAGATCCATCAACGAGTTTTTTGGCAGGAAAATTTGAGTAAAATTTAATTTTTAGGGGAGACTAAACGTTTAATTTTTACGCGAGATTCAAATTTTGGTTTAACTGTGAAAATTTTGGTCAAACATTCAAATTTTTGGGCCCAATTTCGAATTTTTCGGGTCAAATTTGGCGTCAAAATTGTCATAACTCAAATTTTTCTTTCAACTTTAGAATTGAATTTTATAGTGAATTTCAAATTTTGGGAGACAAAATTTTTCAAATTTATTTTTGGATGGAAATTTTGAAAATCACTAAATCGGCCTTTCATGTATGATGACTTCACAAATCTCCTCACCTTCCAGCTACTGCTTAAAACCTTCATCACCAAACCTTGCTACTGATGATTCTGAATATGAAAAGGCATTTGTGGAATTGGAAGAAGGACGAATGGTACTGTCTAAGATGGTGAACTCAATAATCAACAATTCCAAGCGTCAAACATCATCAAATTCCCGAAATCCCGCAGTCGTGCAAGGTAAAAGAGTTGATGTACATGGAAGGAATGCTCAAAGGGATGTTGAAAATGTTGTGATTACTGCATCTGTCGATAATACGGACAATGAGGTTGTTGCATTAGAAAAGCAAGAGGACAGCAGCAGATCTGGTGAAGATATCATACTTAACTATGACACCGAGCCCAACTTTGACGAAGAACAAATGGTTGAGGAAGATATCTTACCCATCTATGACACAGAGCCGAACTTTGACAATGAACAAATGGTTGAGGTACTATCTACTGTTGATCATATTCTGACTGCAAATGCGACACAACATACTGATCAACCTGAATTCAGAAATGAAAGAGAGGTTGACCAGTGTGTTGCACAATGTCCAGACAACTATCTCATGTTTGAGCCCTTACTTGTTAACAATTCAAATGAAACGTCAAATCAAACTCTTGAATCTGAAAACATTCTTCTCAAAAAGACCATTGCTCAGTTTCAAAAAGATTTTTCAAAACTTGAGGCTCATTGCATCTCTCTTGAACTTAAAATGCAAAACAAAATTTTAAACTCAGAGCCAAATGGTAAATCTTTGTATGAACAAAGTAATCGTGTGGATACATTATTAAAAGAAAATGAGCATTTAAAGGCTCAATTTCAAGCAAAGGGGCTTGCACATGTTGCTTTACAAAACAAACTGAGAAGATTAAGTGACAAGAGTGTGGATACTAATTTTGCAAAACCAACAATCTTGGGGAAATCGTCTCTACAACCTTTCAGAAAACAATCAGTAGTTAGACAACCAACTGCATTTAAATCTGAACGTTCTAAATCTTCAAAACCACGGTTTGCCTCCCAAGTTGTTGAGAATAATCATTCGTCAAAACCAGTCACTCCACATTCCTGGCCTAATAAAAATGCTTTTGTTTCTGTTAAATCTGTTTCTGTTGGACCTGGCCCATCTAGGCTTAGTTCGAACACTGTGTCTAAACCGAGCATTAAAATTAAAAATTCATATTATTCACATGACGCATACAAGAACTATGATCTAGAAAAGGCTAGGAAAAGGGCACTACTCCAAAAGGATGGAATCTTAGGTTCACGACCTAGTGTGATGCCTTCTAGTGTGTTGCATAACACTGCTTGTAGTAGAAAACCAAAACCTAAGTTTACTCAACAAATTGTTGGAAATAAACCAGTTGATCTAAACGTAAAATTTCAGAAACCTAATAGGTGGATCAATATAGGACGCAGACTCTTCCCAAAAGAAGTTTCAACATCCCCTAGATCTAACCTTAGATGGATTCCAACGGGTAGAGTTTTCAACACTGTTGGTCTTAGGTGGATTCCTACAGGCAAGATACTAAGTAGTTGCATCAACACAAGTGTGAAACCCACAACATCCATCCCTGAGGTAGGAAAGGAACTTATCAAAATTGCATGTTCAGGTGTCAAGATGATAATTGACACTACATCTTTATGCCTCTAACATCTGGAACCCAGTTACACTTGGGGATCCATGTTTCTTCTTTCTTATCCCCCTCCTATTTTTTCTATGAAGGTACAACAGCAATGGCTCCTACTGCAATACAGCGTAGGACCCGTTTCTCACCATTAATGGTCCATCAGCTGCTCCACCATTGTACTTAATCATCAAAAATTGGGAACATTGCTTGCTCCTCTGGTTAAAGATTCAGTCAAAAGTCGTGCTTCAGATGTATCAAATGTTTCCGCTGCACACCTGATAATACTCTAATTTTTTATACACCTGAATCTACAACAACAACCGTTGCTGTAACTACACCTCCAATCGAATCTTCGATAACAGAAGATCAAACTGTTTCCAACAACAATGACACAGCTGATGATCAACAAAATGATTTAACAAAGCAGTTTTATCAGCAGTTAATTCTCACGAGATATTTATGGTACTTCACACTTGTTCGATTAATTGAACATACATGGTTTCGCTGTCTCCTTATACATGGTTTCGTTGTCTTCAATTCATCATCAATATACGTAGTGTATGATTCTGAATCATTGAAAACATCGAGGGGGAGAGAGTGTGTAGGTGGTCATTGCTTCCTTGTTCTTCTACATGTTTCTTTGCGAAAACCCAATGCCTTCTTGAATTTCTTCAATTAGGGGGAAGAAATAAGACGATATGTGGCTCAAACGTCTCACTTTGGTGTTATCGTATCAATTTCACGGGTGATCTTGTGTGAAGTTACCCAAATATGATGTTATGATGCCTCACACACGGTCTTGGTATCGTGTTATTGCATATTCACAGGTGATTTGTATTCCGAAAGATCACAACATTCAGGGGAAAGTCGTATCATTTCGTCTTTCGTGGTTTGTTTGGTGTGATGCGTCTACATACGTGAGAAGATCTTGTTGATTTGTAGCATGTTACCCTCGAACGGATCTTCCGCAATTAGTCAGATTTTCTTTGTGTGGTTTACTGCTCATCTACAAATTCCGCTGCATACTGAAACCTTTCAAAAGTTAGAGGAAATGTAGACTTCATCAAAGTTTTAAATCTGCTAAAGACAGTTGTCAGTTTGGGGGGAAGCTGATTCTGAAACCTCTTCATAATGGCTTCGGAGCATAACAGCTTGGAACCCGGTCACAACCGTTTAAACTTCCCTCAAACCCCATCATCAGCTGAACCAAGCCCCCAGCTTACTCGTCAACAAATGGAAAAGCTATTTGCTCCACTGTTTAGCGATGACATTGATGAACGTGCTCCAGGTGTATCCGCTGCTCAACCTGATCATACTCTTATACCTGATACACCTGCTACAACAACTACTGTTAGGAATTAGAAATTCCAGGTATTAAAGAGTCGGTCACCTCAAGTATATGTAATCGTTAGAAAGCTCATAGTCGTAGTTATTTTTAGTTAAGTAGTATTTAGTTAAGTAACACCGTGGAGGACGGACGGGTCTTTACCCACTGTATGCCTGATCCACAGCCCGTTGTGTGGCGATTTATGTAAGACTATAAATACTCTCTACCTTCCAAGGTAGAGAGTTGGAGCTCATAATAATATCTTTCACTTTCTCTCACTAAGTTCCCTAAACCTCTAACTTTCTCTCTCTAGAATTCCATCTATATGCTACTTTGTGTTATGGTTTGATGTGTATGTGAAAAGTTATATCTTACAATTGGTATCAAGAGCCATGGTTGGATCATATCTTGCACATCTTTGGATTTCTAGTGGTTTTTAGGTGGTTTTTGAGTTTGAAAAAGTTTAGTGGTTTTTGCATCATTTGGTTGATTTCTTGTGTTAAAGTTTGAATTTTGTTAGTACTTTTATGTTTAGAATCATCACAAGTGTTTAGGTTTTCATTTGGTAAGCTTGAATCATCTTGGTTGGGTTGTTTTTGGATTGAAAAGTGATGTTTATATGGTTTTTCAAGCTAGCGACTTAGCTCACGGACTATTCTCTTCATAGCGACTTGCTTTACAAATTTGTAGCGAGTTACAGCTTTAGACCTAGCGAGTTAGATCTAGCGAGTTAAAGTACAAGTAGTGGACTCTCCACTACGAGTAGCGACTTGGTGGTAGCGACTTGGTCTGTAGCGAGTTGCTCTTTAGCGACTTGTATCTTTAGCGACTTGAGTAGCGAATTGCTGCCAAAATTTTGCTAGCGACTTGAGGCTTAGCGAGTTACTACTTAGCGACTTGCATTTGTCTAGCGACTTGGGACTCTAGCGACTTAGTGGTGTAGCGAATTAAGTGTTAGCGACTTAGTGCATTATCTTCTAGTGACTTAGTGCATTATCTTCTAGCGACTTAGTGCATTATCTTCTAGCGACTTGAGTGATTGTTTACGGTTTTCTCTTGATTTAGTAAAATCCCGTGAAAGAATCTATTTCCCGATTTAATCATAGAGTTATAAAATCCCATATAATCTGTTAACATGTCTACCAACGTTCCTACTGTAATCTCCACTGTTGCCGAGGATGTTCAAGCAGCTGGCTCAGATACTCGTCCACCCATGCTTGACAGAACTGACTACGATTCTTGGGCTCAACGAATCAGACTGTATTGCCTTGGAAAGGAAAATGGTGTCAACATTCTCAAATCCATTGATGAAGGACCATATCGAGTTGAGACGACTAGAGACATACTTGATACTAATGAAGATGGTACTCCTGTTTACGGAATGGACAGACCTAAGATGTATGATGAGCTTGATGATAAGGATAAAAAGAGATTTGATGCAGATATCAGGGCTTCAAACATTGTTCTTCAAGGTCTTCCTAAAGACATCTACAAGCTGATCAATCATAACACTGATGCTAAGGCAGTTTGGGATAATGTTAAGATGCTTCTCTCAGGTTCAGAATTAACTATGGAAGACAGAGAATCCCAACTCTATGACAAATTTGAGCACTTCAAGATGAAACCAGATGAGAATGTCTATGAGTACTATGTGAGATTTCATAGGTTAGTTAATGACATGAGGAACATCAGAATGACTATGCCTAACATTCAGTTGAACTCAAAATTTGTGAACAACATGAATCCCGAATGGCACAAGTTTGTTACCGCTGTGAAGCTTACTAAAGGATTGAAGAATACAAACTATGAGCAACTCTATGCCTTCCTCCTTCAGAATGAGAGACATGCTATGTTTGAAAAATTGATTCTCAATCAGTTCAAAACCAACCCGGGAGAGACAAGCTCGTCTAATGATTCAACTGCCTTCTACTCAAACATCGGAATCACAACCAAAGCTTCACAAGTCATACCCTTGGGTAATGGTAATCACAAACTCATTCCTGATCCTATGTACAAACAAGCTGATGCTGATGCACACGTGGGAAACTTCATTAATCAACTAGCTCTTCTGATTAGCCAAAACATGAATTCTCTCCCACAAACCAACAACAACCTCAGAACAGCATCTAACCCACACAATCAAGCTACTGTTAAAGATGGAAGGATCGTGGTGCAACCAGTTCAGGAAAGACAGTATGATCAGGGAAGAGGTGGTGCTGGTAGAGGTTATGTGGGCAATCAGAATCGAGGAAGGAATGGTAACCAAGGTCAAGCTAAGCCGATCAAATGCTATAACTGTGGTGGTGAGGGACACATTGCAAGGAACTGCACATCTCCAAAGCGTCCACAGAATGCTGATTACTTCAGAGATAAGATGCTGCTGGCACAAGCTCAGGACAATGGGGCTGCTTTGAATGAAGAGGAATTGTTGTTTCTTGCTGAGGGCAATGCCAAGACCTATGATGCAGATGTGGATGAGCAGCCTATTCAGGAGATAGGTCACAATCATCAGAATGCCTTTCAAGTCGCTGGCTGTGATGCATACGACTCTGATGTGGATGATGGACCTACGGCACACATAATTTTTATGGCTAGCATTTCTCCAATGGTTTCTCCCAAGGTCTCCTCTTCACCACTAGCTGGGCCATCCCATGACAAGCTCATCTCAGAGGTATTAAAACTATACGATGATACTGATGTGCAACAGATGCATGACAAAGTACAATCAACTGAAACTATTGAATTAAATATTGAAAATATGGGTAATATCGATATTGTCCCATATGATCAATATGTGAAACAAAGTGAAAGTGAAGTTGTACCAAGTGATGCATCTTCTGCAGTCAACAATGACTATGTTTTTGATGAATACACTGCATGTGCCCCTGATGATTCAGTAATTTCTAAACTAAATGCCTATAAAGAACGTGTTGCTATTTATGAACAACGTGCTAAGTTTGAGTTGACCACTCGTGAGCAGGAAATGGATGACCAAGTGAGTACAGTAATTAGAAAAAGTAAGTTTAGAGAAGAAGTATTGAAACAAGAAATAAATTCCTTGCAAGAAAAACTTTCTAAAACAGCTAAACAAAAACAAGAACTTCAAGAAAATGTGAAAATGCTTAAGCAAGAATTTAATGCAAAGGAATCAAAACTCTTGAGAGATTTTTCTAATCTGAAAACTTTGAAAAACAAACTTGAAAACATGTTGTACATACAAGGAAACACCATTCAGACTGCTCACATGGTCACGAAACATCGAGTCTTAAGCGATAAGCATAGCATTCCCCTTGTTGAGGAACCAAATCCAGAGGTAATTAAAAAGGCTAGAAATGCTCATAAGGTGCTTTATGATGGTAATGAAATCCTTAAGCCTAGGCAGAAACCTAGTTGCGTTGAGTGCACTGAGGAAGATAAGAAATCTAATGAAATCACTAGGGAAAAGATGAATAAGAAACAAAATGATCCCGAATGCAAAGAGAAAAACATAATTATCACTCCTCATGATTACAAGAAGGAAAACTGGATTTCCTTGAACAAGTTTAAGCCTCAGACATTGTTGACTCCCGAACAAGTCTTCTGGAAAAAGGATTTAGATAAGCAGAAAGCAGAAAAAATTGTTGAAACAAACTCTCCCCTTTGGAAAATGCCTAGAGCGACTGTGTATCCTCCTAATACACCAATGCATCTTGTACCTAGAACAATTGCCACTAAAAGCAAGACATTAATTAGCCAATACGTTATATTTCAACTATTTGTTGATTTTGAGAAAACTTGCAAGAAAAGGATCACACCCACAGGTATAACTGAAGGAGAAAGGGGTTTTGAACAAATGAAAGAATGTTATTTAACTGAGGTCATGCCCTTCTTTAAACTTCTAAAAGATCACTTTGAGAGTCTTAAAAAGGGGATAGAAACTGATATTAAGGGAATGGAAAAGGAATTTGATGCAATGGTTGTTGAAGTTAGTGACTATGAGCGTGCACTGAAATATAATGAGATTGAGAGAAAGAACCTGCATACATTAAATGAGAATCTTATTACTGAATGTGTTGCTCAAGATGTGTTTTTCACTGCTTCAAATTGCTCTATTAATGCTTCCAAATTTCATGAACTATCTGTGGCCCTGAAAGTCTCCCATGATCGTGTCATTGAGCTTGAAAAAACTAATTCTAAACTAAATGAGAAAATTGAACTGGATGATCATGACAATTTGGTTAAACATTTTTCTAAACTAGAAGTTGAGTATTTTAATTTACAACTAAAATATCAACATCTCAAAGAAAATGTCAAAACTTCAAATATCAAGACATCTTCAGATGCTCCAGAGTTTGATGCAGTTTTTCAAATTAACAAACGAGATGAACAGATTCAAGCTCAGTGCAACACGATCAGAAAGTTGAAAGCCCAAATCTCTCAATTAAAGGGTCAAACGAACAATATGACAGGCTCCCAAATGCCTCCTCCTTTAGATTCTCAGAATTCTCAAACGTTTCATCTTCAAAACCTAGTAAATGCTTTACAAAAGGAAAACGAAAGTTTTCTAGAAGAAAATGAAAAGGTTAAACGTCATTTCAATGAGTTATTTGAATCAATTAAAGTTACTCGTAACAAAAACAACGAACAAATAGCTTCATTGCAAAAGGAAATTGAGAATCTGAAGAGTCAGGTAAAAGGGAAAATGCCAATGACCAATGGGGAGAATGTTGTATCAAAGGTTCACTCTTGTAATAAATATGCTTTATCTGTGACATATGTCCCTCCTCATCTAAGGAACAACAAACTTGCCATTCAAACATACTTCTCATCCCTTAAGGATTGCCTAGAATGTCTGCGTGAGATTGTTGAAGAGGATAAGCTAGAGAAACCTCATGATAATGCAATTGGACATGCATGCTTATATGCCAAACGATCTCAAGAAATCTTAGAATGCTTGATCACAATATGCCCAAAGTCATTAGGTGAGAGAGTTAATCCTTTGATTCCATGCTCAATGCCTAACGCTAAGTATGATATGCATTCGATTCCTAATGTTTTGAATGTGAACCGTAGTGTGCCTTTAAGTAGTTCAGATTCCAGATCTGTCAATGCTAAGAAAGAGAACTCAAGTGTGCCTTCTAGGAGTACAAATCACAGTACCTCTAGTTTTATGAAAGTGAACCTAAGTGCACCTGTATGTAGTTCAGACCCCAGTACATCTAAACAAGTGATGCAAAGAGTAGTTAAACCAACTAATGTTCCCATTCCCTCTACAGGAGTAATCAGTGACATTAAAGGGAGCAGGTCAAAGTCTCAAGACAATACAAGGAATGATAGGACCTCGCAAGCTAAGAATGTGCACTGGAAAAGAGTAGAAGAACAATCTAGGAACTTTAAGCTTGAATCGAATAAAACGAATCGTGTTGATTCTAGTATTAGCCATAGGCGTACTGTAATTAATTCGAATTCTGATACTATTTGCAAACCTTGTACTGATGTCTGCTTGAATTCTGTTTCTAATCATGAATGTGGTGTTATTGTTCTGCCTAATAATGTTAATTGTCTAGTTAATATTGTTAATGCTAAAATTCATGCTAAGAAGGCTAAAAGGCAAAAATGAAAGAAAGTTAGAAAACAGTAGGAACCCACAGGAAGAACATTCAGTAAAATAGGCTTTTATTGGACACCTGTTGGTCTTAAGACTAATCAGACAATGCACACTAGAAAATGGATGCCTACTGGTAGAACTATTCCCTTAAGAAGTGATCACACTGTGAACAGGGCTAATACTGACGCTAGTACTGCATCTATTCACAACGATTCCATTGCCTCACTTTCTGATATGAATGCTTCTATTTCTGATGTGGGTGTTCCAAACATTGTTACTAACCAAATGGAACCCATTCTTGCATGGGGATCCCAATTATCCAGTTATCCATTCTTGTCTGTGTTCAACTGCAGATCGTTCAAATCGTTCTGTGGTACCTGGACTCAGGCTGTTCCAAGCATATGACTGGAGACCGGTCGCGGCTCATGAACTTCGTGAGTAAATTCATCGGGACTGTTAGATTTGGTAATGATCATTTCGGTGCTATTATGGGTTATGGAGATTATGTTGTTGGTAATAGTGTCATCTCTAGAGTTTACTATGTAGAAGGTTTGGGTCATAATCTGTTCTCTGTTGGTCAATTCTGTGATTCTGATCTAGAAGTTGCCTTCAGAAAACATACCTGCTTTGTTAGAGATGTCAATGGTAAGGAACTGTTAAAAGGAACTCGTGGGTCAAATCTTTACACCATCTCTATCGATGACATGATGAGGGCTTCTCCAATCTGCTTGCTATCAAAGGCTTCAAAAACAAAGTCATGGTTATGGCATCGTCGTCTTAATCACTTGAACTTCGGCACCATCAACGATCTTTCCAGAAAGGACTTAGTTGTAGGTTTACCTAGACTAAAGTATGAAAAGGATCATCTTTGTTCAGCATGTCAATTGGGAAAAAGCAAGAAGTATGCCCATAAACCCAAACCTACTAACTCTGTCACTGAAGTTCTTCATATGATTCATATGGATTTATGTGGACCAATGAGGGTGCAGAATATCTTTGGGAAGAAATATGTGTTAGTTGTAGTTGATGATTACTCTAGATTCACCTGGGTCAAGTTCTTAAGGACAAAGGATGAAACTCCTGATATCATCATCAAACTCATTAAACAGCTGCAGGTTCGACTAAACAAAACTGTCAGAATTATCAGAACAGACAATGGAACTGAGTTTGTCAACAAACAACTTAGTGAATTCTATGAAAGCATTGGAATCAGCCATCAAAGAAGTGTTCCACGAACCCCTCAACAGAACGGTGTAGTTGAAAGACGAAATCGTACTCTTGTTGAAGCCGCTAGAACAATGCTGATCTACTCAAAGGTTCCAATGTTTCTCTGGGCTGAAGCAATTGCAACTGCATGCTACACACAAAATCGTTCCCTGATTCACACTATTCATGGAAAAACTCCATATGAACTTGTCCACAACAGAAAACCTAATCTATCTTTCCTTCGTGTGTTTGGTGCATTGTGCTATCCAACTAATGAGGGTCAAGACTTGGGCAAACTTAGGGCTAAAGCTGACATTGGAGTATTTGTAGGATATGCACCAAACAAAAAGGGATACCGAATCTACAACAAAAGAACCCGAAATATCATGGAAACAATTCACGTTACGTTTGATGAGCTGACCGGTCAATTGGCTCCTGGACACTCCAGCTCAGGACCCGCACTTCAAAATAGTCCCATTGGTTCATCTCTTGTTCCAAACTCCTCTCAAGAAACTCCATATGTACCTCCATCTGAAGATGATGTAAAGAAATTGTTTGATCCTATGTTTGATGAACTGTATGATTCAATTACTAATGAGGTGCTGATCCCTACAACAGAGGATGCTCATATTCCAGTGAATGAAGTCAATCCCTCAGTATCAATATCTTTAAGTCAAGAAGCACCTGCTGCTGATCCTTCAGTCTCATCAACAAATCATCATTCTTCAAATGTACATCATGGAAATGTTTCTGGCATCAATGATGAAGTTAATCCCTTTGCGACTCCTGAAGATGCTCCATTTGAAAACATATTTGCTATTCCTGAATCATCATCAGAACCATCTTCTTCAGGAGACATCGACTCTGCTACCTCAGTTCCTCAACAACTGCCACATGAACACCTCAGAAAATGGACTCACGATCACCCCTTAGACAACATCATTGGAAATCCCTCTCGTCCTGTATCAACCCAGAAACAACTCGCAACCGATGCCTTATGGTGCTTCTTCAACTCCGTACTATCTAAGATCGAACCAAAAGATGTTAAAACTGCCATGAATGAAGATAGTTGGTTCAATGCCATGCAAGATGAAATTCATGAGTTTGATCGTCTTGATGTATGGGAGTTAGTACCTGCTCCAGACTGTGCTATGATTATTGCCCTTAAATGGATCTTCAAAGTGAAACTTGATGAGCATGGTGATGCGTTGAAGAACAAGGCCAGATTAGTTGCTAAAGGATATCGTCAAGAGGAGGGTATAGACTTTGAAGAATCTTTTGCTCCAGTTGCTCGAATCGAGGCAATCAGAATCTTTCTGGCTAATGCTGCTAGTAAGAACATGGTAGTATATCAGATGGATGTGAAGACGGCATTTCTGAACGGAGATCTTAAAGAAGTCGTCTACGTCAGCCAACCTGAAGGATTTGTGAATCAAGAGCATCCTACTCACGTTTATCGTCTGAAGAAGGCTCTTTACGGTTTAAAGCAAGCTCCAAGGGCATGGTATGATACACTGTCAAAGTTTCTTCTATCAACCGGATTCAGCAAAGGAGCAGTTGATCCTACCTTATTCACCAGGAAGTCAGGCAAACATTTAACTCATGTTCAAATTTATGTTGATGATATTATTTTTGCCTCGACAGACCCAATGGAATGTGATCGTTTTTCAAATGAAATGAGTTCAAAGTTTCAAATGTCAATGATGGGACAAATGTCATTTTTCTTGGGATTACAAATTTCACAAAGTCCCTGAGGCATTTTCATAAATCAATCTAAATATGCAACAGAGATTTTAAAGAAATTTGGATTTGATTCAAGTGACCCTGTTGACACCCCCATGATTGACCGAACCAAACTGGATGAGGACCACTCAGGGATCATGATTGACCAAACGAAATATCGTAGTATGATTGGATCCCTGATGTACCTCACTGCTAGTAGACCAGACATCTTGTTCGCTGTTTGCATGTGTGCTAGATACCAGGCTAAGCCTACTAAAAAGCACCTTGAAGCAGTTAAACGGGTCTTTCGGTATCTCCAAGGAACCATCAATATGGGTCTTTGGTACCCGAAGGACACCGGTATGTCACTAACAGCCTATGCAGATGCTGATCATGCAGGGTGTCAAGATACTCGTCGAAGTACGTCAGGAGGTGCTCAGTTTTTGGGTGATAAGCTTGTGAGCTGGTCTTCAAAGAAGCAAATGAGTACTTCTATTTCCTCTACAGAGGCTGAATACATAGCCATGTCATCTTGTTGTGCTCAAATCTTATGGATGAGATCTCAATTATCTGACTATGGCTTTGAATTCAACAAAATCCCTCTGTACTGTGATAATAAAAGTGCTATTGCTCTCTCATGCAACAACGTTCAACACTCAAGAGCAAAGCATATCGACATTCGACATCATTTCATCAGGGAACAAGTGGAAAAAGGTGTGGTGGAACTATATTTTGTGAGGTCTGAATATCAGTTAGCAGACATCTTCACCAAAGCTCTTCCAAGAGAACGTTTTGAGTATATTCTTCCACGTCTTGGCTTGAAAAGCCTTCAACCAGAAACTCTCAAATGTCTTCAGGAGGAAGACGAGGAGTAAAAGGTTTCCTTCATCTATCTCTTGTAAATATTTATTCGAAAAACAAAATACAAAATTATAAAACCTTCAAAATCCATAAAAATCTGAAAAATTCGAAAAATCTTCAAAAAATATTGTCAATTTGTTATGCTTTTTCTCGGTTCGACAATATCTACGGTCTTTGTGCTGTCATTCAAAGAATGACACGGGACTTTAGATGTTGTTCGAATTTTTTTTATATTAAAAAAAAATAATAATAAAAAAAAAAATCAAAAAAAAAAAATATTTTGGGAGAAAGAGAAACAATGGTTTATTGTCATTTTCAGGCAATAACCCGGTTTTAAAAGAAAGAACAGAGCCATGTTTTATCATGTTTTCAAAATTCCATGCTCTGATTCTATAAACATTTATCTGCTGAAAACTAAATGCTTTGAAAAATAACTCGATCTCCATTTTTGATAATCATCAGGACTTATTTGTCAAAATCTCTATCTCTCAATCAACAACCTATGTCATTGATTGAGGGGGAGAATGATTTCAATTAAATTAAAAAGTTATTTGGCATTAATTAAAAAGTTAAAAACTCTTTTCTTTAGCACATCGACCGTGTACTAATTTTTCAAACCAAAAGGTGTTTTTATGATTGATAATTGATTTTTCAATAAAACCTTCGTTGTATTGCAAAAACAATTTCTATTGAGCAATACACGATTGTTTTTCAAATCTCTTTTCATCAATCAGTGGACTTAAAATTCGCTGGTTCACTCACTCCGTGTTGTCTTCTTTGAGATGTTCCGGTTTGAGAACAGCTAGAACAGCTGCGAAACCCTGTCAAGGAGATTCTTAGGAATCCTACCTGATCACAGGCAGTACTTGTACTGATCAACGGGGAACCGTGGGACGTGTACCTCAATTCAACGAAAGTGATCAAAGACACTTTCGCGCGATTTATTGCTAACTGTTGTATGCAGGTACACCCGACGTTTGCAGCTGATCAGAACAAAGCGGTCAATCCATAGCCGCATGCTCACACTACACATTCATCTCAAAAGAAATCATGATAAGTGCATCTATGACTCTGATATTTTCACTCCATGCTTCTGCTATGCTGCTGCCAATATCATGATTCAACAAATGCTTCCGCTACTCTGATGAGAAGATATCATGATCCAGAATGTGAGCATGTCGGTCCTAAAGTCACAACATCACATAATACCAACACCACAAAGGATGTGTCAGAGATTGTTGATAGCTGATGATCTCAAATGATGGCTCAAAATTATTATCACGTGGATCAGTAAAAGACCTCCACTTGAAGTAACCAAACATGCAATGTGAAGAATCAATGACTACGAGCTTAGGTGCAAAAACTACATCAAGAATGCAAGATCAATTGCTAATGTTATATCCATTTGTATTCAATGTATTTTTGGTACATAGTTGAGGTGACCTCCCTTAGGGGGAGATTGTTAGGAATTAGAAATTCCAGGTATTAAAGAGTCGGTCACCTCAAGTATATGTAATCGTTAGAAAGCTCCTAGTCGTAGTTATTTTTAGTTAAGTAGTATTTAGTTAAGTAACACCGTGGAGGACGGACGGGTCTTTACCCACTGTATGCCTGATCCACAGCCCGTTGTGTGGCGATTTATGTAAGACTATAAATACTCTCTACCTTCCAAGGTAGAGAGTTGGAGCTCATAATAATATCTTTCACTTTCTCTCACTAAGTTCCCTAAACCTCTAACTTTCTCTCTCTAGAATTCCATCTATATGCTACTTTGTGTTATGGTTTGATGTGTATGTGAAAAGTTATATCTTACAACTACTATTGAAGAAGCACCACCAGTTGACTCTACAACAACAGTTGAACAAACTGCTTCCAACAACATTGAACCAGCTGATGATGTTCTTAATGAAACTGCTGCACCTGATGTCACGGAATCATCTACAAGCCATTTGAATCCTCAAAATCTGCACAATGTATACCAACATCAACCCTCTACACATCGTTGGACAAAAGAACATCCTCTTGAGAATATTATTGGTAACCCGAATCAACCAGTCGTAACAAGACAACGTCTTCACACAGATGGTGAACATTGCATTTATGCACTCACTGTCTGCCAATCTGAGCCTAAAAACATTAAAGACGCAATGACAAAAGACAACTGGATTGAATCCATGCAAGAAGAACTCAACCAATTCAAACGTCTTGAAGTATGGGAACTGGTTGAAAGACCAACAGGGGTCTACGTCATTGGTCTCAAATGGATTTGGAAGAACAAATTGGATGATGAAGGGAACGTAATCAGAAACAAGTCACGTCTGGTGGCTAAGGGTTATAGACAGGAAGAGGGTATTGACTTTGAAGAATCATTCGCTCCGGTTGCTCGTCTTGAGGCTGTTCGGATCTTTCTCGCGTTCGCGGCTCATATGAATATAACGGTCTTTCAGATGGACGTCAAAACTGCTTTTCTGAATGGGCAACTGAAAGAAATGGTTTATGTCAGCCAGCCAGAAGGATTCGTTGATCCCGAGTTCCCGAACCATGTCTACAAACTGAACAAAGCTCTGTATGGACTCAAACAAGCTCCTCGGGAGTGGTACGATAAGTTATCATCCTTCCTCATTGCCAATAATTTCACCAAACGTTCGGTTGACCCAACTCTTTTTATACAATATCACGGGGCACACATCTTAATTGTTCAAATTTACGTGGATGACATCATTTTTAGGTCAACACATAAAAAGTACTCAATCGCTTTTGCAAAACTAATGAAAAAAAAACATTTTGAAATGTCCATGATGGGTGAACTTACGTTCTTTCTAGGACTGCAAGTTCATCAATCACCCCGTGGTATTTTCTTGAGTCGGTCCAAATATGCCCTTGAACTTCTTAACAAATTTGGAATGCAAAACTGTGACACCTATGCCACACCAATGGCTCATACCAAGCTAGACGCTGATTTACATGGGAAATTGGTGGACCCTACCAAATATCGTAGTATTATTGGGTCTCTCATGTATCTAACAGCTAGCAGGCCTGATATTGTTTTTTCTGTATATCTTTGCTCCCGTTATCAGTCGAGACCAACTGAAACCCACCTCTCTGAGGCTAAAAGAATCCTCCGATACATCAACGGAACCATTAATTTGGGGATCTGGTATCTGAAGGATTCTGGTTTTGAACTAATAGCTTTTTCAGACGCTGATCACGCAGGATGTTTAGATTCACGGAAAAGTACTTCAGGAGCATTACAATTTCTTGGTGATAAACTGGTGTCATGACAATCGAAGAAGCAGGATTGTACATCGCTGTCATCAACCGAAGCAGAATATGTAGCCATGTCGGCGTGTTGTGCTCAAGTCATTTGGATGAGAACCCAACTCAAAGACTATGGTTATGTATTTGACAGAATCCCGATGTACTGCGACAATCGGAGTGCTATTGCGATCTCGTGCAACTCTGTTCAACATTCGAAATCAAAGCACATCGATCTTCGATATCATTTCATCAAGGACCATGTGGAACAGGGTACTATTGAATTATACTTTGTGGGTACTGAATACCAATTGGCAGATCTTCTCACCAAAGCCTTAGCTCCTGCTAGGTTTAATGAGTTGGTCCACCGGATTGGTATACGGTGTTTGACTCAAGAGGAACTGGATGAACTCTTAAAACATTCTTAAAACCAGTCAAACACCAAAACATCTTTTGTAAATATTTTTTTCAAAAACAAAATACAAAAATATAAAATCAGAAAATCTCAAAAATATTCTTCTATCCAAATTCTTTCAAACATCGCAAGTACAAATCTTCAGTCAACACTTTGTTCTATCAAATCTTTCACTATTTTTCCCGAACAAGTGTTGAGGGGGAGAAAGTAAATATTTTTCAGTTTCATAAAACTTTGTACTTCCATGTTTTCAAAAATATGTTGTTTCTTCCAAAATGGTGGATACGTTTCTTGTCAAATACTCTCCTCAGACTCAAATGTCTTCAAAATTCATTATTTCAAAAGTCGAGGGGGAGTATCGTTAAGTTTCTTGCCTTACATGTGTTTTGTCTAACCTAAACGGAAGTTTAAGGATCTTGGTTGGAACCTCTTTAAGGTTGAGGGACTGAATGTGTCAACTTGGCAAATTAATTTTAACAAAATCATTTACTCCTAAACCACCAAGATCAAACGGCCCAAATCAAATCTTCTAAATCCGTTCAAGTTGTTCATAATCTGTAAGTTCTGAATTGTTTTGATCAAGATTCTAAACAAGGATTTCAAAAATCTTTCAAATCCAATGGTTAAAACTCTTTAAACTGATTTTGGAAAACTGTTCACTCGAACAAATTGGGTGTTTATGCATAAAAGTGTTTGGATTGAAATGAGTTGTGTTAAAACCTTTCTTAGTGTCTATTAAACTTGTTTCAATCGTCCAAAACCATCCTGAATCTTAAATTTCATTAATTTGAATTCTAGGGTTCTAGCGCTCATCTAGGGCTTTTCTATTCTGTGATATGTTATTAGGTAGTCAAGAAAGTGTTAGAATAAGTTTATATGCATGTTTTTGATCCTTTAAATTAGCCCAGAAGCATCTAAACTGTATGAACTTAAGTTTTAGGTTTTTTAGGGTTCATCTCCCATAAATCTTCTGATTCTGTGGTGGAAATGTGTTAAATCTTGTTCCATTGCACTCAGATGACATCTAGGACACTCCAGAAACATTCGTGTTTGATTTGTGTAGCTATATCCCTTACACGTAGATTAAGGGTTTAGGGTTTAAGTAATTTTACGCCTAAGTCTTTCTGTGTTTATCTGATATGTTCTTATGCTTGTTTTGTGATCTAAAAGATGTTTGGAATTAACTGCAATCAAGTTTTCATGTTTATAGTTAACAGGTTAATTATTCGTAATGTCAGAATCTTCAGGTGTTCAAACCGTTACGCTTAAAGAATACTTTTATGCGTAAAGGTAACGCCTAAGAGAAATCTTACGCGTAACTCTTACGCATAAGAGGTCTACAGTGGATTACGCGTATCTTGGAAAGATATTCGTAAACAAGGCTTGCTACGCATAAGCTTTAATCTTACGAGTAAACTTTACGCGTAACATCTTGCTTATTCCTACGCGTAAGCCTAAAGAATTTGAACTTGTCTTACGCGTAAGAAACCCTTACGCATAAGCTTGGTCTTACGCTTTAGCTTACTCCTACGCATAAGCTCCTTTCTTACGCATAAGGATCCTTGTTACTCATAACCCACTGTTCACTACATTTTGGCCTATTACGCATATGTTACTTGTTAAATGTTACGCATAAGTCATAAATACCTGATGTTTCGTATAAGCTTACAAAAGTTAATATGTTGTGTGTTAAGTGAAAAATTGGACTTTGAAATTTCAAAATTAACATGTTCACGTAACTTATCACATCAACTTCAATCAATTGGAATAATGTGACTTAGGACTTGTAACTAACATAAACATGTTACCATCAAACAAGGAATTAGATAATAAATCAGACTAAAACAAACACATTATGTTTCCATATGTCTGTCTTTTTGTCTAAAGTCTTTCATATCACAAAATGGCTGCAAATCAAGCAATCATCAATGCCCCAGCAGAGCTCTTGATGGCAAACACATTCCCAGCTGGATACGACAAAACAATTGGCAAGAACAATCTCCGTGTCATCTTCAACAACTTCATATGCTCATAATCATCTTGCAAAATTTCTGTGGACATCCTTCTGCAACATCCATTCAAATTCATGCTCACAAAGTCATCCTGATGATGAGTATGATTCAATGGAAGAGGAAATAAAATTTCATAAGACATTAAAGCAGAAAAGGATGGAATACCATGCTTCAACCTTTCCGGTTAATCAACCCGGTGGGGCAGGAGGTTCAAGTAGTAGTCCTCCACTTATGGAAGATGCATTGCAAACTTCTATTACCCCATCCGATCCGGTTAATCAACCCGATAAGGATCATGGTGTCACTGTCACCACAACTATTGAAATGAAGCAACCACAACAACAACTAAAACATCCGCAAGAAGAAAATCATGGTGAAGATGTGGAAATATATGACGAAGGAGATTACGATCATGATAAGGATGAAAGAGTCCCTGATGATGATGATTTGGCGGCTGAAGAGGAAATGATTTGAAAAGAGGCAAAAGAAGCTGCTAGAGCTGAGAAAGATAAGTTTAAGAAGGAATCAGACAACTACATAGTTGACAATCCAACACACAAACCCAACAGTCTTCTGAAACACCTCTTGACACTTCCACCAAACCCAAATCATCATCTCAATCATCACCTCCATCAACATAGGAAACACCTATGTCAACAACAGAATCTGTTAAGAAGGCGACTCCATCCAATGATTCGACAAATGGTTAAGCAGGTTATCACCACTACACAACAAGCTACACAGCCACCACCATCTGATCAACCAAGGGATTCAAAAACCACACCACCAATGGAGAAAACCGTTGATCACTTTACATACACTGGTGGCGAGGATCACGACATACCTGAGCCCCAACCAGAACCTCAACCGAAATATAGATCAAGTACATTACTGCACTCCTTGTTTTCATACTCTTCAAATCAAAGAGCGTGTTGAAGTTCTCTACCTCAGGGTCGAATTTTACCTAAATTCTACACTTCATCGGAATCAATCAAGAACCTCAGTACAAAATCGTTCATAAAAAAAAGTTTGGGTTTGTCTACCAAAGTGAAAATCATCATACTTGCTTCATGGCTTTCGATGAAATTCACTAAGTTCTATTGCGCCACCCTGGAGATGGTTCGAGATGGATTGGCATATCGATTGAAAGGCACTGAGTTGGGTATAATTCAGACGAAGAGATGGAATTCAAAGGATCGCAAGGATGTTCGTTGATTTATCACTAGGTTTGATGAATGTTTGATTCATCAGGATCAGATGCAACGGTTGGAGAGCTATGTGGGAGGATGACCAAACTTTCCAATTCTGACTTTCCAACGTCCTCATAAAGTAGCTGATCATTTGTAATCATTGTGTGACAACCCGTACTTTCAGGACATTTCTAGACACGATTCATGTCTCATTATTTCAACATTTATAGTAAACTTGGTTTACTTGTTTCAAATTCGCGTAACCTTGGAGGTTTAGCGGCGAATTCATGATCATGACATCACGTACATTTCATATGGACTATGATTAGTCTACATTTCATTGACATCATGTACATCTCATTAGTTCATTCACGACATTTCATTTCACCCTTCAACGCGTAATTTTTATGTTTAATAATCTTTATCGCGTGAGTTTTTATTTTGAATATTTAAACCGTTACTTTCAAAAATGATCCCGAGGTATTTTTAAACTTACATTTAGTTCATAAAAACTATATTTTTAGTTTTCCTAGTGTTTCAACTTTATTTGGTACTTAAATCGTTAACGTTTAATTATTACGTCGTTTTTCTTAAAAATTTTACGATAATTATTTTATCACCCAATTTTCGCAAGGAAAGTATTTTTACAATTTTTATCATCTCAATACAATCTATTTTGACTTATTAAAAACTTACTTGTACCAAAAATGTCTATTTGCATTCACTTATGCATTCCCTACAAAAATTCTTACATTTTCTTACAAATAATGCAAGTAATACATGTGACAAGAGAAAAAAAAAAAAAAAAAAAAAAAAAAAATATTTTGAGGAACAAGATCCCCCAAATCCGGTTTGGAGGGGGGGGGGGGAAGTCAAGGTGAGTCTTAAATGGAGGTATGGTACATGTTTTCTCATAATTCATTTACTTAAAGTCTTCTACTTAAATTATTTCACATACATATCATCTTCCTCAAAGTGTTAAACACAAAAACTCTTTCTTCTTGGGTTCACAAAACCGGCCAACATCAAGACACCAAAGGGATCAAGATTTTCTTCAAGTTCAAGTGTTTTATCAACCTAGATCATATCCTTTTCATGGTTTTGAAATAAAAACCAAGGATATCTAAGTTTAATCCTTTGTTACCTACACCTCTTCACTTGCACTAGTAAGCATATTCTCATCATTTTTAAGTTTCCTTATCATTTTCATATGCTTCTTATCATTTTTGGAGCTTATATGCATGTTATGTAGTTTATACCATTTATTTCTTGATTTTAAAGTTATATATACAATACTAGTCATCCTATAATTATTCCCAAGTTATTCTTTGGTCTTGATGGTGATTAGGAACCCATGACACCCTAAGAAGGTGTATGGTAGGATTAGATTAGCTTTGGAGTTGATTTGAAGGGATTAGAATAGGTTTTGTCCGAGAAAAACTATTTTCGTAAACTATATTTTACGTTCTGTCCTTAAATCGAAATTCTGGAAAATCCTACTGTTGGTACGACATTTTTGCCTTGATAATTAGAAAATATACTTTAAAACGAATCCGTAGCCTTTTGAACGGATAAAAACGGAGTTATAACGAAGCCGTGGTGAATTTTTAAAGTTTGACGACGAAACGTACACTTTTCAGAAAATTCAGCTTTGCTGTTTTTAGTATTTTCGGGTCAAAAACGAGCCTTAAGCTTCACAAATTATTTCGACTTATCAAAAATATATTAGTTTACTTCGATACGAAGCTAAGGACATATTTTACGTAGAAAACGGACTTGAAACGACAAATATATGCACGTTTTTATAAAGTTGCCGTAACTATTATTTTCTGAAAAATTATATTATTTCTACGATTCAAGTATTTCACTAGCTGTAACGTCCATGTATTGCGGCAGTTTTTAACCATGATGTGAAACTTTTTATAACAAAGTGTCTTCTAGTAAAATCAAGTTCATCGGCCATATTTTTCAAAACAAAAACCCGTTTGTCAAGCGGAGTCATAGTGAATTATTTACGGATGTTCAAAGTTGGCCGAAACTTATTTTCTGCACGCAATTAGCAAAAACCACCATCTTTAGCCATTGATATCTTTATGATCGAGACCTTTTGGACGAAAACTCCTGAACTGAAACTTTTAGATATCGATACAAACTTTCCAAAACCGTCGAGTTCGTTCTCTAACGATCGACGTACACCATTTTACGACCACTTTTCCGGAGCCATTTTTGTTAATTTCAAGAAAATTCCGACGACATTGTTTTGCGACGAAAAGTGATAATTTCACCAAAAATCATTATAAAACCATTATAGGATGACATTTTGACGTAAAAACATGTAAAGTCATTTTTGAAGGGTCAAGACGTCAAAAGAGTATTTTTTTTCGACGATGAGTAATATTTTCAAAACTCGTAAATGGTATAAATAACATACGAAGTGCATGCATAACATTACATTGCAACTCATTACATATCATATCATTCGTAATAGGTCATTTACGAGATTCACGCTATACCTCAGTGTATCCACTTTTGCCATCGCATTATTGTCCATGTGAGTTCCATAGCCCCTACTTTTACTTGTTTTCATAAATGTTTTGGGGGAGATACATGCTCAATTATTTTCATAACTATCATGATTATTTGAAACTACATGTTTAACTGAACTGAATGTTTAGTCATGCAAAGTAACCGTATTACCATACGTAGTATTTCCATAGTATATTCATTGGACTGATGGTCTTGGTATATTCATTGGACTGATGGTCTTGGTATATTCATTAGACTGATAGTCTTGGTACATTCATTGGACTGATGGTCATGGTACATTCATTGAACTGATGGTCTTGGTATAATCATTGCACTAATGGTCATGGAACAATTTGATACCGTACGAATTAGGTGTTATATTAAGTAACTATGGATACATTAAGTTAGGCACTATTTGGTGAACTCATTTGACGATTTGGGTTTGAACATAAACTTTACACACTTTGGCAGTGGGTTGTGAACACACAGGTTGCAAGTTTTGTATGGGCGGGACTTGGAACTGAGTGGATTTACAATGCCTTTGCTACATAAACGATTTTGAAAGACTTTACATTTCAAAACAAACTCTATGAACTCACTCAACCTTTGTGTTGACACTTTTAGCATGTTTTTATCTCAGGTATCTAAGGCATTCACTTCATGGCATGCATTTGGACACATCATGGAGTCGCGATGACGACGCGTCTCACTTGGGTTTTACGTACTTTAAAACATCGTTTGAATTGTAACAAATTTATTTCCGCACAAGTTGATTCTCATTTGGGACCTACTTTGTAAACTCTGATTGTTTTATTAAATCAAACGATGTATTTTCCAAACGACACTTTAGGTCGTTCAATATATCTGTAACTGTGATGCTATGACAGTCAATCCCCAGGAATTCCATTCCGCTGCAAAACAGGTAATTTGGGGGTGTGACACATTGGCATCAGAGCTTCAGTTATAGAGAACTAGGTTGCATCATTGACCCTAGACTATAACTACATTATCATAGCATCTCATCATTTCATCACAAGTGCATGTTCACTTTACATGCGGTTTTTACGTACATTTTTTCGAGTTATTCACTTTCATTTCACATCGATTGTCACATGGATGCCCTTAAATGCCCATTCCATTATTCTTTCTTCATACTCTAATGTGGAGAATTCCTTGTCAGTCCCTATAACAATCTTTACATCAATTGACTCATCACCGATAACGTCGAATGCCGAGATAAACCTTTTATATAGGGCGAAGTCACTCTCACTCCTTTGTTTCACCACTAACATGTCAAGTTACACTTTATTCACACATTAAGTCTCTAAACCATCATACATTGAAGCACTTACAACACCTCATAACCCATCTTTTCGGAACCCGTCGATCATTTTTGAAACATAATCTCAAATTTATCATTACTTATCGCAATTCTTTGGAGCGTTTATTATTAAACATCGGATTTTGGCTACGTCTCACATTTCCTCTTGTTTTGAAGAAGATATGGCACCGAAGAAAGCTACAGTTGAAATGACCCAAGCGGCTATTCAGAAGTTAGTGAATGATAGCATTGCTAATGCTCTAAGAGTTGAAAGGGAAACGGTGGCTGCTGCTGCTGCCGAGGCCGCGACTGCTGCTGTAGCCGCTAGGCTAGCTGCTGCTACTGGAAATGCCGGAGGATCCGGAGTTAAGAAATGTTCGTACAAGGATTTCAAAAGTTGTGAGCCCACGAAATTTAGAGGTATCGAGGGAGCTACAGCAATGGTTCGATGGTTTGAAAAATTGGAATCAGTGTTTTTGCTATGTAACTGTCCGGATGATAGTAAAGTTAAATTTGCTACGAGCACATTACTCGATGGAGCATTATCGTGGTGGAATTCTTATGCTCAACCGATTGGGATAGAGAATGCTTTCAAGCTTACTTGGGAGCAATTTTCA
>BPTQ01000001.1:181234005-181429342 GCA_019973895.1 Chrysanthemum seticuspe | reverse complement strand
GTTCAAGGCGGGTATGTTTTGAACGTTGTACACACAAGTGTTGGGTTACGGTTTTATACATATCAAATACAAGTTTGTGTACTACAGTTTACTTAAGTGTTATCATGGATTGAATTACATAGGTATCAGTGAATTATATTGTGTATTAAGCATGCCAAAGTTAAACAAGGTACTGGTAATCAAGTCCTAACATGGTTCTGGTAATCAAGTTACAATATGGTTCTGGTAATCTGGTACTAACATGGTTCGGGCAATCATGTACGGATATGGTTCAGGCAATCAAGTACTTATATGGTTCTGGCAATCAAGTTGTAATAGGTTCAGGCAATCTAGCACTAGTATGGTTCAGTCAATCGAGTTACTAAGTACTATTTCTTTAAGATTCATACCGCTATAACAATGAAGCATACTGATTGTAAGTCAAGTCTATTTGTATATCAAACGTTTATTAGTACAAACGGTATTTTCAACAACTCGTACATAGAGGGGGTTTCTCAAATTATTTGGGCTTGGTACAATCATGGTCTAATGGTCTTGGTATAACATTGAACTAATGGTCTTGGTACAATCCTGAACTAATGGTCATGGAACAAATTGAAACCGTACGAATTATGTGTTATATTAAGTGACTATGGATACATTAAGTTAGGTACTATTGTGAATTCATTTGACATCATGTGTTTGAACATAAACTATACATATTTTGGCATTGGGTTGTGAACACACATGTTGCAAGTTTTGTATGGGCGGAACTTGGAACTGAGTGGATTTACAATGCCTTTGCTGCATAAACGATTTTGAAAGGCTTTACATTTCAACACAAACTCTATGAACTCACTCAACCTTTGTGTTGACACTTTTAGCATGTTTTATCTCAGATATCTAAGGCATTCACTTCATGGCATGCATGTGGACATATCATAGAGTCGTGGTGACGACGCGTTTCACTTGGGTTTCATATACTTTAAAACATCGTTTGAATTGTAACAAATTTATTTCCGCAGAAATTGATTTTTATTTGGGACCTATACTTTGTAAACTCTGATTATTTTATTAAATCAAACGATGTATTTTCCAAACGACACTTTAGGTCGTTCGATATAACTGTGATTGTGATGCTATGACAGTCAACCCCCAGGAATTCCATTCCGCTGCAAAACAGGTAATTTAGGGGTGTGACACCCTAGTCTCCGCTCAGGAAAACCAAAACGCACTATTGAGTCTAGAGCTACGAGATTCATCAAAAGATCTCTTAGGTACACTTAACATTTTATCGCTAGTCGTTCAACAATAAGAACGCAAGTGATACTTTATCGTGTCCTTCACAGATCTTAGCAATCTGTCGAGAACATTTATGAGAGGTTCACACAAGTGATCCTCAATGATTGAATGGAAACTCCTGCCAGGGTCAACATCAAACAGCCCTGACAGCAGGTCACTTCTGTAACTCCCCGTGGATTACTCTTAGTGTGTCTCAAATGGTCTACAGTCGTGAGGTGATGCTTCGGTGTACCTCAGCGACTCATCTGAACTGTAGGTGTACTTCGGTACATCGTGTTATCTCACTTGTGGGACTTCAGTTCAGGAACGGCCTTTGTGAGAATTAGAGATGTGTTTTCACACTATGCTGTTAACACCCTCGAAATTCAAACTTGTAAGTGCCAGAATCCGCTTATTATTAACCGTGTGTATGTTTTCCTCTTATGGAAGCTCTGGAGCGGACTGATCGTGCAAATTCTTCATATGCTCTTACCAACATCATCACTAATGCAAGTTCTCTCAAAAGGCAACACAAAAGTCAGAATGATTCTTCATCAAGTCAAAGAATCTACAAAGTTTAAAGACTAAGAGAACTACATCAGTGCTGAAATCCAACGTTAAATGAGCGTGTGAGCATGTTGAAGAAAGACGTGGAGACACTAAAGCAGACCTGATGCAGGCAACAACAACATACTATCACTACCATCACAAAGAACAAAGAAAATGATGACATCAAAGCAGAACTGTTCAAAGGAAACAATTTCTCTACTCTGGGGAGATTGTTCGAATCAAGACACTTCTTCTCACAAGAAAGAGGAATGTCAGAAGACGTCAAAGCTACTATTACATCAGCACCTACAACATTTATCACTCCTTCATTCATCACCAACACTTAGGGGGAGATGTTTGGAATCACTCCTAAACCTTAATTCAAGTGTTAGTGATTCATATGTAATAGTTATCTTAATATGGCCTTTATGTTTGTTATTAAGCTAAGGCTTATGTAGAAGGCCCATAAGCCTTGGCCCAAGCCCATAAGAAGGGAAGGAATCTAGATGTGTTGCCCTAGCTCCTTGCCCTATAAATACCTCTTGTAAACCTTCTATTGAAGGTTGGTTGTTCACTTTTACATTTATCCTAAGCATAAACCTTTCTTTACATCTTACGCATAAGTGTATATTGTGTTCATCCGATCACTCTCTTCTCTATTTCTTATATTGATGCTTGTGTTATAAATATGGGAACCTAACAGTGGTATCAGAGTCTTCTATAAATATGAATTGTTAAATATGAAAAAAAATGATTTTTTTTGTTATAAATATGAATTGGGTATATTCATATGAGAGTGTTTCTGGTTGAATAGGTAGTTAAATAAGGTTGTGTTCATGTTGAATTGATCATATCTAGGCTCAGAATCAACTCAGTAACATTAATTGCTAGTTTATTAAGAATTAGGGTTTATGTTCTTGTAATTTGGGTATTTTTTATTCGCTTAGAGTTTGATGTTAAAACTTGGATAGAACAACTCAATAGGCTTCCTAGACATCCCAGAATCATTTTGGTGCAATTCCTATGGCTAGATACCTTACACGTAAAAATTGAGCCTTAGGGTTTTAATTCTTACGCATAAAGTATGTTCTTCGCATAACTGTCTTAATAAGTTTACATGCTCAAATCTGAAAGGAATTGAATGAAGATGTTAATTTTGATGTTAAGATGAATTTATTTCAGGTTTTCTACGCTTGAAAATTCAGAATCAAGGTTACTTGCAATCTACGCATAAGGATCACCTTACGCGTAGCATGTTATGCGTAAGAGAAATCTTACGCGTAACGTTTACGCGTAAGGTTCTACATTGGGGACTACGCGTATCCTGTGAAGGATATGCATAAACAGTAACCTCTACGCATAAGGTTGACTCTTACGAGTAAGCCTTACGCGTAAGGTTCCTTATACGCTTACGCGTAAGCTCTACGCATAAGGCCCTTTTTTCCTACGCGTAATATTTCTTACGCGTAAGTCAAGAACCTACGCATAAGCTTTCGTTTATACGTATAATCACTCCTGTTTACGCATAAGCTTGCCATTTCTACGCCTATGCCTAGTTTTAACCTTAATTATGAATTGTTACGCTTGCAAACTTGTAAATAAATAAATCATAACGCCACGAAACCAATAATGTCACTAATAAGCTTAAATGTTTAATAAGTTGTGAAAAATAAGTGAAAGCATAGACTTTAAAACTTGAAGTTAATCAACTCACGAAACTTATCACGACGTCTTTGGACTATTGGACAAACAAGTGACATTGGGCTTGTAACAATCATCGACATATCACATTCAATAATTGGACAATAAAACCACCTGTTGACTAACGCAATGTCTTTCGATATGTTGGTTCTTTTAGCTAAATATCTTTCAGATCACGACATGGACGCTCAAATGCAAAACGTGGAAGCACCAAACGTTCTCACCGTTGAAGATATCTTCCCTAATGGCTATCCGATGAAGATAGGAAAGAACAACCTTCATGTTGATTTTGATAGTCTCAACTGCTCAGAGTCTTCTTGTCTAATTGCTGTAGACATTCTGAAGAATCATCTTTATCAGAACATGCTCACCAATTCTGCTACAGTGCCGGAGATCTACATTCACCAGTTCTAGCATGCAATGCGAAAGATCAAAGGTCAAAATGCTGTAACGGTGACACTCAACCACAAACAAGTCACCATCACACCAGCAGATCTAAGGGTTGTTCTTCTCATTCCTGTCATCGAGCCAACCGAATACAATGCCACACCAACTGAAGAGACCATTATGCAATTCATGATCGACATTGGTTATGACGAAGCTACACGAGTAATCACAAAGCATTCATACGTGGATCTTAAGAATATTCCTCAGCCATGGAGAACCCTCTACATCATCATCACCAAATCAGCTTCTAGACGTGATAGTGGTTACGAGCATCCCAAGCTTCTGGAACTACAGATCTTTTGGGATTTGATCAACATAAAACACATTGAAGTTGAAGCTCTGATATGGGACGACATGATATCATTCCTTAAAAAGCTTGGCACCAAAATCCTGTATATCAGATATACCAAACTGTTGATCCAACGAGCTCTAGGGTATAATCCTGATATTCCCTTGAGACTCGATGACCCCAAACAACACTCCATGTTGTATGAGCCCACACTCTCTGTCAGATTTAAGGACTCTACAACAAAGAAACAAGGTGCAGTGCGGCCATATCACCTTATAACTGATGATATCAAACAACTGTATTCGTACAAACGATATCTGGTAGCAGTTGAAGAAGGAAAAGTAGGTTTTCTCGATGAAAAGTCTGCTGGTACACCTACAAGGAAAACCAGAAGAGGTAGTGCAGGAAGTGTTACAAGCACTGAGAGTCAAAGAAAGTTCCCTAAGAGGAAACCTCCACTCAAAAGGACAGTTCCCTCTAAGGAACCTGTTCTTATTCCCATTCCCAAGTCTGAACCGCAAAGAAAGCTAGTGGATGAAAGCTCTGAGGAAACCGAATCAGAAGAAGAGGTCACCTACTCTGAAACTGCAACCGATGTCACTCCAACAGTAGCTAAACCTCCCAGTCCAATAGCTGACCAAGGCAAAGGGAAAACTCCAGTACTTGAGCATGAAGAAGAAAGCTCAGATGAAGAGCCACTGGATACTGACTACAGGAAGAAGTTCAAAATCATAAGACTCCAACACGCTGCAAAAGAGTTTGAACAACAACAAATGCGTGGCCCCGGAGGCTCAAGTGGTGGTGTCCAATCTACACCAATTCCTGATGCGGTTAATCAACCCAATAAAGGAACTGGTGCCACCACTCTTGAGCAACAACAAAAGCGACTGGAGGAATCTATTGATTATGAATTTGAGGAACCAGAAAAGGAAAAGTCTGAGAAAGAAAAAGCTGATGGAGAGGCTGCAGATCAAGCCAAAGCAGATGAAGAGGCCCGGATTCAGGCTGAAGTAAAGGCTAAATCTGGACAAGATGACGAAGTGAATTATGATGATTATCTTCTTGACAGTCCTACTCGCTCTAAGGAGGAAACTTTTGAACCTCCTAAGGATCCTGAATCACCTCACGACTCCTCATCATCAGATTCGTCTTCTCACTCTTCACCCTCACCATCCAAATGAACAACCAGATCCACATCTAAATCTGTGAAGAAACCAACCGACTCTTGGATATCTCGAGCAAAGACAAGGATTGTTAAAGCTATCAAGCAGGTCAGGAAGAAAGATATGACCAATAAAAAGTTAGATATACCCGCTGACAACATCAAACATCTTCATAACGAGATAGACAAGATGTCAAATGAAAGGGAGTATATTCAGAAGTTCATGCAACATGATGTCCAAGGGGAACTGAACGAGATGATTAAGGGCTATACTCATCAGTTCTTACTCGACAAAGTTCTTGGCGTGACAAGAGAGATGTTCAACAGACAACTCTATCGAAATCTGATGCATTTGGCCAAGCAAACTATAAGATCAACACCTATGACCGTAACAATCAACCCTACTGATCCTATAGTGTTCTCCGATGCTGAATTGGTTTCCAGGCTGGTAACTCAAATGTCTAAACGATCTGCAACATTTAATTCTTACGAAGGTAAATTGTTTGAAGCATTGTTGGAATACCAACTCAAATCAGCATGCAGAGAAGAAGCTCAAAGGCCTAAACGTCCAAGAGACGATGAAGATAAGGATAAGGATAAAGATAACGAACCTAAACGTTCAAAGAAGTCTGGAGAATCATCCTCCATGCCACTTCCACTCTACAGGACTCCATCTCAACAACGATCTCCTCCACGCTCTTCCACTGACAAACCTCAGGACTCTGAGTTACCACCCCAGACAGAGAAAACCGGTGATCACTTCGAGTATACTGGTGGTGACGATGAGGAAGTCCCTGAGCCCCAACAACAACCCACCTCTCCCACTTCAACAAAGAAACCAGCATCCTCATCTAGCCCAAAGAAAAAGAAGAAGACATCTAAGGCTGATGTCGTCTCATGGCTAGACGAAGATGACACCGAGTATGATTGGTTCTCTACACTTGTTGATGCTACTCCCGCCCTAACTGATGATCCAGATATGGTAGAAGGTCGTACGTTGGAGCATGCTAAGTTGCTGCAAGAAAAGTTTCGAGTGAAGAAGATGACGAAATCAGAGTTGAAACGAATCAAGAATGAAGCCTTTCAACTACTCAAAGACAGCTCAGAAAGTGCTATTGAAGTTGAATATCACCTTGAAAACATAGCACGAGCCATGTCTAACAACATTGATTGGCTCAACCCTGAAGCAAATATCAACTTCACCAGAAGAGACAAGGCTCCATACTACAGTGATTGGTCTAAACCTCTACCAACGATTGGCCAACCAGATCAACCTAAGATTCCATTCCGCTACTTCTTCAACAATGATTTTGAATTTCTTCTACACGGTAGCGATGGTTCAAAGAAATATGCTACATCACTTACACTTCCGTTCCCGGCAGCCATATACTCCAACTATATAGCCATCGAAGAAAAGGCTACCCATATGTTTTCCAACAGTGTGGAACGGTATGACATTGATGCAATGTACGGGATTCACCATTGGCCGGAATGCAGACGAATCTACTACAAAAGCTGCTAGGTTCGAAAGTCTCAACATGAAGTGTACAATGATAAAGGGATCGTTGTTGTTAAGCATGTCACTCTTTCGTCTAAATGGGATTACACCTTCCTCAAGACTATCGTGGTCAAAAGACAAGACGAAAGAAACTATGAATTCTGTGAAGCGGACTTTCAGAACTTGTCTCTCAACGACATTGAAGATCTGTATCTTGCCAAGGTACAGGGAAGAATGAGACAATTCTCGACTGAAATTCAACGTGAATACATCAAGTCCTTGCTTATCTTCATCAGAAGCATAGTGATCCAAGAACGTGTAGAAGATTTACAACTTGCTGTTGAATCGTATCAGACTCGTGTCAACCTCACCAGACCTCAGCTTGAACTTCCTGACATCAACCAGCTTCCACAATACACTCTCGTCAGCAAACCATTCAGAGTAGTTTACCGTAGTGAACTACAACGCAACTGCTTGATGGCGTGTAGAGATCTTCATAAATTTGGGGATCACACACTGAAGAAGGTCAGGGACGGCTTGGCTTATAGGTTGAAGGCGATACATGAAGGCATTGGGTCTCCAAAGCGATGGAATTCTCAGGAAAGACGGGATGTTAAGAGGATCATCACTCGGATCGATGAAAGGTTGTACAGAAGGGACCAGTTCAGAACTCTAGAGAGCTTTGTAGGTGGTCATCCCAGGATTACTCTCACAAGCTATCAACGCCCTGTTCGCATTCCTGGAAATATTGCTGGACATCCTGGTACCCCTTAAACTGTTTCATTATCTATATTGATTTGGATGTGTGATTATTTAATGACAATGGCTTGTGCACAGAGCACAGAGTACAACCCGTTCTTGTAATGAAAGGACCCTGTGGTACGCTTCAGTGCCACAATCCTTATAAAAGGAGCGAAAGCTTCTCACTTTTGAGTAATACTTATCAAAACTTTCATTTTTCAAAGTTTTGCTCAAAAGAACAAGTACTTCCCCCTATGATTTTCAAAACCTCAAAAGTTTATATCACTTGTTGAGGGGGAGTATTTGCTAAAACTTTGTTCACAAATTGTTCTTCGTGATAATCTTCCCATAAAACTCAAAATGGTCATATTTAATATCAAAACGTTATCAAAAATAACATTTATATGCCATTTTTAAGGGGGAGAAAATTATTATGATAAGAAAATTGTTGATTTGCTATTGAATCATCGTGTGAAAAGACTTAACCCATGAATTGACGAACTCTGAATTGTCATAAATCAAAAAGATTTGTCTTTCTAGACTTATCCGAGTAGATTGTACCTATTCGAGAAGCTCTTGATAGACATGAACTTTGATGAGTTTGACAACCTTTCGAGGTCTGTCCACACCTTCAAGGTAGTTATTAGAGATAGTTGTCATCTAAAAGCTGACAATGTAACTTTTTAACTATGCAACGTAACCGTGTCTCGTGGGGGATTGTCTATCTTGAGTCGATCAATTCAAAAGTACGCGCTCTTCTCACACCGTGCAGATTTATGTCTAAACACTTAAGCACGTGTGGAGGGGGAGTAATTCTGCAAAAAGACAAAACTCTCACAATGGTACAAAATGCTTTTCATTCACAAACACTTTGAGAGATTTTCAAGAAAATGGTTTTATGGCAACATAGGTTAGTCATGGAGTTATAAGGTGACTAAGGTTAGGAATAACCGTCCTATGATCAGCCAGAGCCGGAGGGATCTACCCAAGGACATCACAAATAGTTAGTACTTTGAAGTTCTTAGGTATGATTATGAAAAGGAGAAAATGAGAATCGGAGAAAGAAGGAGTTGAATAACTAAAAAGAAAAGCAAAGAAAAGGGTGAAAAGAAATAGCCCTCAAGATTATTTAACTTAGGGCAGACACCGGGTTCAATTCATATGCTACTGGTTGTCACTTGATGACGCCGGTATTGAAGAATAAAAGTCGTCATGGACCCAGTGACGCATGCACTAAACCTTCTTAGCCACTCAAGTTTCTCTCAACAGAAGCTTGTCTCATTCTCACAGGGAACCCTACATAATCTATCGGCTGTCTCTTAGAGGTTACTGGTATTGAAGAAGGAGACCCTCTCCCTAGTCTCCGCTCAGGAAAACCAAAATGCACTATTGAGTCTAGAGCCACGAGATTCATCAAAAGATCTCTTAGGTACACTTGACATTTTATCGCTTGTCGTTCAACAATAAGAACGCAAGTGATACTTTATCGTGTCCTTCACAGATCTTAGCAATCTGTCGAGAACATTTATGAGAGGTTTAGACATGTGATCCTCAGTGATTGAATGGAAACTCCTGCCAGGGTCAACATCAAACAGCCCTGACAGCAGGTCACTTCGGTAACTCCCCGTGGATTACGCTTAGTGTGTCTCAAACGGTCTACAGTCGTGAGGTGATGCTTCGGTGTACCTCAGCGACTCATCTGAATTGTAGGTGTACTTAGGTACATCGTGTTATCTCATTTGTGGGACTCCAGTTCAGGAACGGCCATTGTGAGAATTAGAGATGTGTTTTCACACTATGCTGTTAACACCCTCGAAGTTCAAACTTGTAAGTGCTGGAATCCGCTTATCACTAACCGTTTTATGTTTTCTTCTTATGGAAGCTCCGGAGCGGACTGATCGTGTAGATTCTCCTCATGCTCATACCAATAACAATCACTAATGGAAGCTCTCTCAAAAGGCAACACAAAAGTCAGAATGATTCCTTGTCAAATCAAAGAATCTACAAAGTTTAAAGACTAAGAGAACTTCATCAGTACTGAAATCCAACATCAAAGAGCGTGTGAACATGTTGAAGAAAGACATGGAGACACTGGAGCAACGAAGCAGACCTGATGCAGATAACGACAACATACTATCACTACCATCACAAAGAACAAAGATCACAGAACAAAGATAATGATGACGTTAAGGCATAACTTTTCAAAGGAAACAATTGCTCTACACTGGGGAGATTGTTCGAATCAAGGCACGTCTTCTCACAAGAAAGAAGAATGTCAGAAGACGTCAAAGCTACTATTACATCAGCACCTACAACGTTTATCACTCCTTCATTCATCACCAACACTTAGGGGGAGATTGTTGGAATCACTTCTAAACCTTAATTCAAGTGTTAGTGATTCATATGTAATAGTTAGCTTAATATGTCCTTTATGTTTGTTATTAAGCTAAGGCTTATGTAGAAGGCCCATAAGCCTTGGCCCAAGCCCATAAGAAGGGAAGGAGTCTAGATGTGTTGCCCTAGCTCCTTGCCCTATAAATACCTCTTATAAACCTTCTATTGAAGGTTGGTTGTTCATTTCTAATATCACTCCTACACATAACCTTTCTTATATTGTATTCGTGTGTGTTTTAGTGTGTTCAACCGATCCATCTCTTCTCTATTTCTTATATTGATGCTTGTGTTACTAATATGGCAACCTAATAGTTATTATTATTTTTTTATTATTATTTTTTTTTGTCAAATACTCTCCTCGGAGTCAAATGTCTTCAGAATTCATTATTTCAAAAGTCGATGGGGAGTATCGTTAACTTTCTTGCCTTACATGTGTTTTGTCTAACCTAAACGAAGTTTAAGGATCTTGGTTGGAACCTCTTTAAGGTTGAGGGACTGAATGTGTCAACTTGGCAAATTAATTTTAACAAAATCATTTACTCCTAAACCACCAAGATCAAATGGCCCAAATCAAATCTTCTAAATCCGTTCAAGCTGTTCATAATCTGTAAGTTCTAAATTGTTTTGATCAAGATTCTAAACAAGGATTTCAAAAATCTTTCAAATCCAACGGTTAAAACTCTTTAAACTGATTTTGGAAAATTTTTCACTCGAACGAATTGGGTGTTTATGCATAAAAGTGTTTGGATTGAAATGAGTTGTGTTAAAACCTTTCTTAGTGTCTATTACACTTGTTTCAATTGTCCAAAACCATCCTGAATCTTAAATTTCATTAATTTGAATTCTAGGGTTCTTGCGCTCATCTAGGGCTTTTCTATTCTGTGATATGTTATTAGGTAGTCAAGAAAGTGTTAGAATAAGTTTATATGCATGTGTTTTAACCTTTAAATTAGCCCAGAAGCATCTAAACTGTATGAATTAAAGTTTTAGGTTTTTTAGGGTTCATCTCCCATAAATCTTCTGATTCTGTGGTGGAAATGTGTTAAATCTTGTTCCATTGCACTCATATGACATCTAGGACACTCCAGAAACATTCGTGTTTGATTTGTGTAGCTATATCCCTTACACGTAGATTAAGGGTTTAGGGTTTAAGTAATTTTACGCCTAAGTCTTTCTGTGTGTATCTGATATGTTCTTATGCTTGTTTTGTGATCTAAAAGATGTTTGGAATTAACTGTAATCAAGTTTTCATGTTTATAGTTAACAGGTTAATTATTCGTAATGTCAGAATCTTCAGGTGTTCAAACCGTTACGCTTAAAGAATACTTTTATGCGTAAAGGTAACGCCTAAGAGAAATCTTACGCGTAACTCTTACACATAAGAGGTCTACAGTGGATTACGCGTATCTTGGAAAGATATTCGTAAACAAGGCTTGCTACGCATAAGCTTTACTCTTACGAGTAAACTTTACGCGTAACATCTTGCTTATTCCTACGCGTAAGCCTAAAGCCTTTGAACTTGTCTTACGCGTAAGAAACCCTTACGCATACGCTTGGTCTTACGCTTTAGCTTACTCCTACACATAAGCTCCTTTCTTACGCATAAGGATCCTTGTTACTCATAACCCACTGTTCACTACATTTTGGCCTATTACGCATATGTTACTTGTTAAATGTTACGCATAAGTCACAAATACCTGATGTTTCGTATAAGCTTACAAAAGTTAATATGTTGTGTGTTAAGTGAAAAATTGGACTTTGAAATTTCAAAATTAACATGTTCACGTAACTTATCACATCAACTTCAATCAATTGGAATAATGTGACTTAGGACTTGTAACTAACATAAACATGTTACCATCAAACAAGGAATTAGATAATAAATCAGACTAAAACAAACACATTGTGTTTCCATATGTCTGTCTTTTTGTCTAAAGTCTTTCAGATCACAAAATGGCTGCAAATCAAGCAATCATCAATGCCCCAGCAGAGCTCTTGATGGCAAACACATTCCCAGCTAGATACGACAAAACAATTGGCAAGAACAATCTCCGTGTCATCTTCAACAACTTCATATGCTCATAATCATCTTGCAAAATTTCTGTGGACATCCTTCTGCAACATCCATTCAAATTCATGCTCACAAAGTCATCCTGATGATGAGTACGATTCAATGGAAGAGGAAATAAAATTTCATAAGACATTAAAGCAGAAAAGGATGGAATACCATGCTTCAACCTTTCCGGTTAATCAACCCGGTGGGGCAGGAGGGTCAAGTAGTAGTCCTCCACTTATGGAAGATCCATTGCAAACATCTCTTACCCCATCCGATCCGGTTAATCAACCCGGTAAGGATCATGGTGTCACTGTCACCACAACTGTTGAAATGAAGCAACCACAACAACAACTAAAACATCCGCAAGAAGAAAATCATGGTGAAGATGTGGAAATATATGACGAAGGAGATTACGATCATGATAAGGATGAAAGAGTCCCTGATGATGATGATTTGGCGGCTGAAGAGGAAATGATTTGAAAAGAGGCAAAAGAAGCTGCTAGAGCTGAGAAAGAAAAGTTTAAGAAGGAATCAGACAACTACATAGTTGACAATCCAATACACAAACCCAACAGTCTTCTGAAACACCTCTTGACACTTCCACCAAACCCAAATCATCATCTCAATCATCACCTCCATTAGCATAAGAGACACCTATGTCAAAAACAAAATATGTTAAGAAGGCAACTCCATCCAATGATTCGACAAATAGTTAAGCAGGTTATCACCACTACACAACAAGCTACACAGCCACCACCATTTGATCAACCAAGGGATTCAGAAACCACACCACCAATGGAGAAAACCGTTGATCACTTTACATACACTGGTGGTGAGGATCACGACATACCTGAGCCCCAACCAGAACCTCAACCGAAATTTAGATCAAGTACATTACTGCACTCCTTGTTTTTATACGCTTCAAATCAAAGAGCGTGTTGAAGTTCTCCACCTCAGGGTTGAATTTTACCTAAATTCTACACTTCATCGGAATCAATCAAGAACCTAAGTACAAAATCATTCATAAACAAAAGTTTGGGTTTGTCTACCAAAGTGAAAATCATCATACTTGCTTCATGGCTTTCGATGAAATTCACTAAGTTCTATGACGCCACCCTGGAGATGGTTCGAGATGGATTGGCATATCGATTGAAGGACACTGAGTTGGGTATAACTCAGACAAAGAGATGGAATTCAAAGGATCGCAAGGATGTTTGTTGATTTATCACTAGGATTGATGAATGTTTGATTCATCGGGATCATATGCAACGGTTGGAGAGCTATGTGGGAGGATGACCAAACTTTCCAATTCTGACTTTCCAACGTCCTCAGAAAGTAGCTGATCATCTGTAATCATTGGGTACTCTCTTGATTGTGATTTTGTTTGTTTGATTTATTTTATAATGGCTTGTGCACACATCACAGTGTACAACCCGTTCTTGTAATGAAAGGACCCTGTGGTACGCTTCAGTGCCACAATCCTTATAAAAGGAGCGAAAGCTTCTTAGTTTTGAGTAAAACTTATCAAAACTTTCATTTTTTCAAAGTTTTGCCCAAAAGAACAAGTACTTCCCCTTACGTTTTCAAAACCTCAAAAGTTAGTATTACTTGTTGAGGGGGAGTATTTGCTAAAATCTTTGTTCAAACAAAATGTTCTTCGTGGAAATCTTCCCACAAAACTCGAAATGGTCATATTTTATATCAAAACGTTATCAAAAATAACATTTATATGCCATTTTTGAGGGGGAGAAAATTATTGTGATAAGAAATATGTTGACTTGCTACTTGAATCTTCGTGTGATAAGACTTAACCCATGAATTGACGAACTCTGAACTGTCATAAATCAAAAAGATTTGTCTTCCTAGACTTATCCGAGTAGATTGTACCTATTCGAGAAGCTCTTGATAGACATGAACTTTGATGGGTTTGACAACCTTTCGAGGTTTGGCCACACCTTCAAGGTAGTTATTAGAGCTAGTTGTCACCTAAAAGCTGACAATATAACTCTTTAACTACGCAACGTAACCGTGTCTCGCGGGGGATTGTCTATCTTGAGTCGATCAATTCAAAAGTGCGCGCTCTTCTCTCATCGTGCAGATTTCTGTCTAAACACTTAAGCACGTGTAGAGGGGGAGTATTTCTGCTAAAAGATAAAACTCTCACAGTGATACAAAATGTTTTTCATTCACAAACACTTTGAGAGATTTTCATGAAAATGGTTTTATGGCAACATAGGTTAGTCATGGAGGTATAAGGTGACTAAGGTTAGGAATAACCGTCCTATGATCTGCCAGAGCCGGAGGGATCTACCCAAGGACATCACAAATAGTTAGTAATTAGAAGTCCTTATGTATGATTATAAAAAGGAGAAAATAAGAATCGGAGAAAGAAGGAGTTGAAGAATTAAAAAGAAAAAGCAAAGAAAAGGGTGAAAAGAAATAGCCCTCCAAGATTATTCAACTTAGGGCAGACACCGGGTTCAATTCATATGCTACTGGTCGTCACTAGATGACACCGGTATTGAAGATAAAAGTCGTCATGGACCCAGTGACGCATGCACTAAACCTTCTTAGCCACTCAAGTTTCTCCCAACAGAAGCTTGTTTCATTCTCACAGGGAACCCTACGTAAACTATCGGCTTTCTCTTAGAGATTGTTGGTATTGAAGAAGGAGACCCTCTCCCTAGTCTCCGCTCAGGAAAACCAAAACGCAATATTGAGTCTAGAGCCACGAGATTCATCAAAAGATCTCTTAGGTACACTTGACAATTCATCGCTTGTCACTCATCAATAAGAACGCAAGTGATATATTATCGTGTGCTTCACAGATCTTAGCAATCTGTCAAGAACATTTATGAGAGGTTCACATATGTGATCCTCAGTGATTGAATGGAAACTCCTGCCAGGGTCAACATCTAACAGCCCTGACAGCAGGTCACTTCGGTAACTCCCCGTGGATTACGCTTAGTGTGTCTTAACGGTCTACAGTCGTGAGGTGATGCTTCGGTGTACCTCAGCGACTCATCTGAACTGTAGGTGTACTTCGGTACATCATGTTATCTCACTTGTGGGAGTCCAGTTCAGGAACGGCCTTTGTAAGAATTAGAGATGTGTTTTCACACTATGCTGTTAACACCCTCAAAATTCAAACTTGTAAGTGCTGGAATCCGCTTATCACTAACCATTTTATGTTTTCTTCTAATGGAAGCTTCGGAGCGGACTGATCGTGCAGATTCTCCTCGTGCTCATACCAACAACAATCACTAATGGAAGCTCTCTCAAAAGGCAACACAAAAGTCAGAATGATTCCTTGTCAAATCAAAGAATCTACAAAGTTTAAAGACTAAGAGAACTTCATCAGTACTGAAATCCAACGTCAAAGAGCGTGTGAGCATGTTGGAGAAAGACGTGGAGACACTGGAGCAACGAAGCAGACCTGATGCTGACAACGACAACATACTATCACTACCATCACAAAGAAAAAAGATCACATAACAAAGATAATGATGACGTCAAGGCATAACTTTTCAAAGGAAACAATTTCTCTACACTGGGGAGATTGTTTGAATCAAGGCACTTCTTCTCACAAGAAAGAATAATGTCAGAAGACGTCAAAGCTACTATTACATCAGCACCTACAACGTTTATCACTCCTTCATTCATCCCCAACACTTAGGGGGAGATTGTTGGAATCACTCCTAAACCTTAATTCAAGTGTTAGTGATTCATATGTAATAGTTAGCTTAATATGGCCTTTATGTTTGTTATTAAGCTAAGGCTTATGTAGAAGGCCCATAAGCCTTGGCCCAAGCCCATACGAAGGGAAGGAGTCTAGATGTGTTGCCCTAGCTCCTTGCCCTATAAATACCTCTTGTAAACCTTCTATTGAAGGTTGGTTGTTCATTTCTAATATCACTCCTACGCATAACCTTTCTTATATTGTATTCGTGTGTGTGTTAGTGTGTGTAACCGATCTATCTCTTCTCTATTTCTTATATTGATGATTGTGTTACTAATATGGGAACCTAACACAAACAAAGCTGCCTGATATTCATGGATTTATTAAAAAAATATATGAATCTAAGACTCATGAAGGCAAGAATGAATGTCTCTTTATGTGTTTTCTATCACAAATGGAGCCAAAGAATGTTTACAAGGCGCTTAAAGATAAAAGTTGGGTGGAAGCAATGCAAGAAGAGTTGCTCCAATTTAAGCTTCAAAAGGGTTGGGCTTTGTGATTTGCTTTCTGGCAAGAAGGTAATAGGTACTAAATGGGTGTTCAGAAACAAGAAGGATGAAAGAGGAATTGTTATTAGAAACAAAGCTAGACTTGTGGCTCAAGGATACACTCAAGAGGAGGGTATTGACTATGAAGAAGTGTTTGCCCCTATAGCACGTATTGAAGCAATCAGGCTGTTCTTAGCCTATGCATCCTTTATGGGTTTTAAAGTCTATCAAATTGTCACACCCCCAATTTACCTGTTTTGCAGCGGAATGGAATTCCTGGGGATAGACTGTCATAGCACCACAATCACAGTTACATTGAACGACCTAAAGTGTCGTTTTAAAAACACATCGTTTGATATTTAACAAAAGTGTTCAAAGTTGCAACATAGGTCCCAAAAGGTTACAAAGTTTGCGGAAACATAAATATATTACAAGTCCAAACGATGGTTTTGAAATAAAGTGCCATAATGTACAATGATATAAGTCGACGCCGCGACTCAAAATGTGGTTCCTTAACCATGCCATGATGATAATGCCTTAGTTACCTGAAAATACATTGCTAAAACGGGTCAACAATAATGTTGGTGAGAAATCATAGGTTTATGTAAATGTTTTATACGACTACGCAAGTATAGATCAGGCATGACAATCATGTCACGTAAAAATGTTACAATTGCAATAAGCCCATGACACCGAAACAAGACTGTTCATAATGTATGCCCCAACAGAGTGTTTGCCAGACAACTCAATAATGTTATTAAATGAAATGCATCCGTATGACTAGTTGGGATTCACCAACCCGGATGGAGGCGTCACCCTCGATAGATCTATCCACTCACCCTCGCTTCTAAGATTAACGGTTCATGTTCAGGTAAAGGAGACTTTCAATTGGCAAATGCGGTAACTTAAGCAATGTAAATGAATTTAACATACTTGGTATTGTAATAAAAATGTTGTGCAATGTATTCTCCCCCGTGGGTTTGAAAATAATTAAACATGTACGACGGGGCTATGAAAACTCACTTGGTAAACTGGAATGATGACAAGAGTGAGTACACTGAGGTATATCGGAATGCTTTAATCGGGACCTATTACGAATGATATGATATGTAATGAGTTATGATGTAATGTTATGATATGCATGCATTACGTATGTTATTTATACCATTTGCGGGTTTTGAAAAATATTACTTATCGTCGAAAAATACTCTTTTGACGTCTTGACCATTCTTAAATCACTTTACAAGTTTTTACGTCAAAATGTCATCCTACAATGTTTTTATAATGATTTATAGTGAAATTTTCACTTTTCGTAGTAAAATAATGTCGTCGGAAATTTCTTGAAATTGACAAAAATGGCTTCGAAAAACTAGTCGTAAAATGGTGTGCGTCGATCGTTAGGAAACGAACTCGACAGTTTTAGAAAGTTTGTATCAAAATCTAAAAGTTTCAGTTCATGAGTTTTCGTCATAGAGGTCTCGAACATAAAGATAATAAGGGTTAAAGATGGTGATTTTGTCTAATATGTTGTGTAAAAAGTGAGTTTCGGCCAGTTTTAAGCATCCGTAAATAATTTATTAAAACTCCGCTATACAAACGGTCGATTGTTTTGAAAAATATGTTCGGTGATCTCGATTTTACTAGAAGACATCTCGTTTCAAAAAGTTCCACATCAACGTTAAAAACAGCCACCAACATGGTCGTTTTAGTTACCGTAATACTTATCTCGTAAAAATAATATAGTTTTTCAGAAAATAATAGTTACGGCAATTTTATGAAAACGTGCATATCTTAGTCGTTTCAAATCCGTTTTCTACGTATAATACGTCCTTAGCTTCGTATCAAAGTATACTAATATATTTTTGATAAGTCGAAATAATTTGTGAAGCTTAAGGCTCGTTTTTAACTCGTACTAACCAAAAACATGTTGCTGAAATTTCAGAAAAAAATATATTTCGTCGTCAAACTTTAAAAATTCATAACTTCTTCGTTATAACTCCGTTTTAATCCGTTCAAGCGGCCACGGATTCGTTTTAAAGTATATTTTCTAAATATCAAGGCCAAAATTTCGTGCCTACTGTCGGATTTTCCAGAAAAATAAAACAAGGACAGAACACTTTTATAACTTATCGAAAATAGTTTTTCTCGTACTAAACCTATTCCAATCCCTTCAAATCAACTCCAAAGCTAATCTAATCCTACCATACACCTTCTTAGGGTGTCATGGGTTCCTAGACATCATCAAGACCAACATATACCAAGGGGATAATTATAGGATGACCTTATATATATATATTTCTAAAAATCATGTAAAAATGGTATAAACAACACAAATCATGCATGCTTGCTCCAAAAATGAAGAGATACTTATGAAATGAAAAGGAGATATGAAAAATATAAATGATATGCTTACAAGTTAATATGATGAGGTGCAAGGAACAAGGTTTAGCCTAAACACTCTAGGTTTTTATTTCAAAACCTTATAAAGAGTGTGATTCTAGATTGTAATTACTTGTGCTTGAGAAAAAAAAATGATGATCCCTTGTAGCTCTTGATGTAGAACCGGTTATGAAGAGAGGAAACAAGAGAGAAAATGTTTTTGCTAACACTTGAATAATTATTTGATGAATGAGATTGAGATGAGGTGAAGACTTTATGTATTGTGTAAAAATCAAAACAATCAAGAACCATGCCTCATTTATTATTACCCTCCCCCTTGGTCGGCCAAGGGGGGAGGGATTTGTTAGATATTTTTTTTTTTCTTTTCATATATAATGTATATACTTGTATATAATTTGTATAATTGTTAAGAATGTAGGAAAATGTATAAGTAAAGGTAAATGGTAGTTTTTAGGTAAAAGTAATTGTTAATAGATCAAAGTAGAATGTAATGAGATAATAAAAATTGTAAAAATACATTCCTTGTGAAATTTGAGTGATATAAAAATTTTCGAGTAGTTTTTAAGAAAAACGTCGTAATAATTTAACTTTAACGATTTATGTACAAAATAAATTTAGAACACTAGGTAAACTCAAAATATAGTTTTTATAAACTAAATATAAGTATAAAAATATACCGGGATCATTTTTGAAATAACGGATTAAATATTCAAAATAATAACTCACGCGATAACGTTTATTTAATATAAAATTTACGCGATAAAGGTGAAATGCAATGTCATGAATGAACTAATATGATGCAAATGATGTTAATGAAATGTAGACTAAACTTAGTCCATATGAAATGTACGTGATGTTATAACCATAAAGGTTACGCGAATTTGGAACACGCAAACCTAGTTTACGATAAATGTTGAAATTGTAAGGCATGAATTGTTTCGAGAAATGACCTGGAAGTACGGGTCGTCACACAAATGGATGTAAAGAGTTCTTTTCTATATGGGCAGATTGATGAGGAGGTTTATGTCTCACAACCTCCAGGCTTTGAATACCCTGAATATCCTAACAAAGTATACAGGGTGCATGCCAATTTCTTGGCAACAGATTAGTGTCATGCCAGTGTAAGAAACAAACTATGGTGGCTAATTCATCAACTGAGGCAGAGTATGTGGCTGCGGCAAGTTGACGTGCTCAAGTTCTATGGCTTCAGAATCAACTTTTGGACTATGGGTACAATTTCATGAATACCATCATTTATATTGACAATAGTAGTACCATTTGCATTATTAAGAATCCAGTTCAACACATAAAGACTAAACATATTGAAATTAGACACCATTTCATAAGAGACTGTTATGAAAAGGGACTAATTCAAGTTGTCAAAATTCATACTGATGACAACTATGCTGATTTATTAACAAAAGGACTTGATGTTGGTAGATTTCAGTACTTGGTAACAAGTATTGGCATGCTAAATCCATAAACTTTTTGTGTCAAATTGTCTTTGGTGTTGAGTGGAAGATTCTGGGTACAAATATTGTTGTATAAGTTTGTATATGTTTTGTGCTTGTGTTTTTGCTTGTTCCATAACCTTTATGCGGCATAGATGGGAGTTGATCTTAAAAGGTGTATATCTGATATACACAACAAATGGTTATTGATTCACCATGTCTAATCCACATAAGAATCAACTAGTCCAGAGCAAACGACTACTGTTAAAGACTTGACAAATCCGTTTATGGTTGATAGTTTACCAAAAACTATATGGTTATCAACTCACCATATTCTCTATGATTAAGAGTTGGCTAGTCCATAGCAAACGGCTCATGGTAAAGACATATCAAATCCGTTGATAGCTGGTAGTTTGCTAAAAACTATGATAAGAACAATCTAGTTTTCATATGTTTTTCTTTACCACTGCTCTTTGAAATTTTTGTGAAAAATTACCACTGCTAGTTCACAGTTTCCACTGACAGTTTTATTTTACCACTGTTGTTCTAGCCGTTACAACTGTTGTGTCAGTAAAAAAAAATTTACTAGCCATTGTAGAAAAACTGCTTTCCATATATATAGGGTAACTTCTAGAGAATTATCTACTTTTCTATTTGATATTTATCCTCTAAAGATAAATACTTTCCTTAGATAATTTTTCTTGCACTATACTCTTAAACCCTACCTCTATATTTATTTTTATCTCAATTGGCTAGTTATTCCTTTAATTATTACTGACATAATATCGTTATTCATCAAAAGTTTCTATGGCACCATTAAAATTTGCAGATGAGCACAACCAAGTGGCCTACCTACAAAAGTCAAACGAGAAGAGTGGCCCTGTTTTTTATCGAATTGTAGACTTTCTCAATACTACCCATATAAGGTATGCTTTGCTTTTAAAACCCACAATCTATATCTCTCAAATCAAACAGTTTTGGACTTTGCTCAGTCCATAACACTTGAGATTAGAGATACACATGAAACAGTGGATGCTCTAAGAGCCACTGTGGATAGGGTAACTATCGATGTTACTGAGGCATCCTTGAGGAGAGTTCTCCAATTGGATGATCTCAATGGTATCATCACATTACCTATGCCAGAAATACATGAAAATTTATCATCCATGGGGTTTGATACCACTGAGAAAAAGGCAACTTTCAAAAAGAGTGGTTTTTGTCCTCAATGGAGATTTTTGATACATACTCTTTTACATTGTCTCAGTCCAAAGAAAACATCTTATGAGCAATTTAGTTCAACCATGGCTTACCCTTAGGTTTGTCTAGCCACTGATAAGATTTTTAACTGGTCAAAATATATTTTTACAAGTATGACTGGCAATGTAAAGAGTTCAACAAAAATTTTAATGTATCCAAGGTTTGTGCAAGCAGTGCTAAATGAGTTTCAACTGCAACCCCATACAAATGTTTATAAAATCATGTTAGGATTTAGTAAATCCAGAATATAAAGAGTCGGTCACCTCAAGTATATGTAATCGTTAGAAAGCTCGTAGTCGTAGATTATTATAAGTTAAGTAGTATTTAGTTTAAGTAACACCGTGAAGGACGGACGGGTCTTTACCCACTGTATGCCTGATCCACAGCCCGATAGGTGGCGATTTATGTAAAGACTATAAATACTCTCTACCTTCCAAGGTAGAGAGTTAGAGCTCATAATAAGAATTTTCTTTCTCTCACTAAAGTTCCCTAAACCTCTAACTTTCTCTCTCTAGAATCATATTGTACGCCTATTTTATCTTATGGTTTAGTGTGTTTATGAAATCCAATATGTTACAAATCAGTTGCCTTAAGCCTAAAGTTTTTCAAAACATGAACAAAGATGGCAACCTGATTTTTACACCTCTCTTTCCTCAAATGCTTGCAAAGATTACAACTGAACAAAACTCACCTATAATCTCTGTTCCAAACATTGATTATACTCCACCTGTTTATCACACCTATGAGAGGAGGGAAAAACAAACAACTTCTCTCATGACAACACATCATGTTTCTGAACCTTTTGGTCTAGGAACAAGCAGTGGTGGTTCTAGACTTCAACCTAGTCCAACTAGGAAAGAATCTGAGCCAATGCCCCATGATTCACCTCTCCCAACAGGTCACACAAGTTGGAAGTGATGAGGGCAGTGGGCAACAATTGGAATTGATGGTTTTGTGTACAAAGTTAGCCAAACAGGTCAAATCTCTGGAACAAGACTTGGCACAACTTAAGGAGCAACATGCCCAGGATATTACATTTTTGAAGGTAGAGATTCAGACCTTGAAAGAAGAGTTGCAGGGGTTGACAAAGCAAAGGAAAACTGCAAAGTTGGTGATCTCATCTTCATCCTCACCTAATGATGGTGATTCAGCTGGTTTTGATCAAGATTTGGGTACTTCTCCTAAACAGGTGCTGAAACTCAGGGGATGAAAATTGATTTTGAAGATGAAGGTGTTACTAGTAAAGGTGCAGAGAAAGCTGATACTCAAGAAGAGTAACAAGAGCAAGATATTTTCTGTACTGCAACTGATTTTACCACTGATCCTATTTCCACTGCAGAGCCAAATATTCCCACTGATGATCATAATGTTGTCACTGCAAGTGAAGAAATTGATAAACAGAAAAAAGATACAGGTAAAGCAGTTATGGAAAGTGAAGAGCAACCTGGAAGAAAGATTTCAAAGAAAGAACAAGTTTAGATTGCTCATGATGAAGAAGTTGCTAAAATGATATATGAAGAAGAAGTTGCTGAAAAGAAAAAGCTTGAAGAAAGTGAAGTTGTAAGCTTTATGGAGGCTAAAAGGTTGGACAGATTGGAAAATCCAATTTCCAATGTTCCACTTACAGTATTAGGAGAGAAAACTCCAGAGTTCATTTATGTTCCTACTGAAGAAGAAATTGATTTCTTGATTGCAAATGATCCAGTAATCAAGAAGAAGGCAATTGACCTTGTAGCTGATAAATCTTTAACTGCAGAACAAAGAACTGCACAGTTAAATGATTTTATACAGATGAAAAATAATCAAGCACTTCAAGAGGCTATTGTTTCAGTCAAGAAAGGTCAAAAGAAACCAAGACAACCAACTAAGGCTCAAGTTATTGCATACATGAAGACTTATTGTTGCAATGTTGGTGGTTGGAAGAGACATCAATTCAAAGGAATGTCTGATGATAAAGTTGAAAGTGTCTACTACAGAGTTCAAAGATTTGATAAAGATTTCATTCCAATGGATTCTGAAGAAGAAGCAAATAGGTTTCCTAATTTGAAGAGAAAGACCAAAGACAATGATTCTCAGTCTGTTAAGAAGACAAAGTTTGCTGAAGAACAAGAAGTTCAAACTGAGAAGTTCACTGAAGAACAAATGACTGAAATGATTGTGATAGAAGAAGAAGATTTTTATCCAGAACCACTGCAAGTTAGACATCCTATCATTGATTGGGAGGTTTACACTGCTAGCAATTTTGCTCCAACTTGGAAGATCACAAGGCTAGGTGGTGAAACTTCATCATTCATTCAATTTGAAGATCTCATCAAAGCTTTTGACAGAGATGACCTTGACAAATTATGGAAGTTAGTTCAAGAAAGGTTTGATGTTCAAGATCTCAAAGATATGAAAGAGATGCAGTTATGGATTAATCTTAGAAGGCTCTATGATCCAGATGTTAATGATGATTTCTGGAAATTCTCATGTACATGTCCTGGTACTAAATAGTTTTACTATGATTCATGTGAAGTTCATCATGTTTCTACAGCAAATGGAGTTGATGCATTCATGCTTGCTGAGAAAGAATATCCACTTAGAGCTGGAACTCTCACAGTAATGTTATGTACAACAATAAGAGTTCATGAAGACAATGAGAAGGTCAGAGCATTGTTACATAGGCTTCAAGATCAATTTTCAAGAGCTATTCAGAAGTTAAGGAAGAAGTAAAGTGTTTGGTTGAATTCCCCAAATCCTTGAAGATGATACAGATTGAAGAAACTTATTGATTTGCAGAGAAATCATAAGTTTAGGGGAGGATTGTTGGGAATAATCTGTTACCACTGATAGTTGTGGAAGACACTGCTTGGATTACACTAGCAGTGGAAACGTATTACCACTGCTGGTACATTATTACCACTGCTATTAGATAATGGTTAAGAGAACGTGTCTAGATAAGTATAGAAAAGATTATGTGTATATTCTATATTGTTAGCTTTATACTTATCTTGTAAAGGACTCCTTGTACTATAAAAGGAGGTCATAGGTCATTGTCTTAGGTATGTACAAACCTACTTATCTACGTACTTATTATTCATGAAGGCTTCAAGGTGTAACCCAAGTGATAAGCAAAGATCACTCGTATTATTCATTAATAATATTGGAGCTTAAGTTTTGTGTTTAATCTATGTTTACTTACAATACATCATACAATCCGTCTTCTAAGTATTACTAAGTAAATTCCGCGTGCTTATTAATATTATACAAAATATCATTGACACAAGGTGTGTGTCCAGATCCATCAGAAACACAAGAGCGATGAGCGTTAAGGCGATGAGCACGAGGGCGATGTAAACCATGTTGATGGTGAACCTTATTTGATTCGGATGAGATGAAATGGAGAGGAAGATGAAGTTTTGAATGAGAGGAAATTTTTGAAATTGGAAGATTTAAAAAAAATGGGGATTTGATGTAGTGGATGACGGTGGGAGTTTTTATGGGGAAAGAGGAATTTTTGATATTTGTGTTTTGTTTTATTATTAGAAAGATATAATTTTTGGATTAAGTGAAGTAAAACACAAATTATATAACCCTCGACTTTGGACGAAAAGGAAACACGTATGCAAGAAAGACTTCCTAATGAAGCTACATGTAAAACGTGTATATGCACAAAAGATAATCAAATACATACCTAGGTAAGCATACTTATTAATCAAGCTAATGTCATTTAGAGATAAGTGGAAAGTCATACCTCAAATGCACTTAGGAATGTCTTTACAAATGACACAACAAATGTCAGAAGACAATTCCAGCTCCTTTGTACTTAAGATACCTTCTTAGGGAAGGTATTCTTATTACCAAGTGATTCCTATTGCTTGGTAGGTATGAGCTTTGACTAATAAACATGACAAAGATGATTAGTGCAATTAAATGAAGAATAAATAATAAGAAAAATGTTGTCATCTAGTCAACATCCAAACAAAGAGTTTAAAAAAAATGGTGTTTGTTTTTATGAAAAACCTTCTTTGTAGTTTTCAATTAACCATGGATCGTATCAAGTTTTTAAAGTACAATATACTTCAAGAAACTTGGTAACGAAGCTCTAATGCCAATTGTGGAAAACTAGAAGGGGGGGTTGAATAGTTTTGCCAATTAAAACTCGTTTTAAACTATTTAGATCGACTTATGTCAATCTATTTGGGTGTGTGTTGGATGTTGATAAACAAACATATAGAATTATAAATATGTAATGAAAAGATAAGAGTAAGAAGCACAAAACCACAACGCGGGTATTTATAGTGGTTCGGCTACAAGGACACCTTCCTTGCCCTACTCTGCTCCCCGAGTCACCTACTCGAGAGTTTGTAATCACTACACAACACCGACTCCTTATGGTGGAGAAACCTTCACAATGTTGCCTACTCTTTTCCGGTACTAGGCTAACCACCGGGTTCTTTCACACCAAGGTGAACCACACCTACCACAACGTCGCCTACCCTTTATCCGGTACTAGGCTAAGTACCGAGTTCCATTAAAATGGAGGAACTACAACCCAACACAACACCAACGACTAATCCTAAAGGAGACCAACTCCTTATTACAACATCATCAAGGATATCAATATCCTTGGATCTAATGCTAATCTATCTTGTACATTGAAACACACCATATCGAATGTAGATCTTAGGCACCTTTCACTAATGCCTCTAATTAGATCTTCAAGACACCTTTCACTAATGTCTTGTGACTTGACTTCTAGGCACCCTTCACTAATGCCTACAATACGGACGATCGACACCTTTCACTAATGTCTTTGTCTTGACACTTGAGACATCTTTCACTAATGTCTTCAACACTACACTTCTTAGAAGAAAGAAAAGAACCATCAACAAGAGGACTTCAGTAGTCTTCATGATGAGAAAGCATGGCAACTCATGGACTTGAGCTTGCTTGACTTCAAAGGTGGTGATCTCGCCTTTTAGAGGAACCAAGAGAATCACACAAAAACAAAACTACAAACATAGATCTCTTGGATCTGGGGTTAGAGAGTTTTTAACTCAATGGGAAAGTATGTTGGAAAGGGGTGAGAAACAATGAAGAAATGACTCACTATTTATAGAGGAAAATGTCTACTGTTCCTCGGATCCCACGGATCCCTCCCACAAGGGATCCGTCTAGCGTAAAGCTAGGGATCCGTGGGACGCTCCTCTTTACCCATGGGTATTTTAGTCATGGGTCATGGGTCATGGGTTGATCCATGGGTCTTATACTAGATACAATGTATCTTATGAGTACAATGCACCTAGTCAAATGGGTATAAGTCAATACCATGGGTTATGGATATTATCCATATATGATATAAGCATGATGTCATGCAATGGGTTATGGGTCAAGCTCCATGGATATGGGTCATTGACTTTGGGTTGTACCCAACTACATTCAATGTATTTGGTCAATGGGTTATGATACTTAAGTTTCTACCCATTTATATTACCCAATATACTACATACTAGTTATGTGTATGATAAGGTTTTAAAATGTACCTTTTTGAGGGGTCGTTTAAGCCCTTATTTGATCACTTTTGTATCCGTTATTACTTAATATCGTTCCTTTTCACTTTTTAGGTCTCTTGAAGGCAAATTGCTGGAATGGCACTTATTTGGACCAAAAGGCGCGGATATACGAAGAAAATGGCCAAAGTCAAGAATCGAGACACTCAAGCTGCTGAAACATAAGGGGACGGCGTCAGGTGTTATCTGCGACGCCGTCGGAGCACATGTTGTGACGATACAGCAGCCAAATTGCTTATTTTCAAGTGACGGTGTCAGGCTTTAAAAGAGTAGGTCGTCGCAACTTAGACGGCCTAGATTTGATCCAGACGGCGTCAGAGGCTGAAGAGGACGGCGTCATAAGCATAAGGTGACGTCGTTGCAAGACTAACGTGGCCAAGACAAAACTCTAATAACGGCGACCCGACGGCGTCACAAATTATAAGGTGACGCCGTCGCGAATGTAATCTTATATATAGAATCCGAATTTTTTAGTTTTCATTGTGTAGTATTTTGGAGTAAAAACCTAAACCGAACCAAGGTTGTCTTGTACAGTATTTTAGGGTTCCAAACCCTATCTTACATCAAGATAAGTGTTTTACTTCATTAATTTAATTATGTCTTCAATTATTTGTGTGTATGCTTGCATGTTCTCCATGTCCGGCTAATTTACTTATGTGTTTTCTTAGGGAATATGAAACTTAACTATTGAATATTGATTGGTTATCTCTTATCTTAATTGTTAATGATCTAGTAATGCAATAGGTCATTCGTTGTGTAGTTAATGCTTGATTAATCTTTGTGAACCTTAGACTATAACACCTAGAGTAGTTGTAGGCTAAACCATCCAAAGAGTACCTTAGACTTATAGTTTATAAATCCTAGAGATTTTGTAGACGAGACCCTTTGGTAGTTTCAAAGAGTTAGGGATAAACGCATACCCTACGACCTTAGACACATAACGCAATTAAGAATAAGGACGTGACAATTCAACCATCAATAGGAGATAATTAAGGAGTAATAAAACCTAAGTAAACACATCTTTAAACCATCATACGAGCACACAATAATTAGACATAGACTACCCTCACCTTAGTTAATTAGATAATTAGATAGTAGAGTATTCGGTAGAAATACCAACCCCCCAAATCCAAACCCCGAGATTCGTACCTTTCCATTTCCTAAAAAATATAAAAAGATAAAAAAATAATCTTCCTCAACCCCAACGTTAGCGTAGTAACCTCTCACTAGCATTCCTATTCCCCTAGAGAACGATATCAATTCCTGTGGCTTACCCTAATACTACACTACAACGATTAGGTTCACTGCCTAGGGTGTTGAAAAACTTGCTCGACGAAAAGGAAGTTCCTTTGACCCCGAACGATGCGTGTAGCGTTATCAAGTTTTTGGCGCCGCTGCCGGGGAATAGAATAGCTAGTTAGGAGTCCACCTCGTTTAGGTTCCCTTGCTTGATTCCTATCAAGTAAGCTTTTATCTCATTTTTAGCTTCCTTGTAGTTTATCCCCTTTCTTTGTGTTTGTGTTCGTAAAACCCTTTTCATTTGTCGCTATGGCAAGTGAAGTTGCATTTGAATCATTAACAAATGAGGAACAGTTGAATTTCGTAGATTGGATTGCTTTTTATTGTTCCAATGAATTTGTGAGTGACCTTAGAGATATCCAAAAGGAGATGGGTGTAAGGTTGGATGGATTTGATAAATTTTGTGCTTGTGTGGCTTCTATTCAATGATCATTTTTAGAATCAACTCCTTTTAGTGAGAGCCTCTGGAAATTTTTTCAGAAAAGCCTCTAAAGCATAAACCATCAGTTGTCACAACTTGAGGAAATGGATAAGGAGGATTTATCCAACCTTAGGCATCATGATCAAAAAGACCTAGTTTTTAAGATCATGGAACCTAAACCCGAACAAGATTGTGAGATGGTTATAGTTGAACTACCTAGTTGCATGCGTGGGACAGATTTCACCAAAACATATGACACGCGTGAGGAATCCTTTAGGCAAGTAGAACATAGTGATCAAATTTTTGAGAATGATTCTTATGAATCGGACCAAGAATTTGAAATGGCTAAAGAAGGATTTGAGATACTTAGGAGTGTATCTGGGTTAGATCATACTAAAATACATGATGAACATTTAGGAGATCTAGATATAATGGAGAATGAGGTGGAAACTCCAAGCCCACAAGCCCTACCATCACTTGAGGAACACACATCGCCTATAACTTACCCGGAAGAAGTAGAAGAGACTATAGGAACCCCGATTGATATAGAACCTTTGGACCAAACGCCACTAGAGAATGTAGGTTTAGATGCTTAGTCCTAGGGAAGTTCCTAATTTTGATGAACCGGAGCCTCAACCAAAAACCTTACCCAATTTTCCGTCTTTAGATGTGAATCTTGGAATTGAATTAGGCCCCAATCCACCCATCAAAATAAATAGTCCGGGTAGTTGCTTGATAAAGGTGGTAGACTCTAGGCCATGTGGAGTGGAAGATAATATGGAGTAACCCACCCATTCATGGTTTATAACAAGAAACATTGTGGGTTTAAACCGGGTTTATTAGGTCAAGATGGATCCTTAACTAAGAATCTTTTGAAGTTGATAGAAGATGATCCATTTTTAGGAGAGAGATTTGATTCACTCGCTATACCAATAGACTTAGGTAAGGTTATAATGAATGGAGTACACTCCTTTGAGCATATAAATCACCCATCACCCTCTCCTCACGTAGCAAATTTCCACCCTAAGGGTGTGTATCGCTACTATCACCCGCACTTAAGCTTATGTGTAGAAAAAACTTCCCCTTTATCCGTTAAATAAGGGTAGAGTCAAGCTCGTGACTCGACCAAAAACAAGCGCTTCTTGGTAGGCAACCCATGTGTATTTGTTTTTCATTTTTATTTGCGTGTCATATATCTATTCATTATTGTATTTTCTCATGTTTGAATTTGTGAAAATGCTTTATTTTTTCTTTAACCTCGTCTTAATTACATATAAAGGTATTTTACATAAAGGATAAGTGTAGGGAGGATTACACACGTTTTCAAAGGAAACGTAAACATGAGAATTTCAATTGATTAAAAGATATACATGTGTGTTTGTTCGAGTCAAATGCTTGTATCAAGTCATAATGGATGTTTTGCAGGAAGTTTTTCCAGATTCTAAAGATGTACATTTTCTAGAATTTTTTTTCAGAAAATCGCAGACCAGTTTTTGTCAGGATAACTTGACGGCGTCAGGAAGGAGCAAAAATAACTGATTACTTTTTCTCCTTTTCTAAGCTACTTATAATTTTTTGGAATTTTCCAGGTCTTAATTTTCCAGAAATTCTGTAAACATCCATTCCACAAGCATTATATCCTAGTTTAGTACAGTCTTATATATATTATTACCGCCGATTTTACGCGAAGGTTTCGTTTGTTTTCTTCAAGTGTGCAGGTTTAATTTATCAAGAAGGAGATACATAAGATGAGAAGGAACTTTTCACGCAACCGTTCTTCTTGAAGAAAAGTATAACCACCACTTTACACGGATCCTACCGAGCTAATCAGGGGAGTACTAGTTTCTTTCATCTTTTATTACCTTCCATTATCATAACTTTGATACTTTCGGAGAACATTGGGGACAATGTTCAGTTTAAGTGTAGGGAGGGAAAATAAAATGGGAACTTTGAAACTATGCTTATCCTTGATTATTTTCTTTGTCCAATTTCATTTGTGTAATAAACCATGAAAAAATGTCGGTTAGGGTAATTTTGGCACCAAATTTAAAATTTTTCATGACATATAGGAGTGGGCCACTAGTCTTAACAAAAGCGTCTCATGGATAGGAAGTTATATGACTAGCACAAAAACCCTTTACCACTTAAATTCCACCCAAAATGTGAGGATCACCCTTAGATTAGTAGGAATTAAAGCATTCATCTTTAATGCTTAGTGTGTAAACCAGTAGTATATTAGATTCTAGAACTTGTTTTGTGATGCATCCCGAGATCGCTAGTAAGACTACACTTGTGTAGTTAGGAATAACTAAATGATAAGAGGCATTAGGAGAACCCTTGTTTTATACCCGTTATATAATTACTTCTTCCACATCGGTTGAGTAATTCCCCCACACCTTTGCGTTGTACTCATCTTTAGTACACGATACCCCTAGTTAACCCCTCAGAGCCTATCCTTTTTGCGGTTCTCGTGATGTTTCGGCTTTCCGGAATATCAATGAAGAGCATTGTTTACACCCCACCCCCAAATGTACACCCAAATCGCCTTAGCCTACCTTGTATGCACTCACTTTTAGTGCATTATTGTTATCACCCTAAAAACCCTTAGTTCAATTATCTAGTTGCTTGCATAAGTTGCTAAGTCAAGTCATATCCTTTGTACACAGTTTTGGGACGATTGGAACTCATGGGAAAAGTTAAAGTTTATGAAATGACGGGAAGGGAACGTTAAATTCAAATTCCTTTTTTTTGCGTAATAATGTACTCCAAGTGTTTTGATCTTTTCAATTCGGGTCAAATTAGTGTTAGAGTAATAAAAACTCAAGTGTAGGGATGTACCTATAAATCCCTATCATTTTGATGTTACTATAGAGGATGGTAGAGTAAAAGTGTATGAGAAAAAAAAATGGGCTACCATCCTCCATCTATCTTTAATTTATGTTTGTTTATTTCAGTCATCTAGAGTCTAGAGTGTCGATTCTTGGCTTAGCAATGTCATTCTTCGCATGCTTGTAACAAAAAGATTTTTGACTTGCCACCACTACATAGCCTATCCCACCAAACCCTTTGTTTCCCTACCGTAAGCTTATCATTACAACCCTTTAAAAGACCTCTTAGATAGTCTTTCCTAGGTGCTTACGCCAAAGCGATGGAGGTTTGATCTAGTCTCAAGCCTATGGTAATCTATGTACTAGGACCGGTTAATGAGTGTTTATCTTCCATTTCCAACTTGTTATATTTCATATACACCCGAGAGATGTGAGTATCCAAACACCCCATGTGAGGTGCTATTATATAATTTTCGTGCTTGTTATGACTTTTGCGGGGCTTATATGTGTTGGGGATTGTTTTAAACCAATGCTTCATGACCCCCAACTTATAAATTAATTGGCTAAAAGCACATTTGCTTGAGGACAAGCAAATACCAAGTGTAGGGATATTTGATAAGGTTTTAAGATATACCTTTTTGAGGGGTCGTTTAAGCCCTTATTTGATCACTTTTGTATCCGTTATTACTTAATATCGTTCCTTTTCACTTTTTAGGTCTCTTGAAGGCAAATTGCTGGAATGGCACTTATTTGGACCAAAAGGCGCGGATATACGAAGAAAATGGCCAAAGTCAAGAATCGAGACACTCAAGCTGCTGAAACACAAGGGGACGGCGTTAGGTGTTATTTGCGACGCCGTCGGAGCACATGTTGTGACGATACAGTAGCCAAATTGCTTATTTTCAAGTGATGGTATCAGGCTTTAAAAGAGTAGGTCGTCGCAACTCAGACGGCCTAGATTTGATCCAGACGGCGTCAGAGGCTGAAGAGGACGGCGTCACAAGCATAAGGTGACGCCGTCGCAAGACTAACGTGGCCAAGACAAAACTCTAATAACGGAGACCCGACGGCGTCACAAATTATAAGGTGATGCCGTCGCGAATGTAATCTTATATATAGAATCCGAATTTTTTAGTTTTCAGTGTGTAGTCTTTTGGAGTAAAAACCTAAACCGAACCAAGGCTGTCTTGTACAGTATTTTAGGGTTCAAACCCTATCTTACATCAAGATAAGTGTTTTACTTCATTAATTCAATTATGTCTTCAATTATTTGTGTGTATGCTTGCATGTTCTCCATGTCCGGCTAATTTACTTGTGTGTTTGCTTAGGGAATATGAAACTTAACTATTGAATATTGATTGGTTGTCTCTTATCTTAATTGTTAATGATCTAGTAATGCGATATGTCATTCGTTGTGTAGTTAATGCTTGATTAATCTTTGTGAACCTTAGACTATAACACCTAGAGTAGTTGTAGGCTAAACCATCCAAAGAGTACCTTAGAGTTAGAGTTTATAAATCCTAGAGATTTTGTAGACGAGACCCTTTGGTAGTTTCAAAGAGTTAGGGATAAACGCATACCCTACGACCTTAGACACATAACGCAATTAAGAATAAGGACGTGACAATTCAACCATCAATAGGAGATAATTAAGGAGTAATAAAACCTAAGTAAACACATCTTTAAACCATCATATGAGCACACAATAATTAGACATAGACTACCCTCACCTTAGTTAATTAGATAATTAGATAGTAGAGGAATCGGTAGAAATACCAACCCCCCAAATCCAAACCCCGAGAATCGTACCTTTCCATTTCCTAAAAAATATAAAAAGATAAAAAAATAATCTTCCTCAACCCCAACCTTAGCGTAGTAACCTCTCACTAGCATTCCTATTCCCCTAGAGAACGATATCAATTCCCGTGGCTTACCCTAATACTACACTACAACGATTAGGTTCACTGCCTAGGGTGTTGAAAAACTTGCTTGACGAAAAGGAAGTTCCTTTGACCCCGAACGACGCGTGTAGCGTTATCAGTGTATATTTTACCCAAATATGTAAACACTAGTTGTTGTACATATGTAATACTAAATCATAAAATCACTTATACTTGTTTTAGTGTTTTATGTGAGAACGTAAGTGTGTTAAAAACTATTAGTTCAAACTATTTACGTATTTTATTTGTTTCGTTAAAATGATTTTACGTTTGTTATCGACAAAACATTAGAAGATCGTAAAATATAAATAAATGTTCTCACGGCTTATTTGTAATAACAAACTTGATCACGTCTATAAAATAGTTGTTTGTTCATCATTTTTTTATATACTTGACCATTTGGTGTTTCTACATGCTATGCTTAATATGTCCTACTTGTATACATGTATGCGTACTGTAGAGATCATTTGTTCCAAATTTCGACACTTAGAACAAAATTTTGAAAACATTATGTTAAGGAATCTATCCCAGATGCCGGATGCCTGGGCTATAACTAGCTGGATCCCTCAAATGAAGGATATGTGGGATCCGGGTGGACAGAAGTGCATTTTTAGCTTCCTTACATCAATCACACCTTCTAGACCTTATTGGACTAGTTAAACATGATACATTAAGATCACTTAACCTTTCCTTAGGCTCAATTAATCTCACATTCACTCATGGATGACTTAGGATCACATTCAATGTATTTTTGATTTATCATTACGTCAAACCTCACCATCTTTCCGCTCCAATGTTTACACATTGTTCCTCTCATCTCAAAACACCTAGTTTGATATTTCTCTCAATTTTAGCAAATTGATTCTAGTCATCTTTACCTTAAAATTCTCTAAAAACTAGTGTTTCATTTCTTGTGATTTTTAAGGAATTTTTTAAATTTTCTTTTGATCACCATCTGATCTCTATTATGATTTACCATCCTCAAAACTCTTAGTGTCATCCTTGATCACTCATTGGTGTTCATAAAAACTCCGTTTCTTTCTATAAAAGTCATCATTAGCTACCCTCACTCATTATGCTTGATCATTTAAGTCTTATGCCATTTAAGATACCCGAGGAGACTAAATCACTCAAGATATATAGGTGCTAGACCTTGCTAGAGCCCCTTCACCTTTTTTCTTGGCTTTTGAGAGCCGGATCCCTGGCTTTAGGCTAGCCGGATCCCTCAAGTGAGGGATCCGTGAGAACCGACTGCACATAAGGATTAATCTTACTTGATACAATCATTTCAAACCCTCTTTGGTAATCTAAACACTCCAATTTGTCTTAAATGACTCCCTAGGACAGAACAACACTAGAGTTGACTTTTGTGCATGCTATTTGAAGAACCTTAGTGGTTTAGGCTTTAATTCACTTTCCTAATTTCTTCCTTTATAAACCACTTGTGTTTATACTTCCAAATCACCATTCAAACACTCATTCTCAGTAGCTAAAAATTCCCTCTTCACATTCTTACTTCCAACTTTTCACCATGAGAAAAACACCTAGTGCAACCTCATCAACCAAAGGGCCTCCCAAGAAAATTGCTTGTGTTGTTCATGAAGTTTCCTCAACCGATTCATCACCCATCAAAGCTTCTAACACTAGAGTTCCTTCTCAACAAACTCTACCACCCAAAGCCAAGAAAACCGCTCGAATTAGTATCCGACCTTGTAGCTTGGAGAAACCTTTGCCAAACACAACCATACCTCCTAAACCAAACACTCCTAGCTCCACTAAAGCAACTAAACCCTCACCTCTAGAGCCTAGAGTACTCTCCTTCACCACACATCTTTCATCTCCAAACCTTTACTCACTAGAAGACTTGCCCCCTAGGCCTTCTCATCCACCACCATTGCTAACATTCTCATCAATTGAGAAAATGGTACCACAACAACCTTGTTGGGTTTTAGGTTCCACTAACCAGGAATTATTCTAAGTATGAAACCACTGCTAGAGTAAAGATAACCACGGCTAGAAGAAGGAATCCACTGCTGGAGTTAAACCACGGCTAGTAGTATAATGAAACCACAGCTAATGTATTGTAACCACTGCTAGTCTGTTTAGTCGGTTTAATATTTTGTATTAGATAAATATGGAAAATATATTTATCTTGTAGGTTACGTATTGTATTATGCAAAGGACTCCTTAGCCTATAAAAGGAGGTCCTAGGCTAGGTTAGATATACGTATGTTTTGATAGATCTAAGGTCGATACATTTCAAGGTTGTAAAACCCTAATACTGTTTAGAGTATTTGTTATTAATATTGTGGAAAACTAGAAGGGGGGGTTGAATAGTTTTACCAATTAAAACTTCCTTTTAAACTATTTAGATCGACTTGTGTCAATCTATTTAGTTGTGTGTGTTGGATGTTGATAAACAAGCATATTAAGATATGTAATGAAAAGATAAAGAGTAAGAAGCACAAAACCACAACGCGAGTATTTATAGTGGTTCGGCTACAAGGACACCTTCCTTGCCCTACTCCACTCCCCGAGTCACCTACTCGAGAGTTCGTAAACACTACACCAATCTCCTTATGGCGGAGAAGCCTTCACAACGTCGCTTAACCTTTTTCTGGTACAAAGCTAAATACTGAGTTCTTTCACACCAAGGCGAACCACACCTACACAACGTCGCCTACCCTTTATACGGTGCTAGGCTAACCACCGAGTTCTTTTACACCTTAGGTGAACTACACCTTCACAACGTCGCCTACCCTTTATTAAGTACTAGGCTAAGCACCTAGTTCCATTGCAATGGAGGAACTACTACCACACTACACAAACGACTAATCCCAAAGGAGATCTACTCCTTTACAACATCATCAAGAACATCAATATCCTTGGATCTAATGCTAGTCTATCTAGTACATCGAAACACACCATATCGAATGTACATCTAAGGCACCTTTCACTAATGCCTTTGACTAGATCTACAAGACACCTTTCACTAATGTCTTGTGTCTTTACTTCGAAGCACCTTTCACACTGCTACTCCACTCCCCGAGTCACCTACTCGAGAGTTTGTAATCACTACACCAATCTCCTTATGGCGGAGAAGCCTTCACAACGTCGCTTAACCTTTTTCTGGTACAAAGCTAAATACTGAGTTCTTTCACACCAAGGCGAACCACACCTAACACAACGTCGCCTACCCTTTATACGGTGCTAGGCTAACCACCGAGTTCTTTCACATCTTAGGTGAACTACACCTTCACAACGTCACCTACCCTTTATTAGGTACTAGGCTAAGCACCTAGTTCCATTGCAATGGAGGAACTACTACCACACTACACCAACGACTAATCCCAAAGGAGATCTACTCCTTTACAACATCATCAAGGACATCAATATCCTTGGATCTAATGCTAGTCTATCTAGTACATCGAAACACACCATATCGAATGTACATCTAAGGCACCTTTCACTAATGCCTTTGACTAGATCTACAAGACACCTTTCACTAATGTCTTGTGTCTTTACTTCGAAGCACCTTTCACTAATGCTTCAAGTCTTGACTTCTAAGCACCTTTCACTAATGCTTCTTGTCTTGACTTCTAAGGACCTACCACAAGTGCTTTATCCTATAGACGATAGATACCCTTCACTAATACCTTCGTCTTGACATTTGAGACATCTTTCACTAATGTCTTCAACACTACACTTCTTTGAAGAAAGAAAGAGATCATCAACAAGAGGACTTTAGTAGCCTTGATGATGAAGAAGCTTGGCAACTCATGGACTTGAGCTTGCTCGACTTCAAAGGTGGTGATCTTGCCTTTAAGAGGAACCTAAAAGATCATACAAAAACAAGACTACAAACATAGATCTCTTGGATCTAAGGTTAGTGAGATTTAACTCAGGGGAGAAAGTGTGTTAGAAAGGGGTAAGGTATAATGAAGAAATGGCTCACTATTTATAGAGGAAAAATCCTACTGTTTCCCCGGATCCCACGGATCCCTACCACAAGGGATCCAGCTAGCACAAAGCTAGGGATCCGTGGTCCGCTCCTCTTTGCCCATGGGTATTTTTGGTTATGGGTCATGAGTTATGGGTTGATCCATGGTTTTCTTTCTAGATACAATGTATCTTAAGGATACAATGAACTTGGTTAAGTGGTATATATAAAACCATGGGTCAAAAACCATTTGCTAGTATTTACCCATTTAGTATATACTTGTATTTACCCAATTTAGCATACACTTAGTTTTTACCCATTTTAGTATACTTAGTTTAAGTATATGTTTAACCCAATATGTAAACACTAGTTGTTTGTACATATGTATCTAAATCATAAAATCACTTATACTTGTTTTAGTGTTTTATGTGAAAGCGTAAGTGTGTTAAAAACTATTAGTTCAAACCATTTACGTATTTTATTTGTTTCCTTAAAATGATCTTACTTTTGTTATCGACAAAACATTAGAAGATCGTAAAATATAAATAAACGTTTTTACGGCTTATTTGTATTAACAATCTCCCCCTTTTTGTTGATGACAAAACATAAGATTATTTTAAGGAAAAGCTAAAATTCGTAAAAGTTTGAATTTGTAGTTTTTACTTTCTTCTCCTCCTTTTTGTCGAAACAAAAAATGTTTGAAAGAAAGCAACACATCGTTTTTAAGAAAAACATGTGAAAGGAAAGAAAAAAAATAGAGAGCAAGTAACGGGAAAGGGTCTCGTCGTTACTCCCCCTTGACGAGTCCATCCCTAAGTAAGGGCGTCAAGAAACTAATTCTATTCTAGTTCATTTGCAACTAACTTATGCAAAAGATTACGTCAATGTGACGGGTGTGCCCCCCTAGATTATTGCAATATTTGCAACGGGAAGTTATGAAATTTAAATCAAAGGTTGCAAGTAATTTTGCAACATATCGTTTTGACACCAAGCTCTCCCTAGCTTTAGGATGTCAAATTCTTTATGTGTTAATTGAATAACTGCAAACAAGGGTTAGAAAACAAGTATAATTCACAATTTCCTGCAAATGTGATTTAAGTTAGAAAACAAAAACTTTCTGACTTCACGGATCCCACGGTTCCCTCCTGGTAGGGATCCGTCTAGGCAATACTAAGGGATCCGTCTGGCTGATGACTAAAATCAGCAAAGGTGATATAACACGTAATGTTATCACATAAATGAGATATGAATACATATTCTCAGAAAAATAACAAGTAGCATGTAATTCCATTTAATAAAACAAGAGTTATGATATACATGACTCTAAAAATAAGAAAATAGACAATACATGACTAGGAATTTCTAGACTATCTAATGCTTGATGCTAGGATACCACTAAAATCTTCTAGCTCAAGTTTTGTTTAGGTTTGATCTCGTCGAAACGTTCGAGGAGATGATAGAACATGAAACGTTGGTCTTCTCGTACTTCATGTATCAAACTTTCAACATGTTGACAATGATAGCAATCTTTGTCATGGCTAGGTAGTGGTGGTGGAGGAAATAAAATGGCTTGATGCGAAGGATCAAGTGAAGCGTCTTGCGGAGCTTCAAACGATGGAGGGATTGGTGGAGATGCATTTGAGAATGCCTCGACCAAGAATGATGGTGGTGGTAAGGAAGTGTCAACTTCCATATGGTCAGGTGGTTGACTTTGATGATTTCTCATAATCCATATAGGATTATATGATGGAGACGGTGAAAAGGAAGCCGGAGCAAGTGTTGACTCAACACCTTGATTTTGAACCATTATTCCTCCTAATGAGGAGAATGTTGTCGGCGGAAGCGGATGAGACGGCCTAGGAGGCAAGTCCTCTAAATTGTAGAGGTGTGGTGATGATAGTGGTGAAGTAAATGAAATATTTCTAGGAACCAATGGTGATGGTTTAGTGGAGATGATATTGTTTGGCCTAGGAGGTATGGTGGTGTTAGGCATAGGTAGTTTTGTGGGTACTATCCTTTTAGGAATTGGTTTGATTGGATGATGAAGGATTCTCTCATTTGTTGGTTTGACGGGAGATGATTCGGTTGAGGAAATTTCGTGTATAACACGAGCCTTTTTCATGGGTGGTTCTTTGTTGGATAAGTTACTACTTGGGGTTTTTCTCATGATGAAATGATTTCAAGGGCTGAAATTTAGAGTAAGAGTGATGACTATGGAGGTCCTAACAAGGTGGTTTATAAACTAAGAGATTTAGCAAGTGCATTTAAGCTTTAAGCCACTAGGATTCATTGGAGTGTGATAATTGACATGCACAAGAGTCAACTTCAGAGGTTGGACTGATCTAGGAACTCATTTAAGATGAGATGGAGTGTTTGAGTTATGAAAATAAGTTGAAATGATTGTTTTAGCAATATTTGACCTATACTGTCATCCGGATCCCACGGTTCCTTTCTCAGAGGGATCCGTCTAGGCTAATCCTAGGGATCCGGCTATCAGTAGCTATGAAGGAGTGGAAATGATGTTTCTAAAATCTAAAACCTATAACATCTTGAGTGTTTCAGTCTTCCTAAGTGTCTTAAATGAAGGGGTGCTTAAGTACTTGAAGGTGGTGAGTGATGTAGCTAATGATTGTCTTTTGTGGAAGGATTTGGAACTTCCATGAGTAGCAATGAATGAGCAAGGATGACACTAAATAGGAGAGTGTCAATTGAAGCTAAATGATCCTAGATATGAGGTTGTGACTTAGGATTGTGTTTTGGAAAAAATCTTAATGGTTTTGAGATGGGAAAACTAGGATTTGATTAACTTTGATCAATTTTGAGGTGAGATTGATTTATGATCAATTTTGTTATAAAAGATTTTTAACCTAGATGTGAAGGGTAAAAATATGAAGTGTGAGTTTTGAGAGCGGAAGAGTGATGGATTAAAACAAAGTGATGGATCTATGAATATATTAGAGTGTGTTCTATGTGAGTTGGAACGAGTAGGAAAGGTCAACCACTATCTTGATAAAGTCTTAATCCACTAGAGTTTCAAAACCATGAGTTAGCTAAATACTAAAACCATTGTTAATAAAAATCTAGTAAAAATGTTAGATTATTATAGGTTGACCATAAACATCTTCTCTTATTAACCCATCACTTCTATAGGTTCAACTATGACTCATGAATACGAGTTTGATTTTTCACTCACTAGCGTCTACACCAATTATGGAAAACTAGAAGGGGGGGTTGAATAGTTTTACCAATTAAAACTTCCTTTTAAACTATTTAGATCGACTTGTGTCAATCTATTTGGTTGTGTGTGTTGGATGTTGATAAACAAGCATATTAAGATATGTAATGAAAAGATAAAGAGAAAGAAGCACAAAACCACAACGCAAGTATTTATAGTGGTTCGGCTACAAGGACACCTTCCTTGCCCTACTCCACTCCCTGAGTCACCTACTCGAGAGTTCGTAAACACTACACCAATCTCCTTATGGCGGAGAAGCCTACACAACGTCGCTTAACCTTTTTCCGGTACAAAGCTAAATACCGAGTTCTTTCACACCAAGGCGAACCACACCTACACAACGTCGCCTACCCTTTATACGGTGCTAGGCTAACCACCGAGTTCTTTTACACCTTAGGTGAACTACACCTTCACAACGTCGCCTACCCTTTATTAGGTACTAGGCTAAGCACCTAGTTCCATTGCAATGGAGGAACTACTACCACACTACACCAACGACTAATCCCAAAGGAGATCTACTCCTTTACAACATCCTCAAGGACATCAATATCCTTGGATCTAATGCTAGTCTATCTAGTACATCGAAACACACCATATCGAATGTACATCTAAGGCACCTTTCACTAATGCCTTTGACTAGATCTACAAGACACCTTTCACTAATGCTTCAAGTCTTGACTTCTAAGCACCTTTCACTAATGCTTCTTGTCTTGACTTCTAAGCACCTACCACAAGTGCTTTATCCTATAGACGATAGATACCCTTCACTAATACCTTCGTCTTGACATTTGAGACATCTTTCACTAATGTCTTCAACACTACACTTCTTTGAAGAAAGAAAGAGATCATCAACAAGAGGACTTTAGTAGCCTTGATGATGAAGAAGCTTGGCAACTCATGGACTTGAGCTTGCTCGACTTCAAAGGTGGTGATCTTGCCTTTAAGAGGAACCTAAAAGATCATACAAAAACAAGACTACAAACATAGATCTCTTGGATCTAAGGTTAGTGAGATTTAACTCAGGGGAGAAAGTGTGTTAGAAAGGGGTAAGGTATAATGAAGAAATGGCTCACTATTTATAGAGGAAAAATTCTACTGTTTCCCCGGATCCCACGGATCCCTACCACAAGGAATCCGGCTAGCACAAAGCTAGGGATCCGTGGTCCGCTCCTCTTTGCCCATGGGTGTTTTTGGTTATGGGTCATGGGTTATGGGTTGATCCATGGTTTTCTTTCTAGATACAATGTATCTTAAGGATACAATGAACTTGGTTAAGTGGTATATATAAAACCATGGGTCAAAAACCATTTGCTAGTATTTACCCATTTAGTATATACTTGTATTTACCCAATTTAGCATACACTTAGTTTTTACCCATTTTAGTATACTTAGTTTAAGTATATGTTTAACCCAATATGTAAACACTAGTTGTTTGTACATATGTATCTAAATCATAAAATCACTTATACTTGTTTTAGTGTTTTATGTGAAAGCGTAAGTGTGTTAGAAAACTATTAGTTCAAACCATTTACGTATTTTATTTGTTTCCTTAAAATGATCTTACTTTTGTTATCGACAAAACATTAGAAGATCGTAAAATATAAATAAACGTTTTTACGGCTTATTTGTATTAACAATCTCCCCCTTTTTGTTGATGACAAAACATAATATTATTTTAAGGAAAAGCTAAAATTCATAAAAGTTTGAATTTGTAGTTTTTACTTTCTTCTCCCCCTTTTTGTCGAAACAAAAAATGTTTGAAAGAAAGCAACACAACGTTTTTAAGAAAAACATGTGAAAGGAAAGAAAAAAAATAGAGAGCAAGTAACGGGAAAGGGTTTCGTCGTTACTCCCCCTTGACGAGTCCATCCCTAAGTAAGGGCGTCAAGAAACTAATTCTATTCTAGTTCATTTGCAACTAACTTATGCAAAAGAGTACGTCAATGTGACGGGTGTGCTCCCCCTAGATTATTGCAATATTTGCAACGGGAAGTTATGAAATTTAAATCAAAGGTTGCAAGTAATTTTGCAATGTATCGTTTTGACACCAAGCTCCCCTAGCTTTAGGATGTCAAATTCTTTATGTGTTAATTGAATAACTGCAAACAAGGGTTAGATGGAAATCCTGTTGCAATTAAGAGTGAAACTGACAAGGCCCAGAGAAAGTTAGAGATTAAAGCTCACAGTATTCTTAGTATGGGAATACCTAATGAGTATGCTTTGGATTTTGAACAATGTGAGACTGCTAAGGAGTTAATGGATGCCATTGAAACAAGGTTTACTGGTAATGAAGCTACCAGAAAATCTAGGAAGAACATGCTCAAGCATCAGCTTGAAAACTTCACTGCACTAAGTGGAGAAAGTCTTGATGGCACCTATAACAGACTACAGAAGCTAATCAGTCATCTAAAATTGGTGGACTACAAAGTTGCTCAAGAAGACGTAAATCTTAAGTTCATCAGAAGTTTGTCACCTGAATGGGCTATGCATACTGTTGTGTGGAGAAACAAAGATGATTTTGAGAAGATGACTCTGGATAATCTTTACAACAACTTGAAGGTTTATGAGTCTGAAAAGAACATTGTTGGATCAACCTCTACTTCTCATAACATTGCTTTTGTGTCTACAAATCATAAAAGTTCTCCGGAAGCATCCACTGCTGCTTATGGAGTTTCCACTGCTATTGCTAATAATAACAGTGTTAGTGATAATATTAGTGATGGAGCCATTTGTGCTTTTCTGGCTGATTTAACAACTAGTGTCACTGTGTTAAATCAAGATCTGGATCAAATTGATCCTGATGATCTTGATGAAATCAATCTTCAGTGACAAATGGCAATGTTGACATTGCAAGCTAGGAGATTTCTAAGAAGAACAGGCAGGAAAGTCAAGTATGATGATCAAAGGAGAGATGGGTTTGACAAAAGCAAGATGGAGTGCTACAACTGCAAGAAGAAGGGACATTTTGCTAGGGAATGTAGAGCTCCCAAGAGGATTGGTGAAGACTACAAGAAGGCTACTAAAGATCCAAAGCCTTCTTCAGCATTGGTTGCTCAGGATGGATTGGGTTTATTATGACTGGAGTGATCAGATTGAAGAGGATCCTAATGCAGCTTTTCTGGCTACTGAAGCTTCTAAAGAGCATAACTTTGCTCTAATGGCCTATGCATCATCTTCTGGTTCAGATTATGAGGTATCTAATGATTCTACTTGTTGTTTTAAATCACGTCAAGATAACTTAGAATCTCTTAAAGCTATTAATGAAACTCTAAGAAAAGAGGTAGAAAGACTTTTACTAGATAACTTAGGATATAAAGTTGGTCTTGAGAGTGTTGAAGAGAAACTTAAATTCTGTATTAAATATGAGTTTGAGTATGTAGATAAGTTTAACATACTAGGTGCTGAAATTGATCTTAAGGACAGAGAAATTAAAGTGCTTAAACAGAAACTAGAAGAAGCAGAGAGTGTAAAACAAGAAGCACTAGTAGAAAAAGAAAAACATATTGTTAGGGTTGCAACAACACAATATGCTTTTAATTTAGTAAATAAGCCAATTGGACAAAAATTGTTCAAAGATGGTATTGGCCTAGGTTACAACAATATGCCACCACCCCCTCTTATGAAACATGCACCACCAACAAAAGAACTGTCATTTAGCAGTGAATTCAGTTTCAACAAACCTGTAGGAGAGATTAGTAAGACTGAATCACCTAAGATAGGTTCTGATATGTCATCTGATGGTCCAATTATTGAGGATTGGGAATCAGATTCTGAGGAAGATAGGTCTGAATCAACACAGTCTGAGAAGTTAGAAAATGTTAAGCCTGTTGATTCTAAACAAGCCAACCTTATGCCTAGATTTGGAGCACCAATTTCTAGGAAAGTGGTAGACTATAATGAAATACCTAGGGAACAGATGAAAAGATACATACTTAGGGGTAATCATAGAAACTTCAATGGCCTAATTTCAAACGGATTAGGAGATGAGTTTCAATGTGTCAAGAAGACTTGTTTTAAATGTGGTAGTTTTGAACATCTACAGAGAAATTGTTATAAAAACCAACCACAAGTTTGGAACCATTGGAGGAGGGTAAATCATCAAAACTTTTCAAAGAAAACAATCCCTCATCCTAACAAAAATATGGTTCCCAGAGCAGTGCTAATGAGGAATGGTAAAACAAAATAGATAATCACTGTTGCACCCAAATGGGTTCCAACCACTGCTAAGCAAAATGTAAACACTGCTAAGCAAAATATCACTAATGATACAAAAGAGGTTTTAACTATTCCAAAAGTGATAACTGACATAGTGGTTGGAAACCATTTTTATGCTGTAAAGGCCTCAACTAACTGGCAATGGAAGCCTAAGACCTAGGTTTTACACAATGCCAGTAATGCATCAATGGACCTAAAGAAATTCGATTATGTTGATGCACAGGGCAGACCCAAGTCAGTATTGGCTTGGGTCCATAAAAGGAACTAATTTGTTTAACTCATGTGCAGGGCAATCTACAAGATGAACTACATGACAAAGGAATTTTTGATAGTGGTTGCTCTGGGCACATGACATGGGATGAGAGCAACCTTGAAGATTTTGAAGCTTATGATGGAGGACATGTGGCTTTTGGCAATGATCCAAAGGGAGGAAAAATAGTTGGCAGAGGAACTATCAGAATTGGAAGGCTGGATTTTGAGAAGGTTTATTTGGTACAGGGACTAAAGTATAATTTATTCAATGTTTCTAAAATGTGTGATAATAAAAACTGGGTACTTTTTGGGGAAACTGAGTGTGTGGTGTTGTCTCCTGATTTTAAAATGCCTGATGAGAAATATGTGCAGTTAAGAGTACCTAGGAAAGAAAACACATATTGCTTTAACATGAAAGATGTAATTCCTAATAGGTCCTTAACTTGTTTATTTGCTAAGGCATCAGTTGATGAGTCAAAATTATGGCATAGAAGGCTAGGCCACCTTAATTTTAAAACAATCAATAAACTGGTAAAGGGCAACTTAGTGAGAGGGTTACCTTCTAAGGTTTTTGAGTGTAAAGAACTTTGTGTGGCTTGTCAGAAAGAAAAACAACATAGAGCCTCTTGTAAGACCAAGACTGTAAACATCATTACACAACCACTGTTTATGCTTCATATGGACTTATTTGGACCTACCTTTGTTAAAATTTTTAACCATAAGCAGTACTGCCTAGTTATTACTGATGATTATAGTAGATTTTCTTGGGTATACTTTTTAGGTGCTAAGAGTGAAACTAGTGAGATCCTCAAGAGTTTCATTACTAAAGATAGAAAATCAAGTAAACCATAAGGTCAAAGTAATCAGATGTGATAATGGAACTGAGTTCAAAAATGATGTGATGAATCAGTTCTATGTGGCTAAGGGTATAGAAAGACAGTTTAGTGTTGCTAGGACACCACAACAGAATGGTGTAGCTGAAAGGAAAAATAGAACACTAATTGAGGCTGCTAGAACAATGTTGTCAGAATCTAAGTTACCAACTACCTTTTGGGCTGAAGCTGTAGGCACTGCATGTTATATGCAGAATAGAAGCAAGGTAGTGAAGCCTCATAACAAGACCCCCTATGATCTGTTACATGATAGGAAGCCTATGATAGCATTCCTAAAACCTTTTCGGTGTCCTGTTACTATCTTGAATACCATAGACTACCTAGGCAAGTTTCATGAAAAAGCAGATGATGGATTCTATCTTGGCTATTCTTCAAATAGCAAAGCCTTTAGAGTATATAATAGGAAGACTAGGATTGTAGAAGAAAACTTACATGTTAAGTTTAGTGAAGAGACTCCTAGTGTTGAGGCAAAAGGACCTGAGTGGCTATTTAATATTGATATGTTAACCAAATCTATGAACTATGAGCCAATCTCTGCAGGTGCTTCCACTAATGTTGATGCAGGTACACAAAAGAATTCTGATGCAGGAACAATTTCTAAGGAAGCTGATTCTCCAAAAGAATTCTATTTGGTTGAAAAGTGGAAAGCTGGTTATGTCTCACCCATCATTGAAAAGAAGAGTCCCACTGATGATGATGTTTTGGCTTCTGGAAACAAGGGTGATCATCATCAAGATAAGGAAGAGTTGTTGCAAAATAACTCAGTGTTGGTCGAAGAAATTAAAAGAAAGAAGAAAAATTCTGAAAGCACTGCTAAGCCAAGTTCTACCACTGCTAGTACAAATGCAACCACTGCTGCAGATTCTGATAGCAGTACTTTCTTTGGACCCACTGCTAAGCCACTATTTGGTGAAGATGAGTATCTAACTGATCCTGACATGCCTGATTTAGAAGAAAGGGATATTCCAACTGATGATGAGAATCTGGATGACTATTTCAATGATGCAGATTTTACAAACTTGGAAACAATCATCACAGAGAGTCCAATTCCTACTACCAGAATTCATAAGAATCATCCCAAAGAGCAAATTCTTGGAGATCTGAATACTCCAGTTCAAACAAGAAGCAGAGCTTTGAGCAGTAAAACCTTTCCTAAACAAGGTTTCTTTGCCAGATCACTTCACAAAAGAAATAGTCATAAAGATCTGCAAAATTGTTTATTTGCTTGCTTTCTGTCTCAAAAGGAGCCCAAGAGAGTTGAAGAAGCTTTATCAGAAGAAGGATGGGTTGAATCAATGCAAGAGGAGCTATTGCAGTTCAAGCTTCAAGAGGTGTGGACATTGGTTGACCTTTCAAATGGAAAAAGGGCTATTTGAACTAAATGGGTGTTCAGAAATAAAAGGGATGAAAGAGGTATAGTGGTAAGGAATAAATCAAGGTTGGTTACTCAAGGATACACACAAACTGAAGGTTTGGATTATGATGAAGTATTTTCCCCAGCTGCTAGAATAGAAGCTATCAGATTGTTTTTGGCATATGCTTCATTCAAAAAATTTGTAGCGTATCAAATGGATGTTAAAAGTGCCTTTCTATATGGTACTATTGATGAGGAGGTCTATTTTTGTCAACCTCCAGGTTTTGAAGATCCTGATCATCCTGATAAGGTCTACAGGGTGAAAAAGGCTATGTATGGTTTGCATCAAGCTCCTAGGGCATGGTATGGGTGCCTTTCTACTTATTTGATGGACAATGGTTTCAAGAGAGGAATGATTGATAAAACTTTGTTCATAAGGAAGCTCAAGGATGATATATTGCTAGTTTAGGTTTATGTTGATGACATCATCTTTGGCTCAACAAATAAGGAGCTGTGTAGAGACTTTGAGAAACTTATGCATGATAAGTTTCAGATGAGTTCTATGGGTGAACTCACTTTGTTTTTGGGGCTACAGGTTCAACAAAGGATTGATGGTATTTTCATTAGTCAAGAAAAGTATGTAGCAGATGTTTTGAAGAAGTTTGGGTTTCAGGATGTAAAGAGTGCTAGTACACCAATGGAGACTTAGAAACCACTGCTATCAGATGATGGAAGTCCCAAAGTTGATTTAAAGTTGTATAGGTCCATGATTGGATCTTTGATGTATCTCACTGCATCTAGGCCAGATATATGTGTGTCCAAGATTTCAAGTCACACCAAACACAACACACTTGAATGTTGTGAATAGAATTTTTAGATACCTTAAGGGTCATCCTAAATTGGGCCTTTGGTATTCTAAAGATTCAGCATTTGATTTGGTGGCCTATATAGATAGTGATTATGCTGGAGCTAGTTTGGATAAGAAGTCTATTATTGGAGGATGTCAGTTTTTGGGAAGCAGACTAATCTCATGGCAGTGTAAAAAGCAAACAATTGTGGCAAATTCTACAGCTAAAGCTGAGTATGTGGCTGCTGCTAGTTGTTGTGGTCAGGTGCTTTGGATTCAGAATCAATTATTGGACTTTGGGTAAAATTTTATGCATACTAAGATTTACATTGATAATAACAGTACAATATGCATAATTAAAAATCTTGTTTTGCATTCTAGAACTAAACATATTGAGATAAGGCATCATTTTATTAGAGATTGTAATGAGAAAAGGTTAATTCAAATGGTCAAAATCCATACTGATTTCAATGTTGTTGATCTTCTCACCAAAGCTTTTGATGTGGGGAGGTTTCAGTACCTTGTAGTCAGTATTGGCATGATAAATCTCTAAGTCTTAAAGCTGTTTTGTAACTTTGGTGATATTTATTTCCCCAAATCACTGCCAAATCATTTACTTGATCTTCAAATCACTTCCAAATTGGCGCCTAACACAAACCCGAACCACTCCCAACTGCTTAATTGACAATCCCACATCATATCACATCACTAATCACAATGCCGTCGCTGTATTCTAAAACCCATAACCTAGTTGCTTATTTGATCAAAAACAATCAATAAAAAGGATTTCATGAGATGATTGATTTCCTTACCCATAGTCCCATCCACTTTGCATTAACTGTAGCACCAACAATTTTTAAAACATATGTACATCAATTTTGGTGGAATGCTGAGCTACAAGAGAGAGATGGATTAGAGGTTCTTCGAATGGTTGTGGATGAGAATGAGATTTTGGTTAATGAGGAGGTCATTAGGACTATCTTGAAGTTAGAGGATGCTGATGGGGTGATTAATCTTTCTGATGCTGCTGTTTTTGAAGGGTTAGAGAGATTAGGTTATGAAAGGAGAGAAGGTAGAACTAAATTTCATAAAGGTATGTTTTCACCTCAGTGGAAGTTTTTGATCCACACTTTGTTGATGTGTGTGAGTAATACGACCACAAGGTTTGATGAGTTTCCCTCCAAAATTGCATCTGCAATTATTTGTCTTTCTGAAGGGAGGAAATTTAATTGGTCTAGGATGATTTTTGATGGTTTTTTGAAGAACATTAGGGAGAAGGGTAAGTATTACTTGTACCCTAGGTTTGTTCAACTGATTGTGGATAGTAAGATTGCAGAACCTATTGATCATCATAGGGAGTATGAGGTTCATTATATGCTTCCTAAAGTTTTTGCACATATGAGGCATAAGAATCCCAATTTCACAGGCAGAGTTACCCCTTTGTTTCCTAATATGATTTCTTTGCCAGATATTCCTGAATTTGATGATGTACCTGAACCTCAACCTTCTCAATCCACTGAAGCTGAAACCCCTGCTACTACAACTGAAACCTCGGCTATCACACTTACACCCACTGCTATTACCTCTAAACCCACTAGGATATTGTGTACTAGGAGAAGGAGGAAGGGCACTAAGCTACCTCAGGCTGGTGTTAGTGGTGTAGCTGATGAGGCTGTCACAAGGAGTGGAGGTGACATGACTGGAAGGGCTTCTACTACTGACTCATGCTTAGATGCTGGTCAGGATAGCGGAATCATCAATAAGACCCAACCTTTGGAAACTCCTAATGTGGAGAGTTCCTTGGAACTCAACACAGGTGGAGGAATCCCTAGCCAACTGGCTTATTTAGGGTGCATAGAAGATCAGGCTTGGTCTGATGTTATGTTTTCTTTACCCAAGGATTCACCTCTCGGAGCAGGTTACACAGCTCGAAGTGATGAGGGTAGTTTGGAACATGATATTGTATTGACGGATTCTACTCAGGTACATGATGACTTTTCCAATGAACCACCTCTCGGACCAGTTGACACAGGTCGAAGTAGGGAGGATATTCATGAATATTTAAAGGAATTGACGGTTAAGTGTAAAAAAATGGAGGGAACAATCTCAAGTCTTCAAGAACTTGCTGTGTTTCAGGGCAAACAGATCAGAAATTTGAAGCACAAGGTGTTTGTTTTAAAGAAGGTTAAGAGACCAGGGATTGTTGTTGTGAGGAAGGTTAGAAAGCAGACAAAAAAGGTGCACTTCTCTCAGGATGAGCATTTGGAGGATGTAACCAAATAGGGGAGGAGTGAGTGTATAGATTCAGGGGAGGCTGCTGTGAACATGGATGATGATTTGGATAGTGGAGATCAAGGAGGTGATTATGTTGTGTCTGATAAAGATGGAAATGAAGCAGTACTTGAAACTGTGAAAAGTGTAGCAGAAGACAAGGAGAAGGAAGTGGTGCAGGCAACAACCACTGCTAGTGTTGCTGCAACCACGGCTAGCTTAATAGAAACCACTGCTGCAACTTCATCTGAGGTAAACCTATCCACTGCTACTTTAAACACATCCACTGCTGTAACAACCACATCTACCATAGTCACAACCACTGCTATATCTCCACCCAAAACTAAAGAAGTTGAGAAGGAAGCTGCTAGTACCCTGATAAACTTAAGTCAAACCTCATCCAACTCTACACCTACAATTTCACCTGTTCCATTATTTCTTAAACCTACTGGACCTAAACCCTTAAGTAAAAGTTTGATAATTGGTGAGCCTTTGAAAACTAAGATGGTTCTACCAGACATTAGAAAGGGGAAACGTATTGTTGAGCCTCAAAATAAATTTTAAGAATAGGCAAGAACAGATTGCTTATGATAAGGAGTTTAGTGAAAGATTGCTAGCTGAAGAAAAGAAAAAGAAAGAAGATGAAGAAGCTACCCAGAAATTGATAGCAGAATGGAATGATCATCATCTTGTTTTTGAAGCCTCTGAAGTGATTAAGACAGAGTATTCTACTCAAGAATGGGCATTGTTATCTATTGATGAGAGGGCTAAGGTGTTGGCTGCAAGGGCAAGGAAGTTAAGTCAAGAGAGAAAGCAAGTTAAAAAGAAGAAACCACCTACAAAGAGTCAAATGAGAAATTCAATGATGATGATTATTAGAAACATGGACTTGTATAAGGGTGAAGATTTAAGAAAATGTACATATGATAGGATTGAAGAGATTTATCAGAAATGTATAAAATAAATGATGATTTCAATCCTATGATTTCTGAGAAAGAAGCTGAGTGGTTAAAGAGAAAAGCTGATTCTAAGAAGGAATCTAGTTCAAAAAGACAAAAGGTGGATGAAGAGATGGAGAAGAATGAAAGAACATCAAAGTATCTTCTGGAGTGTAATAAATCTGCATCTATTAATCCTACTCCAGTAAGAGCAGTTCATCCTATTGAAGATTGGCGGATTATCATGGAGCATGGTAAAGAAGTAATTGAGATTACAAGAGCTGATGGGTGGAAAAGCACATATCTCAATTTTGGATTGTTATTGTATTGTATGACTAAAGGTGATCTGGAACAACTGTGGAAGGTAATGGAATTTAGGTATGGAAAGTTTGGTCCAACTGGAAAGTTAGCAAAATTTGTATGGACTTCTGTAAAGAATTTGTGTCAGCCTAATCCTAATGAAGAATTTTGGGAAGACTGTGAGGTGGTTGAGTAGCTGCTGTATTCATATTGCAAAGTTCATGTTGTGCAGACCACAAAAGAGAAGTTCTTTATGTTTGCTGATAAGGACTATCCATTATCAAAGAATGTGGCCAGAAAAATGTTAGAAGCTAAACTTAATTCGCAAGGAACAAAGGCTACACATCCTATTATTGATAAACTGTTTCAGAAGATTGAAAAGATTGTAGACATACAAGGACCTTTAGCAATTAAGGCTAAACCTCAAGGAAGACTGAAGAGAAAGGCTGATATGTCTAAAGATGTGGATTACATATCTGAGTCAGAGATTGAAGAGGAGGTTGAATAAAACAAGAAAAGATTGATGATTTTCACTAAATTGTCAAAAGAAACAGAACCAGAGGTTAGTGGTACAATATCTCTTACAAGTCATCATCAGATAATTTCTTATACATTTGAGCTTAATATGAATGGAGGATATTGGGAGTTTGAAAGAGCCAATGGTGAGAGTTTTGGTTGCATCAAATTTTCACAAATGCTTTACTATTTGGAAAGAGATGATCTGATGGCTATCTGGATGTTATATAAAGATAGATTTGGAGGTGTGGCACCAGCTGACTATCATTAGAGGATTGTTTATTATAATTTAAAGATGATATTTGAACCTACTCATGATGAACCTGAATGGAGAGGACTCTACAATGGCAGTGTTTCAAGTTGGTATTTGTATCAGTCTTGTGGAGTTCATGTATTATCTGTTTCTGGAGAAGTTATTCATATGTGTGTAGAAACTGATTATCTTCAATTGAATAATCATCCAGAAGTCATTACTCAAATGTTACAGTCTAGTGGATTGAAGTTGCAGAAACCCTTTGATTATTAAGCTTACATGTTGCTGAGGAAATTTGAAAAGATTTTGAATCCTGATAAGTGTTTGGATACATCCTCCAAGTAAGAAGTTTTGAGCTTAAAAGAAACTTGATGTTTTTGTTGGTAAATATCAAGTTTAGGGGAGGATTGTTGGGTTTTAGGTTCCACTGATCAGGAATTATTCTAAGTATGGAACCACTGCTAGAGTAAAGATAACCACGGCTAGAAGAAGGAATCCACTGCTGGAGTTAAACCACGACTAGTAGTATAGTGAAACCACAACTAATGTATTGTAACCACTGCTAGTCTGTTTAGTCGGTTTAATATTTTGTATTAGATAAATATGGAAAAGATATTTATCTTATAGGTTATGTATTGTATTATGTAAAGGACACCTTAGCCTATAAAAGGAGGTCCTAGGCTAGGTTAGATATACGTATGTTTTGATAGATCTAAGGTCGATACACTTCAAGTTTGTAAAACCCTAATACTGTTTAGAGTATTCGTTATTAATATAATTGAGGTGTTTAAGTGTTATTACTGTTCTTCTTAAGGTTAAATATTATATTCCGCGTAATATTTAATAAGTAATTGTTAAATCAGTTTCTATAAGGATCATTTGCTCAACTGGGATCAACAAACCTTCTCACCAAAACTCTGGTGTAGGAACTTCTTATCTTTTTCCTTCACCCTCAAATGATCTATTTTGGATTATGAGGAATCACCAAACTCAACAACCGGACCATATGGAAGTAGATACTTCTTTACCTCCACCGCCAACTCATATATCACCACCTTCATCCTTAGTTGAACCACCTCCTACTTCATCAAACTTACCTCCACAAATCTCTCCATCCTTTGTAGAACCTCCACCTTCCTCATCAAACTTACCTCCTCAACCCGCTCCATTCCTACCACCACCATTTCCTAGTCATGACAATGATTTCTCTCATTTTCTACATGTCTAAGGCTTAGTCTATGAAGTACGTGATGAATTAAATTTCATGTTCTATCACCTTCTTGAACGACTTGATGAAGTCAACAAATCTAACCGTCCCTAAGTGGTGTCTTCCTATAGTCTTAGGCGCAAATTAGATTATTAGGAATTTTTATTTAATACATGTCTGTATCATTTTCTTAGTTTTAGAGACTTGTGTATCATTTCTCTTGTTTTATTAAATGAAACTACATGTTTGTATGCTATATAGTTATGTGAATATGTTTGGTGCAACAATATATAACCCATTTGAACGTTTACGTCAATATTTATATCTACATTGCTGCTAATACGTTACAGGTACACGGTCCCCAAATTTTTGCCTGGATGGATCCCTCACATGAAGGATCCGGCAGAACTGGTGAACAAATTATCATTTTTGAGCTAACTTGAAGCTCATTTACAGGAAACAATGCACCATATACTTGTTTTCTAACCTTTGTTTTGTAGATTTTCAAAATACACATGAAAACTTTGACACCCTCAACAAGGGGGAGCTTCTCATCAAAGCAAAACATTGCAAAACACTTGCAATACATTCACTTAGGCTTCCTAACTAGTTGACGCCCTCATCAAAAGGGAGCACTCGTCAAGGGGGAGCATTTTGTCAAAGTTAAAACCATTGCAAAATACTTGCAATATACTCATTTAGTATTTCTAATTACTTGACGCCCTCACCAAGGGGAAGCATCCGTCAAGGGGGAGCTAAGACGAGAACTTCCTTCTTACCTTACTACTTCTCTTTACATTTCTTTCTCTAACTTTTCTCATTTTTTTACTTTTCACAAGTTTTTCTCAAAACGTTTTCCACTTGTGTTATTTTCTTTTTGACGCTCTTTTTCTTTCGACAAAAAGGGGGAGAAGAGAGTAAAAACTTCAATTCAAATTTTTATGAATTTTATTTTCTTCTTAAAATAATCTTATGTTTTGTCATCAACAAAAAAGGGGAGATTGTTAATACAAATAAACCATAAAAACGTTTATTTATATTTTACGGTCTTCTAATGTTTTGTCGATAACAAACGTAAAATCATTTTAACGAAATAAATGATATATATGTAAAAGCTTTGAGCCAATAGTTTAGTAACACACTTTTACTAAACATATCAAAACCATCAAAACATGTTTAGTTAAATAAGTTATATAAAACCAAAGACATTTTTATAAAACACTTACAAGTAATATTTACATCTTATAAAAATATATATGTACTTTGTATATGTTGTAATGGGTAAAAGTAATGGGTAAAAACCAAAGTCCATAACCCATGACCCAAGACCCATGATCCATTGACTAGGTACAATGAATCTTGTTGGGTAAGAACCAAAGTCCATAACCCATACCCATGGAGCATGATCCATGACCCATTGCATGACATCATGCATGAAGTCATGTTGGATATTATCCATGATCCATAACCCAAAGTCCATGACCCATTATCTAAGATCCATAACCCATTGACTAGGTACATTGTATCTTGTTGGGTATCCATGATCCAAAGTCCATGACCCATGGTTCATAACCCATAATCCATAACCCGGTTTGCAACCGAAAATCCGGACTAAGCTGACCCAGCAGCCGGATCCCTGGAATTGCACTGGCCGGATCCCTTGGGTGCGGGATACGCCAGAACCGTGGGACAGTAGGCTTGTTTTGCCTATAAATAGTGAGCCATTTCTCTCTTTCTTACTACCCCTTTGAGACATACTTTCTCTCTATATTCTAACCTCTCTAACCACAGATCCAAAGGATCATTCTATGTAGTTTTATCTTTGTGTTATTCTATAGGCTCCTCTTAAAAGCGATATCACCACCTCTTGAAGACGTGCAAGCTCAAGGTCATGAGTTGCTAAGCTTCGTCATCATCAAGACCACAAAAGTGCATCTTGTTGATATCTCTTTTCGTCTTTCTTCCCTCCGTTAACTGTCGTGTAGAAGGCATTAGTGAATGGTGCCAAAGGTGTATATTCGATATGGTGCGTCGATGTACAAGTTGTGTAGTTTGGGTTAAAGGATATTGATATCCTTTCTAGTATTGTAAAAAGGAGTGTGTCTCCTTTGGGCAGTTGTGTTGGGTAGTAGTTCCTCTTTTGTAATGGAACTCGGTATCTAGGCTTGTACCGGATAAAGTGTAGGTGACGTTTTGATAGGTTTGGTTCTACCTAGTGGAAGAACTCAGTGTCTAGCCTTGTACCGGATAAAGAGTAGGCGATGTTGTGAATGCTTCTCCGCCACATTAAGGAGCTTGTGTTGTGTAGTGCTTAGAAACTCTCTAGTTGGGTACTCGGGGAGTGAAGTAGGGCAAGGAAGGTGTCCTTGTAGCTGAACCACTATAAATACTCGTGTCATGGTTCTGTGTTCCTTTATCTCTTGCATCACTTGCTTATATGTTCATCTATCAATATCCAACACACGATCTAAATACTTTAAAACAAAGTTTTAATCAACAAAACTATTCAAACCTCCCCCTTCTAGTTTTCCACAAAAAGGTTTTATGGCAACATAGGATAATCATAGAGTTATAAGGTGACTAAGGATAGGTGTTAGGATTTAGAAAATCCATAAGTTAAAGACTCGGTCACCTCAAGTATGTGTAAGCATTAGAAAGCTCGTAGTCTTAGTCGTTTACTTATTATTTGTAGTTAGTTAAGTAACACTGTGGAGGACGGACGGGTCTTTACCCACTGTAGACCTGATCCATAGCCCGTAGGTGGCGTATTTGTAAGATACTATAAATACCTTTTTCCTCCCAAGGCAAAGGGTGGAGCTTCTCATAATAACACATTACTTTCTCTCAATAGAAATTCCCATTCTCTCCATCTTTCTCTCTCTCTATACTTATTTAGGCCGATTTCATTATAGTGTGTTTGTGTGTTTATGATAACCAATATGTTACAATTGGTATCAGAGCCATGGTTTGATCATCTACTTTGTGTGTTCTTGGATTCTTTATTGGTTATTCATAAGTTTTGGTTTGAATGAGTTTAGAGACTTTTTCACTCTTTTGATCTTATTTAGTAGTAAAGTTTGGATTTTGACTGTACTTTTGTGTTTAAGATCATCATATTAGTTTAGTTTTTAGTTTGGAAGGTTTGATTCATCTTGGTTGTGGAGTTTTTGATTGAAAAAGTAAGGTTTTTGGTTTATTTCTTGGATGCGATTTGAGTCTCGGACCTTTGTTCTTGAGTGCGTTTTGGTTGACAATTGGGTGCGTTTTGAGCTAGTTCTCGCTGCGATTTGTTAGTTTTTGACTGCGTTTTGAGTTGGTAAGGACAAAAGGACAAGAGGTGGTTGTACTATTGAAAGTGACTTGTGTACTGCGTTTTGATCTCTGCGTTTTGACAAGTTGCGTTGTGGTCAAGTTCTGCGTTTTGTTCTTTGTGTTTTGACAGGTGTTGCGTTTTGCCACTGCGTTTTGTCAAGTTTTTCATTTTGTCACTGCGTTTTGTCAAGTTCTGCGTTTTGTCACTACGTTTTGTCAAGTACTACGTTTTGTCACTGCGTTTTGTCAAGAGCTTCGATTTGGTTGATTGCGATTTGTCACTTGAGATTTGACACTTGTGACTTGAGTTCTACGGTTTCCTCTTGATTTAGTAAAATCCCGCGAAAGAATTCTATTTCTCGGTTAAATCAAAGAGTAGTAAAATCCCGTATACTTAGTAATCATGTCTACTATTGTAGATGACGTTCAAGCTATTGGGTCCGATACTCGTCCTCATATGCTGGATAGAACTGATTATGACTCTTGGTCACAGAGAATCAGATTTTATTGCATGGGCAAAGATAATGGTCTTAACATTATTCAGTCAATTGATGAAGGACCGTTCCAAATGGGAACAACCAGAGATCAACTTGAAGCTGGTGCAGATGGAACTGTCACTTTGGGTTTGGATAGACCAAAGACTTATGATGATCTCAATGATAAAGAGAAGAAAAGATACGATGCTGACATTAGAGCTTCTAACATCGTACTTCAAGATCTACCAACGGATATTTACAAGCTGATCAATCACAATACTGAGACCAAAGCAGTTTGGGACAATGTCAAGATGCTTCTCTCTGGCTCAAAACTAGCTAAGGAAGATCGAGAGTCACAGCTTTATGATGACTTTGAGAACTTCAAGATGAACCCATGGGAAACCATTATAGATTATCATGTGAGGTTTCAAAAACTTGTGAATGATATGAGAAATATCAATATGACTATGCCAAACATACAACCCAATTCCAAGTTCGTAAACAACATGAACCCTGAATGGCACAGATTCGTTACTGCAGTGAAGTTAAACAAAGGACTGAGGAACACTAACTATGAGCAGTTGTATGCCTACTTACTTCAACATGAGAAGCATGCTACATTTGAGCGTTTGATCTTGGAGAAATTCCACTCTAATACTGCAGCTGCAAACTCTTCAAATGACTCGACTGCATTTGTTTCAAATGTGAGGTTAAGCACTCGAGCATCATAAGTCATACCATCCTATCAGAATCAGAATCAGATTACCATACCAGACTCAGGATTTACCCCAACTAACATGTTGATTGAAAACCTTGCAAACCAAGTTGCTCTATTGGTTCAACAGTCCAGAAACTCACTTCCCCAAACCAACAACCAACTTAGAACCTCATCTAACCTACACAATCAAGCTACAGTAGAAGATGGAAGGGTTCTGGTTCAAAATGTGCAAGGAAGGTAGAACGTGAATCCACGGAATATTGCACGAGGGAATGTTGGAGCTGGAGCTGGTTATATGGGTGTTGGAGCTGGTTATGTGGGTGCTCAGAACAGAGGAAGGATTGTAGTTCAGGGTCAAGGCAAGTCGATTAAGTGTTACAATTGTGGAGGAGAGGGACATATTGCTAGGAACTACACTCAACCTAAACGTCCACAGAATGATGAGTACTTCAGAGATAAGATGTTGTTGATACAGGCTCAAGACAGTGGAGTTGCGTTGGATGAGGAGGAGTTTCTGTTTCTTGCTGATGGGAATGCCAAAACATATGTTGCTGATGTGGATGAGCAACTAGTATATGATTTGGCCCAGAACAATCCCAATGTCTTCCAGGTTGCTGACTGTGATGCATTTGACTCTGATGTTGATGATGAACCAATGGCACAGACTATCTTCATGGCTAATATTTCTCCAATGGTTTCATCACCTCAACAAGCCAGTCCCTCCAATGCTTCTATCATATCAGAGGTACTAAAACTATATGATATGGTTGATGAGCAAAAGATTCCCAACAAAGTACAACCAAAAGAAGTCGTTGAGTCAAATATTTCAAATATGGGTAATAGGAATGTTGTCCTATACGAGCAATATGTGAAACACGATGAAAGTCTTGTTGTACCAAGTGGTGCATCTTTTGCCGTTAATGATGAATATGTGTTTGAAGAGTACACTGAATATGTGCATGATGACTTCATGACCACTAAGCTTAATATATATAAGGATCAAGTTACCATCTATGAACAACGTGCTAAATTTGAGCTGACCACCTGTGAGCAGGAAATGGATAGCCAAATGCGTACAATTATTACTAAAAGTAATTTAAGGGAAGAAATGTTAAAACGAGAGTTAAATTCTTTACAAGAGAAACTTAATAAAATTGTTAAGCAAAAGCAAGAACTTCAACAAAATGTAAAAACGCTTAAATAGGAGTTCAAAGAAAAGGAATCAAAACTCCTAAATGATTTTTCCAAACTTAAGACTTTAAAGACCAAACTTGAAAACAAGTTGTACGTCAAGGCAACACCATTCAGACTGCTCACATGATTTCTAAGCACAGAGTATTAAGTGATAAACACAGTATAGGCCTTCTAGAATACCCAAATCATGCGTGTCTTAAGAAAGAAAAAAGGTCTCATAATGTGATTTATGATGGTAGTGAGATTCTTAAGCCCAAACAAAAGCCAACTTGTGTAGAGAACACTAAAGAGGACATAGTGCTAGAAAATGCCTCTAGAGAAAAAATGGATAAGAAATTGAAGGAACCTATGTGTGTGAGCCATAACTTAAATTTTAAAACTCCCAATTACACTAAGGATAACTGGCTTGCCATATTTAAACGTCAGACTTAATTAAACCCTGAACAAGTGTTTTGGAAGTTAGATATGGATAAGAGAAAAGCTGAAGAACTTGTTGAAAATAATCCTCCCCTTAGGAAATTGCCTCCAGCTACAGTGTATCCTCCCAATACACCAATTCATTTAGTTCCTAGAAGTCTTCCCACTCAAAGTAAAACCTTAATTAGCATATACGTATTTTACCAACTATTTGTTGATTTCGAGAAAACATGTAAGAAGAGAATCACACCAACAGGAATTACTAAAGGGGAAAGGGGTTTTGAGCAAACTAAAGAGTGTTATCTTACAGAGGTTATTCCATTATTTAAATAATTAAAAGAACAATTTGAGGGTATTCAAAAGGCCTTAGATACTGAAGTTAAAGAAATGAAAAAGATGTTTAATGAAATGGAAAACGAGGTTAGAATTAATGAATATGAGCTTAAAAGCAATGAGATTGAGAGGAAGAATATTGATATCCTTAATGAGAATTTTACTTCTAGATGCATTGCCTAGGATGTGTTTATACTATCACTAACTATGCCATTACTGCTTCTCAATTTCATGATTTATCAATTGCATTTAAAGTTTCCCAATATCGTGTCAATGAGCTTGAGACCGAGAATTCAAAATTGCATGACAAAATCGAAAAGGATGATCATGATAAAATGGTCAGGCATTTTTCTAAATTAGAAGTTGAATATCTTGATTTACAATTAAAATATCAACATCTTGAAGAAAGAATCAAAACCTCAAATGCCAAGAGGTCTCCGGATGCTCCTGAGTTTGATGCATATTTTGAAATAAACTCCTATGATGAACAGATTCAAGGTCACTGCAACACGATCCGTAAGTTGAAAGCTCAAATTTCCCAATTGAAGGGAAGTAGGAGTGAAGTGGTTGGCACTCAGATACCTCCACCTTTAGATACTCATAATTTCCAACTTCAAAACATCATCAATAAATTACAAAAGGAAAATGAATGTTTTCAAGCTGAAATTTCAAAGGTTAAATTGCAAAACAAAGAGTTATGTGATTCAGTCAAGGTTAATCATGATAAACACATTGAAAAGATAACCTCTTTGCTTAACGAAATTGAGAATCTGAAGCATATGGTAAAAGGCAAAGTGCAGATTCCCACTTGCAAACATTCTGTTCCAAAGGGTTCTGCTTGTAATAATTATGCTATTGATGTGTTGTATATTCCCCCTCCTCTTAGGAATTATGAACTTGCATATCAAGCATATCTTTCATACCTTAAGGATATTTTATAGGGTCTCCTTGAGATTGTAGAAGATGATAGAATACCTTGAGCCTACAACCGATGATACTCCTGCGCCACCAATTGTAACTGCTCCTGCTCAATCCAATCCAAATGGTCCAACGGTCTCTATCTCCATATCACAAGATGCTCCTTCTGCTGACCATTAACCATCATCATCTAATCTTCAATCATCTTTAATACATCAAGGAATTGCAGTTAATAATTATTTTGAAGATAATCCCTTTGCCACACCTGAAGATGCTCCATTTGAGAATATCTTTGCCCCTGAACCTATTCATGAAACATCTTCACAAGGGGATCCTAACTCTGCTACATCAGTACCTTATCAACAACTACATGAACATCTCAGAAAATAAACACATGATCCTCCAGTAGACAATATCATTCGGAATCCGTCTCGTCCGTTATCTACTAGAAAGCAACTTTCCACTGATGCCTTATGGTGTTTCTTCAACTCTGTACTATCAAAGATCGAACCAAAAGATGTCAAAACGGCTATGTCTGAGGACAGCTAGTTTGGTGCTATGCAAGATGAAATTCATGACTTCGATCGTCTTGATGTATGGGAATTAGTACCTCATCCAGATTGTGCTATGATTATCGCTCTCAAGTGGATCTTCAAAGTGAAACTTGATTAGCATGGTGACGTTCTGAAGAATAAGGCAAGACTCATTGCTAAAGGGTTTCGAAAAGAGGAGGGTATTCACTTTGAGGAATTATTTGCTCTGGTTGCACGAATTGAGGCTATCAGAATCTTCCTTGCTAATGTTGCCAGCAAGAATATGGTAGTTTACCAAATGGATGTAAAGATCGCGTTTCTTAATGGAGATCTCAAAGAAGTGGTCTACGTCAGTCAACTAGAAGGGTTTGTGGATCCTGAGTTTCCTAACTATGTCTACCATCTGAAAAAGGCTCTCTTTGGCTTAAAGCAGGCTTCAAGGGCATGGTACGACACCTTGTCAAAGTTTCTTCTGGCTAAAGGATTCTACAAAGGCGCTGTTGATCCCACACTGTTCACTCGAAAGTCAGGCAAACACTTAATTCATGTTCAAATATATGTTGATGATATTATTTTTACCTCGACCGGCCCAAATGAATGTGACCGGTTTTCAAAAGAGATGGCCTCTAAATTTCAAATGTCAATGATGGGACAAATTTCATTTTTCTTAGGATTACAAATTTCTCAAAGTCCCGGAGGCATTTTTATTAATCAATCTAAATATACTAATGAAATGTTTAAGAAATTTGGATTTGATTCTTGTGACCTTGTTGACACTCCCATGGTGGAGAAAAACAAACTGGATGAGGACCTCTCTGGGATCCCTATTGATCAAACTAAATATCATAGTATGATTAGATCCTTGATGTATCTCACTGCCAATAGACCTGACATTCTGTTCGTTGTATGCATGTGTGCTCGCTACCAGACTAAGCCTACTAAAAAGCACCTTGAAGCAGTTAAACGGGTCTTTCGGTACCTCCAAGGAACCATTAACATGTTCGGATACCACCATGTCACTAATAGCCTATGCAGATGTTGACCATGCAGGGTGTCAAGATACTCGTCGAAGCACGTCTGGAGGTGCTCAGTTTTTAGGTGATAAGTTAGTGAGTTGGTCTTCAAAAAAGCAAATGAGTGCTTTTATTTCCTCTACAGAGGCTGAATACATTGCCATGTCATCATGTTGTGCTCAAATCTTATGGATGAGATCCTAACTATCTGACTATGGCTTTGTATTCAACAAAATTCCTTTGTACTGTGACAACAAAAGTGTCATCGCTCTCTGCTGCAACAACGTCTAACACTCAAGATCAAAGCACATTGACATTTGACATCATTTCATCAGGGAACAAGTAGAGAAAGGTGTGGTTGAACTCTACTTTGTAAGGACTGAGTATCAGTTAGCAGACATTTTCACGAAAACTCTTCCAAGAGATCGATTTGAGTTTATCCTACCGCGACTCGGGATGAAGAGTATGCAGCCGGAAACGCTTAAACGTCTTTCAAAAATAGAATGAGGAGTAAAAGCATTTCTTCACCTATTCTTTGCATATAATCTTTCAAAAAACAAAATACAAAATTAAAAAGCCAACAAAAAGAAAATAGAAAAATAAAAAATCAACAAAAAAAACCCATAAAAAATCAGAAAATTTGAAAATTCCAAAAATATCATTTTTCTCAACATGTCTTCTAGTATTGATAACATCTACGCTCTTAAAAATGTCATTCAATAATGGCACGGGACATTAGATGAAGTTCGAGCAGGAGGTGTAAATACTTTTTCAAATCATGTCTTAAACAGATGGTTTACAATTACCTCAGATTGTAACCAGCACTTAAACAAATGGCTTATTGTCATTTCAGGCAGTAACCTAGGCTTAAAATAATGGCTTGCAGTTATTTCAGACTATAACCCTCTTTTAAAGAAAGGAAAGTGCTGCGCTAAATCGATTTCTTTAACTTTTGAGCACTTATCCTAAAAACAATTAATAAGGAAAATTTGTCGACAAAAATACGAATGTTCCTTTACAAATGTTTTTCATTCTAAAGATTCTTTTGAAAAATATTTGTTTTCACATGGTGATAACTTTGTTTGAAAATAACTCGGACTTAATTTTTGAAAATCAGTTGGACTCCATTTTGTCAAAATCTTTGTCACTCAATCAACGAAGGTGGTCGTTGATTGAGGGGGAGAGTGATTTCAAACATTTCAAAAAGGATATTTTCAAACAATTGGGGTACCAATAAGAGCATGTTTTAAACAAGTGGTACAAGAGAATTTTACTTTATTCCCTCAAAATGTTTTAAACAAATGGTACAAGACATGTTTTAAAAGGTGGTGATTAAAGGTTTGGTGTTATGTGTCAAGGTATAATCTTAAAACGGAGTTACGATTCAAAAGTTATGATTTTTCAAGACTCCAAAAACTTTTCGATACCTAACACTAACAATCTTATAAGTCCAAAATATGGTCCATATTAGTTAAATTTTAAAACAAAGTCTCATCTCTCCTCAAAAAGTTTTTCTAAATGATTAAAATCAACTGCGATCACAAATCTCAGAGGGTTTGAAATTTGATCGGAGGAGAGAATGTGATTTAAATAAGAAATTTGATAAAAGGTGATAATGTTGACTCAAAAGTGCAAGTTCTCTCTAATATGTGCTAAACTCTTTCGTATATCGATGCACATATTGAGGGGAGGCAATTAAAAGAAAGCCACGTCTTTCCCCAAAATGTTTTTAAGTATTTAAATACTAGATTTGATCACGGGGGAGAGATGGTGATCATTTTAGAACACAAAATCAAGACAAAACCGTGAGACAAGAGTAATTGGAATGTAGTAAAGGAGGATTGTTGATAACGTGAAGAAGAATGAGAGCTTTCATTCTAATCTAACCTTCTAGTTTTCTCTCACTTTATTGGATCCTTCCTCCATGTGCCAAACGATTTCTAATACATAATGCACATGTTTAGGGGGAGCATTTCTAAATGATCAAAAACAATTAAGGTACAAAATGCTTTGATTCTATATCACAAGTACCTTTATTGATTTTTCAAATTGTTTTCATTTGGTTTCAAGGCGAAAAGAACTGTACCATAAGACTGACCGTTTAACTTTATGTATTGGAGTTATAAGGATGGTAAGGTTAGGTATTAGTTTCCATGATCCCACCAGAGCCGGATGGATCTACCCAGGGACAATCCACTAATTAATGTAGAAGTCCTTAAGTATATTGAAAAAAAGGAGAAAAGTGAGAATAAGGGAAGAGTGCCGACTGAGATAGAGCTAGAACGGGAATAAACCCAACAAGGTTCTAGTAATGAAGTCTCGGTAAGCACTGAACGGGTTGAAGAATGAAAAATGAAAAGGGTGAAAAGAAATAACCCTCCAATAATTCAACCTTAGGGAAGAAACCGGGTTCAATACATATGCTACTGGTGGTTACTAAGGTAACACCGGTATTGAAGACAAGACGTCATGGACCCAGTGACACACTGCATTTAAAACTTCCCAAGCCACTCATGTTCTCTTAAAAGGACTTGTTTCATTCTCACGGGGAACCTACATAATCTATCGACTTTCTCTTATAGATAGTTGATATTGAAGAAGGAGACCCTCTCCCTAGTCTCCGAATAGGAAACCAAAATGCACTATAGAGTCTAGAGCCAACAGATCATCACAATAAATCTCATTAGGACACACAATGCATAAAGACTTGTTGTTTCACACAATGTGGAAAGTAAGAATATTTATTGAGAGTCCTACGCATTATCCTTGTAGTATTACCATAACATCTGAGTGATATTTTAAATATTCACGATGAAGATGAAAATCTTTCTAGAGCCAATATCAAATAAGCTCTTGGTGGGTGACATGTGAGATTATTCAAGAATCAAACTTGTGACAACTGGATAGAAACGATGTGCGCTAAAATTCTTTTCTTTAGCACAACGACTGTGTATTAATTTTTCAAATAAAAGGTATTTATGATTGAAACTTGATTTCTTCTCATAAAACTTTTGTCGTATTGCAAACTCTCTTTCTTCAGCAATACGCGATTGTTTTTCAAATCAATTTTTCATCAATTAGTGATCTCAATTCGCTGGTTCACTCACTCCGTGTTGTCTACTTTGGGACGCTCCGGTTTGAGAACGGCTAGATCAAGCTGCGAAATCCTGTCAAGGAGATTCTTAGGAATTCTACCTGATCACAGGAAGTATTTATACTTATCAACGGGGAATCGTGGTTCTTGCAACCCTATTCAACAAAAGTGAAAAAATACACTTTTGTGTGTTTTATTGCTAACTGTTGTTTGCAAGAACATCGGATGGTTGCAGCTGATTGTAATTGAGAAGTCAATTCATAACCACATGCTTACACATCACACTCACGTTTAAAGAAATCATGATAAGTGCACCTCTACACTTTTTTGTTCTGATACCATCAAGCTATGCTTCTGCTACGCTGATACAAATATCATGATCCAACAAAGCTTCCGCAACTCTGATAAAAAGATGTCATGATCCAAGACTTTGAGCATGTCGGTCCAAAAGTCACAAACATCACATGAAGGCAACACAACAAAGGATGAGTCAAGAGATTTACTGTGGCTGATGATCTCAAAGAAAGCTCAATGATCACCAAGTCGTGGATTAGTTAAAGACCTTTACTGAAAGTACAAAGAATGCGAACTTTGAAGAATCAAAGATTACGAGCTACAGAGTAAAGAACATATAATATAATGCTAGAACTCAAATTGTAATATCCATTTGTAATTGAGATGACCTCCCTTAGGGAGAGATTGTTAGGAATTATAAAATCCGTAAGTTAAAGACTCGGTCACCTCAAGTATGTGTAAGCATTTGAAAGCTCGTAGTCTTAGTCATTTATTTATTATTAGTAGTTAGTTAAGTAATACCGTGGAGGACGGATGGGTCTTTACCCACTGTATACCTGATCCACAGCCCGTAGGTGGCGTATTTGTAAGATACTATAAATACCCTTTGCCTCCCAAGGAAAAGGGTAGAGCTTCTCATAATAACACATTACTTTCTCTCACTATAAGTTCCCATTCTCTCCATCTTTCTCTCTCTAAACTTATTTAGGTCGATTTCATCATAATGTGTTTGTGTGTTTATGATAACCAATATGTTACAATAGGAAATTTGTCCTATAATCCGTCAGAGCCGGAGGGATCTACCCAAGGACAACACCAATAGTTAGAACTAGAAAGTCATTATGTATGGTTTAAAAAAGGAGTAATGTGAGAAAGGAGAAAGAAGGGGTTGAAGAATTAAAAAGAAAAATTAAGAAAAGGGTGAAAAGAAATAGCCCTCTATAATCAACTTAGGGCAGAAACCAGATTCAATTCATATGCTACTGGTTGTCACAAAGATGACGCCGGTATTGAAGACAAGCCGTCATGGACCCAGTGACGCAATGCACCTAACCTTCTAGCCACTCAAGTCCTCTCAAAAGGATTTGTTTCATTCTCATGGGGAACCATGTATAATCTATCGACCTCCCATTCCAAGATGCGTTGATATTGAAACATGAGACACCACTTCAGTCTCCGACTACTAATCCAAAATGCATAAATCGAGTCTAGAGCCACGAGATTCATCAATAGATCTCTTAGGAATACTTAACATTTCTACACTTGTTGTTCAACATTAAGAATACAAGATGTAAATTTTAGAGTCCTATGCAGATCCTAGCAATCTGCCAAAACATTTATGAGAGGATTTGCACACGTGTTCCTCAGTGATTGAATGGAAATTCCTGCGAGGGTCAACATCAAACAGTCTTGACAGCAGGTCACTTCGGTAATCCTTTACGGGTTACGCTTAGTGTTCAAAGTGGTTCCAAACGGTCTAGAGTTATGGAGTGATACCTTGGTGTACTCCAGTGGCTCAAAACGATAGTACGAAGATATTGAGTAAGGGGATATGCTAGTGACCATCCGGTCTGAGATCATTCAAGGAACGCGCCATCGATCTGGGATGTACCTGTACAAAATATCCAAACACTTATGTCGGGAACTTTATTGCTAACTGTTTTCATGAAGGTACTCATAAAGGTCAGAATTTCCATCAAAGACCATTACCACCATTATTGCCATCAACGTCTCAGTTCCACATGCTCATACCCACATCATAAAGACATTCTCATCAAAGATCTAAGCAAAGCAAAGTTCAGAAAGACTCTATGTCAAAGTCAAAGAATCAGCAAAGTTAAAAAGACAAAGATCAAAACTAATGAATGAGAGCTTCGCATGTATGAATCACAAAATTCACAAAAGTTATGAGCATGTTGGAAAAGACGTAAAGCACTAGTAACAAAGATGTCGATGAGAGACAGAAAACACCAATATCTTATCACAATAACAAGAATAAAGAACAAATGACTCAAAGACGTCACAAGTATGGAACGCCAAATAAGTTCAAGACGTCAAACGACCTAAGCGTGATGACCATGATGACCAACCCTTAGGGGGAGCTTGTTAGGAACACATTATAATTATGAAGTGTCGGTCATTGTATTTATAATAGGTCGTTAGTTAATATGGTTTATAACTGTTTGTAATTAAATATCCGGCTCATGTAGTAAGCCCATGGGCCATGATGTAAGGTTCTTCTAGAACCTAGGGTAATGCCCCTTATCTTGTAAACACTATAAATACCTCTTCCTTCAAGGGGAAGGGTGTTGGTTCTTTGATATTCATTTTCATTATTATTCATAAGATCCTTTTACCCTCTCTCTCTACTTACTTTCTCTCTCTAAGATATATGTGTGTTATTGATAGAATGGTGACCTAAAACTTGACAAATACCTCACATCTTCAAATATAGTGTGTCTGGTTACCTACCCAACAAACACAAATGGGATTCTTCAATCCCATACCTATTCACAATATTCGCGGCTACACTTAAGTAATAAATGGTTCGTGATAAACAGTGACTTAATTGGCAATAAAGGTTTTGTAACACTTGTGTCCGCAAAAACATAGCATGTATCTCCCCCACGGGTTTATAAAACAATTAAGAAAAACTAGGGATACAAACTCGCCTTGAGTTAATGATATCAAATGTATAACGAAGCTGATGGATAAGCCGGGTAACTTCTACATGCAACCTAAAATATGATATTGTGTCTTAGATTTGGAATAATAATGCGAAAGCATAAACGAGTCTATATATGTCATTACATTGATCACAGTTTAGCTAGTGAAAACGTGTTTAGTTTATGTATATCGTACTACCGTTCGGGCCATCACAATCCAAAGGTCATGTAGTGAACATTCGAGGAGCTAGGACACTTTAATTCGTAAATCCAACAACTCGTCGATACGTTTTCCCAAATTAAACCCCTCACATGAAGCTTCTTACTATTGTGGTACTTATTATGTAAAACGTATATCTCGTACTCATAAGAAATACAATGAGTAATATGGTTACGTTGTATTTCGTAAATGGTAAAGTCAGTTTTCATGTGTGAAATACACTATTACAAAAGTCATAAAGTCAGTTTTCATGTATGAAATACACTATTACAAAAGTCAAATAAACTTAGAAAATTTTATTTGAATGAAGATTGTTATTTTTATAAGGTTTATTACGTTTAACAAAAGTTATATGGTCCTTAGATTATGGTAAGTAACTTAACGGGTTTATAGTTCTCGTCGATTTACAGTCAATATTACGAAGCTTAGGTATGCGATATTATTTGATAGAAACAAAATCTATATGTATGTGATTAAATCCGAAAAGTTTCATGAGCTAATGAGGTTGGGAACTAGTTTGTTTGCAAAACGATTTTTGGAAAATTCTATATTTCTGTCTAAACAGGCCCTACATCCCAGCCCACCTTGTGCGTTTTCAGGCTGAGATCTTGTAGGATCGTTTATTTATGTTGTTTAGATGATTCGGGTGGTCTAGGATTGTGATTAAACAAGTGAGCCATTAGAGAGATGAAGAGAGTAGAGAGGGTGTTTCTAGAGAGAGAAATATCAAAAGGAAAGGTTAGATTAGTGAAGAAGCACCACCCCTTCCAAGGATGGAAGGGTATTTATACTTACAAACTAAACGCCCTCCTATCGAGTTGTGGATCAGGCATACAGTGGGTAAAGACTCGTCTTTCCTCCACGGTGTTACTCTAAACTAATCTACACTAATAACTAACTAATAAACTAGTAAACAACGTAAATAACGATATGTCTACGAGCTAACTTATGCTAGATTGTATTTGGAGTGACCGACTCTTCACTATGGAATTTCTAATTCCTAACAATCTCCCCCTAAGGGAGGTCACCCCATGATTTACATTTTGAATCCTAGCATTCTTTTTTATCTTCAGTCTTGAGCTCATAGACTTGAAAACTTCAACTTCCGCATCTTAGTGCTTTAGCAGTGACTCTTCATAGTCCGAATGCTTTGTACTTTCAGTGGAGGTCTTTGAACTGATCCACATCTTGATGATCTTTAAGCTTTCTTTGAGATCATCAGTTACAGTAAATCTCTGGATCACCCTTTGTTGTGTTGCCTTCATGTGATGTTGTGACTTTCGGACCGACATGCTCACACTTTCTGGATCATGACATCTTTCCATCAGAGTAGCGGAAGCTTAACTGGTTCATGATATTTGCAGCAGCGTAGCAGAAGCATAGTATAAAAATATCATAGCCATGTTATGTAGATATGCACTAGTCATGATTTCTTCAATTAAGTGTGGATGCTGTGAGCATGCTGCTTTAGATTGACTTCTCAATTCTAATCAGCTGCAACCGTCCAAATGTACCTGCAAACAACAGTTAGAAATAAAACACACGAAAGTGTCTTTGATCACTTTTGTTGAATTGAGGTACATGGCCCACGGTTCCCCGTTGATCAGTACAAGTACTGCCTGTGATCAGGTATAATTCCGAAAAATCTCCTTGACAGGGTTTCGCAGCTGTTCTAGTTGTTCTCAAACCAGAATATCTCAAAGAAGACAACATGGAGTGAGTGAACCAGCGAATTGAGATTCACCGATTGATGAAAAATTGATTTGAAAAACAATCGCGTATTGCTTAGAAGAACAAGTTTTGCAATACGACGAAGGTGTTATAAGAAAGATCAATTTTCAATCAAAAATACCTTTTTGTATTTGAAAGAGAATACACATTCGATGTGCTAGAGAAAAGAAGATTTGCACATCGAACGGTTTTTCCAAAAGTATTTTTTTCAATCAGAGATACTTTTTGTGTTTGAAAATGAATACACATTCGATGTGCTAGAGAAAAGAAGATTTGCACATCGAACAGTTTTTCCAAAAGTATTCATCAATTCATTTCCTGGACCAAGGTTGATTTAAGAATGAATCTCCCCATTGTTTCTATCCAGTTGTCACAAGCTTGATCTTTGGAAAAGATCTCACATGTCACCCACCAAGAGCTTGTTTGATGTTGGCTCTAGAAGGATTTCCATCTTCATCATGAATACTTTTACATATCACTCCGATGTTCTAGCAATACCACAAGGATAATGCGTAGGACTCTTAAAATATATTCTTACTTTCCACATTGTGTGAAACAGCAAGTCTTCATTAATTTTGTGTCCTAATGAAATATTGTGGATGATCTCTTGGCTCTAGACTCAATTGTGCACATTTGGTTCCTATGTCGGAGACTAGGGAGAGGGTCTCCTTCTTCAATATCAACAATCTCTAAGAGAAAGTCGATAGATTATGTAGGTTTCCCGTGAGAATGAAACAAGTCCTTTTAAGAGGAACTTGAGTAGCTTGGGAAGTTTAGTGCAGTGCGTCACTGGGTCCATGACGTCTTGTCTTCAATACCAGTGTTAACTTAGTAAACACCAGTAGCATATGTATTGAACCCGGTTTCTGCCCTAAGGTTGAATTATTGGAGGGCTATTTCTTTTCACCGTTTTCACATTAATTTCTTTTTCATTCTTCAACCCCTTCAGTACTTACCGAGACTTCATTACTAGAACCTTGTTGGGTTTGTTCCAGTACTAGCTCTGTCTCTGTCGGCACTCTTCCCATATTCTCATTTTTCTCCTTTTTTCATCATACCAAAGGACTTCTACACTATCTAGTGGATTGTCCTTGGGTAGATCCCTCCGGCTCTGGCGGGATCGTGGGAACAAATACCTAACCTAACCATCCTTATAACACCATGCATAAAGTAAATTGGTCGGTCTTTTGGTATTGTTCTTTCCTTCTTGACACCAATTGAAAAATCATTTGGAAAATCAATCAAGGTACTTGTGATATAAAATCAAATCATTTTGTACCTTAATTGTTTTGATCATTTAGAAATGCTCCCCCTCAACATGTGCATATGATTTTGAAATTGTTTAGCACATGGAAGCAAGAGTTCTTTGAAATAATTTCTTGATCACAATTTCCATAGAAAAATCCATTTTATTTTCTTGGTAAATTCTCCCCCTCAATATGTGCGTTGGATATTTGAAAATCATTTTGCACATAGAGGCAAGAGGTTTTTGAAGTACTTTTCACGATTGCCAATAGAAACCATTCGCTCCCACTCAATATGTGCATCGATATACGAAAGAGTTTGGCACATATTAGAGAGAACTTGCACTTTGAATCAAAATGATCATCTTTTATCAAATTTCATTATTAAATCACAAATTCTCCCCCGATCAAAAATATCAAACCCTTTGATATTTTGGATCCCAAGTGATTTAATAGGGTTTTGAAAACATGGGAGAATATGTGCCTGATTTAAAAGATCTTTTGGTTTATGGTTAAATGCTCCTCCACAATCATGTGCATTATGTATTTCAAAATAGTTTGGCACATGAGGGAAGGAGTGCTTTTGAAACAATCACCCTTTAAAACCGATTTGAGATTTAAATCACGATCTCTCCCCCGATCAAAAATTTCAAACCTTTTGAGATTTGTGATCCCAATTGATTTAAGTCATTTAAAAATTTTAGGGGAAAGACGTGGCAAGATTTAATTTTTTGAAATTGACTGATAAGGATCAATTATAGACATTAAAGATTGTTAGTGTCAGGTATGATAGTTTTTAAGAGATCTTTAAGTAAAATAAAACAATTTCACAATCAAACAAGAACAAAAAAAATTTCATTTTGAAAGATCTTTGGGTTTTAAAGAAAATCATACCATGACATAACATTAAATCTTTAGATCACCACTTATTTTGTACAAACAGACTTGATTGATGAAATATTGTTTGAAAATATTTTATTTTACATCATTCTCCCCCTCAATCGATGACCGTAGTTGATGATTGAGTGACTTAAGTTTTGATAAAATGAAGTCCGGTGATTTCCAAATTAAGTCCGATTTATTTTCAAAACCAATATTTTTCCATTTTTCAAAGCAATATTGTTCAAAATTTGTTTAAAAATGGTATCATCACTATTATCCCTGCACAAAGATACGTTAGGTGGTTGAGCTGCATTTGTTGTTGTTGCTGAAGGTTGGAAGAAAACCATCTGCAGATGCAGCGAGACCTCTGAAGTTGCATCTATCGTGCCAACTATCCATGGAGAGATCTGATTAAGCTCCGTTTCTTCTTTTGTCGACCCAAGATATAGTTACCCTTTCCTTTCGGCATCCAATCATCATCATTAGTGGGATCCGGATCGGTAGCAATCTTATGAACCATGATATCTGCATATGTTAGTGGACACAAACAGATAATATGGTGGTCGACATCACCCAAACAGCAATCGACTAATAAAAGTCAATCTAGCATATCAATCAGATCATATAAGGCATGGGATTAATGTGTTCATCAAACTCTAATCATTTAAACCTAACAATCATATCCTAAATTCCTAGTCCTTCAACATAGGCAAATATCTTCTTTTGATAAGCACGTAGGATGAATAAGAAAGCCCGTTAGATGATATAGATTTAAAACATTCTTCCCCTCTATCAATGACTCATTTTTTTGAAAAGTTTAAAAGCGCTGAAGTCATTGATTGAGTTTTCAGATTTTACAAAAACTCTGAATCTGATTGATTTTCAAGCAACTCATTTTCCACCAATTTTTTAATACAACAAATATTTTTCTGAAGAATTTTAGACGGAAAAATATTTGTGTAGGAACAGCAGTCCTTCGACATACTTTCCTCATTTTGTTTTTAGGATAAGTGCACGATATTTTTGAAAATTTGTTTAGCGCAGCACTTTCCTTCCTTGAAGAGCGGGTCGCTATCCGAAATAATAGCAAACCATGGTTTAAGCACGGGTTACAGTATGAAGTAACTGCAAGCCATATTTTGAGACATGTTTTGGAAAAGAATATTTACACCTCCTGCTCGAACTTCATCTATGGTCCCGTGCCATTATTGAATGACATTTCTAAGACCATAGATGTTATCGATACCAGAAGACATGTCTTGAGAAAACATATTTTTGGTATTTTTAAATTTTCTGATTTTTATGGGTTTTTGTTGATTTTATAATTTTCTATTTTCTTTTTGTTGGTTTTATATTTTTGTATTTTTCTTTTTGATAGATATTTACAAAGATAAAGTAGATGATATGGTTTAAGAAGATGATGATACGAGTACCGAGATAAGGATATCGAACAGCACGTCGTAGAAGATAGAATTCGTCATCTCTTAAACTTTCACTACCAAAGCTTCCGAGGCTCCAGAATAGAAGATAGAACATGAGACTTTGAGATAGAGAGACTTTGGCAACTTCCCCCCAAACCGAAAATCCATTAGATGAGCAAATTCGAAGCTCTATTTCAAGCTTGCCTTAGCCAGGTGTATAGAGAAGTACACCATTATCATAAATCCCGCTGCTCCTTTTAAGAACGATAATCGAGATTCTTCGTTCGGGGTTATATCATCAACAAGAACAGCAACGTATCATCCCACTCTTTAAATTTCTTCTCATATTTCATTACCACTGAAGTCTGAAGCGATGCATCCCCAAAAAATTGTCAATAGACCACTTTCCCCCAAGTAGATGAATTGATGCAGTCAGTCTCTTAGACTAGAGCTCACGAACCCGAATACACATATACCCGAAGACAAAGAAACTTATACCATCGAAGTAGCAGATTAAGTCTGATAGCCAAAGAATAACCCCGATGTATACTTTTCTCTCCCCTGATGATAGTGTATGAAGCTCAAGAACCCGAAGTACCCGAATGCCCAAAGAGAGAATAACCGATAACATTGAAGAAGCAGGCCGAATCACTGATTATCTCTGTGGATGACAATCTCTGCAGATGTCAACTCCGGAATAAGTGATTATATCTATGAATCACTGATTAAGCACTCAAGTGAAACAGCTGAGCACCCCCAATGTACACAATTCTCTCTCCCCTGATGATTGCGATAACATCGAAATCATCACACACTTGTGTACCTCTTTTATCTTCAGAAACTTTCTCTTACATCACTTCCCCCACGTAGTTGTAATAATAACAAAAATAGTCTTGATGAGTAAAACCTTGAGTTTCTCTGCGGTCATGACATTTTTCTTCCCGGGATATCTTCAATCACTTAGAAGAATTAAGTTCATCAAGTTTACTCGGTTTGTGTTTAGATGTGTGTCTCCTTCCCCCTTGCTGGTTTTGACACTTCAGAATCATCAACATATTATAAGCCCAAATACTTGAAATCTTTTTTAGAAGACCACATTTAATCTTTGTGAGAATCAACTTGTTGAAGAGTGTGAGCAAGTATAATTGGGGATTAAATCTGACATTTCACTTTCCCCTAATTAGTACTCTCCCCTAAACCGACAATATGTTTAATAAATGCCCGAAATAAGAAGAAGTCTTTAGATCGTTAAATGCAATTCGTCTTTTAGTCTTCTAACATGTAGCAGAAAATGTAGAACAGACTGTAGACTCGACCTTCTTCAAGATTGTCCAGTTGGGGAATAGAAAGTCAACATCTTCTTCTCACAAAATGCATTCCCGTTAACTTATATATAGCAAATCCCCTTAACTCAAATCCCTCCCAATCAAACAAGAACAGAAAGATGTTCATCAAGAAAATCCGCCTCGCAACTGGAAGCACTTTGTCATTAATCATATCAGCCCGTGAGAAGATGTCAACCAACTGCTCTTAGAAGAAACTCCATGTAAAGGTGACCCGATAAGAAGAAGCTCGGTTCTTACATGAGTTAGGAGCCGTATGACCATTTATACTCCGAAGTCAATCAACATTCTGTAAATTCACACTTCTTCTCCCCCTCAAGAATTGCATACGGAGTTGCCATTCTTGATTAAACAAGTGAATATCTTTAAAATGTAGTCTCTTCACACTTCTCCCCCTCAAAGGTTGCAAATGATGTCGCCATCGCCATTTTAATTGAGCAAGTGGAATAGGAGAACTAGTAACGATAGTCCGGTTTACTTGATGATTGAGCGCGCATGGAAAAAGCATGAAACATGTTGATGAGAATGGTCATAAATAAGAAGATTTCTCTTCTTCGGAAGATAAAGCGCACTGAAACGTACACTTTTCTTTTCTTTAGAGAACGAGGCTTGAACTGTTGTGTTCAAACGTCATAAGAAGATTTCTCTTCTTTAGAAGATAAAGCGCACTAAAACGTACACTTTTCTTTTCTTTGGAGTACGAGGCTTGAACTGTTGTGTTCAAACGTCATAAGAAGATTTCTCTTCTTCGGAAGATAAAGCGCACTGAAACGTACACTTTTTTTTCTTTAGAGTAAAAGGCTTGAACTGTTGTGTTCAAACGTCATAAGAAGATTTCTCTTCTTTTGAAGATAAAGCGCACTCAAACGTACACTTTTCTTTTCTTTAGAGAACGAGGCTTGAACTGTTGTGTTAAAACGTCATAATCTCTCTCTTTTCATCTACTCTTGGCAAACTTAAAATCAACCCCATTATCATTTAGTAGGCTCTTTGTCGTGACAGCTGATGGAGAAAACCCAATATGATGAATTTGACTCTGAAGTAAAATAACCCGAACTCGTGACTTAAACTTGCACATATGTAACAAAGAGCGGTGTCGAGAGTTCATCATCTATTGAATCTCTAAGTACTCTATACTCTTCATCCAACCAACCATCAAGTATAAGACGTACATCACCTCTTGAAAATCCACAATTAAATGTGACACTGAGCACTACAACGTAACTCCTTAAAGTGATAGTTATTTTATGGTGGTAAGAGCCCAATTCCCCCAAGTGGTAAAAGAAAAGGAAAAGTCACCCAACAATAACTAGATTTCCAAGTCTTCGTTTTTTATACTAAGCTCAAACAAGGATCATGAAGAATCTTCATCCAACCATCCCCGATACCTTCAGATACTAAGTACACTTGCCCGAGATATTTCACTTCAACCTCAAATAAATAATAGTGAATTAACCCTGTTGTCACATCTTCTGGTTAAAAGCTCAAATCTAGCCTCCTTTGACATTTTAAGTGAACTATGATAATGATTTCCATCCCGACCATGGTTAAAAGCACATAACCCCGTAAAACCATGCAATAACCAAACTGCCATGACGAATATCCAAACACACATCCAATTCATGAAGTACACCCTTTTATCCCTTCTTCGAAGCAGAAATCGTAGCACCAGCATTAGATAATATCCCGAAATACGCTTTCCTTTCTCCAGGATGGTTCCATCATCACGGGAATTTACAATTCTATGGTTTAAACCGAGAAATAGTTTCTTTCGCGGGATTTTTCAAGACCAAGAATAAACAGTAAGATAGATCTGGAAATGCACTTTACTATTACCAGGATGTTTCCATTGTCACGGGATTTTACAAATCTATGATTTAAACCGAGAAATAGATTCTTTCGCGGGATTTTACAAAATCAAGACAAAACCGTAAACAATGTCAGCTTGAATGTGATATGACAACTATGGTTTCGGTGAATATCAGTTTTAGGGGAACATGCAGCGGTTCTTCAACGATTCATACTCCAACATCAAAAACATCATCAACAATTCATTACCCATAAGTAGACAACTTCACAAACCATACTAAGACGAGTAGTATACACTACTTCCCTCTGAGGTTGACCGTAAAGCATCAAAGTACACGTTTCTCCCCCATGATGGTTTCGAACTTTCAGAAGCATCATAACGTGAACGACCATCTGCACGAAAAGTTCTTGTTATAAGCAAACATCTTGAAGAATTCACGACTGATGCTGAATATTTTTAAAGATTTTGCTTAGACTGTGAAGTATCTTTGACATTCTATATCATCGAATATCTCATGGGAATTGCTGAAACATATCAACCATTAAACACTATGGTAAACACACCATTCACGAATTCTGTCGGCAATTGTTGTGACCATTTGGTGAAGTAAACCCGGTATACCAAACTTGAACATGAAGTAGAATTCCCCAGATTTGTTACTTAAGCTTGTACTCATCCTTGTGAAAAAGAAACGGTGTACCCAATGTACAAAACCTCTTGACGTATCCTCAACTACGTGAGACATTGAAGTGATAGTTACGTTGTGGGTTAAGCAAGAAAGAATCACAAAAGTAACTAAATATCCAAGTCTTTATCACACTCTTATAAATGCCCAAACAAGTCATCTTTGCGGAAGGGTAGAAAGAAAGAAGACAAAATAAGTAAACATGCCCAGAAAATCTCACTGCAAATCTAAATACGAAATACTGTATAAACAACCCGTAGTCAACCAAGTTCCAATTACAATTCAAGCTGTGACATAATGTTAATCGTGAAAGTGTATACACCAAGGTATCAAATAGCACAACACAACAAATCTTATCATCAACCCAAATCTCATCATCAAACACAACATATCATCATTTTGAAAGACCTATTTTTCCATTGTCCAAATCATGCCAATTAATTCACACAAAGTCCGGTCCAACTCATGTCCAACTTCAGCCCACATGATTTATATTCGATCCAAATAAATTAAGTTTTTGACCCAAGAAGGATATAAACACAAGAGGCCCTATTCACAAAATATTGCACCCGATCTATTCCTCAATATCCAACGTCCAAAGATACAAAATCCGTTCCAACGTCACAAAAATCCAAAAATAAATGCAAGATATATCATTCACTATAAAATTGTGTAAGAAAACCGTGAATTATCTCACACAAATCTTGTGATAATATCTGTAATCAGCCCGTTTTATAACCCAAGAAGTCCGAACCATCACAGCTAGTACACGGCCCATTTACAATTTGTTATACCCACATGATCAAGTCCAAGTTCACGAGGCCCACATGATCTAGAGATATATTGCAACCCTAATTATTAGGGGATATAAAACATATACCACTACACACGTTTATACCTAATAACAATCACCCCATTATCACGGCCCCATCTCCTAAAAATACTCCAAACTCAAACAAACCCTAATGTCTCTCACCCAAAATCAGCGCCCCCATCAAAACAAAAACGCATCATCTCCAATATCTGATTTCAATCACAACACCCTAGACAACCATCAACCACCCTTCTCCTAAATATGCTCACAACAAAGCGCAGCATCACCAACACATCATCTCTCATTACCTCGCCACAGGGATGGCTCGAGGGTTGTGATGGCCACAGGGATGGCAAGATGCTCGACACCAAGGTAGGTATATTCATTAATCTTAAAGTCATCATTGAACCTAATCAAAAGAAGGTTGAAACACATATGTTTTACTCCTTCTTTAATGTATTCGAACATTAATCAAGAACTAGATATCTATGATGATTAAAATTTCATGATTTAGATCTTTTGAAGGTCTCGAAGTCATTTGATATACACGAAATTAAATTCTGAGATCCATATAAGTTTAATGATTTTGTTTTTTCATTATAGTCTAATCAATAAGAAGGATAAAGACTTTCATGTTTTTGTTCTTGCTTCAACAGATTTGGATATTTATATGAACTTTGACAAAAAAAATGATCCGTGATGATGTATGTTTCGTGTTGACCCTTGAGAATAATATCAATACACGTGAAATTGAATCTGAGATCCATTATCATTTCGTTTTGATTTAAGACTCTAGATAGATCTATGAGGTAAAATTTCTTTTGTGTATAGATCTTGTTAGATCTATGTGTTTTGAGAACCACACACACAAAAAAACAAAGCTGAGATCAAGAACTTTTCTCCATATAGATCTGTGATGGATTAATTTTGTGTAACAGGCCCTTACATGGCTTAGTATTTCAATGAATATTACACAAAATAGACCTGAGATTCTTTTGATTTAGGTGAATATTAGAGATTGTGAATTGCAATTTATGGATTTGTTGATGTTGGAACTTAACAGTGGGATTGCAATAGATGTAGATGTATATGAATTAGACTGAGGTTGTGTTTGTGTTTTGTTGAGGTATAAGTCTAGAAATTAAGGTTATGTGGTCATGGTAAAACACTTCTTCAACCTTTCTGTTGTTAAACCGTAGTCAAGAGTCATGAGTTAAGTCGCATCTATGGTTTTGTATCAAGTCACTTCCCTGTTTGTCAAGTCGCTTTTGACTTGAGTTGACTCAAAAGTCAACTCGCTTTTATACACAACTCGCATACAATTATGCTAGTACACAACTCGCATTTTTATCAGATTAGACAACTCGCATCAGGTTCACTGAATATGGACATAAAGTAGACAAACCGCTCAAAAGCAGGCTGCAACTCGCATTTACAACTCGCATCATTACATAACTCGCTTAAGATGCAATGAATCTGGACTGTTTTGCACAACTCGCATCTAAGAATTTTTACCACAACTCGCATTCAAGAGTAGCATAAACTGCAGTTTACCAGAACAGTTTAACCAGTCTAAAAACGGATTCAGGATTCAGCAAGATCAGATTCATACAAATGTGACTTAAACCAGTATCTACCATAACAACATCAAACCCATTAGAATCCACAAGCGATACGACTCAAGCAACACCAAACCGCATCCAAACATCTTAAAACATAACAAACCGCATATACGAGCCACATAAAAAACCATACAAATCATCAAAACAACAAAACCTAGGCTCTGATGGCAATTGTAGGATCGTTTATTTATGTTGTTTAGATGATTCGGGTGGTCTAGGATTGTGATTAAACAAGTGAGCCATTAGATATATGAAGAGAGTAGAGAGGGTGTTTCTAGAGAGAGAAATATCAAAAGGAAAGGTTAGATTAATGAAGAAGCACCACCCCTTCCAAGGATGGAAGGGGTATTTATACTTATAAACTAAACGCCCTCCTATCGGGCTGTGGATCAGGCATACAGTGGGTAAAGACCCGTCCTTCCTCCACGGTGTTACTCTAAACTAATCTACGCTAATAACTAACTAATAAACTAGTAAACAACGTAAATAACGATATGTCTACGAGCTAACTTATGCTAGATTGTATTTGGGGTGACCGACTCTTCACTATGGAATTTCTAATTCCTAACAGATCTCTTGCTACTAGACGTAAAACATCATTCCGGAAAACTTTCATGTTTTACACTTTTGATGAATCGGATTCTAAAGTGGTCCAAACTGCATTTTTAGCTACTGTCAGCAACTAAAGTTTTTCGGCGTAACTTTTAACTTGTTGTATCTTTTGACTCGTAAATCCGTTTTGGGTGATTCAAATTTCCATGGTTTCATTTTTGATCTTGTCTAAAACAATATGTATATACCTAAGTTTATATGTAAATGGTTTTGTGGCAAAAACTATGTATAAGATGACTAGTTTACTTGTTTGATAACATAAGAAAACATGTAAGGGGTTTAACTTGTTTTTAGGACCTAGTACATCATGAATTAAATATAGTGAACATATATAGCATGTAATAAACATATTTAGGAATAATAAGCATGAAATCATAGAATGATGGTGGTGATTATGTGCTTACAACTTTTGGCCTAATAAAAGAGAAATCAAGATTCAAGATCAAAGAACAAGGACAAGGATCAAAGAAAGCTTGACAAGAGCTTTATAAGTGAGGTAGAACTTGTAGCTTGAAATCACTTGGACAATACTTGAAGACTTATACTAGAAATTCTTCTTGTGTGGCTTGCAAATCACCAAAGTAATGAGAAAACTTGAATAAAGATCATGTGAAACTTTACAAGAGCTTCAACAATGATATAGACTTTGTAACATGAAAATCAAAGATGGATTACTTTATAATAATGATGTATGGCTGAATTTTGGGAGTGAAAATGAAGGAGGAATAAGCTTGTATTTATACTAGGATGACGAGGTTAGGTTCTTTAGGAAATGTGGTTCGAAATTGTACACATATATGAATAATGAATCTATGGCTCATCACCAAGCCACCAAGGCCTTAGTGAATCACCCTTTTGTCGTTCCATATGAGTTACATAGGTGACTAGATGAGTTTTGATCATATCTTGCTTTTACGAAGTCAGTTTTGTCCCGGTAATCGCTAACGGTAAGTATTTAGATCACAAAACGTAAAAGCGGGTATCATAAAAATATAAAACTTGTAGAAATGATCTAAACTCATCAATATAATCCATAATGAAATATAAAATGAGTGATAAGTTTAATGGATCGCGTATACAATGTTAAAACCTGAAAACGTAGGTTACAACGTGTAAAACGCAAAACGTACGAAGTTTACGTAAAAATGGAAAAAGTGAAAAGGGACTTTTACAATATGATTATTATGAACCTAAAAGGCTTATAATGTCTAGAATGGGCCTAGTCTAGTGTCGGTTGGTGTTAAATGTTCGGTAAACCTAAAATTGCAGGCTTAAAATGCGTAAATCGAGTAAAACGCAAAACCAAAAAATGTAAAAATCCAAAACCTATGAACATCTCGTATGATGTGAAAAACATATATTTCGTTTGTTTTTAATGTTGTATGGACATATCAGGATACCTAAATGTCAATTAAACCTAAACGTAAATCTCATACACAGTTTTGCGAAACCGGTTCTGAATGGATTCAATGTACGTCGTCAGGATGACCCGACGAGTATCAACTCTCTTGTGATGATAAATGAAAAAAATACGGAGATAAATAGTAAAAGTGAATAGTAAAAACTAGAGAATGGATAGTAACCTGAAAATGAGAATTGTTACAACAACTGCCAGAATTGGAACAATAGGCAACCCAATAGTACTAAAAACAATAGAAAACAGAGAAGAAACTTTAAAAGTCAACCCCACTATCCCAATGGAGAAAATCTGCCAAGAAACCGCTTTACTTGCAGTATTGTCAAATATAACACCTCCCCAAGGTCAAACTCCATCATATCCCCTCTTAACCTCTTCAAGTCGCTGCTAACAAATAGACCAGTTCCAATCAGAAATGAGGATACTATGGACTGGTATATTATCATGGCCAAAACCGGTCAAAAATTTTCACCTTTTACTATTTTTTGATATGATAATTGTGTTAAAGAAAGCAATAGTGCATAACCAACTGATGCACTCATGGTGCAAATGAACCCTAAAGCATACTTCCCTCTAGTGTTAGCGGTCTCACCTGAATCATGTTGAAAAACCAATAGTATGATCGATAATGTAGACAACAACCCTATTGAAATAAAACACACACTGTAGCTAAAAATACACAAAGGAAAGTGTAAAGTAATACGAGGATCAGAAACTTTGGGTTTTGGGCGTTGGCGTCTTTAAAAGTTTGAATTGGTGCAAATACGAGGAAAGGTACAAGGGCATGAAATCCAACAGTTTGGAAAAGTGTCACTAACCATATGATCATTCCACCTTTGTTGAAGTAGAGCCTACCCAATAGTGTAGCGTCAGATTGGCCAAAAAGCACGAAGATTGTGTAGACCATTGTTTGGATCCATTTTTCATCTTTCCTAGACCAATGAACCATGAAGACCAATGAACCTTGAATGAAAGCTTTTTTCAATATTCTGAGTTGTTCAATTACGGAACACAAAATTCACACAAAAGCCAAAAGAAAGTTCCCAATGATGGCCAGTTACATAAAAATGTAGTGAACTTTGGTTTATTTTTAGACGAACCAACTTTTTTGTGTTAGAAACAACTGGATACAATCACAGTTTATGTTTAGGCAATATCAACACTGTTAGCTAATAACTAAGCTGTTTAACGTTACATCAAAAAAGTTTACATGATCGAAGTTACTAATACACCAAACAAAAACTCTCAAACACAGTTAAGTGAAACAAAATTCGCACCAGGGCTGGTTACCTTATTATGGGATTTTCTCAAACTCCAAATGTCATTAACTAAACAATGTTGTTGCCGATGGAGTTCAAACTTATCTGAACAAAGTATCTAATACTGTGATTTGTGCCTAATGAATACTTGGACTTTTTCTCTCGATTATTTGTACAAATGCTTTACAAGTATGTAGCAACCCATATTTGTCACCTTATGTGTAAAACCACTTAGCATCCTTATAGTTTGGTTACTTTTGGGGTTTAGCGATCAGTCGTGTAATCTTATGTAGGATATGCAACATTGCACTCTTGTTACTTACGACACATACCAGAAATTGACAAAAATAACATCCGAACATAAAGCATACTCATGAAATGTACCAAATGGATGCCTTTATTGACTAATCCTTGTTTCTATAAGATCAACTTCACGATTCACAATTTTATCCTTGGCTTTTTCCTTTTTGTCATCGAGATAATGTTGATAGATATACGAGGTAAACCCCCATATAGCTAACAACATTGCAATGACCTTCACTCCATTCATTTTTTCATGGAAAAACACTACTGCCAAAACCGGCACAATTGGGATTCCTAAAGTACTAATTACATTTGAGAATAGGGATGAAACTTCAAAGATCAAACCTATACAACCAATAGAGAAAACCTGCCATGAGATGGCTGTCCATACTAGGTTCATTATGTAAGAAACACTTCCGGATTCGTAACCAGTCATCTCTCCCTTTATATCCTTCCATTCTCCACTAGCAAATAGTCCCACAAGAATCCATAAACTAGCTATCATGTTCTGATACACAATCATATCAAATACTACCTTGTAACTTTGTGACTTAAGAACCTTCTTAAAAGCTAGTTGCGTTACTGAAAGCATCAACCCATACCCTGCACAATTAAACTTTGGACTTTAGAGACCAACCAAACTATAAAGTGGTTTACTAATTTAAACCTTAGTTTGAACTCAAACGTCTTGGATATCATATTTCCCATGAATCACGATTATTTAGTACGCTAAAGATTGTTAGTGTAAACCATTTTCTTCCATTCTCTATTTAAATAGTTTCCATTTTCATATAATTTAATGTAACTAAGAACTCGCAGTCATGTCCTAAAAACAAGACTCATTAATCTCGAAATCTTTTGTATTAAAGACTGCTTACGTGTTTCTAATCAAAGCTAGATATGTTTAATAGACTATAAAAGCTAATTATTGCAAAATGCAGTCACAACATTTACATCGTATAATCAAATTCAATTTTGCAAGTTCAAACACCTGATGATTATATAAATGTGTTACCTGCAGAGGCAGCGACCGTGCATACAAACCCAACTATATACTTGGTCTTCGATGTCTTCACACTTTGTTCAGAATCACTCTGAAACACAAGTAATGTAGACGAAAAACTAAGAAGAACAAGAGAATTGGCAATATACGGAGTGAACTTCTGGCCATTTAAAAAGTACGAAAAGAACGCATTAAAAGCAAGCTGACTTGCACATATTAATGAGTAAGTCGAAACAGGCAAAAAGTTCAATCCAAGTGTATACAACATGCAGTCTGCAGCCAAGAATATACCAAGAAACATGTAGAGCATGAATAGGGTAATCCAAGAAGGTTTTGTGGTAAATTCTTGTGGTTTTGGTGTTGTTTTAGTAGGTAAATACATGAATATTAAAGGTAACATTAGTGGGAAACCAAGAGTCTGAACAAGTGTTGCCATCCATTTACTGTTTCCTCCTTTGTTAAAATAAAGTCTTCCCAACATTGTTGCAACTGATTGGCCTGAGAGCACAAAGATAGTGAACAATGCTATTTTTATCCACCACTTGTAGTGTACAACCTTTGATGATCCTCTTACTACATCTTGGGTTTCAAGTGAGGTAGCTTGATCTGGGAATAAACCAAAAAGACTTTGTTATCTTAATTTTCTAAGACACTACAAAAAATTGCGTTAATTAGATTAGAATCACCAAACCATGTCTAAGTAAAACAATTTATGCATATAGTACACATCATATTCGAGACATAATAAAAATTAAATCCACTTGGTTGTTTTTAAAATTAAGTAGTTTGAATGACATATCTAGTTGAGTCTCTTAATTAATAGAGAGAAGTTTATGTGGACCTCCTCAATAAGAGGAAACAAATATTTGAACCCGATCATTAAGAAAAACCGAAGGGTTTGGATAATAACTTCATACCTTATTTAGATGGGATTGAGTATTTTTATTGTTGTGCACATGGTGCATAATAAACAGTTACGTCGTATGTAATTATTAGCAATTTGTATATACAAAATAAGAAGTTCCACAACAAGAACTATACTCAAAATCTACCAAAGTTGCATGGTGTACAAGTCATTACAGTTTTGGTTTTAAGTTTTACTATTTTTAACTTGAGTATAAACAAATTCTCCTTTTTCATATACTACCATGCTTAAAGTATCCATTATCCAATAAAATGTTTCACTTTCTAACATCTAAGTGCTCATACTTTCTAGTTCCTGAACTAACCTGTACAACTTTCAATAAACATGATACAAGTCTTCTAATATGTAGTAACTGCTATATATAAAAAAATAATTGTCGATATTGGAAATATTGATCTAAAGCTGATTATAGTTTTTTCATTATGAAATCCCAGCTAGAACAACCAAATCCATGATAACACAAAACTTCTATTTTATTTTGTAAAACTCATATAGCATGATCAATATTCAAAATATCAATTTGATAGTTTTTTTTTTTTTTTTTTTTTTTTTTTTTTGGCCTCTAACAAACTCTACATTTCTATTGCATGTTGTAGACTTGTAGATGTACAAATTTTAATTTTTAATACAAGTTATTATTTGTAGGAGCTTACTTACCATTATTATTTGTAAAAATAAAATAAGCTTTGTAGAGGCTAACTTACCATTATTATTTGTTGCCTCTTCTTGAGCTTCCTTCATTTCGATAGTAGAATAGAGAAAGATACAAAAGAGAGAAAATAGACTCTTAGTTGAAAAGGTGTTATAACTCCGACGTTATCATCATCCTATGTATATATAGGAAACAAAAATAAGATGTTTATCTTTTTGTAGTTGTATGTTACTATTGAATATGACCTGTTTTATATTGTTGAAAAATGAAAACACGTTTTGCTCAATTATTATAATTGGAGTAATATTATTTGTTTCATTGTTTGTATAGATAAAATGAAAAGAATTGTGGGTGTACTGCTTTTCTTTATTTGAATATTATGCTGCTTATGTTTTATTTGTGGTTTTAGTTTATATATATCATTAGAGCTTCCCAATGGTGTGTAAAGATAGGTTGAAAATTAGTTACAAGTTTTGTTAAATAAAGGTATTATTACGATAAATGTTGAAGATATGTTGGTTGATGCAAAGACTATTGTGTATCGACTGGTTATAGTTTTTGTTTGTTTATATGTGTGAATTAAAAATAAAAAGTTTGAGTATTGAAGTAAACTAGCGGGTTAACCCGCGCGTTGCGACGGAAGTGCGTTGCTCTCGATCATTTTATTCACGGGAATGAATTTGCTAAAGTTTTTTTTTTTTTGCGCGCACTGTTCATGCGCGTATTGTTCATGACCGCGTTACTGTTCATGCCCCAATGTGTTTTAGTATATATATATAATAGGTCGAAATAGTTTTTGTTTGTTTATAGTGCTAGTTAGTTTTGTAGTGAGGATGTCTCCTTTGGGTTCTGAGTGGCTGTTTATTTGTATTTTGTTTGTTAGGTGTTTGTGGTGGTTCCTGTGTATAGTTTTGTATATATAATAAAATCTTGCTTTTTTTTCTAGAAAAAAATAGGTCGAAATAAGATTAAAGATATTACTACTGAGATACTCATGAAAGTAACATCTTCTAGTGTCACGTAATTTTTTTTTCTTATAGCATACCCAACCATAACACTATAACACCAATAACACCGTTCACGTCAGCGCCACATCAGCTTTAACATTTAACATTAACATCTCCAAAAAACACCCACAACCATAACATCCCAATAACATCAATAACATTCCCAACAATTTACAAAAACAACCCCTCATTTAGGGGCATAAAAAAAAAAAAAAAAAAAAAAAAAAAAAAAAAAAAAATCTCTAACGCGCATTAGCCCTGTAACGCTCAGGGACTAACGGCGCAATAACGCGCAACTTCCAAAAGGAATAACGGCTTAACGCCGTTAATATAGTCTTCAACGCCGTTATAGCGTGAAGGTTGCACATGCTCTTATACCAACAGATTATCTAATGTCATCTTGAAAATGTTACTTTTACTTTTAGATATATCTATTTATTGCTTACAACTATTATTACAAGGTATATAGAATTTTCATTTTGATTGCAAAACATAACTCAAATATCAGGTTCGTTTGTATATATGAATAATTCGCAATTAAGTAACTAAATATAATGTTAGGAAAAAAATTAGACGAAAAAACAATGTCGTCTAAATAAATGATAAAGTTACACAGCATTTAAATATGTCCTTTACACCAAAGCTCATTATCAAATTCGAAAGATCAAATGAAAGTGTTACAGAAATTGAAGTTAATATATATATGTTGCAGGTGCTAAAAACTTTATTTACATTTTACTTCATATATAAAAGCAATCAGGGACGGAAATACATAGATGCTGGGTGTGGCATGAGCCACACTTGATTTTGGATCGCGAAATGTATTTTTTCATAAACATTGTGATTTTTTATATGTGCAACCCACCGATATTTGTGCTATTTTGTTATAGTGCAAACTTTAGCTTAGCTAAAAAATTATTTATGGTGTGAATTTTTGAACTTACAATACAAAACTATTTGTGCGACATTGCGAAAGCAATCCATTTAACAGAACTTGTTACTTGTAACAAAGGATTCAACAACAACGCCTTCATATAGATGGCATCAACTTGATAACTGGATGAGCTAACATGACGTATTTCAATAGTATGCATTATGTATATTTTATTATATTCAATAAAACCTATATTTGCTATGACTTATTTTTATGTTAAAACATTATTGTATTGAGATAATATCAACCATCCCATGTTGTCTTGGATAGGGTGCACTTGACTTGACTTGTACCACAAAAAAAAGTTTACGAGATAAGCATAATAATCCGATTGTCAGATTGAAGCTATGTGTGATTTATCGTTTTGTCACAAGAGCAACTTCAGTGAGAAACTGAAAAGAAATAATGACTTAAGAAAAGGTCGCTAAAACTATTGTAAAGGTTGATAATTTGATTTAACAGTGAGTTAGGTATTACTCCACCTATTGTACATTTCTACCTACTAGAATGTTAGTTGTGTAAGTGAAAATAATACTAGTAATTGTCTAAATGAAAGCCTTGAGTTTGGTTTTAAAAAAAAAAAAAAAAAAAAAAAAAAAAAAAAATCATTTCTAATCATTTATTTTTTCATCAAAACAATAAAATAAAATTCATATTCATTTTTAAAAACTAAATATCTTACAAACTATCGATCGTTAGACAAAACTAATTATACCATCACGACAAACATAAAATTACCTTTAATTTGATATTCCACATCATATACCTTCGACCATTTTTTTTCTGACTTTTTTGTGGGTTTAGGGTTTACGGTTAGGGTTTAGGTTTTTAGGGTTTAGCGGTTTGACTTTTTTTATTAAGCTTTTTAAGGGTTAAGAGTTTAGGTTTCTTACGGTTTAGCGGATAATGTTTAGGCTTTTTTGGTTTAACAGTTAAGGTTTTAGGGGTTTAGGGTTTTTAGGGGTTTAAGGTTTTAGAGGTTTAGCGTTTTAGAGTTTAGGGTTTTTAGGGTTTAGGGGTTAGGGTTTTTAGGGTTTATGGGTTAGGGTTTTTAGAGTTTAGGGTTTGTAGTTTAGGGGTTGTGTTAACACAAAAGATTATTTTTATTTATAGTGTAACATATCGAAACCCGCAAAAATTATAAAAAATAAGTTCGTCAAAAGTATACAATATTAGATCTTTATAGAAAGATAATTTTATTCTTGTCACAATGGTATAATTAGTTTTATCTAACTATTAATGGTTTGTGAGATATTTAATTTTTAAATATAAGAGTGAAAGTGAGTTTAATTAATTTGATAAAAAATGATGGTTGAAATTGATCTATTTGATATTTAGTTTTTATATGATCTATATTGATCTCACCTCTAAAAACCTTATTTGTATTAGAGACATTAGAGACATTGCATGATCAATACTCAAACATATAAACATAAGTTATATAATGAAACGATTAAGATTCACTTATGTTCATTTTAAACCTAATAGGTAATATTAAAATTGTTGTGAGTAAAGATTAATTTTAAATAAAAATCATGTTCCAAAATGGAGGCCAACTTTTACTTTCCTTTTCACAATAAACTCAACTAATAATCGATCGTTCAAAAAGGAAAAAAAAAAAAAAAAAAAAAAAAAAAAAAAAAAAAAATGCCTCAGCTAACCTATCAAGTTCAAAATAAACATGGGAGTGGACTTAGACGTCAGGCGGAATTTTGTGCCACCTCTTCAAGAGTTGCTCGTTATTTTTTGACCCCTCATTCATGATCTTTACCAGAGACGAAACTTAAATATTGTTGATGAAAGTAGTGGAGAATAAAAAAGAATGTTTATTTATACTACATATAATAGAGGAATGCACTTCTCTCAAATTAATTATTTTAATATTTTTATATATAAAATTTTAAGCAAATACAATATTAAAAGTATGATTTACAAGTATCTAAAACACATATAAAACTAAAACCACACTACTCATATATTACAATTAATACACTATTAAAAACACTCATTCATTCAAAAATACATGTGAAAAAACATAATTTACAAGTAGTTGAAGCACAAATAAAACAAAAAACCATTATTCAACACATATAATTTAACTCACCCTTTCACCAAGATATACAACTATTTAACCACAATGTACAATCTAATTAAACTTTCAAAACATAAATCTAAATCCAGCAGCCCAAAACAAAATAACATTTGTTCGCCGAAAAATTTAGCCACAGGGTACTCGCCGCCGCATCACGTAGGTACCATGCTAGTGTTGTATAATAGACGTGTATTTTCTCAGTGTCTTATTGTAATAAGTGTCACAAGATTAAAGCTAAATTGTATGGCTTAAATAATTATAAAAGAAATGTTTTATTTTCTAAAAGGAAGTTGCGTTTCCTTCTAAAGAAATTGTAGTGAAATACTTTGTCGAATACGATATATGGATAATTTGCATATCAAAAGTTTCTTGCATATCAAGGGACAAATCTCACATACTCATTTTTTGAAAAAAAAAAAGGGAGAAATTAATTAATATTTGAATTAAAAATGCAATTACGCTCATCTTTTTATAATTTAAGTAATTTACGAACCGTTAATCATTAACCAAAACAAATCATACGGTTACGACGAGCATTTTATTATCTTTACTGTGACTGAAACTTTTCGTATACTTTCGACGAAATAAAAAATTTCGTTTTTTTCACATTTTTTAGTATTGAAATTCACATATGATCTAACACTAATTTGAATTTCGAACACCAAACAACTGTATTAAAATTGACATAATTATTTGTGTATAAATTAAAACGTTTCCTCGCTTTTGCGATGCAAACCACATATTCATGGCTTTCCAAGCATATGACACAAATTGTATATCAACTTCTAGATTAGAGCAAGTTATTATGAAACATCTATAATCACATGTGATAAAGATCACATGTGGTAAGAATCACATGTGATATAGATCACATGTGTTTAAATCATGTGTGTTAATACAAATAAACCGTAAAAATGTTTGTTTATATTTAGCGATCTCGTTATGTTTTATTGATAACAAATATAAAGTTATCATAATTAAAATTATAAGTGTTGTTTTGCAAAGTATATACATTTGGTCATTTACATATATAACATATTGGTTTTCATAAACACATCACATAACACAATATGGTTCGAATAGTTTAAGGTTCTAGAGAGAGAAAGTGAAAGATAGGAGCCTTTCTAGAGAGAGAAAGTAAACAAAAGAAAGAATGTTAGATTGAGTGAAAGGTCCAACCCTCTAGCTTGGGAGGTAGAGGGTATTTATAGTTACATACTACACGTCCTCCTTCGGACTGTGGATCAGGCATACAGTGGGTAAAGACTCGTCCGTCCTCCACGGTGTTACTCTAAACTAAACCATGCTAATAACTAACTAATAAACAAGTAAATAACGATATGTCTACGAGCTAGCATATGCTAGACTATAATTGGGGTGACCGACACTTCCTTATGGAATTTCAATTCCTAACAATCTCCCCCTAAGGGAGGTCACCCCATGAAATACATTTTGCATCCTAGCATTCTATCTTTGTCTTTAGTTCTAAGCTCGTAGACTTCAATTCTTCAAATTCCGCATTCTTTGTGCTTGAGCAGTGATTTCTTCAAAGTCCAACTGCTTTGTACTTTTAGTGGAGGTCTTTTGTTGATCCACGTTTGGTGATTCTTTTAGCCAGGTTAGAGATCATCAGCCACAGCAAATCTCCCGATCATCCTTTTGTTGTATCGCCATGATGTGAAGTTGTGACCTTCGGACCGACATGCTCACATTTTGGATCATGATATCTTCTCATCAGAGTAGCGAAGCTTTTTGTTGGTTCGTGATATTTGTATCAGAGTAGTAGAAGCATGGATTGAAAATATCAGAGCCAGTTGATGAAGATATGCACTTATCATGATTTCTTCAATTAAGTGTGGATGCTGTGAGCATGCGGCTTTGGATTGACTTCTCAATTCTGATCAGCTGCAACCGTCCAAATGTACCTGCAAACAACAGTTAGCAATAAAATAAACGAAAGTGTCTTTGATCACTTTCTTTGAATTGAGGTACACGGCCCACGGTTCCCCGTTGATCAGTACAAGTACTGCCTGTGATCAGGTATAATTCCGAAGAATCTCCTTGACAGGGAGTGAGTTAACCAGCGAATTGAGATTCACCGAAGAATCTCTACAAGTACTGCCTGTGATCAAGTACTGCCTGTGATCAGCTGTTCTAGTTGTTCTCAAACCGGAACGTCTCAAAGAAGACAACACGGAGTGAGTTAACCAGCGAATTGAGATTCACTGATTGATGAAAAATTGATTTGAAAACAATCGCGTATTGCTTAGAAGAAAGAGTTTTGCAATACGACGAAGGTTTTATAAGAAAGATCAATTTTCAATCAAAAATACTTTTTGTATTTGAAAAAGAATACACATCGATGTGCTAGAGAAAAGAAGAGATTTGCACATCGAACGGTTTTTCCAAAAGTATTTTTTCAATCAGAGATACTTTTTGTGTTTTAAAACATGAATACACATTTGATGTGCTAGAGAAAAGAAGATTTTGCACATCGAACGGTTTTTCCAAAAGTATTCGTCAATTCATTTCCTGAACCAAGGTTGATTCAAGAATGAATCGCCCCATTGTTTCTATCCAATTGTCACAAGCTTGATCTTTTGAAAAGATCTCACATGTCACCCACCAAGAGCTTGTTTGATGTTGGCTCTAGAAGGATTTCCATCTTCATTGTGAATATTTTTGCATATCACTCGGATGTTCTGGAAATACCACAAGGATAATGCGTAGGACTCTCAATATATACTTACTTTCCACATTGTGTGAAACAGCAAGTCTTCATTAATTATGTGTCCTAATGAGATATTGTGGATGATCTCTTGGCTCTAGACTCAATTGTGCACATTTGGTTTCCTATGCTGGAGACTAGGGAGAGGGTCTCCTTCTTCAATATAAACAATCTCTAAGAGAAAGTCGATAGATTATGTAGGTTCCTCGTGAGAATGAAACAAGCCCTTTTAAGAGGAACTTGAGTAGCTTCGAAAGTTATAGTGCAGTGCATCACTGGGTCCATGACGTCTTGTCTTCAATACCTGTGTTACCTTGGTAACAGCCAGTAGCATATGTATTGAACCCAGTTTCTGCCCTAAGGTTAAATTATTGGAGGGCTATTTCTTTTCACCCTTTTCTCATTCATTTCTTTTTCATTCTTCAACCCCTTCAGTGCTTACCGAGACTTCATTACTAGAACCTTGTTGGGTTTGTTCCAGTACTAGCTCTGTCTCAGTCGGCACTCTTCCCATATTCTCATTTTCTCCTTTTTTTCATCATACCTAAGGACTCTACACTATCTAGTGGATTGTCCCTGGGTAGATCCCTTCGGTTTTGGCTGGATCGTGGGAACTAATACCTAACCTTACCATCCTTATAACACCATGCATAAAGTAGAATGGTCGGTCTTTTGGTACAGTTCTTTCCTTCTCGAAACCAATTGAAAAATCATTTGGAAAAATCAATCAAGGTACTTGTGATATAATATCAAAGCATTTTGTACCTTAATTTTTTTTTTATCATTTTAGAAATGCTCCTCCTCAACATGTGCATATGATCTTGAATTTGTTTAGCACATGGAGGCAAGAGTTCTTTGAAATAATTTCTTGATCATAATTTCCTTAGAAAAAGCCATTTGAATTTCTTTTGTAAATTCTCCCCCTCAATATGTGCGTAGGATATTTGAAATCATTTTATCACATAGGGGAAAGAGTTCTTTTGAAGTACATCCACGATCACAAAAACCATTAAGAAACCATTAGAAAAACAATCAAGGTACTTTATGTTGAAACATAGAAATCTTTGTACCTTGAAAGTTTATTTTCTTTTTGAAATGCTCCCTCTCAATATGTGCTTCGAGATTCGAAAGCGTTTAGCACATATGGGAGAGCAGTATGCACATTTGAATCAAAATGATCACCTTTTATCAAATTTCATTATTAAATCACAAATTCTCCCCCGATCAAAAATATCAAACCCTTTGAGATTTTAGATCCCAAGTGATTTAATAAGGTTTAGAAAACATGGGAGAAAATGTGCCTGATTTAAAAGCTCTTCTGACTTATGGTTAAATGCTCCTCCCTACTCATGTGCATTATGTATTTCAAAATCGTTTGGCACATGAAGGAATGAGTGCTTTTAAAACAATCACCCTTTAAAACCGATTTGAGATTTAAATCACGATCTCTCCCCCAATCAAAAATTTCAAACCAATTGAGATTTTGGATCCCGGTTGATTTAAATCATTAAGAAAATTTTGGGGAAAGACGTGGCAAAATTTAATTTTGAAAAATGACTGATAAGGATCAATTTTAGGCATTAAAGATTGTTAGTGTCATGTATGATAGTTTTAAGAGATCTTTAAGTTAAATAAAACAATTTCACAATCAAACAAGAACATAAAATATTTTATTTAAAAAGATCTTTGAGTTTTAAAGAAAATCATGCCATGACATAACATTAAATCTTTAGATCACCACTTTATTAGTACAAACGGACTCTTTTAATGACATATTGTTTGAAAATACTTTAATTTAAATCACTCTCCCCCTCAATCGATGACCGTAGTGGTTGATTGAGTGACTTAAGTTTTGATAAAATGAAGTCCGGTGATTTCCAAACTTTAAGTCTAATTTATTTTCAAAACAATATCTTCAAAATTGTTTAAGAATGGTATCATTCACTACATTTCATGCACAAGATACGTTTGGTGGTAGAGAATAATAAGTTGCTTCTGTTGTTGCTGAGAGGATGAAAGAAAACCATCTGCTGATGCAGTGAGACCTCTGAAGTTGCATCTATCGTGCCAACTATCCATAGAGAGATCTAATTAAGCTTCGTTTCTTCTTTTGTCGACCCAAGAAATAGTTACCATTTCCTGTCGGCATCCAATCATCTGCATTTGTGGGATCCGGATCGGGAACATTCTTATAATCCATGATATCTGCATACGTTAGTAGACATACAAACAGATATATGGTGGTCGACAACACCCAAATAGCAATCGACTAATAAAAGTCAATACAACATATCAATCAGATCATAAAAGGCATGGGAATTATGTGTTTATCAAACTCAAATCATCTAATCCTAACAGTCATATCCTAGGCACCTAGTCCTTCAACGTAGGTTAACATCATTTTCAGTTAAGCATATAGGATAATTAGATAAGCCCGATAGATGATATAAATTTGAAAAACATTCTCCCCCTCAATCAATGACTCTTTCTATGAAAAGTTTTAAATAAGCCGAGGTCATTGATTGGGTTTTGTAAATTTATGAAAACATGTTTCTGATTGATTTTCAATCAACTCAATTTACCACCATTTTGTTAAAACAAATATTTTTCTGAAGAATTTTAGACGGAAAAATATTTGAGTAAGAACAGCAGTCCTTCGACATACTTTCCTCATTTTGTTTTAGGATAAGTGCACGAAATATTTGAAAATTGGTTTAGTGCAGCACTTTCCTTTCTTGAAGAACGGGTTGTTGTCTGAAATAATAGCAAACCATGGTTTAAGCGCAGGTTACAGTCTGAAGTAACTGCAAGCCATATTTTGAGACATGTTTTGGAAAAGAATAATTACACCTCCTGCTCGAACTTCATCTATGGTCCCGTGCCATTATTGAATGACATTTCTAAGACCGTAGATGTTATCGATACCAGAAGACATGTCTTGAGAAATCATATTTTTTATTTTTATTTTATTTTTTTGTCTTTTTCAAATTTTCTGATTTTTATGGGTTTTTGTTGATTTTATATTTTTCTATTTTGTTTTTGTTGGTTTTATATTTTTGTATTTTGCTTTTCGATAAATATATACAAAGAGGATGATATAGTTTATGAAGGACGATGATACGAGTACCGAGATAAAGATATAGTACAGCACTTTGTAGAAGATAGAAGTCATCATCTCTTAAACTTTCACCACCAAAGCTTTCGAGGCTCTTGAATCGTCGTCAGAACTTGAGCCTTCTAAAAGTGAGACTTTGGTAGCTTCCCCCCAAACCGAAAAACTAAGAATAAAGACCATTTCCCCAAGAAGTAGAAATGAATAAAAACGGTCTTATTGAATGAAGCTCAGCGCCCCAAAGAGCTTGAGAACACTGAAGTAAAAAGTTGAAACATTGATCGTCTCAGTGGTTATCAAATCCGGAATAACTGATTAAGTCCGATCACATGAACCTGTTGTGCGTCCCTGGTGTACATTACTCTTCGAGATTCACCAGTTGTCTATTCATGGGAACAATATATCAACATCTTCATTTTACCAGGTGCATTCCAGTTATCTTCCATATAACCAATCAGCCCATAATGTACACAAGTACCCAACCAGAGTAGAGACAACGACATCACAGTAACTGGTTGAATCACTGATCTTCGCTGCGGATTTCAACTCCGGAATAACTGATTAAGCTCGATCATGTGAATATGTTATGCTACCCTGATGTACACATATCTCTCCCCTTATGGTTGCGATCTCATCGGAATCATCATTACATTGTGTACATGAAGCACTAACTGAAAGCACTTTATCATAAATCTTATAGAAGATGTCGATCAGCAATATCATCTCACGTTCCAAATATTCTTCTCATATTTCTTCCTACTGAAGGCTGATTTAACACATACCAAAAGTATCCAGAGACCACTTCCCCCCAAATGGTTGGAATAATACATCCTTCCCTCAAATAGTTGGAATAGCACACCAAAGGCTACGAGTTAAACACTGAGTTTCTCTACGGTTATGACATTTGTCTTTCCCGGGATTACTTCAATAGAGAAGAAGTATTAAGTTCATCGCGTGTACTCGTTGTGTGTTTAGATGTATGTCTCCTTCCCCCTTGCTGGTTTTGATACCTCAGAATCAGCAACACATTGTACATACCAACTATTCTTGAAATAGAGAAGAACAAAAATTAGCTCAAATGAATCATGTGAGAATCAACTGCTACAGTAAATCTCTCTGACTATCTTTATCAACCCATATGTAGACAATTTGAAGTGACCACTGTTGAAGAAAACCAGATATACCAAACTTGAACCTGAAGTCTAATTCACCACATTTGTATCTTAAGCTTGCACTTAATGATGGAAGAACGGTGTTGAGAATTTATGCTTCAAGCAAATCTCTAAGTACTCACTACTCAAACAAAGTATGAGACATTAACACATCTTGCGATTATCCACACCGTCATAGCATGTGACACTGAGTAAAACAACGTAACTCCTAAAAGTGATAGTTAACCAGGTCTTCAACCATCCACCCCGACAGCTGGTAACTAGATAAACCAAGTCTTCAACTCAAATTCTTAAGCCCGAGCAAGTTATCAAATAAGAACACGCCTTTGTGAAAGTCAACTTCAATCTCAAGTAAGTGATAAATGATTAACTCCGAAGTAATCAATCTTGTGTCAAATGTTCAACACGTGAATAAACATACAATCGGGTGTATATTGACTCACTAAATGAACCGGAACAAATGATTCCTCAACATCAATGCATTCTTCCTAGAGGTATACATTTAGAGATTGATCTGGAAGATTCACCAATAATGTTTTCGAGCAGATGAGGTAGTCATTTTCCTTAATGTTTATGTGGTTGATTTATAGCGTGTACATTGAGAGGAACAATAATCCGTGAAGATTTGGCAAAGGAATACCAAAGAGCGGATCATTATTCATGAACAATAATCCGTGAAGATTTGGTAAAGGAATACCAAAGATCGAATCATTATTCATGAGTGCAACTGCAATATTACGATAGTCATTATCAACGCCTTGAGGAATAACTGGAGATTGGCTTCTTGAGTAGTATAAGTTGTACTTCTTAGATGATCAACATTTGCTAGCGGTTGGAAATACTCATCAAACATATCTTGAAACAATGAATCCCAAACAATGAATCCCAATTATCCTTAGTAAGTGAAGCATTAGGCGTTGAAGGAGAGTCATATGACCATAATTCAAGCATCCATCAACATGTAGTATATGCACTCTTCTCCCCCTCAAAAATTGCATCCGAAGTTGCCATTTTTGATTTAAACAAGTGAATAAGAATATACACCAATGAACATAGAACCACTTGAGGGTTGAAAGAGCGTAGGAAAAACATGAAGCTTGTTGATGAAGAATGTCGATGAGAATGGTCATAAACATGAAGATTTCTCTTCTTTTGAAGATAAAGCGCACTGAAGTGTACACCTTTCTTTTCTTTGAGGAACATGGCCTGAAGTGTTATCTGCAAACGCCATAATGATGAAGTACGAGGCCTAAACTGATGTGAACAGATGTCATAGCAGATTGAATATCAAGGTTGAGTTACTTGAACCCGTGAGTTATGAGATATCAATTCATTTGTTATCCATACTTTAAGCCAGTCCATGTAGTGAAGGATCGAAGTATCTGCAATTGAGTAGGGAATACCTGCACTAACATTACAAGCTTGATTGCATATATATTGGTTAGTGACATTAGTATCCAAACCCTTTGGGGTTTCACGGTCAACCTTGATTTTGCCATCGGTAAACAGCTTTCCGGTAGGTATCCACCTAAGTCCAACATCCTTAAACATTCTACCAGACGGTATCCACTTATGGCAAGGTCTAGGATTGTTGATATTCTTATGCATAGTGGAAGACTTATTGGTATTCCTAGACTCCAAAGATTTAGCAGTTGGTATCCATCTAGGTGGAGTTTTAGGTTTGTTTTGCTTCATGACATTTTGAACCTTAGCCATGTTAGTAGTCTTAGTGGATTGTACCTTAGCATGTGAGTTAGGAAAATGTTTTTTATTCGGAAAAGACTCAGAATTTCTAATTTCATTTTCTACATGCTTAGCATTCTTCTCCATATAAATACTCTTAGATGCAAGCCAACCCCTAGTCTTTTGAGTATTCCTAGGTAATGGTTTACTACTACTACCAGTGCCTTGAAATCTCGTGAAATTCATCACCCTAGGTATTGCACCTAAAATTCCGTCTTTTCGAATCTGTGCCTTTTTCCTAGCTTCTTCTGGATAATAGTTCTTCCACAAGTCACTCATATCATATGAATTCTGGGTTTTAATGCTTGGTTTTGACACTATTTTCGAATTAATCCTAGAGGTGCTAGGAGTAGAAGTGGCTACTTGTTGAGGGTTAACGAAGCTAGAAGCCTTATTATTAGGTAACTCAGGTGAAGTGACTGGTTTTGACAAAACTTTTATCGCATCAACTTGGGAGGCAAGCCTTGTCTTTAAAGATTTTGTTCTTTCAGATATGAATGTAGTAGGCTGCCTAACAACTGACCGGTCTCTAGTGGGTTGAGAAACTGGCTTCCCCAAGGTTGACGGTTTTGTAAACTTAGTGTTCACACTTTTCCCTTCGGTTTTTCTAAGCTCATTCTTTAAGGCAACAATAGCGAAACTCTTTTCCTGAAGTTGAGCTTTGAGATCATCATTTTTTGCTATCAAAGAGTTTGTTTGCTCTATTGACTTAGTTCTAGCTTCTTTGACAGAGTCACTTAGTTCTATGTGATGCTTTCTCAAAGACTCATTTTCCTTTAGTAATTTGGCCACACAAACCGCTAATTCATCATTTCTCATTTGAATATCATCAATAGTATTAACATCAGAATTACTTGTAACCAAATTACTTTTCACATGCATATTAGAAATATGTTTCTTCAAATTGTTGATAGTTGACTCTTTGTCTTGAAGCTGAGCTATCAAAGTGTTAATTTCTTAAAGTTCACGGAATTCAGGAAGTTCCGGATTTTTACATGGTTTGTTAAGTTGAAAACTTTCTTCTTTACTCTGTATCGCAATTTCAAGATATATGCAATGTTTTTCAAGATTTGAGAATTTGTTTGAAAGTTCATCAAAAGCCCTTTTATCAACCATATCTTTTGTTTTGAAACACTTAATCTCAGACTCAGCCTCAGTTACAGAACATTTATCAAAGTCATGTTCAGCATCATGATCAGTTTGTTTAAGTACTTTAGCAGATGCCCTATGTTGAACAGTTAAGGGTACCTCATTACATGACACCTGTTTAATTTTTGGTCTGATATGTGCATCCACATCATGTGTAACAAGAGTCACTGGACCGCTGGCTGTGTCAAGCTTATCTATCTCTGAGCCTCTGTATTCAGTGTCAACTGATCCATCATCTGGTGCTTTACCCGACTCAACACTACAATCTTTTGATTGTGACCGACATTCATTCCCCTTTCTGATTACTGCATCTACTTCTTGTGTGTTAGGAGTAACTGAACAGCTAGTTACATCATTATTTGTTGTCTCTGACATTCTGCATTCAGCAACACCCGGTTCTTCAACTGATACATTACCCAACTCATCACAACTTTCTGTCAACTGCACCAGACTCTCATCTATTTTTTTATCTTTCTGAGTAACTTCCTTAATATACTTCTCCACATTATCCATGAGATGGATAAGTGTCTCTATGAACACGCTAATTTCCATTCCAGTGTGTCTCTTGAAAGACATTTCAGTCATGTCTTGATCATATTCTGATGTAAATTCCCCACTGATAAATGACTGAAATTGGTTGTGGATCACTTGAAGTGCAGCACTGGAACTATCCTTTTGAACATTTTCTTTATCAAGTTGTTGTTCCAATTGTTCTAAGTTTAATAGTAGTGTTCCCGTTAATGTGGATGGATCTTGACGGAAAAGGGCATTGCATGTTCGTTCCATTGTTATAGGTGTGAGTGACATGAGGTGTGAGTGAAGTTGTTGATAAGGTTCAATGTAACTTTCCTTTAGCATGGCAATTTGTAGCCTAAACATGTGCAATTATCTCACTTCAGACTCAGAACACGTAGATCTCACATCCTCATTGATTGATTCAATCATCTTTAACCGTTCAGTGTAGCATACATTATCATTGTTGTCCACAGCATCATACAATTTAAGCACTTCTGAAATCACTGAATCAGGAGTGTAAGACATGATGTTTTTGTGTACACGGGATTTTACGAGTCTGTGATTTAAACCGAGAAATTGAATCTTTCACGGGATTTTACTAAAATCAAGACCAAACCGTAAGAGAGTGAGAAATAGGATGTAGCAAGGGAACTAGGAGATGATTTGGTGGTAAAGATAAATATGGTGTTATGGTTGAGTTTATGATATTCCCTAATTCTTTATATATACCCCCTGTTCCGCGGATCGAACTTCAGGGAGGCAGCGTGCCCCCGAAGGATTTTTCGGAAAATTACGGTTTGAAAACAAGGGTTTTGTATGTTAGGTTAAGAGACAAATCGCAGGAATAGACAAATCTCAGTCCTTGACAAATCGCTTTGATGACAAATCGCTCTGATGACAAATCGCTTAAGGGACAAATCGCTTAAGGGACAAATCGCTTAAGTTGACAAATCGCTTAGGTTGACAAATCGCTTAGGTTGACAAATCGCTTAAGGGACAAATCACTTAAGGGACAAATCGCTTAAGTTGACAAATCGCTTAAGTTGACAAGTCGCTTAAGGGACAAATCGCTTAAGTTGACAAATCGCTTAAGTTGACAAGTCGCTTAAGGGACAAATCGCTTAAGTTGACAAATCGCTTAAGGGACAAATCGCTTCCAAGAAATGCTATCCGTGAGACAAATCGCTTCCAGAAAACTTTCAAAAAAACACCACTTTTCAATCCAAAAACAACCCAACCACGATGATTCAAGCCTTCCAATTCAAACCCTAAACACTTATAATGATTCTAAACACAAAAGTACTATCAAAATCCAAAATTTAACACTAGAAGTGATCTAAATGATGTAAACTACTCTAAACACATTCAAACCCAAAAACCTTATGAAAACCACTAGAAATCCAAGAACATGAAAGATGAGTGATCAAACCATGGCTCATGATACCATTTGTAACATATTGGTTTTCATAAACACATCACATAACACAATATGGTTTGAATAGTCTAAGGTTCTAGAGAGAGAAAGTGGAAGATGAGAGCCTTTCTAGAGAGAGAAAGTAAACAAAAGAAAGAAGGTTAGATTGAGTGAAAGGTCCAACCCTCTACCTTGGGAGGTAGAGGGTATTTATAGTTACATACTACCCGTCCTCCTTCGGACTATGGATCAGGCATACAGTGGGTAAAGACCCGTCCGTTCTCCACGGTGTTACTCTAAACTAAACTATGCTGATAACTAACTAATAAACAAGTAAATAATTATATGTCTACGAACTAACATATGCTAGACTATAATTGGGGTGACCGAAACTTCCTTATGGAATTTTCAATTCCTAACAACATAAATGTTGTAATAATAAATTGTTATAATATAATATGTAATAGGTTGGGTAATATCCAAGACCCATGACCCATACCCATGGAGCTAATCCATAACCCATGACCCATTGCATGACATCATGCATGAAATCACGTTGGGTATTATCCAAGACCCATGACCCAATGTCCATGACCAATGACCCAAGACCCATGACCCATTGTCTAGATACATTGTATCTTGTTGGGTACCCAATACCCAAAGTCCATGACCCATGGCTCATAACCCATAACCCGGTTTTCAACCCAAAATCTGGACTATTATGACCCTGACTGCCGGATCCCTGGAAATGCACTGGCCGGATCCCTTGGATGAGGGATTTGCCAGAACCGTGGGACAGAAGGCTTTTGTGCCTATAAATAGTGAGCCATTTCTTCATTGTTTCTCACCCTTCTTCTTACAACTCTCTCATATATTATCTCACTCTCCTAACCCCTCATCATTTGATCATTCCAGTAGTTCTTCTATATTTTGTTGTCATTCTCATATAGGTCCTTCACGAAGGCGAGATCACGTTATTCTATAAGTCATCTAAGCAAAGGGTCCTAGATTGATTTGTCCATCCACAAGATTTATGTAGCATATCTTGTCATTCATATTTCACATACTTGTTGTGTAATAGTTGTGTAAAGGTTTAGTTCTACCTCGTAGAAGAACTCGGTATTTAGCTTTGTACCGGAAAAAGTGTAAGCGACGTTGTGATGCTTCTCCGCCAAGTTGAAAGCTTGTTGACATAGTGCTTGAACTCTCGAGTGGGGTACTCGGGTAGTGGAGAAGGGCAAGGAAGGTGTACTTGTAGCCGAACTACTATAAATCACTTGTGTCGCTACTTTCTATCCTTTTACTTTACTTGCTTTCTTTACTTACTTTACTTATTGCTTCGTACTATTTATCCATCCATACGAATTCACATAAGATCAAATCTAAATCTTTGAAACTTAAATTAAAATCGGTAAACCTATTCAACCCCCTTCTAGTTTTCCACAATTGGCATTAAGAGCAAGGTTTTCAAAATGTTTTAAAATAAATTGTATTTTAAAGCGTTTTCGATCAAAATGTGTTTTGAAAATTATAGAGAAGGGCAATCTATGCACCGACCCCTAATACTTGAAACTAATAGTTTTATTTATTGGAAAAATAGATTTGAAACTTATGTGAAATCTAATGATATTGATCTTTGGTATATTATTGTTGAAGGTGATTTTCAAGCAACTGTAAAAGATGATAAAACCGGCAATGAAGAAAACATTTCTCATGATCGTCTCACTGACGACCAAAAAAAAAACTTTCCAAAAATAGTGAGGCAAATATGGTTTTATATAATGCCTTACCCAAAAAGGAACTTGAAAGAATATATATGCATAAAACCGCTAAAGAAATTTGGAACTTTTTGGTTGTAACACACCAAGGAAATCAACAAGTTAAAAACAACAAAATTTATTTATTTGTTAGACAATATGAACAATTTTCAATATTGGATGAGGATAGTATTGATAATTCATTTGCTAGCTTTAATACTATTATTACTTCATTACAAGCACTTGATGAGTCTCTTTCTAGTCGTAATCATGTCAGGAGATTTCTAAGGGCGCTTCCATCAAAGTGGAGACCGAAGGTGACGACCATTGAAGAATCCAAATACTTATCAATCGTCACTCTTGATGAACTCATAGGCAACCTAAAAGTCTATGAGCTCGTACTCGCCAAAGACTCTGAGGTTCAAGAGAAATATAAATGGTACGAGACTTCAAGAAGTTCTTTCGGAGAAAAGGAAGATATGTCAAGCAACCTTATGACGACAAGAAAGGGTTACGGAAAAGCAAAGATGACAAGAAAGTGAAGGACGAACGCAAATGTTTTAAATGCGGGGATCCAAATCACTTCATTAGTGAGTGTCCCAAACGCGACGAACGAAAGGCGTTCGTGAGTGGTTCATGGGGAATGAGTGAGGAAGAAAAGGTAGAAATTTGTCTTATGGCAAAAGACTCCAACGAGGTATGTTCCGACTCTCTATATTATAGTAGTTCATCTTTAGATGATGAATCATTACATCTTAAATATAATAAGCTTTACAAAATTAGTCTCAAGGTAACTAACAAAAACAAGCTTTTGAAAAATAAAAATGAACTTTTAGAAAAAGAAGTTCTTGAACTAAAAGACAAATTAAAGAGACTAGAAAAGGGAAAAGAAGTGAGTAGTGAATGCAAGCTTTGTGTAGATCTTCAAACTCTATTTGATCACCTTGATTCTAAAATTGCTAGACTAAGTGCTAATTACCTTGATAAAATACTTGATAGTGTTAAAACAGGTAATAATCAAAAGGGTCTAGGTATTCAGGAACATATTACGTCAACTAGCGAGATTAAGGAAACACAATTCGTTAAAGCAATTGAACAACCAACCACTGTAGTCTCGGATCCGTCGGATCCTTTGAAAAAGGATCCGACTAGTGTAAATTTAAGGATTCGGGCACCTACAGCAGTAAATAGTAAAAATAATGCAACAACCTCTTCTAGAACCGAATTTGTTATCGTCAACAAAAAGAAACCAACTCATGTTGATGTTAGAAATGTCAAACAACCACCTCCCCTAAAACAAGGTCAAGGTTTTATGAAAAACAAAACCACAACATTTTCTAAACCGAACACAACTATAAAAAGGCCAAACAATGTTTATCCTAGAAGTAACCACCATCAAATAGTCTGGAATCCTAACACACAAAATGGTTTTCCATTTCAAAACTATACACCTTGAAATGCTTTTTCACCATTTTCATTTATGCCTCATATGAATAAAATGTATAACACCAATGGACCCATGAACAAATGGGGACCAAACTTTTGAGTTAACTGTTTTCTTAGGTGTGCCTAAAGATTGACTTGGATCCTGACGAATGGATCAAGGATAGCGGGTGTACAAGGCATATGACTGGTAATAAAGCGTTGTTCTCCACATACGAATCCTTCAATGGATGAAATGTGGTGTTTGGCAATAGTAAAAGAAAAATCATCAGAAAAGGTACAATCTATCACAAATCTTTAAACATTAACGACGCATGTCACGTAGAAAACCTAAACTTTAATCTACTAAGTATAGGTCAAATATGTGATAAAAAGTGCAACGTACTCTTCGAAACCGGTAGTAAAATCTTGAAAATGGTATTACTACAGGAAGAGGCATTAGAAAACATGGAGTCTATGTTATTAAAATTGGAAACAAACTTTGTCTTGCATCTATGGATGATACTTCGACCTTATGGCATCGAAGATTGGGTCACGCCAATATGCGACTTCTTCAATCACTATCATCCAAAGAACTTGTAAGAAACCTACCTAAACTAAAATATAAACATCATTTATGTGATGCTTGTAACATCGGAAAACAAGTCCATGCTAGTCATAAAGCTAAAAATATGGTTTCTACAACAAAGTGTCTAGAACTACTACATATGGATTTATTTAGTCCATCCGCTATCCAAAGTTACGGAGAAAACTTCTATACCTTGGTTATAGTGGATGATTACTCTAGGTACACATGGACTAAATTTTTAAAGAATAAAACTGGATTGTTTGACAACTTTGAAATATTAAGTAAGAAAATCCAAAGACAACTAGGAATTCATATTGTGTCAATCCAAACGGATCATGGTCGGGAATTTGATAATGAAGTGCAATTCAGAGCTTTTTTTGATGCAAATGGTATTACCCACAATTTCTTGGCTCCTCGCACTCCACAATCAAATGGGGTAGATGAAAGGAAAAATAGAACCCTACAAGAAATGAGTCGCACAATGATTAATGAGCAATCTATTCCTCAAACATTTTGGTGCAATGTCATCGACACATCAACCTATATACTAAAACGAGTCTTGATTAGACCATTCTTAGGGAAAACTCCATACGAGTTGTTACGAGGCAAAAAGCCTTCGCTAGAACACTTTTGAGTCTTTGGTAGTAAATGTTTTATACTTAACACTAAAAACTATTTAACTAAATTCGATCCAAAATCAACCGAAGGTATCTTCTTAGGATATTCTCCAAATAGTAAAGCGTACGTAATAATAAATAAAGAAACCATGAAAGTTGAAGAATCTTTAAATGTCAAATTTGACGAGAGTCCACCTAAAACTACCTTACCTCTTGTCGATGACGAGTTAATCGAAAGTGAAGTCTTAGAAATAAAAAAAAAAGTAAACAAGAAAGATGAACCATTAAACAATGAACTCATTAATGTTAAAGAGTCAAAAGATCATCCCGTAGAAAATATTATAGGAAAATTAAATGAAAGAACTCTAAGGTCTCAAGTCCAAAACCAAAGTAGTCTATTTTGTTTCGTGTCAACCATAGAACCTAAAAACACTCAAGAAGCTATAAAAGATGAAAGTTGGATTATGGATATGCAAGAGGAATTAAATCAATTTGTTTCTAACAACGTTTGGACACTTGTCCCTCCACCTAAAAACTAAACCATAATTGGAACAAAATGGGTATATAAAAATAAGTTAGATGTAAACGGTGTCGTATTTAGAAATAAAGCTAGACTTGTTGCTCAAAGAAATAACCAACAAGAAGGCATAGACTTTGATGAGACCTATGCTCCCGTAGCTATATTAGAGTCTATAAGATTCCTTCTTGCTTATGCTTGTGCTCGTGATCTTAAGCTCTTTCAAATGAATGTTAAAAGTGCCTTCCTAAATGGTTTTATAAATGAAGAAGCTTATGTATCTCAACCTCCGGGATTTGTCGATTTCGAAAAACCTAATCACGTGTACAAACTAAAGAAAGCTCTCTATGGTCTTAAACAAGCCCCAAAAGCTTGGTATGATAGACTCAAAGAATTTTTAATCAAAAACAACTATACCATGGGGTTAGTTGACAATACACTTTTTACAAAGAAAAAGGAGTCACAAATAATTATTGTTAAAATATATGTGGACGATATTATACTCGGATCAACTTGTCAAGACATGTGTGATGATTTCTAAAGAATCATGCATGATGAGTTTGAAATGAGTATGATGGGAGAATTAAGTTTCTTTCTTGGTCTACAAATTAAACAACTAGAAGATGGTATCTTCTTTAATCAATCCAAATACATAAAAGAAATGTTAAAGAAATTCGGATTAGAAGAGTCAAAGCCAATAAGAACACAAATGTCCTCCGATACCAAACTCACAGAAAAACTTGATATGATAAGTTCACCACAAACAAAAAAACAAAAACGAAAATGAAGACGGTGAATCCATTGATAATACCAAATACCGTGGCATGATTGGTAGTCTTCTCTACCTTATGGCTAGTCGACCGGATATCATGTTTAGTATATGTCTTTGTGCTAGGTTTTAAGAAGACCCTAAAACTTCACATCTAGAAGCCGTCAAAAGAATATTTAGATATATTTAGGGTACAAATCAATTGAGATTATGGTATCCCAAGGCGTCGGGGGTAGAAACTATTGTATATGCAGATTCTGACCATGCAGGTGATTATGTTGACCAAAAAAATACAAGTAGTGTTTGCACTTTCATGGGGTGTTGTTTAACATCTTGGTTCTCAAAGAAACAAACGATATTAGACATCTCAACAACCGAAGCCGAATATGTCTCCGCCGGCAAAGCATGCAAACAAGCACTATGGATGAAACAAGCGTTAGTTGACTACGACATCCATCTAAGTAACATTGCCATTCTATGTGACAATAAAGGTGCTATAGATCTTAGCAAAAATCCGGTGTTGCATTCTCGTACCAAACATATAGAGATCCGTCATCACTTCTTAAGAGACAATGTTCAAAAAGGGAACATTTTGATTGAGAAAGTGTCATCCGAATAAACATAGCCGACGTCATCACCAAACCGTTGAGGCGGAAGCAATTCAACTTACTTCATCTAGGTCTCGGTCTTATGGAACAATCGTCTTGAAATACTTTTTCTCTACAAGGTACGTAAACTTTTGCTTTACCTCCTCTTCTGAGTCTAGGATCTCTATTTCACACGACTCACTAACAATATGGGGATTTATTTTCAAAACTAAAGATATTTTCTATACAAGAAACTCTTCGAAATATTTTCTAAAATATATTTCTCCCAGTATTATTTTTTTTCTTAAAATCACTCTCACGTCTAGGACAAATACTCTTTTATTCATCGTTAATACAAATTAAAAACCTTTTTCATTACATCTCATATGTCTTTTGAATGTTAAATGGGATACATAACTAATATGTGTTTTCAGGTACATTCAATCAAGCAAAAATGAATTAAGGAGTCTTTGGGTTATCTTACGTATATATACATACGTATTTTTTCACTTCTATGTTTATTTTTCTTTCTTTAAAGAGTTTAGATAACCGCAACTCCATATGATTTCCATATAGGCACACACTAGGCACTATTGTTTCCAAAAACAATATTTTTTGCTTCCTGAGAACACCAGTTCCCCGAATCCCAGCATTTACGCTGGACGGATCCCTGAAGGATCGGATCCGTGGGAACCGTGTCATAGTGGCCTCTTTTATCCAATCTTTTTCTCAGTTTGGCTTGAAATTTTCAAAATTTCAACATTCTATCTTTATCACTAATGAATATTTTCCGTAATGCTTGTGCTCTCATGATCACTTGCTTTAAATTCATATCTAATCATTAGATTATAGCCCATATTTTGGTTTTAGCATTCATTGCAATGCATTATTTGTTCTATAAATAAGGCCCCAAAATGCTTGCATATCCATCAATTTCAACCTCACAAACAACCATCATCATGTCTCCCAAGATCCTCAAACAATGATGAACTATCTAGTGAAAACAACCCTTTTCAAGAAATCCGAAACTTTATCCTACCACCTTTCGTAATACCACCACCACCCAAAACTAGGAAAACTGCCCGGATTAGCATCCGGCCTTATTGCTTAGCTAAACCTTTGTCAAATAGCTCATCACCAACTACTCATTCTGCACTAAATGACTACATTCACCAACCGAGTCTCAACTTGACACTCAAATCACTCTAGTGGAATCCTTAAAACTCCAAAAACCATTCCGCTCCCCTTGTCTAGTCCACCACCCGCTCCATCCCAACCATCAAAATCTACCCAACTAGCCTCAAACATAAACCTACAAGAGCTAGTCTTTTTAACATCTCCAAATACCCTCTTCAAAGAGCTTGAAAACTCACCACCTTTACCACCCATCACCTTACAAGAACATCTAGGTTCTTTTCCACCACCAATCACTAACATCATGGACTTTGATCCATACTTACCAACATTTCCACCACCTAATCCGCACTCCAAAAATAAACTTGGCCGGAGACCATCCACCCACACCTCCCTCACTATCTCTTTTGCGAACATTGCCAATCCACTAGGGATCTCGCAATGGAAACAAGGGACAAAATGCGGTTCATTCTCAACCATATCCTTGATCGCATCAACATTATCACTCACCAAAACTTCCATCATTAGACCCTATGCAAGCACAGAAAGAATGATAATAATATTTTCTCTATTTTTTTTCTTTTGGGTTTTTCTAAAGAACAAACCCTTGTTCTTAGTTTTACAATTGTATGTGGCATATATACCGCTATTTTTTTGATATTTTATGCAAGGATTTGTTTACGTACCTTGGCTTTCTATCTTGTTTCTCATCTTCTACAAGATTATATTACATGTTATCACTAACATTTTTTTTGTAGGTATTATCTTTTCTCATTTGACGCCCTATTCTAACGGGAGCTGCCGTCAAGGGGGAGTTAGTGCTTTGTGGATTATTTTTTTCCACCATTTATTTCTTTACTCGATTCACTTTTTGTTTCGACAAAAAGGGGGAGAAGAGAGTAAAAATCACATATACATCTAATCTTAAGTTTTACTCACCATAACTTTATGTTTTGTCATTAACAAAAAGGGAGATATTGTTAATACAAATAAACTGTAAAAACGTTTGCTTATATTTAGCGATCTCGTCATGTTTTATTGATAACAAATATAAAGTTATCATAAGTAAAATTGTAAGAATACATGTTGTTTTGCAAAGCATATACATTTGCTCATTTACATAAATGTTGTAATAATAAATTGTTGTAATATAATATATAATATGTTGGGTAATATCCAAGACCCATGACCATACCCATGGAGCTAATTCATAACCGATGACCCATTACATGACATCATGCATGAAATCAAGTTGGGTATTATCCAAGACCCATGACCCAATCTCCATGACCCATGACCCATTGTCTAGATACATTGTATCTTGTTGGGTACCCATGACCCAATGTCCATGACCCATGGCTCATAACCCATAACCCATAACCCGGTTTTCAACCCAAAATCCAGAATATTCTGACCTAGACTGCCGAATCCCTGGAAATGCACTCGCCGGATCCCTTGAGTAAGGGATTCGCCGGAACCGTGGGAAAGAAGGCTTTTCTCATTCTTCTTCTTACAACTCTCTCATATATTATCTCACTCTCCTAACCTCTGATCATTTGATCATTCTAGTAGTTCTTCAATCTTTTATTGTGATTTTCATATAGGTCATTCACGAATGCGAGAACACGCTATTCTACAAGTCATCCAAGCAAAGGGTCCTTGATTGATTTGTCTATCCACAAGATTTCTGTAGCATATCTTAATTCATATTTCACATAGTTGTTGTGTAATAGTTGTGGAAAGGTTTAGTTCTACGTCGTGGAAGAACTCGGTATTTAGCTTTGTACTGGAAAGAGTGTAAGTGACGTTGTGAGGCTTCTCCGCCAAGTTGAAGGAGCTTGTTGACATAGTGCTTGAGCTCTCGAGTGGGGAACTCGGGGAGTGGAGTAGGGCAAGGAAGGTGTCCTTGTAGCCGAACCACTATAAATCACTTGTGTCGCTACTTTCTAACCTTTTACTTTACTTGCTTTCTTTACTTGCTTTACTTATTGCTTGGTACTATTTATCCATCCATACGAATTCACATAAGATCAAATCTAAATCTTTGAAACTCAAATTAAAATCGGTAAAACTATTCAATCTCCCCTTCTAGTTTTCCACAATGTGATTTTATGTGTTTTGTCCAACTTTGGCAATTTAACCGCTCTAATATATATTTCAATGTGTTATATATGGTTAGAAACTTATGAATGTCTGGTTTTCAGTAAAAAAAATGATGAAACCTTTAGAATTTTGTAAAAAAGTTATATTTATAAAAAAAAATGTAGTATTGAATCATATGTGATGTATTAAGCAAGTTTTAACGTGAAAAAGAAGTCTGTTAAAACTATATCAAATTGCTAATTTATAGATAGATAATTGAATGCACGTCGCGATGGCATAATTCCTTTTGCTTAACTACTAACGGTTTAAATATATTATTTTATAAAAAGATGAGTGAAAATGGGTTATCCCTTATTATATGAGTAACTTATTGCTATGTAAGTAAACTTAAATCATATGATATTGTGTGTAAAATCCGTAATTTGCTATAATAAAAATATTAAATTTATTTAAATGAAATTAATTTGCACACTTATGTTTTTTATTGGGACATTATATTCTTTGCATTATATAGTTGTGTTGGGAATTGCAGATTTGAAGATTACAAAACCACGAGCAAGAATAAAGAAAGAAGAAACAATGAGGTCCTAATATGTAATAGTTAGCTTAGCTTTAGTAGTAAGCTAAGATTAGGGTTTTTGTAACCTCCCTCTATTATATAAAGAGGGTAGGCGTCTAGGTTACATTCATCCCTTTCCATTATCTCTTTCATTTCATTTCATAGTATTCATCTCCTAATGAGAGTCTGGACACACGATTATAGCGTGTGTACATTAGTAATAGTTGTAGTAGTTTTTAATAATCAATAAAGAAAACCTTATTAGTGATGTTGATTGTGTTATCATTATTTCGTTGTTTTCATTCAATCAATTGATATCACTCATACCCTAGTTGAGTCCGGTTCTTGGATTCTACAATTGGTATCAGAGCCTCGTGGCTCTCGATCTAGGGTTTATAAGGTTTTCCTTTAATTAGGGTTTATACCCCTAATTGATTTTTGCAGCAGCTGTTTAAAGAAAAGAGGCAGCAGACGTGAAAAGGTAAAGAAAAGCAGGCTAGAACAAGAAAGCGTTAATTCTCATTGGACTGGACATGAATAACTGGTCGTATTGATCTCTGGTACAAATTGGTTTCTCACGTCATTGGTTAGTTTTGTTATTCATGTGCATGTAGGTCAAGTCAATTTAATGATAGTATGGATCAGTGGAGCAGTGTTCAATAGTTTTACTAGTGGCTATTTTGGTCAATCATGCGACAACTTAAATTGAATATATAGATCGATTATTTTAATTTGGGTAGTAATGTGTTGATCCATATGTAATTAATGACACAGTATCTTCTCTATCTTCACGAGATTATCTATGTTATTTGGTGGGGATTTGGTACCGATTGTTTTATTATATCATGAGGACCCCATTATGATTGATTTTCGTTGCTACTGATAACTCATTTCTACTGATTATATTTGTTTGGATGTGGTCTCGTGTGGGTCCTCGTTCTACAGCAGAAATGGTTTCCACTGATGAGATAGAATTCACTAAGATGAGGCGTATGATTGCTATTGATGGTCTCGAGTTGTGATTGGTCAGCAAGTGTTTTTATTATTTTTCGTGGTCCCCACTCGTTTGTGTGGTATACTTTCTTGTCCCATTACTGTTGTTCCCACTCATTTGATATAATTCTTGCACACGTGATGTTATTGATCACACGTTAAGTTCATGACTCAAGTAATTTGTAATGGTCAACGATTGTCTTGGTGGTAATTGGTCCAAGGACTTTGATCAGACGAGGGCCCTACTATGATCACATGGGCATGAATTTTGATTAGTCAAATTGATACATTTGGTACTGGTGACATATGGACTGACATTTTGACTGACTGTCATGGATTGGTTGCTGTTGGTTTTACTTCATTCCTGCGGTCCCCACATTTAATTTATACTGGTCAAACGTCAGCAGTATCACTTCCATGTATAATTATTTCTGGTCGGTTTTTCATTCTGGCAGCGTGGGACTTTATTTCCGGTCGTCTACAAGGTTTACACTGTTCATGATCAGTTGTTGTATTTGTTAATTTTGGTCTTGACAATTTGTGCTTCTAATGTTTTACTAGTCTTGGTGAGTTGAATTTTTATTCAACGATGAACCCTAGTAATTAACATATTTTCGGCTTGATTTGGTGTTCCTACTGGCTGCATATTTTGATTCGTTTCTGCTGATCGGTTCCTACTGATATTGGTTGGTGCTGGTAGGTTCCTGCTGGTAGTATTGGTTTCTGCTGATCAGTTGATGCTAGTTGTTCTGGAGTTCCTACTGGTTGATCAGGTGCGTGTCTTATCATATCTCAAAGTGAGGTACAGACACTTTTGAGATAAATTGTTCGTACGTTAATGGTGTGACAAAGACTTGATAAATATAGCGAAGGGGTGAGATCTATAGACTAATGGTACTTAATGCACACATTTGCTAACACTTTAAGGAGTTACGTTGTAGTGCTCTGTGTTAGTGAAGGGGTGTGATCTACAGATGGTGTTTAATGCTCACATTTGCTATCACTTTAAGAAGTCTCGTTGTTGTGCTCAGTGTCTCATATTAATTGAGGGTTTATCAAGATTTGGAGTCACGTGGATAGTACAAGATATAAGACACATGCTTTGATATTTCTACTGGTTCTCCATTCTTACTGGTAGACTATTTTGTTGTTGCTGCTGATTTGATTTTTCTGCTGATGTGCTTCTTAGTTAAAAATAAATAAATAAATAAAATAAAATAAAATAAAATTCCTGCTGGTAGTTTTGGTTTTCTGCTGTTTGTTCGGTTCATGCTGGTATTGTTTTCTAGGTCCGAAGACGCCCTTGGATCTTGGACGATGTGATGCTTATGGCTTGGGTATTTTCATTCATTTGGTTTGGTGTTTATAAGTCGTTTAGAACATAACATAATGATGTGGTGCGATGGCTGGGACCACACACATTATTATATTTTGATTTGGTCTGGGAGGGATGAATGGGCAGTTATGATGTGCAATGGCTGGGACCACACAGATAACTGAGGTGTACTAAACATGTCTGGTTTGCACTAAATCAGATAAGGATATTGTGAAGACCTTGGATGCATTAGCTTTTGAATCAATTGTGTAACAAGTTCAACCTTCTTGCCGGTATCAATCAGGTTTGAGGTAGATCTCCGAGGTTATCGATCTAGGTTACATGAGAGAGGAGGATGTTCTTGCACTTGGATTTCATTGATACCTTTTATTTCAAGCCAATTAAAGTCCAAGATTCATGAAGATGGTTAGTATATGTTTAAGGGGAAGCATATTGTTTATATACTTACCATCTACATGCATCACTTGAGGGGAAGCGTCTATGAGTTGCACAAGACCCCTATTAGAAAAAGGGGAAGAAGATTCAAAGTGTGTAGCTTATTATTGTGATGACATGTTTTAGCATTGTTTCTTTATACAGGTTATATCAAGAAACTGGAACTTAACCTAGTCAAATTCCAGTTTAGGGGAAGATTGTTGGGAATTGCAGATTTGAAGATTACAAAACCATGAGCAAGAATAAAGAAAGAAGAAACAATGAGGGCCTAATATGTAATAGTTAGCTTAGCTTTACTAGTAAGCTAAGATTAGGGTTTTTGTATCCTCCCTCTATTATATAAAGAGGGTAGGCGTCTAGGTTACATTCATCCCTTCCATTATCTCTTTCATTTCATTTCATAGTATTCATCTCCTAATGAGAGTCTAGACACACGATTATAGCGTGTGTATATTAGTAATAGTTGTAGTAGTTTTTAATATTCAAGATCCGGACTCAACTAATGAGAGTCTAGACACACGATTATAGCGTGATACCAATTGTAGAATCCAAGATCCGGACTCAACTAGGGTATGAGTGATATCAATTGATTGAATGAAAACTGCGGAATAATGATAACACAATCAACATCACTAATAAGGTTTTCTTTATTGAATATTAAAAACTACTACAACTATTACTAATGTACACACGCTATAATCGTGTGTCTAGACTCTCATTAGGAGATGAATACTATGAAATGAAATGAAAGAGATAATGGAAAGGGATGAATGTAACCTAGACGCCTACCCTCTTTATATAATAGAGGGAGGTTACAAAAACTCTAATCTTAGCTTACTAGTAAAGCTAAGCTAACTATTACATATTAGGCCCTCATTGTTTCTTCTTTCTTCATTCTTGCTCGTGGTTTTATAATCTTCAAATATGCAATTCCCAACAAGTTGTATAATGTTTACAATGTGATTTAACTACTTGTCCGAGTATCCCAATCAAGATAATAGTGTGTAAATCATTACACTTTCAACTCACTTATTTAAAACATACACGACTATGCTTATCAGTAGTAAAAATGAAGTAATTAAATATCTATACTAATTATTATGCACAAATGAATATCTCTCTTAAAATTAAGACTTACAAGTCTACCAGCTTAATGCACACTACTTCTAATGCACAAAATAATATCTCTTTAATCTTAAATTTAAGACTTACAAGTATACAAACTTAATGTACAAAACACAAAGCGCTCTCTCCTGAATCTTAAAGATAAAATTTACAAGTCTACAAGCTTAATGTACAAAACTAAAGAAAAAGATACAATTAACTTTTGCACAATTAATACATTATTTAACACATATAATTAATACACTATTTAAATTACCCCTTCACCAACATATATAATTATTTAACCACAATGTACAATCTAATCAAACTACTAAGCCAAGCACTAAGGCTGGGCACAATGAGGTCGTAGACCTTCGGTCATTGTCGGTCGAGATCGGTCACCGCCGCTGCAGTAGTGTCGGTCTCTGAGGGACGAGATGCAACTCGGTCGAGAACTCGACCGAGGTCGAGTGTTTGTTTTAAAAAAATGTGAATATTTGTGCTTGTTTGTTTTAGTATCTTTATTGCTAAACTATCGTACTTCCATATTGTCCGGTCAATTCAGTACCCAAGTAGTTTTAATTTAGTATTTGAATAGAAAATACTATAAGTGTTACATAACCTAAAACATCATTTAAGTCACTGAGTGAACAGTCACTCAGTGAGTCACCTTTAGGATGCTTGGGACGAGTTTAAGAAGAAAGAGTCACCATTCAGTGAGGCGGGACTTAGTGAATGATACCTGAGCCAAAGAAAAAGGTGATAGGTTCAGGGAGTGATGGCAATAGCTCACTGAACCCCAAGTCTCCTCAATAATAAGAAGACTGAATACTTAGATAAATATCTAAGTGACTGAAGAAAAGGCGGGACAAGTTTGAAACATATAAGGCAAGGTCCATATCGTGCAAAGGTCAAAGTTTCCCTGGAATGGCTAAAGATCATAATAGTGTCATCATTGTTCCTTATAAAGTGTTTTTGTCCTTTACTCAAAGTAGATACTTGTAACAGAGACAAAATACGCATGTATTTTGTCCAAACTAGCTTAGGTAATCTTTGTCTTTATTGTAAAGGTTGTCAACCATTCATGTATATAAATAGATGCATAAGGTAGAGTAAAAGTCAAGTTTGTATACTAAATGCTTATACATTCACAAACACTTTTACTCTTTCAAAGAAAACTAAGTCCCTGAGCTAGAACTCAGTTGGTTAGCATAGTTATACTCAAAGCTTAGCTTTGGGTTTAGAGTGGAGACTACACCATACTTGTCACTTCAATCCCAATTGTTGTTCCATAAACACTTGGGTATAAATACTTTGATTTACTTCTAATAAGAATTTAAACGTTGAAAAACTTTATGTCATTTTACTTTAAGCTTTTATCTCTTATTAACAAGTATTTTATTACATCACTTACACATTGAAAACATGTAGATTAACTTTCTAGTTAAACTAATCATGTAAAGGGAACAACAAGTGGTATCAAAGCGGTTTGAATCGTTCAAAACTTTTTTAAAATCAAGATCCTATCATTGCTGATAGTGATGTACCCCAAGTAGGGGTGGAAATGAGTCGAGCCGCTTGTGAAAAGCTCGAGATCAGATCGGTAAAAAGCTCGAACGAGCCAAGCCTAAACAAGCTCGATCCCGAGCTCGAGCCGAAGTTTGGGCTCATTTAATAAACGAGCTCGAACCTGAGCTCTATACAAAAAGATCGAGTAGACTCGCGAGCCTAAACGAGCCCTAGAAATATATACGTATATGTATTGTCTATACGTATAACCATGTGTAAACGAGCTTAAAAGAAGTAAACGAGCTCGATCCTTATGTGTTAACGAGCTCGAGCCTTGTGTGTTTACGAGCTCGAGCCTTTTGTTAACGAGCCGAGCTTCATTTGAACTTTGTTTTCTTCAAGAACTAGTCAAGCCCGAGCCGAGGGCGAGCTTGTGAAAAATTTCACGAGCCGAGCTCGAGCTCAAAATATGAGGCTCAAAACGAGCTCGAGCTTTATACATATAAATGAGCTGAGCTCGAGCTCTGGAACGCTCGGGGTTCGGCTCGTCAATTTTCCACCCCTAACCCCAACTAGCCGACAAAAAGGGAGGAAGCAATTCAGTTGTTGCTCCCCGACTTGAAGTTGGAAAATTCAATAAGTGGAAAAAGCGCATGCTTTGATACTTAACAAGAATGGAACCTTACTACATTAAATGTATTAATGAAGGTCCATTTGTCCCCAGGACAGTTGAATGTTTACCCAAACCTAAAGCTCAATGGTCTCTTGATGAGATGAGGGTGGTCAATTAGTACCTACGCCTTAAAAGCATCATTGTATCATGTCTTCATGACGATATAATGGAGTCACTCAGTAAGTGTGACACAACTAAACAAACATGGACTGACTTGGTTCACAGCTTTGAGGGTCCCTCAGATACAATGAAAAATAGGATAATGGACCTGAAACTTGAGTATAACACTTTCAGAACCAAAGATTCTGAAAGTCTCTCTTAGACCTATACCCGTTACAAAACCCTGCTCAATGAGCTAACTATAGAAAAGCTAAAGCAAAATAAAACTAAAAAAAGGTATAAAGGATTTTGAAGCTAAGTATAGAAAAGCTAAAGCAAAACTTGCACTTCTTGAAGCAGCCCCCTCAACCTCTCAAACAACACAAACCACTAAACCTAACAAAGGTCTAGTAGCTGAAACTTTTGATTGGGATGGGGAAGATGTCTCATCAGATGATGAAATGGTTGGGTCATTGCCCTGATGACACTCTTAGAGGGTGAAAAGCCAACTGCTGGAAAAGGTTGTGCAAAAAATAGAGAATGGGTCAACATCACCATGAGGAAGGTAAACCTTTTACTATCTATGGATGAAGATTCTGATTGGCAATCTTATTTGAGCTATATTAATATTGATCTTAAGTATGTTGAAGAGCAAAGATTAAACTTGTTTTCAAAATATAATAAACTTGCTTTAGAATTGAATAAGTGTAAGGATGATTTACTTGTACTAAAACAAGCCAGACTTGAGGCTCTTACACTTCAAATTAGAACACCGAGCTTGTAAAACAAAATCATGCTCTTCAAGAACAACTTAAGCAAGAAAAACTCATAAATGAAAAATGAACAAACAGCAATCATAAAGTTTTTGAGTGCATACATGCTCTAGTTCCTAGTACTAAAAAAAGAGTACTAGGAAGTGATCAGATATCTGAATCCTCAAATAAGAATCATAGTGAAAATGCATTTATACCTACCAGCATATCTTTTGAACAAGAAATGAAACCAAAGCCCGGTGACTGGGATGAAAGAGTCAACCCACACAGTAAATTGCCTAACTTCAACACTGGGAAAATATTGATACCTAAAATTCAAGCAATCAAAATATACTTGGACTCACTAATGAACCCAATCATACCGATTCTGTTAATGAGTCTAAATCAGAATCTCAAAAACCACTACCTCCCTTGAAAGTCCTTCAGGGAGCTGCACTCAGGTCAGACCTCACACTCCTAGTTTACACCCAACACTCTCCAAGAGAGAAGTTTGGACCAAGTAAAACAATACTAAAAAGACCTGACTCAATTCCAAACAAAGATGATCCAGTTCCTACTGAAATATGCACTCCTTCAGTTCCTACTGAAGAAAAGACAAGTAATACTGATTTAAAATATGATAAGCTAATTCAGAAAGCTGAGTGACAAGATGAACTCATCTGAAAGAATCCTGGAATCAAAACTCAAAGAATCCAAACCAACTTCCTCAAGCACCTCCAAACAAAAAATAACACTAAAACCAAAACAGATGTGTGAACTATGCAATTACACAAATCATTCTACTGATGATTGCTACAGAATCCTCTTTTGCATGATATGCAAAAAGTAGGATCACGGAACCTCTGATCAGAAATCTCACACAATCTGTCTAAATTTCATAGCAAACTATAAAGCTCAAGCTTATAAGTATGCTTCACTCTCCAGGAAGACTCAAAAACCAAAGGCAAAGCCTTTTTCACCCTGTCCACATTGTGGATTCAATGACCATCATCCTGATGATTGTCTCATGTATCCTTATTGTAAGATCTGTGCAGACTCCTCTCATGACACTTCAGGACGTGACATGATCATTCATGGCAAAAGAGGAATTACTATTGAATCATCTCAGTCCAATGAATCCTCTTCTGCTTCCAAATGTGAAACATGTGAAAGTACTGTCCACTCATCCTCTAACCACAAATCAATTCAATGGTTGAAAAAGAATGGCAAATCTCAGACCAACAAAGTCAAACCTACTAAAATCTTTTTCAAAAACAATTTTTTATATCACAAAATGATTTATATTTCATTTTCTCTTAAATCTATAAATACCCCTCATAAAACACATACACACAAAAACTTTTCAAACGCTTAACAAAACCTTTGCAAAAAAATCTCTCTCAAACAAAATGTTGTGTGTGTCTCTTTTTCATCAAAACTACATTTTTCAAAAGTAAAACGGCAACCACAAAGGCAATCACATATGCACCTAAAATAGATTTTATCTATGAAGGTGTTGTGATGTTTAAAACAATGTAGTTGGCAACTTTCCCTATCCTGAATCTTTTCACGCTTACAAAAATATGGCAAAGTACCTTCAAAATTGTTTCTTATCAAAAGCTTTCACAATTACACCACCTATGATCTATCACAATTATCTTAGGGAGTTCTGGTGCAATGCTATTATTGATCAAGCAGAAGTCACAAAGAACTTCCTCATCAGATACACAGTAAAAAGTGGTTCAAAACTACTAGTTTTAGACTACCAGACCTTTATCAAAACCACTTGACTTGATTTTTGTAAAAATTTTAAAGGAAATCCTAATTCTGAAGAAGTAAAGGCATAATTACTTTTATTGGGCCCACATGACAAATTACACCCTAAAGTGGCCTCAGGAACCTTGTTATCAAAAACTCTGGTCTTAAAAACATGATTTCCCATTGTTTGGAGGGTCCTGATGACTTTTGCCATTCAGGTCCTGAGTGGGAACAAATCCTCTACAGAGCAAGTGAACTCTACTCAACAAATGATAGTGTTCAGTCTCCTTACAAGTAAAAACATTGACAGTAGAGAACTCATTTTAAATTACTTGATTGCTAAGCTCACTGAAAAGAAAAGGCAAAAACATATGTCTTACCCTAGGTTCATTTCCTGTATCCTTGAAGATCAATTGGTACTAAGTATGTTCAGGATGATACACAGGGTTACCCCCTGATGTCCTACACAAAACTAACTACTCAAGAGACCCCTCTGAGGTTACAATTGTCGATCTGACCACCTACATGATGGAGGTGATTCAGGAAGAAACTTCTCAGTCTCCACTTCCTTCTCCTTTATAAAAGGAGAAAACTAATAAAAAGAGTTATAAGAAGGTGACTCAACCCAAGTCACTCGCCACTGAGACCTAAAGAGGAAAGCCTGATAAAAGAAGGCCCAAAAATACCCAACCCAAAGAGACCTCCACTGAAGGACCCAACATCACACTGACCTCAAAACAACCGCCAACGGAGGGCACTAAGAAATCAAACTCAGAGTCCTTAAGGAAACCCTATGATTCTACATACTCTACTAACATACACAAGTCATTTGAGTCAGGATTATCTCAACTCTCACATCCTGCTAAAGTTCCAAGTAAATCACAGCTTGGATCTCAGAGTGAAAATGGTCATATATCTTCAATAGGGCAGTACTACTCTACCGAAAAGGGGACCCACACCCAATCATATCCCCGTTAACGTGCCAAGTAAAATCACAAATTGGTCCTCAGGGAGAACATGGTCCTAAATCCTTAGAGGAGCAACACTACTCCTCCGTGAAAGGGACCCATAACCACTCACATCCTGATGAGAGAACTTGTACATCACAACCTTTTCCTGAGGGAGTAAATCAAGGACCTAAATCTTCAGAGGGGCATAAAAACCTTGATGGAAAAGGGTCCCTTGAACAATCAATGGTTACTAATTTTTTTTTCATGGACTGGCTCTAAAGACCATTCAGATAAAACCCAGACTGCTGGATTTGAGGGGTCAGGACCTGACCATAACAAAGGCAATACCTCTTTTGAGTTGGAGCCAGATACTAACCTCTTATCTCTGCCAAAACTTGCTAAGTTACAGATTTTTATTGATGAAGAGTTAGAGGAGGGGATAACTGATTTTGTAGCGGATGAACTTTTGGAGGCTGGGGAAGACATAAAAACTGATGAACCTGATCATACTGAAGAGTCTTCCCACCCTACTGAACCACAACATACATCTCCTCCTGAAGAACATGAACATCATGAATCTCCACCATTCTCTCTTTCATATAAAGATCAATCATCTAGTTCCTCATCCTCAGGCTTCAGGGAATTAGACAATGTCAAGCCAGTCACTGAACGAACTCTCATCAAAGTTTTTGAATAGCACAATGAATGGCTATATACAAGGATGGAAGACAGCAGTTGGAACAGATACACTAAGGTAGCTACTTCATATGCCAATCTCAAGTCTGAAGCGAAATTGTTTTATGATTTGACAAACAAAGCTAGGGATATGTCAGACAAAGCGGTTGGTGGTGTAATGAAGTCAACTGAGAAGATGGTTACTGACCAAGATACAAACTTTTCAGCTATTCTCACTAGCCTCTCCAAGATTCAGGAAGAGGTTAGGATGATCCTGAACTCCTCAAGAAGCTGATATCCTTCATGGACACTCATAAGCCAACTTCTAGCAACCTCCTTGACCTCACTAAATTGCTCAAGGAGGCAAACAATCCTAACATCAAGACACTGCATAAGAACTTCTCAAAGCTGTCAATTCACAACAAGTTCAACTTAACACACTTTCATCCTCCTATCACAATCTTACAAACACGCATAATGAATTGGTAAACTGTTAATGCCAAGATCACTCAACTCTCTGAAGCTCAATTTCACATGAAGAATGATCTCTCCAGCTTAAAGACGGACACCTCTGAAATAAAGTCCATGCTCACTAAAATGTTTCAGGTGTTCAAGTCTTCCACCTCCCGGTCTGCTCCTCATTCAAAAACTGCTTCCACTGAAGCTCAAGCAACTGTTGAGGAGGAGAAATTCATCACCTTCCCATCAAAGAAGCCAACTCCAATACAACAACTATTAAGGCAATTGGATCCCCACAAGAAATCTCCTTTTCATTATGAAGGGGAGCAGCCATAGAAAATCCCACAAGTCACTGAATCAAGAATTACTAAGATAACTGAGCCTGAACCAACCAAAGAATGAAGTGAAATGAAACTGAAAAGACTGAAACCACTGAAGCTCAGAATGTCACTCAGGCTGTTCCACTTAGGGGTGAGCAGAAACCGCATCGCAAACCCCCACAAAACCACAAAACCCACACGCAAAAACCGCGGTGCCGTTCTTGAAAATAAAAAAAACTGCATTTTGCAGTGCGGTTTCGGGTTTCATTGAAAAACCGCACCGCAATAACCGCATAGAACCGCAAAGTCATATTCAAATATATTTTTATGTTTATTTTAAATAAACCAACTAAATTTCATAATTTTCGTTACGCCTTTCGTTCGGGTCGGAACTTACGCGACAAGGAATTTCGCTACCTTAGGACCGTTATAGTTACGGTCGCCATTCACCAGGGCTTCGTTCGCCGGCTCCCCAGTCATCAGGTTTATATTTTCATTATTAGTTATTTCAAACATAGTTCATTGGTTAATTATTTTCTGAGTTTTTATATCATATAATTATATATGTCTATCAATTTATCATCGGAATTTTAAAAAAAATTCATCTCATTTGACTTTTATTATTGTAGAGATTTATAATTTCATACTAGTACCCAACATTTTGTATATATATGTTTCTACTCATTACGTAACCTTGTGATACATTTATTCTATAATAAATATATACCAAAAAATATAATGTGAAAAAAAATCTTTAAAAACCGCAAAACCCGCAAAACCAAACCGCAAAATCGTAAACCCTCAAAACCGCGCAGTTGTGGATTCTCATTTTTTAAAAAACACAATTGCAGATGTGGTTCGGTTTTTACACCAACCCGCACCAACCTGCACCATGCTCACCCCTAGTTCCACTCCAAACCATCCTTCCTGAAACTGTAAACAACAACAATCTCAGTAACATCCACAATCTCAACAACAACTCTTGTAATATCAACAATTCCACTATCTACTGAGAGCACAACAACCCATATCATCACTGAAGCAACAAATACTACCATCTTCCCTGAGTCCTCCTTCACTACACTAAAGCTAATTGACAAGGGAAAGAAAAACAAGGAAACTAAAGACTCTCCCCCAAAACTTTTCAAATCAACCAAGAAGGTAAGCCATGATCCTGATACAGAGGTTCTCATTGATATTGTACTACACAACGGGAAGATTTTTAGGGGAACACATGATTAGGTTGCTGCAATGCTAGAAAGAGAAGAGAAGATCAAGCAGGAAATGCTAAGTAGGCATGCCATCTTTGAATTGGCAAAAGAAGTGATCGATGAGGCTGAAAAACCATCAAAGGAGAAGAGTTCATTCAACTTCAGGCTGATTTGATCAAAGAACATAATGAAAAGTCAAGATCAACACCCAAAAAGAAGAAAAAGATCTATGACAAATACGTCTGGACCATGACTCAAACCAAAGGTGAAGGAGCAATTACTGATATGATCATTCACCCCAACAACAAGCCAATTTCGATCACTGTAAGAGAGGTGACAAAGTTTATGAGAAAAATAAATCGTTCAGGTTTTCAGAGTATGGAGTCAAAGAATGGGATATGATAGGTCCCATCCTGAAGAAAAAGAAAAACAAATGCATCCCTGAAATGCTTGAGACCCTGGGGAAGAAGTATGCTGAACTTGAAAGGATTGCCAAGATTTTTGGTATTGATCACAACCTACCCTTTGCTGCCCAAGATCCCTCAATCCCAAAATCTACAAGGAAAAGAAAAACAATTGAACATGAGCCTGAATAGTTCAATGCTGGGCTATACTACAAGAGAGATCCTCCTCAGGGAATTCCATTCGTCAACAATAAAGTAATTGAGGAACCTGAGCATGGTATCTTCTTTGCTGATGAATTTGGTCATTAAGCTTTTTAGAGACTAAGTAACATCCATCTTGTTGAAACCACAACCCTCCAGGCCTATAAAGTGATGGCACATAATGTCAAGACCCTTGAAAATGAATGATTCATGAAGTTAATGGATACAATGATAAGCAAGAGGCTTGAAAAGATGTGCTACTATCTAAGAGAACAAAACTTGAACTCATGGAGATTAAGGAAGTCAAAGTACTTACCCCTGAAAGAAACTTGTAATAGTTGATAAGACCTCTTTTGTAACTTATGAATGAATGATGTTTTATGTTTATCAATGTTCCTTAGCTACTTTATAGAATCTTCAGTGTAAGAAGAAGACCTTTAATTACACTGAACAAACATTTAGGCTATATATATCCAAATAGAGGGAGACTGTTGGGTCAATTCAGTACCCAAGTAGTTTTAATTCAGGATTTGAATAGAAAATACTATAAGTGTTACATAACCTAAAACATCATTTAAGTCACTGAGTGAAAAGTCACTCAGTGAGTCACCTTCAGGATGATTGGGACGAGTTTAAGAAGAAAGACTCACCATTCAGTGAGGCGAGACTCAGTGAATGACACCTGAGCCAAAAGAGAAGGTGATGAGTTCAGGGAGTAATGACAATAGCTCACCGAACCCCAAGTCTCCTCAACAATAAAGAGACTGAAGACTTAGATAAACATCTAAGTGACTGAAGAAAAGGCGGTACAAGGAGGGATAAGTTTGATACGTATAAGGCAGGGTCCTTCATGCAAAGACCAAACTGTCCCTAAAATGGTTAAAAATCAGAACAATGTCATCATTATTCCTCAGAAAGTGATGTTGTCCTTTACTTAAAGTAGATACTTGTAACAGAGACAAAATACGTATGTATTTTGTCCAAACTAGCTTACGTCATCTTTTTCTTTATTGTAACGGTTGTTAACTATTCATGTATATAAACAGATGTATAAGGTGGAGTAAAAGCCAAGTTTGTGCACCAAATGCTTAGAAATTCACAAACATTTTTACTCTTCCAAAGATAACTAAGTCCCTGAGCTAGAAGTCAGTTGGTTAACATAGTTGTACTCAAAACTTAGCTTTGGGTTTAGAGAAAAGACTACACCATACTTGTCATTTCAATCCCAAATGTTGTTTCACAAATACTTGGGTATTAGTTATTTGATATACTTCTAATAAGAATTTAAACGTTGAAAAAGTTTGTGTCATTTTACTTTAAGTTTTATCTCTTACTAACAAGTATTTCATTGCATCACCTAAAAATAGAACACGGGTAGATTAACTTTCTAGTTAAATTAATCGTGTAAAGGGAACAAAACATACATTATGTGGTTTGTGTTCGTGTTACCGTATGTATCACAAACAATGAAAACATAAACCATAGATTGTTTGTGTTTGATTTTAGTCGATATTAGATCTATTTTAGATCTCTGCGTTTTTGGTGAAAGAAAAAATGTGAGTGTGTGTTGTGGCTGCGTGAGTTTGTGAGAGTGTGGGTAACATTAAAGTTGTGACCTCTTCTATTATGGAAAATATTAGACTAGCTTAATATTTGGATTTGGGTTTTGTGTTGGATATTCTTTGGGCTGCTACATCCGAAATATTTGTTGGGTTGGTAAAACAAAAAAAGGAAGAATTTTGTTTTTGAAAATTTCGGTTAACTAACTTTAAACAAGAGACGAATTTTTGGAAATCATTTTGTCTTAAGTTTGTTGCATTGAACTAAATACAGTCTTAAACGCATCAAAAGTTTTACGTTATAAATGATATGCGTAAGTATGTGATCACGGAACTTTTTAGTTATTTGCAACTACCCATGAATGTCGTCCACCACGACCTTCTACATCGTCATGCAACCAACATCCGCCTCCTTATCACCGCAACAACACGTTTACAATCAGGGACGGACCTAGCATGTAAGAGTGGGGGGCACGAGCCCCCCATGGCTAGCCGAAAAAGTTGATATTTTAATGTAATTTTTATTTAATTTTGACCTTTTTTCGAAAGTGACCCCTATTAAAAACGCAAATTGCCCCCCACTCATATACTAAAATCCAATATTTAACTCTTTAAAGCCTTATAAATCTTTCATGTCTAAGTAAAAATACTCGATTTATCATTACGTTTCTAGTTTTTTCTTTCCCATTTTTTTGCTATCGTAAAAAACTTTTTTTTGCCCCCCACATCCTATTTTTCTGGGTCCGTCACTGTTTACAATCACATAACCTTTTAACTATTTGCAATTATACTAATGTCATAACTAAAGTTATTATTATTTATAAATTTATTGTTAAAAAAATATGACCGCATAACATCACATTGCTATAAAATATAGTCACGCGATATCTATCATTGCATCAGGGGAGTACCCTGCTATGATTGAGATTTAAAGGAGGAATCACAGTCGGTTATTAATATGATTGGACCAATATCATACGTTAGACAAAAAATATCTTTAGATAATATCTTTTTGGAGTTAATCGGTGTACTCGTTTGATCGAATAGTGGACCATGAAATGTATGTGTCAAATCAATGCTGGCTGATACAATAAAACACATTTTCATAGTGTTTGGTTTGTATACAAGTTTATTAAATTTTAAATAAAAGAAACAAGAAAAGAAAAAAGTTACTTTCGTTTTTTGAAGTATGGACAATTACTTGTCCAAAGCTGCGATGTTATATAATAATTTCAGTTGTGTGTGTAATTTTTTTTATGTATATATAAATATGAAAGTAATAGTGAAGAAATTTTGTGGTGTAAGTTTTAATTAAATATTTAATATATTGCATTGTTTTTCATTAATACAAGTATATCTAACAATATTACTCAATTTTAAAATTTTTAAGTTTCAAACAAATATATATATTTTTATAAGTAGTACAGATTTGCTTGGTGACTCTTATTATTTTATGTGAAGGCTACGTTAATTTCGTATTTGGTAACTTTAGAGATGTCTTTTGTTTTCTTTCTTTTCCTTTCTTTTTGAGTAATTTTAGCTTCGAATTGTTTCCATTATAAAAGTATGTTTGATTGATCGATAAATCTAAGGGTACGTTTGGTACGACTGAATCGAAAAAAATAAAAATGCAGAAAAGAATGGAATTGCAAAGAATAAAAATAGCATTAGAAAAAGTGATCGGATTCCGCTGTTCGGTGCCAACACAAAATCAAGCATATAAATATCTTATATGTTTAAATTCTCTTGTTTGGTACATACAAAGTTAAAATAAAATTGATATATAATTATTAGTCCAATTATAATTTATACCCTTTAAACAATGTTATTTATTTATTTATTTGTGGTGTTATCAATTAATCATTTCCAACTTAGCATTTTTCATCTGCTGTTTTCTTTTTTCTTTTTTTCTTTTTTCTTTCAAAACTGTCATGTTTTTTTTATTTTGTATTGAACCTTTGCTATATCTTTTATGTACTTCACATAGTTGCAACTTATGTTGTTTTCTATGATTTTTGAAAGATGTTATGGAGTATCATTTGTATCGCTTAATTTAAGTTTGAGATTTTTAATGATATTTAATGAAGGAAATGTATTTTTTATATATATATTGTTATGATTCAACTATTCAAGTAGAATAAGTTCAAAAAAAAAAAAAAAAAAAAAAAAAACTATTCAAGTAGAAGATTTGCTTCGATAGTAAGAGAAAAGCTATTTTATATACCAAACTTTTCTTAGGGATTCATCTTCACCATCCATCTAAAAAGAAATCAATGACTGAGATTAAAAGCATTTTATTATTTCACATATTTTTTATAATTTAAATATCTCTTAAACCGTTAATCATTAAAGAAAAATAATTACACTATCGCGACGAGCATTTAATTATCTTTCTATAGACGGGCACTTTGATATATTTTCGAAAAAAAATAGTTTTTTTCACGTTTTTCATCTTTTTTTTCGTTTTTTTTCGAATCTGAAATTTGCGTGAAATATCATATATGATTTAACACTAATTTGAAGATCACATGTGATATTAGTGTTATATCACATATGATATGTAATATCATATGTGATACTAGTGTTAAATCATATATGATAAATCACATATGATATACATGTCATATATGATTTAACACTAATATTACATGTGTTATTCAAATTAGTGTTAAATAATATATGATTTTTTCATGCAAATTTCAATTACGTAAAAAAACGTAAAAAACTTTAAAAAAAATGTGAAAAACACGAAAAAAAAATTTGTCGAAAGTATATCAAAGTGTCTATATATAGAAAGATAATTAAATGCTCGTCGTAATGGTATATATTTTTTCGCTTGACGATTGACGGTTTGCAAGATATTTATATTTGAAAAAAATGATTGAAAGTGGGTTTTTTTTAATTGTTGAAATTAATCTCATCCATTAGATATAATAAAAATAGATAGATGATAGAAATTGATCCCTTAGCATGTAAAGAAGTTTTTGTCTTCAAATGGCCTTAAATCCGATAGTTATTATGAGTTAAGTTTGAGATGTTTGCCAACAACACATGGGATCAATTCAATTCAAATGAATACAAAACTAATCTAGTTTCCATGGTCGTCGTCTTAGATCAGTTGTTTTTGGCCTTCGATATTTCTTGCAATTTTGGTCCCACAACTCGTTTTCAAGTTGAATTATAGGATCTTAAAAATAGACATTTTGACCATTTCATCCTCTTTTTTTTAATTAAGTTAAAAAAAATATCATCTTTTTTTTAATGGTACCGGGTAAATCATACAACCTCAACAAAGTAGCCCTACAACAAGACTACATTTTGTATAGATTAAAAGATCAAAAGGATTTCTACTTCCCTTTTAGCTTGTAAGTGTGGCTATGTCATTTCGTATGTCGATTGTTTGTAAAATGATAGATTGGTTGTCTCCATATGATCTCTTTCATTGTCACGTAAGTTGTGATTAGAGTTCGATTAGATAGTACTCCAACTTCAATTTGCCTATGTTTGGCTTCTTAATTTGGTAAACGTCATAAGTTCATTATTGATGTGTTCTTTTCTTCTTTCAGTCCCGATTTACTTTCAGTAAAGAGTAACTTAAATAGTTGGTTTGAGGTTTTAGCAACGGGTCATGGTAACGTTAACCAAATTATTCCAATAAAGGAAAAAGATCTACCTAAATGAGCATGTCATAATACCGTAAATAATTAAATATTACAGTATATTACAATGACAAAAGTTGCTAGGTTAGATTTTTTTAAGGACCCACTTGTAAGTTGTAACCAATTACTAAACCCGACATGAGCCTGGGACCTGGTGTACCGAACCGGTCTGCTGCCAGTCATTCAGGACCCGATATGTTTCGGTAATTATTTTCTTAAAAGGAGGTAATTTGCACACTTCTTAATTTGATTGTCACACTCAAATTTAGTGTGTATTGACATTTATACTAAAAAAAAATAAAAAAAAATAAAAAAAACATGTTTCAGCAAAATTTTAGTAACTGCATACATGTAATCTAAAATCTTTTGACAATTTGTTATGAATGATAACCTAAGCCAAGTTTCAGAGAGAAGAAAAGCAAGAGTGCTTGAGGAGTTGAGGATTGAGCTAAAATAAAAATTCCCAAATTTGGCCATAAAGCTACCGTGTGGTCAGGGACACAAGTCATTGCCTTTTAATAAAAGAAGTTAAAAAGCATAAATTTAACAAAAAACTTTTGGCCTATTGGTAGTTTGGTACAAATATGTAGAGGGATTGCAATTTGAGGGTCCGTTTGGTAGAGAGATTTCGGAATGAGGGAATGAATTGACTCCCAAATGAAGATGTTTGGTATGCATTAATTGGAATAAAATGAAGAAATAGAATCATAGATCCATAGTATGCATGGAAGGTTGGTTTCCATCATATTTCCATGTCACTTCACACCCTACCCCACTTTCCTTCTATCTTCACGTGATTTTTTTTATACAAATTGAATATATACTATTATGCTAATGTACTTTTTAACTATTATTGGGGACCACATATGTGTGATTTTCAATCCTCAAATTTACTACCAAACAGCATCAATGACATTCATAGACACAATCCTATACCACCCTATTATCAAATACATACCGATTGTGATTCCGGATAGCAAACCAAACGCACCCTGAGTCTCACTTGGGATACAGGGACGTGGATTTCCTGTTCAAAAAGCACAACTTTTTGAGTTTTTAAGTTTTGACTTTCTATAGAAGTGGAGATATGGTACAAAGCGCATGGAAAACATTAGACTTCAACTAGCAGTGTCCTTTTTCGACCTTAACCACCACTTGAAATCTTGTCAACACTTGACTGGCATTTAAGTGGTCCATGATATGAAGATAGAGCTTGACTTTAAACCAAAGAGCTAGACGGCTAACCAGGACCAGGCTTTTTGGGACGGGACTTTGGGTTGGGCGATATCTTTACAATTAATACACAAACATAATGACATAATCTCTCCAATAATTCGATCCGAACACATTGTCTAACCTACATTGCAAGAGGCTTTGTCTTCTCTTTTACTTTCTACAATTGTGAAATGACACACAAAACTGCAACATTGGCTTCCTTTTTTTTGTTTTTAAATGCTCCGCCAATAAACTAAATTACATTTACTTACATGCTTTATCACTGTCCTCAACAAACTATAGAACAAAAATTCAAATTACAAAAGAATTACCTTTTACTATAACTGGACTTCTTTGCCAACATCTCAGAAGGGTGGGAGATCCAAACTTTGCAGACTACTGGAAACCAACGGTGATAATTTCTCCAAAATTGTTGGAAACACTAGGCTTGATGAGCCATGTATAGGATAAAAATGTATAGTTGAATTATTGTTGGCTCCATGTATGTATGATTTGTGATCTAAACAGGTAGTGTCTTCTAACAATATTTGGAGTTCATTATGCCTGTTAATACAGATTGTACGAGTAAAGATTAAAACTCAAGAGTCAAGAACACTAAAAACAAATGAAAAATAGGACAATACGACATTCATCTAAAGAACAAGTCCATATTTGACTTGCTCAAATAGTCAAGTCAGATAAACATTTTTTTTACCATTAGTTATTTAAAAGAGTGAAGCTATATTTACTAATCTCTTTTTACTCTTCCTAATTGTACTTGGCAAAAATCCGTACATTTGAAGAAGTAACAATCATTATGAGGATTTCTAGTTGGATACTGTGTTTTAAAAAGGGCGAAGCGCTCCGTTGCGCTAAGGGTCAAAAAACCGAAGCGCGGGGTTGTAGTCGAGGCGAAAGCACTGTTCAGAGTACCGCAGTGCTACAGTAGTACTGTAGCACTGTTGAATGCCCTTTTTAGACCCAAAAACACATGAGGCATTAAAAAGCGCTCCTCAAAGGCGCCAAAAAGCACGCCTTAGATCGCTTTTTGTAATCGCATCGCATCAAGGGTCCTGATGCGATGACCTCACTGCCTCGGCTCGCCTCACACCTCAGGCGCAAAAAGGCGCGCTTTTTTAAACACAGGTTGGATATCACACTAGTCCTACAGAGTTGCATATTTTCCACTGGAAAACTTCATAAGAATTGAGTGAATGGCATTTTGAACCATTGTATTCATAATCTGGATATGCTAAAAAACATCCATTGGTTCAAAATGCCTTTCAGATAGGATAAAGAAAACATTGTACTTGGCAACAATCAGTGTAAATAGTTGCAATCTGAGCAAACATAACCATATAACTTATTACCAAGTACAATTTTGGATGTTATCCACTCTATAACAGATATCGGGATCGAAACAATATGAAAACAAAACAAGCCTAAAATTAATGTCAATATTAATTTGAAGAAGAATAGTGAAATCCTTTTCTAGGGGGGGATGGAAGGAGCCTAATGTTTTCTCATATCTTACACTAATTCACCTTTTCATTTATACTACATGCAAAGATCTGGAACCACTTGATGTAAATTACTTCTTTGTCAAAACTGAAACAAAATCATTGTCCAAGTACATGTTGTGATGAGTAATGCTTACAAACAAGTAGTAGCTGTTTGTATCTGTTAAAATACTATACGAAGGCTAACATGGCTGCCTATGTGGATAACAGAATTTGTGAGGAGATTGTTGATGTGGAACTTTTATTTGGATTTCCTAATTAGAATTAATCAGATAACCCTTTTAAATAAAAAATAAAACCAACCAATATGCATATAAGGACATGGTTGAGAAATTCATATTTGATTATTATAAAAAAGACCCTCTTTACATTCTTCTAACTATCAAGAATAGTATTCTTCCTTGTAGAACATCCGCTGCCACAAACATAGGCAACTTCAAAACCACCACATTAATCCTCCATCACTGCCACCTTTAGTTTTTCAGTCCACCACCAAGACCCCAAATGACATAAAAGAAATAAAGTTTTGGATGTGATAAGGTCATTTTGTAATGATCTTTCGTCCCTCATTTAGTTATTTTACTTATAAGCCACCGAACGCCACCAAAATATAGACAAGGACACCACAATGGATGACAAACTTTAGGCAACTAGATGAAAAAAACAACCACTCTGATATGCTAACAGCTCAAATGACTTTATCATCGGTACCCGCAAATCTTTTAAGGTAACTATTTATAAAGAACCAACAGAAAACTCATGCTCCCAAAAAACCTTATGTTTGGTCTAGGATTTACTCAAATCTCAAGACTCTCACTTCAGAGTCCGACACATTGTACCATGGCTCTTACCAGATTTGTCCCTATGCTTGTCCTAAATACTGTATGCTATGGTGGCGAGTGTGTTATGTTTTATCTCAAACATGTCAAATAGGCCAAAGTCACCCAAAGTATATTTATAATCCATATAACCTCCTAAATTCTTCTATTTACCCCCAAAAAAATAATAATAATAATAATTTAAAAAAAAAAAAAAAAATATATATATATATATATATATATATATATATATATATATATATATATATATATATATATATATATATATATATATATATATATATTAATATTGTAGTTTTTGTACTACTATTATTTAACATTTAACATTATTAAATAAAAAGAAATGGACGTAGAAGTGTTTCGGCTAGATCCGACCCCTCAAGCTATTTTGATCTGTTACCCACCCGCCCCTTTTTACATCTCTACCCACTATGAATGTACACTTCTCTATGCTATATATATCAGTAACCAATAACAAAGAATACCACACCACTGCCTACATCTGCAAAAAGCATAATTTACTATAGTGTGCTAATGCAATTATGCAAGTTGGGTAACTGAGTAAACTGAAGTTATGAAGGGGCATTGAAGACTTACCAGTTATTGAGGAATCTGAACAACAATGAATGCGATGAAGTATAAACATGAAAAAATTGCTGCTCCAGCAAGAAAATTGTAAAGCAGCTGTCGATCATTTTTCGTGGGTATAAAAACTGATTTCAGTGTGTTTGTCAGTTCAAAGAGCCGACAGGATATCTGCAGAAGCAAGGCAACAGCAACCAACATAAGAAATGAGTATATTTATATGCATGTATTTAATTATAAAGGTGAGAGGATATGTTTCTCACCAAGACATAAACTGCAGTTGTAAGCATGAAATTGAGCATAGGGTAATTTGGGATGAACGAGAGAAGCCACTTTGGTTGTGCATTGGGGATATCCGATCTGCAGAATTAATGTTAGTTAGTGTCAAGTCATTGCACTTAATGAGCTTCAGATGCCACTTTCTCCAAAGATTTTAAGAGAATGTAATCATCTAATTGTATCAAATAGAAGCTAAATAAATAAAAAAGAAAGGAACAGGTATCTACTAGTTTATCGTGCCATAAAAAACCTTTCTTTAGAGGCATATTAAACCTAATATATGAAGAAAAAGAGCCTGAAAATACTACAAAAAAAGGCGCAACAAACTTGATTTGGATTTCAAAATCAAATACAGATTGTGCTCACCTTAGCCAGATGTGGAATTGAGAAATGTATGTCTCCAAAGTGATCTTACCAAGCCACCTATAACATGGAAATAACTCAATAAGTACAATTGAATTGTTACTAAAGCAAAACTATTTCTATTTTCTTAACCCTAAATATCTTAACGTGGAAGTTAAATGGAGCTTACGCAAAGAGTGTTAATGAGTAATTCCGAAGATGTTGAGTGAAATTCCTTAAGCAGATGTAGACACTGATAGAAGACGAAGATATATCATGTTATAAATACAGTATACCACAATACTATAAGTGCTGTCATGCTAACAGTATATTGAAGGACAAATAGTATTAAATTACACACGTTATAGGTATCCATGATGTGTAGGGGTGGAATTTGTTGTATGTAACCTTGTCCAACTTGTATATGTACTCATACCACATGTAACCAGCCTGAAAACAATATACTGTAAGGGCCACAAAATCTTGAATAAAGAGAAACATATCAGTTACTATAGGTGGCAAGTTTGGTGGGTCCGTTAATAGGTCAAAACACTTTTTAAAAACAGTCATTTGTTGACACTTTTTGATCGTTCTACAAATTTTTTTAATAAAAAAATAATGTGTTCACTACAATTAAAAAACGATATTATTACAAAATCATTCCAACTCATTGAACAAAACAATTTAGGAGGTCATCTGCATTTGAAGCGGATTTTAGGCATTCTCAAACCATTTTCTAGCTAACCTTTTCTTTTCCCAGCCCCTTTGAGATATAACACAAACCCAAATTGTCCCATACATAGGTATATGGGTCAACTTTGCCACTTCTACATCTCAAGAAAGATAATCCAGACTAACCAGAACAGATACTGAAACAATGGACGCCTTAATGGTACGTCTCCGTTTACTATCCGATTCCTCAAGTTTTTCCATCCATTTTTCAACCTGATATAATATATATAGGGTTAGCAAAATAATGTATGACATGCATAATTAGAGTTAAAAAGCTTCCCAAAGCTTACATTAGGATGAAGATAAGCATAAATCATTCCAATAATCCATATATAGCGATCTAGCCCAGATCTGAAATGCCACTCATGCAAACGAGGGAGATCTGGTTTTGCAGGATCACTGTAACCTGCAAACAAAAAACGCTACTTTCAGGCATCATGTTAAACAAGTACAAAAGCCTTAGATTTTAACTGGGTGGAAGTTTTCATGAGTTGAGATATAAATATAAAAGCTTTGGAGTTCAAGTCATGGTCTAGTCATTCATTTACAAGTTGCAGTATACAGCGGATATATGAAAGATAAAATGTACCTAAGAGGAATGCAAAAGGACCCCAAATCAAGTCAAAAACTCCAGGAATCTCCCACACCAGGATAACCACAAGAAAGCACGCAACCATCTTTGTAATCATAACTGATCTTATCTCATTATATTTGCTTCCGATAGCAAGTGCTCCATAAACCATGAGAGTAAATAGAGTGTGCATAGGACAGATATAATAGAGCATATAGTCGTTGTTGAGAACTATACAGCAAAATGCCACAAAGAAGTTCAGCCTCCACATCATCTGCAAATGAAGAATTGATATTAGGTGCATCAATATATTAATTAACTGTAAAGGTAACCCACACCATGTACATTGCAGTAGATTCTACAAGGAGGACCATTGTGCTCATACTATCCATTGAGTAAAACTATCTTTTAACCAATTTATAACTATCAATAGCATCTCTTTTCACAGGTTTCAATGTCAAAAGTTCCATCCTGCCCTATTCGAAGGTTAGATTCTGTATTCTAAGTGACAAGTTCGAAATTTAGATGTTAAACTTCCACCTGGAGCAATTTGCAGGTTATAATTATATTCAAAAATGTCTAGTATTACTTGTTTGCTTTTTTAGAGCTTGCAAAAAGTCTCATACAGGCACTTCTGAGTGACTAACATGTGATGTTTTGATGTCTGATACAAATAATACTATGTATGCAATCAGCAAGAAACAAAAAAAAGAAATAAAAACCTGAGAAAATCGTGCAATACTGAAATCTTTTCTGATGTAGTAGTAGGAGAAGTTTCCAAAACCAGTCATCCAGACATAAGCAGCAATAAAAACACGAATCGCATTGTATATCTCCGTGGCAGCGAAGTAATGATACATCAAGAAAAGAACCTGCAATAATTACAGGAGAAATAGAAGAACTTTCAGAAACAAATTAAGCAATGCATTTAGCATTTTAAGAACTATAATAAACTTTACAAAGATAAAATCAAGGGCAAAGTAATGATATTGACAAAAATCTTGCCTGCATCCATCCTTTCCACTCCTCTGTTTGATGCCGATTAAGGTAAAGGATTGATTTTCCTGTCAATGCTGACTTGTCACTATGTTTCTTCAGAGAAGTCATTGCTGAAACAATGATGAGAAGAGCATACAGGAACATGAAAAGATCGCGGTTGTAATTCTGTACAAATAAACAAAAAGTTAGAAACCAAATAAATTAAGTCCTGTTAAATTAAAGTGTTGTCTGTTAAAGGTTAAGTTTATGAAGTAACAACCTTTGTTGATTCCGGTATTAAGTTGGTGCGGTCACATAAGTAGAAATAGAATAAGATTCCCCCAAATTCTGACCTACATGAGGTAGTGAATTCAAATGTGATTGTTGCATCAACTTAACAAAGAATTGACCAATTTAAAAAATAATCATTTAAAGTAACATGACTTACATTGCTCTTAGGGTTGCTCGATTTTCAAGTAGAAAAGACTCTTCCATCGTCACAAATCTGAAAATCCATTGTAAACTGAATCTTTAACTGAAAAACAAAAGATAAAAACATGACTAATCCATCAAATCATTAACTAACCTAATTAAGTTTGCTTTGATGGTTGCAGCAGGCGGCCTGCTTGATGCTGACTTTGTGAGGCCTCCTTCCAGTAAAACAGCCCGATCATCTTCCTTAGTGGCCTCAAGTTCCAATTCAACCAAACTATTATCCGAATGGCTGCTTCCAAAAGACACGAGTAAATGAAAATTAGAAGATACTATGACATCCAAAGTTAGCATACACCTCTTCAATGCTGAATGCAACTTTAAATTGGTACGGCCGGTCAATACAATCAAATATTAATATGTCAACAGGTCAAACAACATGTGATATGTATGTTCACTTGACTATATGGAGCATCTATCACAGAATGTCAAGTCAAACTAATCTGTGTTAGCATACAGAATATAATATAATACTAAAAGAAACTGGTTAGAAACTTACAGTTTAGATGGAGATGAAGATTTTTTGTATTCTAGCCACTCTGAGTAAATCCATGAAACAAATATCGGAATGATTCCAAGCAAAAAGGACACCTGCGAGATAAGAATCATCATAATCAGAACCGTATGTAAGAAAATCGAAATGAAATACACAATCAGAATATATTTCCACACATTATTATATAGTATAATTTTAATACCAACAGTTAAAATGTCTATTCCTATCAGTTGTACGGTTTCCGTCCAAACTTACATAGTACATGGTTTGGATATCACCAAAAATATACAGATTGGCATGTTAATTGTTTCACGCAGATTGGCATTTTAAATGGCGAAACTCAAGCTTAATGTAAAAAAGTTGAGTAGTCATAGAAGGGAGTAGTTAAAAATGGTGTATATAGTAATATTCGTGAAACTAGTAGACATAAAGATGATTTTGGAGTGAAGACGGCAACATCAATTAATCATCATTATGGATCATTTAGCAAGGAAAATTACCATACCATCTATCTAATGAAAATATATGATTTGATGTAAGGAGATCACCAACCAACTAAGGTGATGTATCGAATTCTCCTTGGTTAGAATTAGGACCAATGCGCAACAAGTATGTTTGAGTTTATTACGCTACACTAGACTATTATGACATAATATTCCTCCAATAACAAAGCTAAGACGAGTGCGAAAGATCCATCCTAGTGTAGTAACTAATATTATCAAGTTGAAGTTAACACAAACATATTTAGAGATCTCCATTAGTGAAGATTAAAGTAAAAGCGGATTACCTGGCCAGGTGTAAGAGGTGCAGAAACCACCATTGTTATTATTAGTAATCAATCTGATTTTGATTCGTACCAATGCGTTAAGATCAACAAATCACGATGCGTACTAGTAGTTGAATCAATCGCATCGATCCATGAATGTGTGAATGTGTTGCTAGTATATATCTCAAGAAAGAAAGAATTAAGAATTGGAAAGTGAAACCCTAACCACTAAGATAGATCTGGAGCAACAACCAACTAATAAGAGTGGGGTATTTACAAGTTACTTTGCTTCAATTCAATTCAAGATCCAAACAACAACAACAACAAGAGATGTCTTTGTCTTTTCTATTTTATTTTATTTTAATACCCTTCCTTCCTTCTTATTAGAGATTTATTTATTGTTTAAAATAACCGTGGGTGGGATGTTGTTGCTAATCGGTACAGGCAGCTAGTGCTCTAAACTCTTCTTTCAATACAACAACAACCACCAACCAGCTTCCTTTCTATTTACATTACATTTACACCCTTCCCACGTCGGTACATCTCATATCTTTAATTGAGTTGCATCTCATTTAAAACACGAAAAGTTTTTGGGCAAATCACTAGTTAACTTGTCACTTTTTATGGCTGTGTGTAGCTATCTTTATTTTTTCACATTCTATCAATAAACATCCATCGTTAGTGCTTTATGTGTACCAGTTACCTGCTAAACATGCATCGTTAGTCCTTTATACTAACGGCCGTTAATAAATAACTTAAAAATTAGTTTTCTTACGCTAAATTTGCATCGTTAGTCTGATTTTCTACGCTTTCGTCCGCTTTTGCACGTTTTCGTTCGTTTTTTGCATGTTTCTCGTTCATTTTTTCACGTTTTCGTCCGTTTTATACATTTGAATCCGTTTTTACACGTTTTCGTCTGTTTTAACACGTTTTTGTTCGTTTTTGCACGTTTTCGTTCGTTTTTACACGTTTTCGTACGATTTTCCACGTTTGTGTCCGTTTTTATACGTTTTCTTCTGTTTTTACACGTTTTCGTTTGTTTTAACACGTTTCGTTCATTTTTGCACGTTTTCGTCCGTTTTTACACCTTTTCGCACGTTTTCGTACATTCTTATCCATTTTTAGTTGTACAAAAAACGCATAAAATGTACAAAAACGTATAAAAAAGGTATAATTTATTGGTTTTCTTACGTTTTCGTCCGTTTTTACACATTTTCATTTGTTTTGCGCGTTTTCATCCGTTTTTCTACTCTTTAGTCCGTTTTTCCACGTTTTCGTTCGTTTTTGCACGTTTTCGTCCATGCTTGTTCTTTCGTCCGTTTCTCCATGTTCTCTTTCGTTTTTATACGTTTTCATCTCTTTTACATGTTTTCGTTCGTTTTTACACGTTTTCGTCCGTTTTAACACGTTTTCATTAGTTTTTGCACGTTTTCGTCTGTTTTTACACGTTTTCGTACGTTTTTGTACATTCTTATCCGCTATTAGCTGTAAAAAAATGTATAAGAAATGTACAAAAATGTATAAAAACATATAAAGTGTATTAATGATTGGTTTTCTTATGTTTTCGTCCGTGTTTACACGTTTCGTCTGTGTTTACACGTTTTCGTCTGTTTTTGCACATTTTCGTTCGGTTTTGCACGTATAGAAATGAACAAAAACGTACAAAAATGTATAAAATGTATTAATTATGGGTTTTCATATGTAAAAACGAACATAGACATGTAAAACAAACGAAAACGTGCAAAAACGGACGAGAACGTAAAAAAAACATATTAAAACATTTAAAAAGGACGAAAACATGTAAAAACGAATAAAAACGTATAAAAACGGACGAAAACGTAAGAAAACCAATAGCAAATACGTTTATACATTTTGTATGTTTTTGTACATTTCTATATGCTTTTATATAACTAAAAATGGATAAGAATATGTATGAAAATGTGTAAAAACGAACGAAAACATGCAAAAACGAACAAAAACGTGCAGAAACGGACGAAAACGTGTAAAAACGGACAAAAACATGTAAAAACGGACAAAAACATAAGAAAACCAATAATTAATACAATTTTATACGTTTTTGTACATCTAAAAACGGATAAGAATGTACAAAAACATACGAAAATGTGTAAAAATGGACGAAAACCTGCAAAAATGAACGAAAACGTGTTAAAACGGACGAAAACATGTAAAACGAACAAAAACGTGATGAAAACATATAAAAACGGACAAAAACGTGGAAAAACGGGCGAAAACGTGCAAAAACGGACGAAAACGCGCAAAAACGAATGAAAACATGTAAAAGCAGACGAAAACGTAAGAAAACCATATTTTAAGTTATCTATTAACGGTCGTTAGTAAAAAGGACTAACGGTGCAAGTTTAGCGTAAGATAACTAAACTTTAAGTTATTTATTAACGGTCGTTAGTATAAAGGACTAACGATGCAGTATTAGCAGGTAACGGGTACACACAAAAGACTAACGATGCTGGTTTAGTGGTAGAATGTGAAAAAAAAAATAAAAAATAAAAAAATAGTTGCACACAACCATAAAAAGTGGCAAGTTAACTACATTTTCAAGTGATTTGCCCAAAGTTTTTTAATACCACCTTCATTTTAAAAAGATCTCTAAAATACACGGTTGGTTCCGAAACTTGTCAATCCGCTTCTCGTTGGGACAAACCTCGGCATTATCATCGCCGGAGGTCCAAAACATGGGCATTATATGGCAAACTCGTCCCTTGATCAATAACGGCGTTGTCAACGTTCCGTTATACTCCAGAAAAACCCGTTATTTTGTTACTGTTGAGGGTAGAATAGTCATTTTACTTGATGTACTGTAGCAGATGTCTTATCCAATTTCCCGCCATTATGTAGAATATAACAAAGTTGTGTACTCATTGCTCATCCCCAAACTTGTTTTGGAAGCCTACCCAGAAAACCCTAATGCAATGTCTATCATCAAATCAAATAATCTAAGTAAGAAAATAACAAACAACCACCTTGGATTTACTATGTGGCGAGTAAGAGAATATCCTTTCTATGATGATCATGAAATTGAGGAAAAAGCTGCAATCAGGAGATATTGTAAGTCTTTTTTGGTTAGAGCCTATTACTGTCATATGTTAGTACGACTGTTTAAGTTATTCCCCTTTTAGGTAACTTTAGCTTAACATTGGTTTTGTACATTTTTTATACAGCGGGTGAACCAGGATCCTTTAGCATGATGTTCCATTATGAAGGTACATTCAAATACTTTCCAGGTAGGATATATCAAGGAGGCAAGAAATGCCTTGTTGATCTTGTGGAAATAAAAGAGGTATCCGTTGATGAAATGGATGCTCTCATGACCCAAATCGGTTATGAGACTGGACAAACCAATTATTTCTACTTTCTTAAGCCTGGTTGTACATTTGACGACGGTTTATTTTCTTTGCGTGAAGCTGCTAATGTTGACTTGTTGAAAGATGTTGTCATAGCATAACCTGATAGACGTCTATGTGGAAATAGGGAAGACCTGATTAGAACTTTCTGAAATGTCCCCACAATCAATTAAGACTGTGTTTTGGGAGATGGATGACGATAGGAGAAAAGTTGCTACTGCGGCTATTCAATCTTGTTGTAGAAGATTGGTGTTAGATGATCTAGATAATGAACCTGCCCTAGATACTTTTATCCAACTTACACAAGTGCCTGTGGACGTAAATGATATTGGTGAATCTAGCAATTAGCCAAACATTGAGCCAGTATTTTCCACCTTAGACTGCTCATTTGCTAGCCAACCTGTTCATAACAGTGAGCGTGATTTAGTACTTATTGATGAGGACAATGCTATTAAGGAGCCTGATAATCTTGAGGTTAATCTGTTCCGAGTGACTCAGGGGAAGCACTTAGACAAAGTTGGAAGAGCACTAGTTGATGTCAATAACAGGTTTGAGGAGCCTGATAATTTTGAGGTTAATCTGTTTCAATTGACTCAGGAGAAGCACTTAGACAAAGCAGGAAGAGCACTAGTTGATGTCAATAACAGGTTTAAGGAGCCTGATGTGGATGTAACTCTGTTTCAATTGACTCAGGATAACATGTAAAAGGATCTTGTTGTTGATGTTACTCTGTTACAAGTGAGTGACACTAGTGACTTAGGCAATGCAGTTGATGATTCAATTAAACCAAATGAAGAGAACACTTGTCAGGAGAATGATGCACAACTTGGTATGGTACAAGTAGGTCAGAGTAATAAGTTAGGTGAAGCAGGAACAACCAGTAATATAAGTGATGACAGGCAGTTGGAAAATGATTTACCTGTGATGGTTGATGATGTCTTTTACAGTGAGTATGTTTGTTTCCAACAAGCAGACTTTGCAAATGGAATCTATACCACATTCTTCTATTCTGGTCAGGAGTTTGCTACTGCAGGGGAAGTAAAAAACCTAGTAAGAGAGCATTTAATAGAAACTAGGAGGTAGTTGTTTTTTCTGAAGAATGACAAAACAAGAATAAGGGTCAGGTGTTGGGGTTGTGTTCCACTTTCAGGCCCAAGTGAAGGTCATGGACTGGATATAGGCCCATCTAGAAGTCCATTAAACAGAAGGGTATAAATGCATTACTTTCTGGCAAAAAGGACCCTTCAGAAATACTCTGCCCATGGTTATTATTTGTCGGCGGGAATGGTGATACAGGTATCTGGTCAGTCAGAACATATAATGAGCAACACACTTGTTTGCAATCAAGGGAAGTCAGAGCTTTTGACCTTCACTATATCTCACAGAAAATTACAGCACAAACTAAAACAAATCCACAGCTTCCTGTAAGTCTGTGCATAATCAACTTACCAACCAATACGAGCTTCAAGTGTCCCTGCAGAAGGTTCTAAGGGCCAAAAACCTAGCAATAACAGCCATCAGGGGTCAATTCAAGCTACAATTTACCATGTTGAGAGATTATGTTCAAGAGTTGCAGAAGACAAACCCTAATACAACAATGGTGATGAATGTGGAACGACCTCCAGATGAGGCTCTTCCAACCAGAGAATTCAAGAAAGTGTATGTTTGTTTAGGTGCACTGAAGCAAGGATTTAAAGAGTGTGGGAGATCGTTGTTGGGGCTGGGTGCTTTTCCAATTCGTGGTCCTTTGAATGGTCAACTGATGACAACTATGGGAATTGATAGCAACAATGGTATATACCCTTTAGCTTATGCTTTTGTTGAATCAGAATACATAGGATCATGGACTTGGTTTCTTCATTGTTTATCCGATGATATAGCACTTGGGCCAATTTCAAGCATCACTTTTATTACTGACATGGAAAAGGTACTCCCTTACTCTGTTCATGAATTTAAGTCTCTCTGTTTTGAAACAGACAGTAAACATATTTGATTTTGTGTAGGATATAAGTAAAGCTTTAGCAGAAGTTTTTCCAAATGCAGAACACAGATTCTGTATTAGAAGCATTCATGAGAAAATGAAACTGCAATGGAAAGGTAGGGCCTACAAAGATCATCTTTGGAAATGTGCAACAGCCTCAACTGTTGTACAGTTTCGGAAAGCTATGGCTGATCTCAAGAAACTTAATCAACCAACCCATGATTGGTTAAGTAAGATACCATTGATCCATTGGTCAAGGTCACATTTTTCATGTAAGTGATCTATCTATTTTAGTTAATTTTTATTTGTTAATGCAGTATAAACAGTTATAATTAATACATGTTTATTTGTAATTATCTTTAGGGAGAGCTACTTCTGATGTGATTACTTAATAACATGTGTCAAGTGTTTCATGACAAAATAATTGAGGGTTTAAGCAAACCAATTATTACAGCCTTAGAATACATCAGGGAATACTGTATGAAGAGGATAATGCATGTTCTTATGGTGATTGTGAAGAGTGATGGGCCACTAACACCAACTGCACAACACATGCTAGAGGGTATTAAGAAAGAGGCTATTAAGTATAATGTTTTATGGAATGGGGGAACTAAGTTTCAGGTTAGTAGACCATGGGGTGACCAATGTGTAGTTAATGTTGTACACAAGTCTTGTACTTGCAGAAGATGGGAGATAACAGGTTTACCATGTAAACATGTTGTTGCTACCAATTGGAATATGGCTTTAAATGGGCAACAAGTAGGAGCTGTAGAAACATGGGCTCATCCTTGTTACTATCTTCTCACTTCGGAGGCAACCTACAAACACCATGTCCAGCCTATAACTAGCAGCGAACATTGGGAAAAATCAACTATGCCAACAATAATTGTTCCACCGAAATCCGAAACAAACCCGCCTACCGCAAGAGGTAGAAAAAGAGTTAGGATAGCTCCTGAAAGTGAAGAGATTGTGAAGGATGGTAAGCTGTCAAGGGCTTGGAAGAGTGTTAAGTGTAGTATTTGTGGCATTGCTGGACACAACCGGAAAACATGCCTAGGTTATGGTGGAGCTGAAAGTAGTTGAACTGCTAATAAGGGAATGTCAAACAGGTGCCTACTAAAGCTGCAGCAAAAAATACACATCCTAAAGGTAAGAAAGTAGCAGCAGATAAAGAAGCTGAAGGTACAAGTGTTGTTGAAAGTCAAGTTAGTGCAGTTCAAGGAAGTGGTGTTCAATCTGAAAATCAAGATCCAGCAACTGAAGATCCCATCGTACATGATGCATCCCTGTCACAATCCCAACAACATCAAGATGAAGCAATTGCCGATCCCAGCATGCATGAGCAAGCCCAGTGTCAATCCCAGCAACATGATCAATCCCAGTCTGATTCTCAGCTGCAGTCAAGTGATGTTCAAGCAGTTTCTGCTTCAACCTAACCTGCTATACGAAGAATGACTAGGCAGCAGGCTGCACTGGAAAGAATGATGGCCTCACCATAGGTCAATTCTGTTATGTTAATTATCTAGACAATGTTTCATCTAGTTTATTTCCTATGGACAAGTTATGTACTCTAAAAACATATGTGTGTGTGTCTATCTGTAGTTCTCATGCTTTGAAAAGTATGCAATTTTATGCAATTGGAATTATATCCATTTGCATTAACTATAGAACCATGTCATTATTGTGTATTTTTATAGATTGACTAAGCTTGATGTGTGAATACTTTGCATCAAAAGTAACCAAAGCTAAACAGAACCTCATAAGAATGTTGACATTTAAAAGTCAACCCTAAACAAATTGCTAACCATCTGCATACCCATAAAGCATTGAAAATCAAAAACAAACCAAACTGAATACTTCATAACAACGTTACTACAATTCAAGATACTGAACATTAACCATCTCGCCTCATTACATAAAAGCTAAAAAAGTTATCCCAATGCATAAACAATCAAGAACAACATCCAACTTAGCACCAGGTAAATCTTCCACTTCCACACATCACCTTCAGCAGATACTAATCTTGCTTCAAGCTCATTTCTCCCCCTCAAAAGGCCTGGTATGATCATTCTTGAACGAGCACAGATTTCAGGATCATACCATCTTATCCACCGACAAGAAGACCCATATTCATGATTATGACAAGTCATTAAACAACCACCATTGTTACAATATACTTTGCTGCTTGCGAAAACAAACTAACACAATAAATATTAAGACACACTTACTTCAATAGGACAACCAAACAATCGACGCCCTGGGTTGGTAGAGGTCCACGAAGTGCGAATAATAGCTTGCTTACCACACCAGCAACGTACCATCTTGAAATGATTATCGTTTTGTAGAAGACTATTTTTGTATGATAGTTTAGGGATGGATGATAAATGTCGACCAAACCGTGTTACACAGACATATACTAGCTACAAACACTGTACAACGGTTTCTATTTAGTACACTACAGTGAAAGACGGTTTTGCCCTCACCAACATAATGTTGACAACGGCATTATTGGTCAAGGGACGAGTTTGGCATATAAAGCCCATGTTTTGCACCTCCGGCGATGATAATGCCGAGGTTTGTCCCAACGAGAAGCGGATTGACAAGTTTAGGGACCAACCTGTGTATTTTAGTCTTATTTTTAATAAAAATTTAAACTATGCGACAAACATCTACTGTATTAGTGGAATCTCTTAGGTCCACCGTTGTTTTTAATCTTTTACCAAATCTATCATCAAACAACTACAATAATAATCATCATCAAATAAATCACGCAATACACTCTCTCACACAAAATGAACAAAATTTGGTTCAGTGGTGCAGATGACCAAATGTTGCTCAAAAGTGATGTTTCACGCGTGGTTAGAGGGAGGATATGAGTAATAAAGGACAACGTATAAACGGTGTTGTGTAGAGCTTTGTTACATTTGGTCTAAGTTGTTTAATTGTTATTTGAAGATTCAAGTTGTTATATTGTGAACTAAAAGGACCATAGATGAAGATATGCAGCTTGTATGGGTGGTTTTCACATATGTAGTCGAATCGATTTAAGTTGAAGATTATTAATCTAAAAACTCGACTAGAGGTTGTCCAAGTATGAACATTCATGTTCAAGCTCAATGATATAAAGCCAACATGTAATTAGCTTGTGTATATTGTAACACCCCCAAAAGTACCGTAGCGGAAGGCATCATCACTAGGGTGCTACTTCATAATACAGATATCAAGTTATAGAGAATGACCTCTAAATGAGACTTTATGAATTATGAACCATGCCAAAATCAAGTACCTGAGAAATACATGCTAAAACGGTCAACATATTGTTGGTGAGTTCATAGGTTTGAGTAAAGAGTAATGTAATGTAAGAGAAATATTTATCAAAAAAAATTTAGTAATCGTTGCATTTCTCGTAATATCATAAAAATAATACTATTGTGTAACCTACAATGTTGTGAAAGGAATCAGATCATTGTGTAACACACAATGTCTTGGGAGTGAAAATTTGTCATTTAATAAACGTAATAGAGAACCACAAGATTTAGAAAGTATGATTGCTATGTCCTGTAAAAGTAACCAGAATTGCCCTAAGCTCATGGAACCAAAGCCTTAAGTATTATGTATGTATATTTGCCCCAATAGGTGTCTTGCCAAAACACCCAACCTTACCTCAAATAATTATGCGTCCGTCAGACTCGTACTAGTGGTCAGTAGAGCTTATCCTACTATGGACGGGGAGTTCAACCCAATAGATCTATTCATAATATTAGCGCTTACAACGTAATTAATGGTTCGTAATATGTGGGGACTTCATGGCAATTGTAATAGCTTAGGCAATTCGTAATTGTTTAAGTGCTTGTGTCCAAGAGAAAATAATCGGGTATGCAACGAGTGAAGTAAGTAATGCATTCGAGTAAGCAAACAAGTATTCAAGTAAAACATGTAATTTTGTTTGAGTAAACAAATAACATATTTAAGTAAAACAAGTATTGTACTTAGATAAAAACAAGTATGTATTCTCCCCCAAAAATATTTCAAAACAAGTAAAATAGGAGCCATGAACTTACCTTAGTGAAGTAGTCTGAAATAGAGTAAAGTCAAATGGTATAAGTGCACAGGACACGCGACCTAGATTAGTAAGAAAATTTTAGTTCATAGTTTTAGGCTTAAGACTCGATGAAGTTTAAGAAAAGTTTTAAAGTGTTTTTGTTGTTGTTGTTGCATGTTCTAGTTTCCACAATACTTTGTGATTTTCATTGTGTGTAGCATACTTGTAATTTCTTATCATGTAACCATCTAGCCGTGTGATCTATACAATATGTAAGAACGTTTTGCAACCATATTATCATATTTATGTCATGTCATCATTTAAACTTATTTCCAAAAATAATTGGTTCATACGTTGAACATTTTAAATTATGCACTTCTTAAAGTATTTAATAATTTATGTTAGACTAAAATACACCGTTGGTCCCTAAACTTGTATCGGAGGATCGTGATGGGACGAACCTCGCCCTTTTCAACGCCAAGGGTCCAAACAGTAGCCATTAAATGCCAGATTCGTCCCTTGACCAATACTGCCGTTGTCAACGTTATGTTGCTGAGGGCAAAACCGTCTTTCACTGTAGCGTACTAAATAAAACCGTTCTACAGTGTATGTAGCTAGTATATGTGTGTAACAAGGTTTGATCTACATTTATCACCCATCCCTAAACTATCCTTCAAAACCCGTCCTCTTCAAAACGATAATTGTTTCAAGATGGTACATTGCTGGTGTGGTAAGCAAGCTATTATTCGCACTTCGTGGACCTCTGCCAACCCAGGGCGTCGATTCTTTGGTTGTCCTGTTCAAGTAAGTGCGTCTTAATATTTCTTGTGTAAGTTTGTAACAATGGTGGTTGTTTAATGACTTGTCATAATCATCAATAGGGGTCTTCTTGTCGGTGGATAAGATGGTATGATCCTGAAATCTGTGCTCGTTCAAGAATGATCATACCAGGACTTTTGAGGGGGAGAAATGAGCTTGAGGCAAGATTAGTAGCTGCTCAAGGTGATGTATGGAAGTGGAAGATTTACCTGGTGCTAAGTTGGATGTTGTTCTTCATTGTTTATGCATTGGGATAACTTTTTAACCTTTTATGTAATGAGGCTAGTTGGTTAATGTTCTGTATCTTGAATTGTAGTAACCTTGTTATGAAGTATTCAGTTTTGTTTGTTTCTGATTTTCTATGCCTTATGGGTATGCAGATGGTTAGCAATTTGTTTAGGGTTGACTTTTAAATGTCAACATTCTTATGATGTTCTATTTTAGCTTTGGTTACTTTTGACGCAAACTATTCACACATCAAGCTTAGTCAATCTCAAAAAATACACAATAATGACATGGTTCCATAGTTATTGCAAATGGATATAATTCCAGCTGCATAAAATTGCATACTTTTCAAAGCATGAGAGCTACAGTTACACACACACACACACATATATGTTTTTAGATTACATAACTTGTCCATAGAAAATAAACTAGTAAACTAGATGAAACATTGTCTAGATAATTAGCATAACAGATTTGACCTATGGTGAGGCCATCATTGTTTCCAGTGCAGCCTGCTTCCTAGTTATTCTTCGCGTAACAGGCTGGGTTGAAGCAGAAACTGCTTGAACATCACTTGACTGAAACTGAAAATCAGACTGGGATTGTGACAGGGATGCATCATGTATGATGGGATCTTCAGTTGCTGGCTCTTGATTTGTAGATTGAACACCACTTCCTTGAACTGTACTAACTTGGCTTTCTACAACAACACCTGTACCTTCAGCTTCTTTATCTGCTGCTACCTTTTTACCTTTAGGATGTCTTTTTTTTCCTGCAGCTTTAGTAGGCACCTTTTTTACATTTACCTTATTGGCAGTTCCACTATGTTGAGCTCCACCATACCCTAGGCATGTTACCCGGTTGTGTCCAGCAATGCCACAAATACTACACCTGACACTCTTCCAAGCCCTTGACAGCTTACCATCCTTCACAATCTCTTCAGTTTCAGGAGCTATCTTAACTCTTTTTCTACCTCTTGCGGCAGGCGGGTTTGTTTCGGATTTCGGTGGAACAATTGTTGTTGGCATAGTTGATTTTTCCCAATGTACACTGCTAGTTATAGGCTGGACATGGTGTTTGTAGGTAGCCTCCCAAGTGAGAAGATAGTAACAAGGATGAGCCCATGTTTCTACAGCTCCGACTTGTTGGCCATTTAAAGCCATATTCCAATTGGTAGCAACATCATGTTTACATGGTAAACCTGTTATCTCCCACCTTCTGCAAGTACAAGTCTTGCGTACAACATTAACTACACATTGGTCACCCCATGGTACACTAACCTGAAACTTAGATCCCCCATTCCATAACACATTATACTTAATAACCTCTTTCTTAATAGCCTTTAGCATGTGTTGTGCAATTGGTGTTAGTGGCCCATCACTCTTCTCAATCACCATAAGAACATGCATTATCCTCTTCATACAATATTCCCTGATGTATTCTAAGGCTGTAATAATAGGTTTGCTTAACCCCTCTTTAATTTTCTCATGAAACACTTGACACATGTTATTAAGTAACACATCAGAAGTAGCTCTCCCTAAAGATGAAAAGTAATAAACATGTATTAATTATAACTGTTTATACTGCATTTATGAATACAAAGTAAGTGAAACTGATAGATGACTTACATGAAAAATGTGACCTTGACCAATGAATCGGTGGTATCTTACTTAACCAATCATGGGCTGGTTGATTAAGTTTCTTGAGATCAGCCATAGCTTTCAGAAACTGTACAACAGTTGAGGCTGTTGCACATTTCCACAGATGGTCTTTATAGGCCCTACCTTTCCATTGCAATTTTATTTTGTCATGTATGCTTTTAATACAGAATATGTGTTCTGCACTTTCAAAAACTTCTACTACAGCTCTACTTATATCATGCACAAAATCAAATATCTTTACTGTCTGTTTCAAAAGAGTGACACTTAAATTCATGAATAGAGTAAGAGAGTACCTTATTCATGTCAGTAATAAAAGTGATGCTTGAAATTGGCCCAAGTGCTAAATGATCGGATAAACAATGAAGAAACCAAGTCCATGATCCTATGTTATCTGAATCAACAAAAGCATAAGCGAAAGGGTATATACCATTGTTGCTATCAATTCCCACAGCTGTCATAAGTTGACCATTGAAAGGACCACGAATTGGAAAAGCAGCCAGCCCCAACAACGATCTCCCACAATCTTTAAATCCTTGCTTCAGTGCACCTAAACAAACATACACTCTCTTGAATTCTCTGGTTGGAAGAGACTCATCCGGAGGTCGTTCCACATTCATCTCCATTGTTGTATTAGAGTTTGTCTTCTGCAACTCTTGAACATAATCTCTCAACATGGTAAATTGTAGCTTGAATTGACCCCTGATGGCTGTTATTGCTAGGTTTTGGGCCCTTAAAACCTTCTGCAGGGACACTTGAAGGTCGTATTGGTTGGTAAGTTGATTATGCACCGACCTGACAGGAAGCTCTGGATTTGTTTCAACTTGTGCTGTAATTATCTGTGAGATATAGCGAAGGTCAAAAGCTCTGACTTCCCTTGATTGCAAACAAGTGTGTTGCTCATTATATGTTCTGACCGACCAGATACCTGTCTCACCATTCCTGCCGACAAACAATAGCCATGGGCAGAGTATTTGTGAAAGGTCCTTTTTGGCAGAAAGCAATGCTCTTATACCCCTTCTGCTTAATGGACTTCTAGATGGGCCAATATCCAGTCCAGGACCTTCATTTGGGCTTGAAACTGGAACACAACCCCTACACCTGACCCTTATTCTTGTTTTGTCATTCTTCAAAAAAAACAACTCCATCCTAGTTTCTATTGAATGCTCTCTTACTAGGTTTTTTACTTCCCCTGCAGTACCAAACTCCTGACCAGTACAGAAAAAAGTGGTATAGACGCCATTAGCAAAGTGTGCGTGTTGGAAACTAACATGGTCACTGCAAAATACTTCATCAACCATCACAGGTAAATCATTTACCAACTGCCTGTCATCACTTATATTACATGTTGTATAACAACCCGTAAATTTTCGGATTATTATAATAATATTATTACGTCAGAAAATTTAAATCGGTTATTTTCTGAAAGCTGTCGATATCTAAATTTGAAAACGAGAGGTCATCTCGTCCCCTTAAAAATACGACACCGCACGCGTACCGACACCGCACTAGTAATTGGTTAAATTCGATAATTATTTTTCGGAGTCAATAATTTTGAGTTTATTTTACTATAATAAAAAATATATAAAAAAAAATATATATATTTTGTGCGTTTTTCTTAAGAATGCCAAATCGGTACACCACGACTATATTTAAGCTCAAAACGGGGCACGACTTACACAACCGGCATCCAAAATAAACTTTCTTTTTCCCCTTGTTATTCTTCATTGGCGCCCTTTCCTATTAGTTGGTCACATGTTCTCTTAAACCATGTCAAAGTCACATGGGATTGTAAGAAAAAGCAACATGAAAAGTACATTAGCCAAGTATATCTATTCACAGTATTTTCAACCCAAAAGCAAAGTCAACTCTTGCACTTTTCACTTCTTTTTATTGCTGCTCGAACCAACAAGGGACAGCACACATTCACTTTCAATTCAATTTTACAAAAAAGAAAAAAAAAAAAAAAAAAAAAGTCGTCTTAGTTGAATCTAGCTTGGAAGGGTATTTTAGGATTTCTTGGAGGCAATTGGAGTTCTTGGGCTCTTGTAATCGATCAACACATAAATTTTTGTAAGAATTCATAACAAAACTCAACTCTTGTATTTCTTAATATTTTTTTATGTTACAAAAACTTGTTATGGTTATATACGTAGAGATTTACAAGTTACAAAATTTCTTTCTTGAAATAAATATGATTATTATGGATCGACTAGGGGGTAGGTGTCACACCCCCAAAATATCGCAGCGGAATGATAGTGTCATTGGGGTATGACGTCATAGCACAAAGTATGGATACAGAAAACGACCTCTATAATGAGACGTTTTGAAAAATTTACCATTCGATAAATAAGTCAAAGTTTACATAACAAGAAATCCCAAAGTTTGATAATACACAAAGAGTTTACAAAACATGTCGAATGGTAATTGTTAAAAACACAAGACTCCAATGTATGCCATGCGACCCAAAAGCTCCATGAATTGCTATCACCTTAATACCTGAGATAAACATGCTAAAAAGTGTCAACACAATGGTTGGTGAGTTCATAAGTTTGTTGAAAATGAATTGAAAAAGTCTATAAGAAATGTTGATGCAGCAAAGGCCTTGCAAATCCACTCAGTTCCAAGTTCCGCCCATACAAAACTTGCAACCTGTGTGTTTACAATCCAAGAAATGTTGATGCAGCAAAGGCCTTGCAAATCCACTCAGTTCCAAGTTCCGCCCATACAAAACTTGCAACCTGTGTGTTTACAATCCATTGCCAAAATATGGAATTGTCAATCTTGTTTGTAAGTAGGACATAGGTGCATACGATATATACATAAACTTAATGCAAAGAATCACAGCCAACTGAACCTCACGACGAGTCTAACTTGTTTGTTGTTATTGCCTTGAATAACTTGAATACAGATTATATTCACCCAAGGTCACGTCATCAAGGACCCAAGGGTGGGGGCGTCAGCCCGATAGTACTATCAATACCTCTCTGCCGGCTCCCGCAGGAGTTAACCAGTTGCTAAAGTTTGTATGTTGTTGCACAATTGAAAACTAGTTTAGCACATTAAGGCACATATCGCAATAAACCACACATAATGTCCAAAGTGTATAAGAAGTATATTGTAACAAAATTGTATAAATGGTTTGAGTATTCGCAAGAGTGAAACAAGTATTTAAGCATGTATCTCCCCCAAATAGTTTGTAAGAATTTAAACGAGTAAAAGTGGGGTATGAACTCACAGTAGTATGTCAAAGTTTAGAATATTTGTGAAAGTAAATGAAAATAGTTTGAGCATGTATCTCCCCCAAATAGTTTGTAGAATTTAAACGAGTAAAAGCGGGGTATGAACTCACAGTAGTATGTCAAAGTTTAGAATATTTGTGAAAGTAAATGAAAATAGTTTGAGCATGTATCTCCCCCAAAAGTAATTGAAAATGTATAAAAGTAGGGGCTATGAAACTCACCTGATGTGATTGATATGCTAACAAAATGAAGTGCACGAAAGTGAGGCTCAGAAACTATCCGCGACCTAAAATGAATGTTATGACTCGAGTTATGATATGTTGTCGTGAATGCATGATTTTGAAAACGTATCACCCAATATGCTACTTGAAAACTAGTTATATATAAATATTGTTACTCGAATGTGTGACGGTTTCATGTCGAAAATAAATACTTTTGAGCTAATGGTGAAAATATAGTTAAACTATGTAACGGTTTTAGTAATTGAAAAATCAGTTTACATGAGACTTGACGTAATATATACATAGGAAAACTAACTCGTTTTTAACGTCCATTTCCCCCGAAACGTCCGTTTAGGCCCTCAAAAACCTTGATTAAAATTCTGACAGCTTACCAAAGCTGTGAATAGTGTTTTCAGCACGTTTTTGACTCAAAGTTCGGTTAACCATAACTCACTCGTTTTAAGTCCGTTTTTCAAGTTCTTTATATCCACGCGAAGGTAATGAAGAGTACTAATATATTTTTAAACTTCGGAGACTTCACAGAAATTTTAAGACCACTGTTTGGGTCAGTTAAAATTCGGACTGCATGTAAAATTTTTCCGGAAAAGGGTAGTTTTTAAATCGTAACTTGGAAACCACGTATATTTTTCGTTATAACTCCGTTTTAGTCCGTTCAAAAGGCCACGTTCATAACTAAAAATCTATTTTCTAAAACTTTAATAAAACTTATAAAAATAACTAACTTTTCGGAAAAATTATAAATTTCGGCGGCGCTTCCGCGCCCATTTTAAAATTACCATTTTTCTCTAATCATTTTAACTCAAACAACACCACAATATCCCTTGAACTACACTTCACCAATCCTACTAGTAAAACAACCTCATTTGATCATAACCAAAATAAATATTCATTGTGAGGCTAAAAATATATATATAAACTTAAATAAACATATATAAAATTTATGTAACCATTTCCTCTAAAAACCACAACTAGACTTTGATGATCCATTTTTCAAACTTATCATTTTTATAAACTTCTAACTAGTACATACTTGTTATAAAAATTAATAGGACACATATGGGTGATAACATTTGATGAACATGAATAAAAACTACAACTTGAGCAAATATGATCATTTGGACTTCATGAAATGTATGAAAAATATATATGAAAAAGTAAGAGATGAAGTTTTATGCTTACAAGTTACTTGATGAGGTTTAGTGAACCAAGGATTTATCCTAAACACCCTAGGTTTTTATTTCAAAACCTAAACAAAGAGTGTTACTAGATTGTGTAGAACTTGATTAGAAAAATTTTGATGATCACTTCCTTGAACACCCTTGTGTGGCCGGATTTTAGAGGGAAGAAGAAGAAAGGAGAGAACTTGATCTAACACTTTGCATTATTGAAATGAATGAGGTAGGAGTTGGAGTGTAGACTTTTATAAACAAGATCTTGAAAATCTTAGAAAATCAAGTAATTAATGATGCATGTACATATACTTTTACATTATATATATTTATTATTATTATTATGTAAAAGTATAAATGTAGTAGAAGTAAAGTTATTTGAGGATAGTAGTAACTTGTAGTATTGTTAAATAAGATTAGTAAGTTGTATACACATTTGAATATTTAAGGTAGCGTTAGATGAAAATAAATTTCACGGGTCTAGATAAAATATATTGAGGTCATAAAAATTATAAAAATACATTTCTTGAAAGATTTGAGTGAATAATTATTTATCGGGTTGAATTTAAGAAAACCGTCGTAATTTATATAAATATAACAATTTATATACGAAATAGATTTAAAACACTGGGTAAACTAATAATAATATTTTTAAAATCTTAATATGAGTATTAAAATATATTGGAATAATTTTTGGAAGTATTGAATCAATTGTTCAAAAATAATGTTTGCGCGATAACGTTTATTTAATAAGAAAATAACGTTTAATGAAAAATGCAAAACCATGTACGAATCGTTAAGAAATGATGAATATGGAGTATGAGGAATAACCGGAAATTGCGAATTGTGACATTCTTCCCCTGATAGAAGAATCGCGTCCTCGCGATTCAATCGATGATACATAGGGTTCTACCCTAAGGTTTAGAGAAATCAGAATGTATGGTCAAAGTGCTTATGCCAAAACTTACGCGTCTAGGTTTCTTATCTAAGGAGACTCACTGAATCTGAATAATACGGTGGATCACTTAATGGTCTAGGAACAACGTACCAGTTACGCATTGCGGGCTTCCTCGATCCTTATATAGAATGCTCGACCTCGAGGTGGACTGATATTGAGTACAGGGTTCGGGTTATTTCCTTCAATTGCCACAGCTAGAGGAGCTTGCATCGGCGGCTTATTCAACTGAGGACAATTATTCCGGAAGTGATTCGGGCTGTTACATTCAAAGCAAGTCCTTTGGTTATTCCTCATGTTGCCCGTGTTAACCGTTGTTATTGGTCTTGTACGCTCTCTACACTGGCTTGAAAAATGATTCGACTTATTGCATATTGTACATAAGCGGCAGGGCTTGGACCTCGGGTGATGATAAGTACATTTAGCACATTTGGGATGTGTACCCGCATACTCTCTTTGTTCAGTACTAGTTGCCACAAAAACTCTTGCCCTTTTGTTGTCTGCTACCACGTCCATCTGCTTATTCGACCCACTCGCTTCCTTCCTCTTGTTACTGCTCTTCAAAGTACCATTCCCGTTCCCGTGGTTTCCCGAGTTATTCATATGAATTCCAACTTGTGTGACAATAGTGGGAAGCAAGATTTGAAGTTGTTGAGCGATGATGGCGGCAAAATCAGGGTTTCCGCCAGTGTTGTTGTCATTGTTACCCATGTCGCTACCGCCTTCTCTACCTCCACGCCCACCTGTCATTCCACCCCTTGGTACCGCACCACCTCGGCCAGTACTGCGTGTTACTCTCTTTGGTGCCATGATCTCTGCAAGGAAAGAACCGTTGAATTCCCAGTGTCTATACTTAACGTCCTCCAACATAATACCACGCCACAAATTGGTTCCTAAGGTGTCCACACCGATCTACGTATGCGTGGTCGCATATGTCCACGTGAGTTGTGACGCATTTATAATTATGTTGGCCACCATAATTATAACTGCTTCATTTCACACGTGTACATACCACCAAGCATACATGTCTCGGCTATTGGTGTTACTTAAATAGGTAGCCAGTCTATCATCCGATTCTAAACGGTGAAGGAGGGATTTGGGGTAGGTATCTAGGGAGAGTCGCACTTGGTGTATAGGAAATTCCGTTAGGTGCTAGAATCACTACGAGGTTTAGTCGCCAGCAGTTCCCAAAGTATCCTCAAGAGAACTCCCATCCTCGGGCAAAATCATCAAATCTATCCAGCTTTATAGTAACACTTATTTAGCTCGATCTCGCATCTCATCAAACAAGAACTGTCACGAGATCAAGTTAGATAAGTGCTCATTACTGAGCTCCATATCTTTGATGACCCAACTAGATTTTGGGACTCCCCTATTGGTACAAGGAAACTACTTTATCTAATGAGGTAGGTCTAGACGAAATACTTAAGAAAACATATGCGCACGAAAAGTGTGTAAGGTGATAGGAAACGAAAGGATCGACGTGAAAGCGGTTATAGTCTAGGAACTAAAATGCAACCTAGTTCTCTATAACCAAGGCTCTGGTACCAATCTGTCACACCCCCAAAATATCGCAGCGGAATGATAGTGTCATTGGGGTATGACGTCATAGCACAAAGTATGGATACAGAAAACGACCTCTATAATGAGACGTTTTGAAAAATTTACCATTCGATAAATAAGTCAAAGTTTACATAACAAGAAATCCCAAAGTTTGATAATACACAAAGAGTTTACAAAACATGTCGAATGGTAATTGTTAAAAACACAAGACTCCAATGTATGCCATGCGACCCAAAAGCTCCATGAATTGCTATCACCTTAATACCTGAGATAAACATGCTAAAAAGTGTCAACACAATGGTTGGTGAGTTCATAAGTTTGTTGAAAATGAATTGAAAAAGTCTATAAGAAATGTTGATGCAGCAAAGGCCTTGCAAATCCACTCAGTTCCAAGTTCCGCCCATACAAAACTTGCAACCTGTGTGTTTACAATCCAAGAAATGTTGATGCAGCAAAGGCCTTGCAAATCCACTCAGTTCCAAGTTCCGCCCATACAAAACTTGCAACCTGTGTGTTTACAATCCATTGCCAAAATATGGAATTGTCAATCTTGTTTGTAAGTAGGACATAGGTGCATACGATATATACATAAACTTAATGCAAAGAATCACAGCCAACTGAACCTCACGACGAGTCTAACTTGTTTGTTGTTATTGCCTTGAATAACTTGAATACAGATTATATTCACCCAAGGTCACGTCATCAAGGACCCAAGGGTGGGGGCGTCAGCCCGATAGTACTATCAATACCTCTCTGCCGGCTCCCGCAGGAGTTAACCAGTTGCTAAAGTTTGTATGTTGTTGCACAATTGAAAACTAGTTTAGCACATTAAGGCACATATCGCAATAAACCACACATAATGTCCAAAGTGTATAAGAAGTATATTGTAACAAAATTGTATAAATGGTTTGAGTATTCGCAAGAGTGAAACAAGTATTTAAGCATGTATCTCCCCCAAATAGTTTGTAAGAATTTAAACGAGTAAAAGTGGGGTATGAACTCACAGTAGTATGTCAAAGTTTAGAATATTTGTGAAAGTAAATGAAAATAGTTTGAGCATGTATCTCCCCCAAATAGTTTGTAGAATTTAAACGAGTAAAAGCGGGGTATGAACTCACAGTAGTATGTCAAAGTTTAGAATATTTGTGAAAGTAAATGAAAATAGTTTGAGCATGTATCTCCCCCAAAAGTAATTGAAAATGTATAAAAGTAGGGGCTATGAAACTCACCTGATGTGATTGATATGCTAACAAAATGAAGTGCACGAAAGTGAGGCTCGGAAACTATCCGCGACCTAAAATGAATGTTATGACTCGAGTTATGATATGTTGTCGTGAATGCATGATTTTGAAAACGTATCACCCAATATGCTACTTGAAAACTAGTTATATATAAATATTGTTACTCGAATGTGTGACGGTTTCATGTCGAAAATAAATACTTTTGAGCTAATGGTGAAAATATAGTTAAACTATGTAACGGTTTTAGTAATTGAAAAATCAGTTTACATGAGACTTGACGTAATATATACATAGGAAAACTAACTCGTTTTTAACGTCCATTTCCCCCGAAACGTCCGTTTAGGCCCTCAAAAACCTTGATTAAAATTCTGACAGCTTACCAAAGCTGTGAATAGTGTTTTCAGCACGTTTTTGACTCAAAGTTCGGTTAACCATAACTCACTCGTTTTAAGTCCGTTTTTCAAGTTCTTTTATATCCACGCGAAGGTAATGAAGAGTACTAATATATTTTTAAACTTCGGAGACTTCACAGAAATTTTAAGACCACTGTTTGGGTCAGTTAAAATTCGGACTGCATGTAAAATTTTTCCGGAAAAGGGTAGTTTTTAAATCGTAACTTGGAAACCACGTATATTTTTCGTTATAACTCCGTTTTAGTCCGTTCAAAAGGCCACGTTCATAACTAAAAATCTATTTTCTAAAACTTTAATAAAACTTATAAAAATAACTAACTTTTCGGAAAAATTATAAATTTCGGCGGCGCTTCCGCGCCCATTTTAAAATTACCATTTTTCTCTAATCATTTTAACTCAAACAACACCACAATATCCCTTGAACTACACTTCACCAATCCTACTAGTAAAACAACCTCATTTGATCATAACCAAAATAAATATTCATTGTGAGGCTAAAAATATATATATAAACTTAAATAAACATATATAAAATTTATGTAACCATTTCCTCTAAAAACCACAACTAGACTTTGATGATCCATTTTTCAAACTTATCATTTTTATAAACTTCTAACTAGTACATACTTGTTATAAAAATTAATAGGACACATATGGGTGATAACATTTGATGAACATGAATAAAAACTACAACTTGAGCAAATATGATCATTTGGACTTCATGAAATGTATGAAAAATATATATGAAAAAGTAAGAGATGAAGTTTTATGCTTACAAGTTACTTGATGAGGTTTAGTGAACCAAGGATTTATCCTAAACACCCTAGGTTTTTATTTCAAAACCTAAACAAAGAGTGTTACTAGATTGTGTAGAACTTGATTAGAAAAATTTTGATGATCACTTCCTTGAACACCCTTGTGTGGCCGGATTTTAGAGGGAAGAAGAAGAAAGGAGAGAACTTGATCTAACACTTTGCATTATTGAAATGAATGAGGTAGGAGTTGGAGTGTAGACTTTTATAAACAAGATCTTGAAAATCTTAGAAAATCAAGTAATTAATGATGCATGTACATATACTTTTACATTATATATATTTATTATTATTATTATGTAAAAGTATAAATGTAGTAGAAGTAAAGTTATTTGAGGATAGTAGTAACTTGTAGTATTGTTAAATAAGATTAGTAAGTTGTATACACATTTGAATATTTAAGGTAGCGTTAGATGAAAATAAATTTCACGGGTCTAGATAAAATATATTGAGGTCATAAAAATTATAAAAATACATTTCTTGAAAGATTTGAGTGAATAATTATTTATCGGGTTGAATTTAAGAAAACCGTCGTAATTTATATAAATATAACAATTTATATACGAAATAGATTTAAAACACTGGGTAAACTAATAATAATATTTTTAAAATCTTAATATGAGTATTAAAATATATTGGAATAATTTTTGGAAGTATTGAATCAATTGTTCAAAAATAATGTTTGCGCGATAACGTTTATTTAATAAGAAAATAACGTTTAATGAAAAATGCAAAACCATGTACGAATCGTTAAGAAATGATGAATATGGAGTATGAGGAATAACCGGAAATTGCGAATTGTGACAGTAGGCTCGTGCAAGAATTGTGTTAATGTGTTTGTGTGGCAAATTGATCCTATAGTACATAAGCTGGAACATACAAATAATCAAATGCTTATTTGCTTACTAATCAACCAACATTAAATTTTTATGAGTTTAGTAAACATTTCTTTTGGACTTGAATAAATACAAGAAAACTTAAATGTAAGAAAAACATTAAGATTGGCTCTATTTTGGAAAGTGCTTATTTTTGCTTATTAGCTTATTTATAGCTTATTGGTTTATTGTGAAACTTAATGGTTTAGTTATTGGATAGGACCAATTCTTGTGATGTCCAACCCCATCCAACAGTGGGGAACATTTGGATTTTGCTTGATTTAAGTTACCAACTACTAAACACTAATAATTCATTTGAATAACTCTCGACTTACGAAGCTATTAAAAGATCGAGTTGTATTTTTTTTGGGTTAATGAATTTATATTGGGTCGGGATGCCCACCTTATGCTTATTTTTGGCTTATTTTACTTAGTGATTTTTTTTCACAAAACCCGACTAAAAGACGAAAACAAACTACTTCCTAATATAAAAAAATAAATCCCACTATCTTTCTTTTCACTAATCAATTGATTTATTAATTAATTATATATACTCACTTATATATGTATATATATATATATATATATATATATATATATATATATATATTACTATTAACTAACAACATTTCTATATTGTTCGACGACGACTATTATTTGCGATACTTAATTTGCGGTTGTTTTTCGTACATCGTTAATTGAATACTTTTGAAACGAGGTTTTATTCGTCATAGGTATTTTTACCTTTATACTTATATATATTCATACACTTTTCCAAGAGCCAATACCTACAAACAATTAAGAAACTGTTTTTTTTAAATTTAAATACTGCCACATAAGCAACAACAACAACATCAACAAAAACATTTAAAATTTATAAAGTTAAACTTTATCGAGTCTTAAGCATAAAGACTAAATTGCCATATTATATCTAGGTTTCGTGTTGAAGCCGTTGTCATATCGTACTTGCTATTGTTGTGCATTTCCTACCGTATCAATAAGGTGAGTTCATAGCCCCACTTTTACTCTTTTAACTGTTTTATAAACTCCTTGGGGGAGAATGCATGCTACTACTGCTTTTATGATCACAATTGCTTGAAAACTGTTTGCTGTTCACTTGATATTATGACTCTGCCTAAGTTGTTTACCAAAAGTCCCCTACATCATGAACCATTAATCACTTGCGAGTGAACGCAAATATCGTGGATAGTACTATGGGAACTGACGACCCCGACTCGGTTATCGGAAATAACCAGGGCGCACTATATTTGGTATCTCTATGTAATTGGCTATTACATCTCAGAGGGGCAATTTTATTTACTTACACCAGTAATTAGGTGTATGCAGTTAGTTTGGTGTCATGATCTTAGTGCAATAATATCAACTATCTTTTATGGGCGTATAACAACGTAGCCCATGGCTTATCTTAAACTTGAAAATCTTGTGATCAACTGCTTATTTACTAAACCTATGAATTCACTCAACCATTGTGTTGACTTTTTAGCATGTATTTTCAGGATGAAAAGGCGATAGCTAACTCTGGAGGCACTTGGGCATTGGCATGGCATGGTCATAGATGACTCTGATTTACATATGGGGACCACATTTTATTAATGGGCCATTTTTCCACAACAAATCAACCTTTGTAAACTCTATTTTACTTCAATAAATGAAATCTTTTAAGAAAAATCTTTATTTTTCACTTTGTGTTATGATCCAATTGAGTAGCATCCCAAAAACCTTTTCTTCCGCTGCAAACCATTTTTGGGGGTGTTACAGATTGGCATCAGAGCCTTGGTTATAGAGAACTAGGTATTTTCTAACCTAGACTATAACCACTTTTTCAAAAACTTAACCCTATGACCGACACATGCCTGCCTGCCAAGCTGATTGCCTCACTTATGACTCGTTGAAGTCATCTTTGATAAGATATGTGTTTTATTACAGAGAACTTAGTCTCACTATTAGCTATGATTGCCTTACTTATATGTATGATTATATAACACCGCGCTATGCCTTCTCCCCCACATAAATGAAATGTTTATTCAGTCTTTCATAACAAACTTTTAAAGGCATTAGGACATGTTACTAGTATAACTAAGCTAAGCATTGCAAGATTCATTGAACCTCGGGTGAATATAGCTTGATCACCTATATTCAACCAGGGACAGTGGGACATAGCCTGATAACCTATGTCCGACTCAAAGGTGAATGTTGCAATACTGAAAGTAGTTATAATAGTGTTATGTCCAGTTGACCTCCTGATTGACTTCTAAAAATGGTAAAATCTTCATGTGTGTTCATCATAAGAGTTATAAAAGTTTACTTCTACACATCACACATTGACGTCACAACATTTTCTCACTACGATACTTTTCTCCTAAGTGGAATGCCTTTCTCATTACTACACTCTCTAAACTGACCATTCTACACTACTACTTTACGCCTCCGCTTCTACATCTTACTAGCAACGTGCATGGAGATTTGTGTGGCAGATGATGCACACTACCACTTCGCGCAAGGACATCACAGTGATCCATGTTGAAATGGACCACTTTACGCCACCACTTCGCGCCCTCCGTACCTAAGTTATGTATGAGATTTGCTTAGCAGATAATACATAACCAGTGAAATGTTGCATGATGCGAGTTAACGATTATAGTTACCAGTTAGATTTTCTTAGCGGATTATGCGCGACTAACTAAAATTTTAATTATCATACGACATTACTCTAGGTTTAGATTATATTTTTGGTTGCTACAATACCACTTCTCCTGTTTTCCCGTCCTATCGACTTATCGTCTTCGTTACGAAATCATTAAACCTCTATTACTGGGTTGTTGCAACTCATGTCTCCATCATCCCATCCTATAGTATATGCTCAAACGTTGAGATCAGAGTTGTCTCGTTATCCACCGCTATAACAGTATCACCTCTACCCCAAAACTCGTACCCAATCGTTGAATTGGATTACATCCCTAGCCGTTCCAAGAACATCACACCTCGACATCTACAAAGGGAACCCCTTGCTAAACATAAATAATAAACGAACGACTAAATATCTAAAAGCGTATTAAGAAGTCAACTTGCAACTCAAGTCACTTTTTCTAGGAACGGATCCCTAATCTTCCACTCAGCCCTCTAAAACAACAACCGTCTGTCCTGCTACCCTCTTATGAAATAATAAACTTCGTTGTTATCTAACGTAAACTACTTTCAACTATTTTACCAATCACTTCACGGTCATTTTCCCAAAAAGTCTTACTGCCGTGCCATCAAACCGAAAATTTATGATTTTACTAACACCTTATAAACAATGACCTTACTGATACTTTGCAAACTATTTTCTGATAGTCTGATAAATTGATTAATTTACTACTATTTTATGAAACAACAAACAATTGCAATAGCAAGTTATAAACTATATTACAAATTTTCCCTGCAAGTTATATTACGATCTTATAATTATTTTACCCTGTTAGTGAGCTGCTTTAGCCACTGTCTAATTTAAAACTATAAAACTTGGTACTCTTACCTCACAAACTATTTTACTTTTACCGTACTAAGTACGAAATCTTCTACCATTTGACAAACAATAAATTGTTTCCTTATAAGCTATTTTACAGATCATTTCACGAGTTATTTTAAAATCTGAATCGTTGTCTTACCAAAATATCACAAAGTTAACTTCGATTTCACTACTATTCGATAAATAATAAATCGTTTTCTATTGCTTTATAAGCTGTTTTAAAAATCACCTTACCAATTTGTTACTTTAATACCGAACCACAAACTACGATTTATCATAATCAAAGTATTTTCTTCTTACTCATTTACAAACCTTTTCATGAACTTCACTACAATTCCCTTACAAACTATTTTCGATTATCCCTCAAACCATTATAATCAAAATACTTCATGAACCACTCCATGAATTATTCTACAAACCAAATTACCACCTTACCATTACACCATAAACTAAACCACAATTCTACCCATACCCTACCAAAATAAAGTGTTCCTTAATACTTTGAAAAGTATCCCAAAACCAATCTATTGGTTATTTATTTCCTTGAAATGTGTTTTAAGTTAATACTCCATAAACAGAAATAATCAATGTCCTCCTTGATCGCTAAGCCTGACCTTAGGATGTATCCTACACCTCTGCATAAAACCATAGATAACCATGAGGTTCATCAACTATTAAACCTCCATCCTTACCCAACTTAGACAACTAAACCCTACTCGTAACTATTGGTAAATGTTATATCCTGCTACACATCCTTACTACAACAAAATTTTCAAATTGGAGGATTCTTTAAAAAAAAAAAAAAAAAAAAAAAAAAAAAAAAAAATCCAAATCCCTCATTAAAATGAGACAAATGTTGAAACACTAAAAGTTTCGCAAAATTTCTTTATACATCCCATAATTAAGAACCGGTTTTACAACTTTTAAAAAAAAAAAAATGTGTCATTTTTACATATTATTGATTTTTAAATATGGTCTTAGTCAAACTTGTGCAAACATTTATTCGAAAGAAAATTTTAAAAACAAATGTTTCTTCACCTTTAAAGAAGAAAGCACACAAACCCGTAGCAAACCTTAAGAATTAACCACTATACTTTAAGAACCATTAAACACCATAAATGAGTACATTTTACCATGGGAAGTTAGAGATTCCCACACTAACAAATAGTGAAACCTCATAACATCAAGAATTAGAACTTTCACCCAATGAATCTACCCCAGGAAATCATGGCATCTCAGGTAGAGGATGTGCTGCTGGCATAACACCTAGGTACCCACACCCAAAGGGGGAAACCCTAGAACAACCTAGGAAAACCCAAAACTTGTTTCAAATACCATCACCTCATTCCCGACACCCTATCGGGTAACGTAAACTGAGATCCGGGACGGATCTCCTGTAAGGTGGGTAGACTATAACAACCCGTAAATTTTCGGATTATAATAATAATATTATTACGTCAGAAAATTTAAATCGGTTATTTTCTGAAAGCTGTCGATATCTAAATTTGAAAACGAGAGGTCATCTCGTCCCCTTAAAAATACGACACCGCACGCGTACCGACACCGCACTAGTAATTGGTTAAATTCGATAATTATTTTTCGGAGTCAATAATTTTGAGTTTATTTTACTATAATAAAAAATATAAAAAAAAAAAAAATATTTTGTGCGTTTTTCTTAAGAATGCCAAATCGGTACACCACGACTATATTTAAGCTCAAAACGGGGCACGGCTTACACAACCGGCATCCAAAATAATCTTTCTTTTTCCCCTTGTTATTCTTCATTGGCGCCCTTTCCTATTAGTTGGTCACATGTTCTCTTAAACCTTGTCAAAGTCACATGTGATTGTAAGAAAAAGCAACATGAAAAGTACATTAGCCAAGTATATCTATTCACAGTATTTTCAACCCAAAAGCAAAGTCAACTCTTGCACTTTTCACTTCTTTTTATTGCTGCTCGAACCAACAAGGGACAACACACATTCACTTTCAATTCAATTTTACAAAAAAGAAAAAAAAAAAAAAAAAAAAAAAGTCGTCTTAGTTGAATCTAGCTTGGAAGGGTATTTTAGGATTTCTTGGAGGCAATTGGAGTTCTTGGGCTCTTGTAATCGATCAACACATAAATTTTTGTAAGAATTCATAACAAAACTCAACTCTTGTATTTCTTGATATTTTTTTATGTTACAAAAACTTGTTATGGTTATATACGTAGAGATTTACAAGTTACAAAATTTCTTTCTTGAAATAAATATGATTATTATGGATCGACTAGGGGGTAGGCTCGTGCAAGAATTGTGTTAATGTGTTTGTGTGGCAAATTGATCCTATAGTACATAAGCTGGAACATACAAATAATCAAATGCTTATTTGCTTACTAATCAACCAACATTAAATTTTTATGAGTTTAGTAAACATTTCTTTTGGACTTGAATAAATATAAGAAAACTTAAATGTAAGAAAAACATTAAGATTGGCTCTATTTTGGAAAGTGCTTATTTTTGCTTATTAGCTTATTTATAGCTTATTGGTTTATTGTGAAACTTAATGGTTTAGTTATTGGATAGGACCAATTCTTGTGATGTCCAACCCCATCCAACAGTGGGGAACATTTGGATTTTGCTTGATTTAAGTTACCAACTACTAAACACTAATAATTCATTTGAATAACTCTCGACTTACGAAGCTATTAAAAGATCGAGTTGTATTTTTTTTGGGTTAATGAATTTATATTGGGTCGGATGCCCACCTTATGCTTATTTTTGGCTTATTTTACTTAGTGATTTTTTTTCACAAAACCCGACTAAAAGACGAAAACAAACTACTTCCTAATATAAAAAAATAAATCCCACCATCTTTCTTTTCACTAATCAATTGATTTATTAATTAATTATATATACTCACTTATATATATATATATATATATATATATATATATATATATATATATATATATATATTACTATTAACTAACAACATTTCTATATTGTTCGACGACGACTATTATTTGCGATACTTAATTTGCGGTTGTTTTTCGTACATCGTTAATTGAATACTTTTGAAACGAGGTTTTATTCGTCATAGGTATTTTTACCTTTATACTTATATATATTCATACACTTTTCCAAGAGCCAATACCTACAAACAATTAAGAAACTGTTTTTTTTAAATTTAAATACTGCCACATAAGCAACAACAACAACATCAACAAAAACATTTAAAATTTATAAAGTTAAACTTTATCGAGTCTTAAGCATAAAGACTAAATTGCCATATTATATCTAGGTTTCGTGTTGAAGCCGTTGTCATATCGTACTTGCTATTGTTGTGCATTTCCTACCGTATCAATAAGGTGAGTTCATAGCCCCACTTTTACTCTTTTAACTGTTTTATAAACTCCTTGGGGGAGAATGCATGCTACTACTGCTTTTATGATCACAATTGCTTGAAAACTGTTTGCTGTTCACTTGATATTATGACTCTGCCTAAGTTGTTTGCCAAAAGTCCCCTACATCATGAACCATTAATCACTTGCGAGTGAACGCAAATATCGTGGATAGTACTATGGGAACTGACTACCCCGACTCGGTTATCGGAAATAACCAGGGCGCACTATATTTGGTATCTCTATGTAATTGGCTATTACATCTCAGAGGGGCAATTTTATTTACTTACACCAGTAATTAGGTGTATGCAGTTAGTTTGGTGTCATGAGCTTAGTGCAATAATATCAACTATCTTTTATGGGCGTATAACAACGTAGCCCATGGCTTATCTTAAACTTGAAAATCTTGTGATCAACTGCTTATTTACTAAACCTATGAATTCACTCAACCATTGTGTTGACTTTTTAGCATGTATTTTCAGGATGAAAAGGCTATAGCTAACTCTGGAGGCACTTGGGCATTGGCATGGCATGGTCATAGATGACTCTGATTTACATATGGGGACCACATTTTATTAATGGGCCATTTTTCCGCAACAAATCAACCTTTGTAAACTCTATTTTACTTCAATAAATGAAATCTTTTAAGAAAAATCTTTATTTTTCACTTTGTGTTATGATCCAATTGAGTAGCATCCCAAAAACCTTTTCTTCCGCTGCAAACCATTTTTGGGGGTGTTACATGTTGTTCCTTCTTCACCTAAATCATTACTCTGACCTACTTGTAGCATACCAAGCTGTGCATCATTCTCTTGACAAGTGTTATCTTGATTTGGTTCAACTGCATTGCCAAATTCACTAGTGTCACTCGCTTGTAACAGACTAAGATCAACAACAGGATCCTCTTCCATGTTATCCTGAGTCAGTTGAAACAGAGTTACATCCACATCAGGCTCCTCAAACCAGTTATTCACATCAACCAAAGGTCTGCCTGGTTTGTGTAATTGCTTCTCCTGTGTCAATTGAAACAGATTAACCTCAAAATTTTCAGGCTCCTCAAAGGTGTTATTGACATCAACTAGTGCTGTTCCACCGTTGTCAAAGTCCTTCCCCTGAATCACTCTAAACAGATTAACCTCAACATTATCAGGCTCCTTTAGAGCATTGTCCTCATCAATAACTACTAAAGCACGGTCACTGTTTTCAACAGGTTTGCTAGCAAATGAGCAGTCTAAGGTGGAAAAGAGTGGCTCAATGTTTGACAAATTGCTAGCTTCACCAATATCATTGACGTCCACAGGCAATTGTGTAAGTTGGATAAACGGATCTAGGGAAGGTTCATTATCTATATCATCTAACACCAACCGTCTACAACAGGATTGAATAGCCGCAGTAGCAACTTTTCTCCTATCTTCATCCATCTCCCAAAACACAGTCTTAATTGATTGTGGGGACATTTCAGAAAATTCTAATCTAGTCTTCCCTATTTCAACATACACGTCTATCAGCTTATGCTGTATGACAACTTCTTTCAACAAGTCTAGATTAGCAGGTTCACGCAAAGAAAACAAACCGTCGTCTAATGTACAACCAGGCTTAACAAAGTAGAAATAATTGGTTTGTCCAGACTCATAACCGATTTGGGTCATGAGAGCATCCATTTCATCAACAGATACCTCTTTTATTTCCACAAGATCAACAAGGCATTTCTTGCCTCCTTAATATATCCTACCTGGAAAGTATTTGAATGTACCTTCATAATGGAACATCATGCTAAACGATCCAGGTTCACCCGCTGTATAAAAAAATGTACAAAAACTTTGTTAAGCTAAAGTTACCTAAAAGGGGAATAACTTAATCAGTCGTACTAACATATGATTGTAATAGGCTCTAACCAAAAAAGACTTACAATATCTCCTGACTGCAGCTCTTTCCTCCTTTTCACGATCATCATATAAAGGATATTCCCTTACTCGCCACAGAGTAAATCCAAGGTGGTTGTTTGTTATTTTCTTACTCAGATTATTTGATTTGATGATAGACATTGCCTTAGGGTTTTCTGGGTAGGCTTCCAAAACAAGTTGGGGATGAGCAATGAGTACACGGTTTTGTTATATTGTACAAAATGGCGGGAAATTGGACAAGACATGTTCTACAGTGTATACCACATAATGACTATTCTACCCTCAACAGTAACATGATTACGGGTTTTTTTTGGGTATAACGGAACGTTGACAACGCCGTTATTGGTCAAGGGACGAATCTGGCATTTAATGGCTACTGTTTGGACCCGTGGCGATGAAAAGGGCGAGGTTCGTCCCATCGCGATCCTCCGATACAAGTTTAGGGACCAACGGTGTATTTTAGTCTTTATGTTATTTCATTTATTTTACTAACAAAAGCATAAAGTCTATTAACTAGGAGAAAATAAACAAACTTAAGCATTCATAATTCATTGTTGCATAAGTGTCTTTCGCTCCATCTTTGCCATCGCCTCACTCACTGTAGACTTTGCCTTTTCGATTCTTCGATTACTAATTAAGCATTCATGAGACAACGAACTCAATAATCAATATAGCTCCAATACCATCGTGCGACAACGTCCTACTTTTCCGACATTATTGTACCCGAAAGAACAAACTATCTTAGGTAGAAGAACACATAATTAAAATATGTCACTTACACGAAACACGTGGAACTATGGAACTGTTTTTCAATGTCTCTTCGACAAACTTCGAGCTTCACTAACAACATTTTTGGTAAAAGAATGGCAGGCAATCGACACTTCATTAGTTAATGTTTTTAATAGTAATTGATTATAACACAAAATATGAAAATGGATAAAATGTTTGTGAAAGAATGGCAGGCAATCGACACTTCAGTGACCAAGTCCATGAGAAAAAGCTCAGCGATATGATTATTGCTGGCACAATCCAACAAAATCAACTAAATTAGTTTTTAGTCTTACAAATGTAGCTAGTTAGTGACAAACTTATTGGCCCATTTACAATGAGATTTTACGACACACCAACATCCAATATCATGATTTAACAAAACGAATTAGTCATTCAACAAACCATAATCTTTCATTCATCACACGTACACTTTGCCATAAACAACAAATTAAACAACATCATGAGAGTTTAGTTGACGCTTAGTATTACTTACTTTAACAACCATAGCATGTTTCAACTACGTGAATGGTAAAAACTTCCTTTTTATAAATATTTTTATTTATAAATATTTTTAGAAGTACATATTTTGTTAAATTATTTTTAAAACTACTATGCACACCTAAAAAACTCCAAAAAAACTGTGCTCGTGCGAAGCACGCGAAGACCGTTACAATGAGCCGTGCATAACGAAAAGCTGTACCATATGAGCGATGAATGTAACTTACTCTAGTAATATTACCGAAATATATTTGTTTCTGATCTACTACTACTTTAGAACAAGAACGAGCATTTCAAACCATAAACTTTCAGGTATTAACAATCTACACATACTAAGCACGTGCCACATACTAAGCGGGTAAACACCTTGGGATGGCCAAAGAAAAGGCCGGAAACGGCCACGGGAATACCAGTTAGGCTGCGTACATCACACCCAAAAAGGCTAGACTTTCTCCAGGTAGCGTAAACAAGGATCCCTCTTCATTTACCCGTTTACATACTAAGCACATGCCTGCATGAGATTCGATACTCTATTTGCTTCAAAATAAAGACACAGCGGTGACAAAATCGAAGACTCAAAAGAAAAGCTTCATCTCGGCTTCCTTATGTACAGCTCTCCAAACCCAGCAGGCACTGCTTTTCAAAATGTCTCCACTCAACAGTTTTTGGTTCTAGTTATGCTGGCTATAAATAAGATCGGCCATCATGATCTTGCCACAGTTTCCAGAGTCTAGGCGGTCAAATATTTTGCATATTTGTAATATGTCTTTCTCCGAGATCTTTTCCATCTCCTTTAGCTTGTAAATCACAAATTCTGACTTGCTGAAACAACACAGAACACATTCATCATTAGAATTTAGGAAAGTGGCATCACAACAACTAAGACATTTTGTGAGCAGAAAATCAACGGATACCATATTGAATTAAAATTTGGTCCACCTTAATGCAAAAGTCAAACATAGAGATTTTGATAGAGATGGTATTCTAACTAAAAGTATTTATTATATGAAACACTTCTTTGACATAAGAAGACTGACACGAGTAATCCTCGAAAGCAACATAGGATTGTCTAAAACAAGGTGATAACTAGAAGCAACTACTAAATCACTTAAAAGAAATTTCCGCGAGTTCCATATTCACTTACTAAACATGATTAATGTGTTTTTGTCGATTATTGTATATCTCAAGAAAAGGCCCACATATTCCTATGGTCCTAAGCTACGAGTAAACTTTTCTTCATAAATTTCTTGAAAAGGGTCCTAATGTAATAGTGCCATCTAATGTTCACTTTATATCGAATCTTTTCACTCTTACCCAAATATTAATATGTTAAATCTTTTCTTTTTAATACTTTTCTTTTCTACAACACAAAAGAATCTAAAATCTTGAACTTTATTTCAAATACTTGACAGTGTTATTAGTTTAGCTTGTAATATTTTAGTGGCACTATGGTTTGTTTGTTCATTTAGGTTACTGAACTTATGAAACATGACATTTTGGGGTCATTAAACTTATACAAAAATATACGTAAACATCAGTAAACTTGTATAAACACGACATTTATATTACTCAACTATCCAAAAATATGCGTTCAATAACCCCGAAAATATAGAAAGTAATCTAAATCATAAGCTCAGTAACCGAAATGAACAAAATGAAAGTTTGTTACCTTAGGCACGCTTTTTTGGAAAGTTTAGTGACATATCTGTATATTAACCCTATGTTTATATGCAAAATGAAAGAAAAAGAATTATGTTTGTATATCTAGGGTGCACAGGTAGATAAGTACACATTGTAAGTCATTGGATTGAGTACCCAAACTTCATGGGTACTTTTGCACTGTACCGTTTGCACCCGAAGGGCAAACTGGGTGAGCTCAAACCAAGGTATTGTCAGTCAGCTTTTAGTTTAACACATCAAATGGTCACTACAGGTGGCTCTTGATAAGGATGGTATACACATACCATATAGTTAAATTTTCATGAGCACACTAACATATTAAGGTGGTTTGTACTTGCCACAATCTTCTCAAGTTTAAAAACTTTATATCATACCAGATACAGGTCGACAAGCCTATCATACGGGTCTCTAAAAGTAAGCTATCATACCATCAGCGAAACTAATACAAGTTCAACTCTATCTTTGGTAGAATACTCAATTATGTGGACCTATGCTTGTATTTCCGTATCTTACTGGGAGTGAGAGACTACACTATTAGCAACTCCTGACACATTAATTATCTCGTGGAACTCCTAGCATATCTAAAAGTGCTTGCCCAATCCTAATTGCTCACTCGTATTCTCCTTTCATTTAAGACCATTTACATGATAACATATAACAATGGGTCCATGATGAACTTCAATGACAAGTGGACTCAAGAAAGTTAAAAGGCATATGTGACTGAAAGCGAAAAAGGCCACAGATACACCTTGCCACCTTGGTGTTTCTGGTGATACAAGTCACACAATTAGGTATTGTTCATAAGTATACAGAACTTTTTAAAAAATAGGAATCATGTATGAATCTCCTAGGTATCAATGAACTGCTCTTGCATCCTTAAGTTGAATGAAATCATAAGATTGTTCTAATAATACTACATCCACAACTTGCACACATCATATCCAAAAGTTCTTTTTCGTTTTCAGTGCTTAATTTGGTTTGCTTTATTTAAGCCACAAAATTTCAGTCCTGATCACGGGAACAAAACTGTGGTCTGAAAACTATTCAATCGTCTAATGAAAAGCAAGAATTGAAAATGCTCAACATGGGACTTAAATACCTAAACCCACATATATGTTAGCCATACGGTCAGAATTTTTCCAAGTCAAACATGATCTTGGTATTCCACTAAATTACATAAGATATTCATTAAGGGATATATGCGCACCCGCTAGTGTCAAGCTACATTTATGTGGTGTTTAGATGTGCACTTTAGAAGCACTTATCAGAAATTTAAATAAGCAAAATCGGATAAGCAACTGTAATCAACCGGCCAGTGTTTTAATGAACAAATGTTTAAAGTTTTCGGAAACTCTCTGATTATTTATAAAGTTAATAGATAGAATGACAAAAAAAAAGGCATTTTTATGAAGACAGTAAGGACGGTTTGTTAAACGGAAACCAAAATTTCTAAAATTAGATTAAAGGGAGGGGTATATACTAAACAGGTTACTGGATCCGTTTAACACTAAGATAACCAGTTTTACTTGCAGCTAGCGAAAATGATTATTAAGACGATCGACCCCTATATAATCAGATAATCAGAAACAAAATCATCCAAACAGTCCCTAATATTCTTTTACTACTATGAAGTGTACTTATGATTTGATATGCATGTTGCTGTCTACTTGTCAAAATTAGCTAACATATAACAATATATTATCAAACAAACTCAATGAAAATAATGGACAAAGAAATCATATTAAACACGATTAACTTACCTCACATATCCATTGTTATCAATGTCAGCAGCAAGAAACTGAGAAACAGTCAAACCCTGATCAAGAACCCATTTAGCCATCTTTCTATGCCTCTTATCCACTCTAGCCTCAGCCAAATACAGAAACGCACGAGCCACAGCAAGTGTTGACACAAGCAACCAAACAGAAGCAAAAATACGACCCTCCATAGACCTAAACGCCCTATCACCATATCCAACAGTAGTAACAGACATAACCGACAAATAAAACGAATCAACCCAATTTAGCCTCTCAACATAATGCATAACACCAACACCAACACCAATACAAAGAACCACAACCCCTAAAGCTAACGCCACTTTCATCCTAATCCTCATCCTCCCCTTTTTAACATCAATTATATAAGAAGGATGATCGGGCTCAATCTCATATCCATTCTTTAAAGATCTCAACAAATGATTCTCTTGCAAATCAAGAACATAACTAACCATCCCACTAAGCAAAATATCAATAAACCCAAATCCAACCAACACAAACATAATAGAAAACAACTTGGTCACAACATTATTAGGCGTTATATCACCATAGCCAATAGTACACATAGTCACAATACAAAAATAAAGAGCATCAACAACCACATGTGTCTCATGAGCAACAAAATGTTCTCTGTTATACCAATATATCGAAACACCAAACGCCAAATACAAAATCAGCAACAAAACCGCTTGGCGGACAATAGCTGAAGAACTAGACTGGGGCGGCTTCTCACCATCACTATGACTCTCAAGATCATTTATAGCAGCCATAGCAGGCGCGGTTTTTGACCGGTGAAGATTTGTTTTTTTTCCAAAATAATTCTGATCCGATAACCACGCTAAAGGTGAGGAAAGTACTTGTGGCTCAAAAACACCACCCGGGTTCGAACCAGTATTACTTAAAGACATAGTTAAAGCATCAACAAGAGTTGAAGCTGGTTCTTTAGGGGACCCAAATATGATCATATCTTTGAGTTCAGACGGCGTTAAAGGCGGTACCGAAATTTCATTGTTTTCAGGTAAAGGGCATAATAAGGGTTGTGTCCTTGGTGTGTTTGGTTGGAGAAGTGGTTCTTTAGACATACTGATCACCGGAAAACCGCTTAAATTCAAAAAAAAATAGTGGTTTTCTTATGTGGGTTCACCGGAAAACTGCTTAAAATTCAATGAAGTAGTAGCTTTAGATGGTTTTCCGATGGAAAATTTTGATATAAAAAAGAAATGTAAAGAAGTGAATTGATGAACAAGATGAGTATATTTAAACGTGATTGACGGAGAATAAACGGGAAGTATGTGAGAATATATGAAAATGAATGATACCCACGATACAACAAAGTGTTAAAATAATGGATAATTAATACTCCTAATTATGATGTTAAAAAGAAAACTTTATACTACTAATTTAAATAATTGAGATATTTGATTAAAATAATGTGTGATGGAAGACATAAGTCAAGTCTTTTATGTGTTTAATGTAGTTATGTAGTAGCAAGACATACAAATGGTATGATAGAACATACACGTGCAAGTAAAGTGCTACACAAATGTATGAAAGATTTGGTACTATAAAGACTTTCATTTAATGGATCTTTGCCCATAACTTAAGTTGGTTAGGACATGGTATGTCGTTGAGAGCCGATTGTTTGGGTTGCACTTCATGTGATGATTTGAGCCAATTTTCGAGTTTGGTTGTTGATGGTTATTGGTTGGACGATTTAGGAAAAGAAAGGATCAAAGGTAGTGTTCGCAAGACACATGTGTTTGATGTATAAGTGATGTTAAAAACTATAGAAGTATCTTTGGGTAGTGATATCTTTTACGTAATGTTTCATTTAACTTTTATTTTGATGTTTCATTTTCAGTTTGGCCACGAGCTCTCGAAAACCCAAGAACGGCCTGGTAAACTGATAAGTTCGTATATAACAAACAACGCTTAGTTTATATGTCTTTATGTGAACAATAAAGAGGTGTGAACTTATAAGTGAGATCTCTAAGTTTAACTATATGCACAAACTTTTAAACTCGAAAATATAATCGTTTTTTTTTTCTTTTTTTTCTGTTTTTAATAGAAATTCGGAAATAAAGTGTAAGAGCAACTTACCAAACGGCTTGTATCTCAATGGTCAATGACTCAATAGTGTTCTTTCTTGTGTGAGCAGCTTCATAACCAAATGGTTGTAGGTTCAAGTCATGCTTATGACGTATGAGATAGTTTGTGATGTAAATACTTTTCAATGATCAGTTGTTTTATTAAAAAAAAAAAAAATGTAAGAACAACCTTAACCGAGATATTACTTTGCTTGCTTTTGATACAACATGCCTTTTATATTTTGATGTCTCCTTCAAATAATCTTGATTTGGTTCACCCTATGTGGCTGCCTCCTAAACTTAATATACGGAGTTGGATTTGTAAAAGAGTATGTAGCAACCCGTAATTTTTCATAAGGTAAAATGACTATTTTACCCTTTGACTTTTTAAAGTTGACATTTGACTTTGACTTTTGACTATTTGACTTTTACTATTCATCCCGTAAAAATTTTTATTTTTATTTTACCATTATGACAAGATTAATAAAACTCGACAAGTCGTCCTGACGACGTACGTTGAATCCATTCAGAACCGATTTCACAAAACCGTGTCTGAGAACTACTTTAGGGTTTAAACGTCATTCGGGCATCCCGTTATGTCCATAAAACACTATAAACATTAAAAATATGTAATTCTACCATTCTACGACAATTCCACAAGTTTTGGAATTTTTCGTTTTCTAGTTCTGCATTTTATGCGAATTACGCGTTTTTTACCCGCGTTTCCAGCTCTAAACAGCTTTTTAGCACCCAATGATACTTATCACTCATTTTATATTTTTATATGGAGTATAATGATGAGTTTCATCATTCCTGCAAGTTTCGTATTTTTACGATACCCGGTTTTACATTTTATGGCTTAACAAATTACGGTTGGCATTTAACGGAACCAAAACACATCATAAAATCAAGATATTATCAAGACTTAATATCTAAGTCCACTAACACTAGTTATGGATGAGTCACCATAGTGGTGGCTTAGTCTTAGCCAATTTGCATGTAAATCCTTACATGTGTCTTTAACTTAACCATGGTTATTAATTAACCCAATATATGGTTAACCAAACCTTTCCTCCTATAAATAGCAAGAGAAAACTTCACAAAACCCTCATTCCTCCCCTTTTGTTTGTTCATATCACAACTCAAACACACATTCCATATTTTGATTCATGACTCCAAGTTTATGCTAAAAAGTTGCAAGTAACAAGTTACTACATCAAATCTCTAGCAAGTTTAAGTGATCATCTTGAGTTTAAATCCACTCAAGTCACTTAAGACTTCATCACCAATCCTTCATTATTACAAGAAGTGTTGTTGTACCCGTTTCACAATCGTATAAAATGATTAAAGATAACTAATTGTGAACAATGACTGAAAAGACGTAAGTAAAAACACACTGATAAATTTTTCAACGTTTATATTCTTTATTAGAAATTAATAAAAAAGAATACATTACTCAAGTACTTGCGGAATAGTACTTGGGATTGAAACGACAAGTATGGTATCTCCTCACTAAGCTCAGGCTAAGTCTGAGCACAACTACAAAGGAACCACTGAGCTATCTCAGGGACAGAGTTGTATTTGGAGGAGTGGAAGATGGCTTCTGTGTGTGTTTTTCAATTAATCTACAAGCTTGAAATCTTCCACTCCAACTCTTATGCTATTTATACAAGTATGGTTTTTAACTCTTTCCTAGAGGACAAACTGACAGGTTACAGAAGAAAACATATTGATGTATTTTGTCTCTGTTTACATTGGCTATATTGGGTAAGTGACAAGGCTGTTTTCTTCTTGTCAGTGATGACACTGAGCCTAATAGTTAGCCATTCAGGGAAAGTTGACTTTAGTTGATAAGGACTTCGTCTTATCTGTTCAAACTTATCCCGCCTTGTCCCGCTCATTCTTCAGTCTTCATAGCCTTCAGTCTTTAGTTTGTCTTCAGTGTTAGTAGTTGGTGAGGAGTTTCAGGATTCAATGATTTGTTGTCATCACTCACTGAATCCACCATCTTCTTTTTGACTCAGTCTTCATCCCTTAAGTTTCGCCTTACTGAGTGGAGAGACTTCTTCTTTGTCTCTTACTGAGTATCTTGAAGATAGCTCACTGAGACACTATGCACTCAGTGACTTGTTAATGTTTAAAGGATTAACCACTTAGGATATTTTCTATTCAAATCCTAGACTTAAGGGGTTTGGGTATTTACTGAACCCAACAATCTCCCCCTATTTGGATATACAAATAGCCTAAGTGTTTGATCAGTGTAAGTGAGCAAATGGCTTCTTCTTACACTGAATGTACTAATGAACATAATAAGGAACACTGAATATTTTAACAAAGTATACATCGTTTATTGATCAAGTTACATAGTCCCTATCACTAGTACAAAAGATAAATGATACAACATAAGATGTCAATCAAGATGGATTCCCAGTGCTTCTAGCTTTGATTTCTTCTTGAGGAATGTTTCTTTGTCAGGGTGCTCTCTTATCTTAGCATTCAAGTCATCGTTGAACCTGAGGTTTGCTAGAGTTTGGATTTGAGAGGCCACTGGTAGATAACTTGCCATTGTACCCACCCCTGCAAGATCAATATCACTCCACCTTTGGAATGTTGGGTTTCCATAGACATCGATAAAGAAGAGTCCTCTTTTCAGGCTCTTCTATGCAGAGACAGCTAACAAACTTCACACCTTCTGGTAGCTCCCTGTTGCAGTCCAGGCCAAGTACTTTGATTTTAGGCTCAGATTCAACCCTCTTTCTTTTGCCTTGGGATGATTGGGGTTGAGATCCTTGAGGTGCAGTTAAGGCTGGCTAAATCCCAAGTTGTGCTGGTGCTTCCCTCAGTCTTTCATACCGTTTGCTTAGGGACTTCCACTACATTATGCTTCTTTGATATGATGGGACCAAGCTCATCAAGTTCAGTGATCCCAAAGTCAGTGAACTTCATGGGATCATGAACCTCAAAGTGCCTTTTATCATCCCCCCTGTAGACATTCATTGCCAGTAGTTTGGACTTGGGGATGATTCTCACATCAGTGATCTTCTCAGGTAGCCTTCTGCTTGTCATTGACCAATTGTAGTGGTCAATCCTATCCTGCCTGATGGCAGCAGCTTTCCTGTTCTTTTCATCCAGCTTCTTCCTCATTTCAGCCATTTGAGTAGCCTGAGCATCTTTGAACTTTTGTCCAGCCTGACCCTTTTCAAGCTTTTTGGGATCAATTCCAATGTTTCCAGCTTCCTCAGCTACAACTTGTACCAGGGCTTCTCTGCTTTTCTTTCTTCCTCAGCCAGTTTCTTTTTCCTGTCTTCCTTTGCAAGGTAGGCACTTAGCTGTTGTGGATTAAGCAGATACTGGGTGTTGCCGATGACATAGGGAATCTTCTCAGGCTCTGGTGTTTCCATTATGGCTTTTCCTGGGCCTGAAGAAGAAGATGCTACCAATGGAGGTGTTGTTGTGATGATTGGTGGTGGTGTCGTTACTGTCATTGTCATTGTTGTTGTTGTTGATGGTGGGACTGATGAGATAGGAGTTGCTGATACTGGTTGAGCTGGCTCCCCCTCAATGTGAGAGGGAGTCTCTTCAGTGGCTCTCTCCCCCTCAACTATTATAGCAACATCAGTGAGAGCAAGAGTTGCCTGGGATACTAGGAGAGTTGGAGCTGCTTGACCTTTGAAGGCATGGTATATCTCCGTGACCATGGCCTTGATGTCGGTTGTATCTTGTTGAAGACTGGTGACCTGTTCAGCAAGATTGGCCTGAGATAATTCCAGGGCAGTCATTCTAGGCCTTAGATTCCAGGCCATAGAAGACGATGCCTTAGCCAGAGTAGTAACTTGAGCATCCAAAGAGCCCAGTGTTGTTTGAAGAGACTGAATGGAGGATTGAAGACCCTGAACATTTTCATATTTAAGCATGTTGATCAGTTCAGCGAGGCTGGAGGAATTCTGCATGTAAGCTTCAGTAGCCTCCAGCACTTTGGAGTTGAGTGCTTGGTCTTCTTTCACAGAATCTTTGGTTTCATCCAGCTTGGTGTGAGACTCCTGAAGGTTGTTGAGAAATTTCTTCAGGTTGTCATCCAGCCTTTCTAATTTATCATACATGAAATCCCTATGCTCATCAGCGTTTGTATGGGCAGCAATTACTTCAGCTTTCAAATCGACATAGCTAGCAGCTGCTTCAACATGCTGATCCCATAGAGTATCAGTGACACTAGAATATAACTTCCTTGAAGCCTTGGTAATCCACATAACCAGCTGTCTTTCAGTGAGAGGAAGCATGTTGTCAAACTTTTTAAATTCCTCAGGACAGGATGAAGTAGAGGAATCAGATTCATTATCATTAGGTTGAGCAGGTGACTCTTCAGTCTCTTGAGGATCAGGCTGATGCTCTTGTTCTTGAGTTTGAACATAAGCGTCCATTTCTTCTCCTGTTGAGAGTATTTCTTCCTCACTGTCAGCTAACTCTTCATCAGAGAATAATATGTCAGTAACCTCAGCAATAGTCAACAGGCCAGTGGTGGTGATGAGTTCCATATCAGCGGGTGGTATTTGTCCCTCTGAGTCTTTGTCCCCCTGTGCTCCTTCAAGCACTGGTGTGTGATTCCCAGTGCTATCCCTATAAGCAGTGGCAGTGAGATCCCTAACAGCGGGTTGTTCATTTCCCTCTAAGTCTTTGGGATCATTCATTTGACCCTCAGACAAAAGCTGTGATTGGCAAATGTCCTCCATGGGCAGTGTGGAAGGCGCTCCCCTACCAGCGGGTTGTATGTTTCCCTCTGGATCTTGGGGAGTAGTAGTTGGGACCAAGGGCACTGACTGTGATGTATCAGTGTCCTTTGTTGTCACCGGGGTGGATGATGTTTGGTCTCCTTTGGGTGTCAGATCAGTCTTGTGTTTTCTTTGCCTTTTAGGCTGTGTTCCTGAAGCCTCAGGGCTCTGAGACTTGGGTTTGGTCTTAGTCCCAGTCTGAGACTTCCCCTTTCTCTTTTTAGGAGCAGCGTTTGGAGACACTGAGTCCCTCTAGTTGTTTACAGCAACCATATGGGCCGTCAATTCGATTTCAGTGACTTGGGATGGGTCTCTTTGAAAATTTGATTGACTCAGGATACCAGGTAAAGCACAATATTTGTATTTGTTGGGTTCAGTAAATACCCAAACCCCTTAATCTAGGATTTGAATAGAAAATAGCCCAAGTGTTTAGTCCGTTAAACACTAACAGGTCACTGAGTGCATAGTCTCTTAGTGAGTCATCTTCAGGATACTCAGTACGAGGCGAAGAAGAAGTCTCTCCACTCAGTAAGGTGGAACTTAAAGGGTGAAGACTGAGTCAAGAAGAAGATGATGGATTCAGTGAGTGATGACAATAACTCACTGAATCCCTAAGACTCCTCTCCAACTACTTACACTGAAGACAAACTAAAGTAGAAGACTGAAGGATGTAAAGACTGAAGAATGAGCGGGACATGGCGGGATAAGTTTGAATAAGATAAGACGAAGTAATTATCAACCAAAGTCAACTTTCCCTGAATGGCAAAAGATCAGGCTCAGTGTCATCACTGAACTTAGGAAAGTAGTCTTGTCTCTTACCTAGAATAGTCTTTGTAAACAGAGAAAAAATACATCAGTATTTTGTCTTCTGTATGATGTCAGTTTGTCACTTAGGAAAGAGTCAAAAAATCATACATGTATAAATAGCATAAGAGATGGAGTGAAAAGATTAAGGTTGTGAATTGTAAAAACACACATACACGCAAGCCATCTTTTCACTCCTCCAATTACAACTTTATCCCTGAGATAGCTCAGTGGGTTCTAAGAGTTGTGCTCAGACTTAGCCTGTGCTTAGAGAGGAGTCACCAACCTTTGTCATTTCAATCCCAAGTGCTATTCCGCAAGTACTTGGGTAACGTATTCTTTGCGATTCATTTCTAATAAGAATATGATGTTGAAAATTATCTTGTGTGTTTTACTTACGTTAATTTCAGTCATTGTTCACTATTAGCTTGTTTTATATTTCTAAACTGTTTTAAACGATAGTGAACAGGGAACAACAAGTGGTATCAGAGCAAGGCTAATTATAAAACTCGTTTTTAGGCCGCTCTAAAAAGTTTAAATTAGGATCCTAAATGGCTGATTTTGATGTACCCCAACTAGTCGACAAAAAGGGTGGAGCTTATACAGCTAATGCCCCTCGACTCGAAGTTGGCAAATTCAACAAATGGAAAAAGCGAATGCTTTGCTATTTGACTGGAATGGAATCTTACTACATAAAATGTATTAATGAAGGTCCATTCGTCCCAAAAAAAGCTGAAGGTTTGCCTAAACCTGAAGCTCAGTGGACTCAGGATGAAAGAAGAGTGGTCAACCAGGACCAAAGACTCAAGAGTATCATCATATCTTGTCTCCCTGATGATACCATGGAGTCGGTTATTAACTGTAGTACAACTAAGCAAACCTGGGAAGACCTGATCCATAGCCATGAAGGTCCATATGATACCAAGGAAAACAGGAAAACAGGGCTAAGGACTCAGAAACTCTGTCTCAAACTTACACCCGGTACAAAACTTTGTTAAATGAACTTTCAAATGATGGTGTAAAATTGTCCAAACATGAAATCAATGTTGGTTTTGTAAACAGTCTTCCTGAGAAATGGTTGAATTTCTCTCAGGGACTAAGGAATGCTAACCACATTCAGAATCTTGAGCTTCCTGAAATTTATGGGAAATTTGTCTATGAGGAAAACCTCATCAACAGACGATACCCTGACTTGAAAAAGTCTCAGGAAGTTAAGAAGTCCCTGACAACTATTTCCAATCCAGTGCCAACTGCTTTTTATTCTAACAATGTAATTCAAGATTTTCAGGAAAACTCAGATGATGAGGAAGATGAGAGGACAAGCGAGGAGTACCTGAACGATTTAAATATTAAGTTTCAGGAAAGAGCATTCCTTGCTAACTCTAAAAGATTTATTCGAAGAAACAAAAGTTTTTCAAATGCTAAAGCTAATGAAGACACTGAATGTTTTAAGTGTCACAAAAAGGGTCATTTTGCAAAAGACTGCTTTTCAAAAACAATTTCTGAACCCTCTTACAAACCATCAGGGTCAAACCAGTCTTCAGGCTTTAGCAAATTTCAACCAAAAATCTTCCAGTCTCAAAGCAAATCTGATCATAATAAATCTGTTGATTATGAAACCAAGTATAAGAAAGCAAAAGCTAAGCTTGCATTGCTTGAGGCCAGTCCCTCAGAAACAACAACGAGTGTTAAATCTGTGCAGGGTAAAAACAAAGGCCTCGTTGCTGAAACCTTCGACTGGGATGAAGAGCCAATATCATCTGATGATGAAATGGTGCATGTCAGTGCACTGATGGCCCTCTCAGAAGAGGACAAGCTAGTTGTTGGGAAGAATCATGCCAAAAACGGAGAATGGGTCAACATCACAATGAAGAAGGTAAACATCTTACTTTCTATGGATGATGACTCTGATTGGCAGTCTTATATGAATTATCTTAATGTTGACCTTAAGTTTGTAGAAGAGCAACGATTAAATCTTTTTTCAAAATACAACAAGCTAAGTTTTGAATTAAACAAGTGTAGAGATGAACTGCTAATTTTAAAACAAGCCAAGCTTGAGGCTGTCACTTTGCAAATTCAAAACACTAAACTAGTTAAGAGAAATCAAGCTCTTCAAGATGAACTTAAAAAGGTACAAGATATTCTTGATAGTTGGAATGCTAAGAATCCCAGGGTCTTTGATGCTGTGGGTGCCCCCAGTAGCAAAAAGAGAGTCATAGGTGAAGATCAGCTCCCTGACTCTCACAACAAAGACTAAAGTTCTAAACCTTTTGTGTCTGGTGGCATGATTACCAATATGCTAACAACTCCAAATTCCAGTGATTGGATTGAACGGGTTAATCCCGAGAGTAAGCTTCCAAATTTCGATTCTGGAAGGATTCTTGAGCCTGAGAGCCAAGCTCTTAAGAGCATGCTAGGACTCCCTGATGTGCCCAGTAGTACTGAACACATCTCTGAGTCTAATGCAGAATCTCAAACACCGCTTCCACCCCTGAAACCTCTTCAGGGTGCTGATCCAAGCTCTGAGCTTACTCCTCTAAAATTCAATCCTCACTCACCAAAAGAAAGGTCTGGACTTGGTAGAACCATCCTGCAAAGACAAACAAAACCAATCCAACAAGAGTCTACTCCTACTGAGACTTCAACATCCTCTGTCCCCACTGAAGCTGACCAAATTCAGCAACTTACTGAGCTTGTCAGGAAGCTGACAGAAAAGATGGAATCCATCGAAAAATCCCCTGATTCAATCAAGGAAACTAAGTCAGCCTCATCTAGCTCATCAAAATCAAAATCCTCCAACAAATCCAAGCAGAAGTGTGAGCTGTGTCATTACACCAGTCACACCACTGACAACTGCTATAGAATCCTTTATTGTATGATCTGCAATAAGGATGATCACAGAACTGCAGACCACTTACAATATGTAAGCTCTGTCAGTAAAGAAAACTATACCAAAGTTGGTCATCAGTATGCTTCATCCTCCAAAACAGCTCTCAAGAATAGAGCAAAACCTTTTCCTCTTTGCCCTCACTGTGGGTTTAATGATCACCATCAGGATGACTGTCTCATGAACACATGCTGTGATATATGTGGAAATCCAGCTCATGAGACATCCCAACATGACAGCATCATTCATGCAAGGAGAAGTGCAAAACAACCCAAAATCACTGAGTCATCCTCAGTCTCTAAATGCAAAACCTATGGTAGCACAATGCACTCAACCACTGACCATGAGTCGATTGCAAAATTCAGAGAGACCTTGAGACCCAAGCCCACTAGCAAGTGGGTCACTAAGAGAAACTAATTCAGTTTACTACTTGTGTAGAGACACGCCAGGGAGCCTATTTGGCATCTAGACAGTGGATGCTCAAGAAGCATGACTGGTGTGAAGGAGTATCTGCACAAGTATGTAAAGGAACCAGGACCCAAGGTAGTATTTGGTGATAACTCATCATGTCCCACTGAAGGTTATGGTTCAGTAAACTGCAATGGAATAGTTTTCTCTAGAATTGCTTATGTCAATGGTCTCAAATACAATCTCATCAGTGTCAGTCAACTATGTGATGCTAAGTACATTGTGCAATTCAATGACAAACAAGGTACCATTTTCAATGCCAATAAAGAAGTTGTTTTGATAGCTCCTAGAAGAGATGATGTTTATGTCTTAGACATGTCTACTCTCTCTCAAGATGGAACCTGTCTCTTTGCCAAAGCCACTGAATCTATCAACTGGTTGTGGCATAAGAGACTCTCACACTTAAACTTCAAAAATATCAACAACCTGGCAAAACAAAACAAGGTCCTTGGCTTACCATCACTGGTTTTTGCAAAATACAAACCATGCTCTGCATGTGAAAAAGGTAAACACCACAGAGCATCCTTCAAAACCAAACAAAATTTCTCCATCAAAAGCTGCCTTCACCTCCTGCATATGGATCTCTTTGGACTTGTCAGTCCCAGATCAATCCAGCATGAGAAGTATACACTTGTCATTGTTGATGAGTTTTCAAGATACACTTGGGTATACTTTCTTTCCAAAAAGAGTCAGGCAGCTGATACAATAATGTCATTCATCAGAAAAATTGAAAACCAGAATGTGATTACTGTTAAACAAATCAGAACTGACAATGATACTGAGTTCAGAAATCAAGAGCTTGAAAGCTTCTGTGATGAAAAAGGAATTTCTCAAAATTTCTCATCTGCTTATACCCCTGAACAAAATGGGGTTGCCGAGAGAAAAAACAGAACTCTCATTGAGGCTGCAAGAACCATGTTAAATGGCTCGGCCTTCTCAAAGCATTTCTGGACTGAAGCAGTCAAAACTGCCTGTTACACTCAAAACAGGTCAATCATTGTCAAAAGACATAATAAAACCCCATATGAGACCTTCAAAGGTAGACTTCCAGACATCAACTACTTTCATGTGTTTGGGTGTCCTGTGTTTATTCATAACCACAAGGATCACCTAGGCAAGTTTGATGCAAAAGCTGATGATGGATATTTCTTAGGCTACTCACTGATCTCCAAAGCCTTCAGGGTGTTTAACACCATAAGACAACAAGTTGAGAAAACCTTTCATGTCACCTTTGATGAAAGTTCAGAAAGCATCAGGTTCACCAATACCTCAGTGGTTTCCGCCGAGAACCTGAATCACAAATGTGAACAGGATCTTCCAAGCCGCAGGAAATGAGTTCTTGGTGACTGGTGTTCTGTCCAAAAACTTTGGATCTAAAACAATTTGTTTTAAACCATCATTAACTTTGGAGGGTTCAGGATGGGAAACATAGTTACCAGAATTATAGTCTAACCCTGTTGATGTACAATATGTTTTATAGTCCCGGGTGACTGATTTTTCCCTATTAAAAAGACTGAATTTGATGAGATACTCCCTGAGTGGTCTGAGGTCAGTCTCATCAGTAGAAGGTGTCGGGTCATAGGCCACAGTTGTTGCCCAAAACTCCCTGAGGAGGTTTTGGTACAGAATAGAAGGGGACTGAGTAAAGGCCTGTTTGAATGGGCAGTTGAATAAAAACTTCATGATTCCCTTATAGGCTGGGACATCATGGAGAGTATTCAAAAGTGCCTATAACATTATTAGTTTTAAATTCCACATTTTCAAGACCGCCTACCCACTGAGGTGCAAAATGAAGGCTTTGTGTTCTTGCCATTTCCATTAAAAGATTTTTAGGGTTTTTGAAGATATATGACAAGAACAATCAAAGAGTTAAAAAAACTTTTGAGTTTAGTCAAGAGAAATCTTTTGTAAATGGTTTACAGAGAAGATTTTTGTAAAGACAGGTTTAAGATTTCAAGAACACACAAGTATTTCTAGGTTTGAGAAAGAATTTTGACAACGTTTTGTTGCAGAAATAATTTGTGTGTGTTTTTTTGATGTTATGAAAGGGGTATTTATAGAGTGGTGGGAGGGGTAAATTTTGCATAAATGAGGATTTGTAAAGTTAGTTTTTGAAAACGTTTCATTTACCTCAATTAATGCCACCACTCCACTACCCGCAGTAATTTCCCGATTTTCAAAGGAACAGTTGCAGTGCACAGTAAAAGTGCATTTTGCAGTAATAAAATATCCTTAGGATATTTCATGTGAGAGGAGGCATTTAATGCCAAGTGGGATGAGGTAAGGTTTGAGGGACCCATGACTTGGATGACAGCAGGATAAAGAGACATATATTCCTATATTAAATTGGTATGTTTACCAACCTAGGATATTTAAGTAACTGATACTTGGTGCATTTAGTTACCCATTCAATGCTCAATATCCAAAGTCAGGGTCCCTGAATGAGTCTTACTCATTCAGTGAGAAGGTTGTATTGGGGTTTTGTTCAAGGAGCATGGACCATTTCAGAGAGAACTCACTGAGATTGGGATTGATTTTCAGGTTGCTGACTTTCAATGTCAAGCATTCCCAATTCAGCTTTCAGTCTCCTGAAGGTAGGTTCATCTAAGGGTTTGGTGAAGATATCAGCAAGTTGATATTCAGTAGGGATGAAATGAAGTTCTATGTCTCCTTTCATTATGTGGTCCCTGATGAAATGATATCTGATATCAATGTGTTTAGTTCTTTGGTGAAGGACAGGGTTGTTGGAGATCGCAATAGCACTTGTGTTATCACAAAAGATGGATACCATTTTGTAATGGATGTCATAGTCACTGAGTTGACTTTTAATCCATAAAACATTGGCACAACATCCTGTAGAAGCCACATACTCAGCTTCAGCTGAAGACATAGCCACTGATTGTTGCTTTTTAGCACTCCAACAAACCAGCTTTCCTCCAAGAAATTGACAGGACCCTGAGGTAATTTTTCTGTCCATGTTGCAGCCTGCATAATCAGAGTTAGAATACCCTTTGAGGTCAAACCCTGAGCACTTAGGATATTAAAGTCCAAGGCTTGGAGTTCCCTTCAGGTATCTGAGAATTCTTTTGGCTTCAGTGAGGTGGGATTCTTTAGGATTAGACTGATATCTTGCTATTAGACAGACTGAGAATTGTATGTCTGGTCTGGAAGCAGTTAGATACATCAGTGAACCTACAATCCCCCTGAAATGAGTTTGATTGAATGATTTGCCAGTGAGATCAGGTCCAAGGTTGTTGGGAGAGACCATTGGTGTCTTTACTGAGACACAGTCAGATATCTCATATTTCTTCAAGAGATTTATGGTATATTTCTCTTGACTGATGGAGATTCCTTTATCAGTTTGCCTGATTTGAAGTCCATGGAAGTATGTGAGTTCACTCATCATGCTCATTTCAAACTTCTTTGTCATCAGTTTTTCAAACTATTTGCAAAGAGTATAATTTGTTGAGCCAAAGATGATGTCATCAACATATACTTGGACAAGTATTACATCATGCTTTGTCATGTAGATAAACAAAATGTTGTCTATCTTTCCTCTGACAAACTTGTTTTGAATCAGGAAGGCTGAGAGAGTTTCATACCATGCTCTGGGAGCTTGTTTAAGCCCATAAAGGGCTTTGTCAAGCTTGCAGACATAGTCTGGGAATTCACTACTCTCAAAGCCAGGAGGTTTCTGAACATACACATCTTCCTTGAGTTCACCATTCAGGAATGCACTTTTTACATCCATTTGGTAAACTTTGAAGTTCATGTAGGTTGCAAATGCAAGGAAGATTCTGATGGCTTCCATTCTTGCAACAGGAGCAAATGTCTCATCATAGTCAATGCCTTCTTGTTGACTGTAACCTTTGGCTACAAGTTTGGCTTTGTTTTTAATGACAGTGTCGTTTTCATCAGTTTTGTTTCTGAAAACCCACTTCATTCCTATGACAACGACATCCTGAGGACATTTGATCAAGGTCATGACCTTGTTTTTATCAAACTGTTGAAGTTCTTCTTGCATAGCCCGAACCCAACTTGGATGTTTTAGAGCCTCATTAACACTTTTGGGTTCTATTTCTGATAGAAAATCAGCATATAGACATTCATTGGCTGAAGCTGCAGTTAACTTAGCAGCCATGCTTCTTGTTGGGATATAAAAAGACAAAGTACTGAAGAAAGTCAAAGTGCTGAAGAAAGTCAAAGTACTGCTTAATGAAAGTCAAAGTACTGCTCAACATCAAAGTACTGCAAAGCTAAAGAACTGCTATATCGTTTATGGAAAGCTTTGTAATTCTAGAATATTCTTAGTTTAGTTTAGTATTACTTGTCGTACAAGGATTGTAATTGTAAACCGACTAGGGTATTCCTTATGACTATAAAAGGACCCATAGATTGGCATTAGAGGGACGAATGCATACGCAATATTAGAGAATATTAGAGTTTACCAAGTTCGATATTAGAGTTATTAGGGTTGTTAGTGAATCTGTGTATCAAGCAGGTTCAAAGTATTAATAAAATCGTTGAAGTTTAAAGTTATTCTTCTTAGCTTTATTGAAGTAGTTTCCGCATACTTAATAGAGTATTATCAGTGTTTCATTGTTAGTAATTTAGGATTTATCCGATGTTGCTAAGCCCTTACAAGCTATATAGTTAGTTTGGTCAGAGTATATCGATCCAACAAGTGGTATCAGAGCTTGTGTGGAAACTCTGATTAAGAAGAAACCCTTAAAACCGATTTAACTACAAACCCTAAAGATGTCGACTGAAGCTGCACCACCCCCATCCATCACCTCACTCAGAATTCCTATCATCAAGAAGGGAGAATATGATCTCTGGAGCATGAAGATGAGGCTGTACATTGCTATTACAGACCATGCACTGTGGAATGTAATTATTAATGGCAATGAAGTTATTGAAGAACCTGTAGAAGTTCCTGGACAACCTAAACCACCTAAGTCTATCTTGCCAGCAACTACAGTAAGAAATCAAGAAAAGGCTCTCAACATACTAGTGTCTGCTATTCCTGATGGTCACCTACTCAAGTTCCATGATGCTAAGGATGCAAAACAACTATGGGCTGCTCTCAAGATAAGATTTGGAGGTAATGATGCTTCCAAGAAGATGCATAGAAATCTGTTGAAGCAACAGTTTGAAACATTCACTGTTGGTAAAAGAGAAGGTCTTGATGCTGCCTATGACAGATTCCAAAATATCCTTAGTATGCTAGAGTTATACAAAGCAGAAGTATCTGTTGAAGATGCAAACCTGAAGTTCTTAAGAAGTTTGCCATCCGTATGGCATGTGATTGCTACTATGATCAGAGGACAACCTGGGTTGGACACTATGGACTTTGATGATATTTACAACCACTTAAAGGTGTATGAGCATGAGATGAATGGCCAAACAAGTTCAAAATCTCACAGTATTGCTTTTGTGTCTTCTGAAAATAGAAGCAGTACTTCCACTAAAAGTACTGCTTATCCTGCTCAAAGTATTGTTGGTGATAAACATCATATCTACACAACCATGACTACCCCCACCTCATCACCACCAAACACCATCCACTCTGATGAAGTTGTATGTTCATTCTTCGTTCAGCAAGCCACTTTACCTGTTACTTATGAAGAAGATTTGTCACAAATTGAAGATGATGCTCTTGAAGAAATTGATATAAGGTGGCAAGTTGCTATGATCACTGCTAGGATCAAGAAGTTCATGAAGAAAACAGGAAGAGGCATTGACTTCAAACCCAAACAGGGTATAATGTTTGACAAGTCCAAGATTGAATGCTTTAATTGTCAAAGAACTGGACACTTTGCAAGAGAATGCAAGTTTGCTAAATATCAGGCAAATAGAATGATTGAGAAACCCAAGCTTGAACTAAAGGAAATTCCTATTAATGAAACAAAATCTTTGGTTGCTCAAGAAAATCTATCAAAGGTTGACTGGAGTGATGAATTTGATGATGAACCAGTAACATACTCTATGGTCGCAGTGGAAGAGTTTGATTGGAGCACAACTTTTGATGAGGAACCAGGATTTGCTGCTTTGGGATCAAGAGATGGTCTTGGAAGCTTTGATTGGAGCATGGAAAGTGAAGAAGAACCTGTTCTGCTCGCTATGGTAGCCACTTCACCAAGTTCACCCACTATCTCTGAGGTATGCTCTAAGTGTAATGATTTTTATCAAAAAGTGCTTAAAGATTATGTAACTGAAAGAGATAATTGTAGAAGGGCTAGGTCTGAGGTAGCTGGTTATCAAATAACTTTAGAGTCAATGGAAGCCAAAATTATAACTCATGAAAATAATGAAATGGCTTGGGCAGAAAAATATGAGCAACAGGATTATCAATTAAAATTAAGTGAATGGAAGTTATGATGTAAGGTTTCTGAACTTGAAAAGATGACTAAAGAAAGGGATGATTTGTTGGAAAAATTTGCTGCTTGGGGAGAATCTGGCCTTTCACATGTTAGTTTTGTTGAAAAACAGAAAAGAGCACACATTAAAACTGGCCTAGGTTTTGGTATGGATTTTAGTAGCACAGAAGAGAACCCACCTAGTGATAAGGAACAACTTGATTAAGAGGAGATAACAACTAGTGATGATGAACTCATTAGCTCAGAAGAGAACACATCTAGTAATGAGGAATCAATTAGTCAAACACCTCCTGAATTTAAGAAAGACAAGGGTTATTATGCAGTCCCTCATCCCACTGGTAGTTTTCAACCACTTAGGACAGATGTTTCTTGTTTTGGAGTAGACAATTTAGAGTTTAGGAAAAATCTTACTGGTCAATCTAATTCAGGTCCATCTAGTTCTGAAACCCCAAAAGAAACAGTTGAAAAACCTAAGGATGATAATGTTAAGAGTGAAGCAGTACCTTCAACTCAGAGTACTGCTAAACATTCAGCAGTAACTTCAAGGAAAACTTTTCAAAATACTGCTAAATCGTTTTGGGATAATTTTGGTCAAAATAGTTTTCATCATTCACCAAAAAGTCAGGTTAGGTTTGGTCATAGAACTAAAGGAAGAAATTTTGGGAGTATGGGTCAAAAATTGTGTTTTGTTTGTTATAGTCCTGATCATTTGATTAAGGACTGTGACTTTCACTCAGACTATCTAAGCAAATTTCCAAAGACCAGATCTACCAACCATAAGCCAAGGGACAATAAACCAGTTTGGAATCACTCACATAGGGTTAACCACAACAAATTTTCAAAAGACTATAGGTACCCTCACCAGAGAAGAACTTTTTCAAAACCACCAGTACCCTCAAGCACTTTTCAAGGTACTGGTAAGCCAAAAGTTTCTCAAGCAGTACCTTTTCAAAGTACTGCTAGGTTTTCACCCAATCAAGGTACTGCTAGCACTTTTTGGAATGGAAGCCCTAGGAGATCTAATTACTATCAATCTAGAAGGCGTTACACCTAAAAAAGAGTATCTAGATCAAAGAACTCTACATAAAAAGTTAAAACCAGCTGGGTTAAGAAAGAAAGTACTGATGGGGAACAAACAGTACTGTTAGTGCAAATATTACGATATTTAATCTATACAGTCTCGTTTGTTTTGATTGATGACAAACATGTAACTTGTAATACATAACGTAAAATGTACAAGTTACTTGTAATCACACTTTGTCTCAACATACATTCAACACCTCTCTATGTCTCAAGTCCTCGTATGTTACAATACAGGTTCGTACATGTTTGTTATGTGGCATTATGATCAAACCCATTAACAAATCATTTAGAATGTTTAAAATACATTTAGAGTCACTAAGTATTTTAATAGGTTAACCATTCTATTTCGAACCTCATTTTACATGTTGCATTCACAAGTATTTCAAAAGGTAACTAGACATTTTATTAACTAGTTACATAATACATTTTACAAGTTTATCTTGATAAACCTTTAATCTAAAAATGGAAATACATGTTACATCATGTCATGCATCATCTTTGAAATCCTTGGAAGATCACTTGAATATTTTGGTTAGATTGATACTCAATATATCAAATGTGATCTTAGTAAGATTTGGTAATATCTTGGAAAGATTTGAAGAAAGATTTTTTAGATATTGTGTCAGGCACCCACGACACCAAATTGCATAAAGGGCGGAACCCTTTTAAGGGGTCCGTGGACGCTCCTGTCCACTTTTGGCTATAAATAGAAGCCCATTGTTTTCCCATTTCTTCAACACTTGAAAGCACATCTTCTCCACCTTCTTGCATACATTTAGATCAATCATTAACAATGTAGTAACACACATTAAACACCCTAATGATCATGATCATAATGCTTCTAACATTCATCTTTGTTGTAAGCATACTCTTTGATCAACCAAGGAAATCTTGGAGATCTAGCCATCCACACTCACTACAAGTTGAAGATCTATCACAAGAAGTTTAGGGAACTTGTGATCTTCATCATGAAGGCTTCCTATCAATGGAAGTTCATTTAGAAGTAGTTATTCATATCCATTAGACATTTGTGTCATGGATCATTAGTGTAAACATCATTGCATCATAACAACACTTTCACCAAACTAGATTAGATGGTTTATGTGTTTGTGCCATAAAACACAAGGTTTATTATGTTGGGCCATAAAACATATTGGGAGTGGTTGTACCCTTGTAAAAGAACTCGACATCTAGCTTAGTGTCGGAAATATTGTATAGGCGACGTTAGGTTGGTTCTACCTCGAACTAGAACCCGGTATTTAGCTT